>OX377203.1:56133027-56187876 GCA_947396885.1 Heligmosomoides polygyrus polygyrus | reverse complement strand
AAATTCGGTCTTCATGCGCGGCAGGGGAGGCTCAATTTCGGTTCCATGTCGCGAAAATACGTACCGAAAATCGTACCCCCCTCGCCCCGCATGAATACCCCATTCTTGGAAAACGGTTCTTATATGGTTAGAAAGAATATTTGCTCTATTTTTTGATGGCCAAGCGGAATTTTTGATTTTCGGAAAAATAGCCGAGATATGATCAATTTTCGTAAGTCGTGAACTGAATCTCGGATCGACCCTTCACCGACGTCATCGGAGTGATCTCACAAAAATGCTCATAACTCGGTAAGTTTTTAGAAGTTTCAAATTCTTCTACTTTTTCTGAAACTAGATAAAATGCGCTTTCCTACCATTTAAAAATCGATCTTCAAAAAAAGGTATCTTCATGCGCGGCAGGGGGGTTCGATTTCGGGTCCATTTCGCAAAAATACGTACCGAAAATCGAACCCCCCTGCCCCGCATGAAGATACCTTTTTTTGAAGATCGATTTTTACATGGTAGGAAAGCATATTTGCTCTATTTTTTGATGAGTGAGCGGGATTTTTGATTTTTGAAAAAATAGCCGAGATATGATCAATTTTTGCAAGTCGTGAACTGAATCGCGGATCGACTCTTCGCCGTCGTCATCGGAGTGATCTCACAAAAATATTCATAACTCGACTAATTTTTCGAAATTCAAGAATCCGCTAGCTTTTTGAAAAGTAGATAAACAGCGCTTCTTTATGGTTACAAACACCTTTAGCAAAAAAGGGACCTTCACGCGGGGCGGGAGGGGTTCGATTTCTGGTCGATTTTTGCCGAAAATCGACCAGAAATTGAACCCCCTGCCCCGCATGAAGATCCCTTTTTTGGAAACCGGTTTTTATATGGTTAGAAAGCATATTTGCCCTATTTTTTGATGAGCGAGCGGGATTTTTAAATTTCAAAAAAATAGCCGAATTATGAACATTCTTGTGAAATCACTCCGATGACGCCGGTGAAGGATTCAGTTCACGACTTGCAAAAATTGATCATAACTCGGCTATTTTTTTCAAAAATCAAAAATCCCGCTCACTCTTCAAAAAATAGAGCAAATATGCTTTCTAACCATATAAGAACCGTATTCCAAGAAAGGGGTCTTCATGCGGGGCGAGGGGGGGTTCGATTTTCGGTACGTATTTTCGCGACATGGAACCGAAATTGAGCCTCCCCTGCCGCGCATGAAGACCGAATTTTTGGACATTAATTCTCATATAGCAAGAAAGGGCTCTTCCTCTAGTTTCTGAAAAGCTAGCGGGATTTTTAAATTTCGAAAAATTAGTCGAGTTATGAATATTTTTGTGAAGCCACTTCAATTTTTTTCGCACAAAAATTGAACCAACCGCCACGCGTGACGACTCCTTTTTTGGAAAACGATTTTTACACGATGAGAAAGTGCGTTTTATTTACTTTACGAAATGCTAAAAGAATTTTTAAAATTCGAAAAACTTACCGAGTTATGAACCTTTTTGTGAACGTTCAATTTTATACTCCGATGACGTTGGTGCAAAGTCGACCAGAGGTCGATTCAACCTGTTCTATCCAGACAATCACAATTTTTTCACAATGAATTACTCAAAACTTCTAGGTTCTTGTGGCTAGATTTTTTCCGTATGGGTGATCTGCTTCGGCTAAAAAATAATATTTTCATGAAAAATGAGAATTTTATATGCGATCCATCCTCGTCATATCTTCATCGCAGCGGAGAAGCATAGTTTTTATTGTATGTTAAGCACGACTTAAAATTTTATATGATACAATTCCATTCTCTGTCGTCCTGTCCTTCAGAAGGCAGAAAATAAATTTCCAGCGAGGAGTCCATCCATATTTCAATTGCGATTGATCATGTCAGAGAACGCAGTAGCCGCATTAAATTGCCGTGACACGGAGATTTTTTTAAGGCTCCTGGAAAATTCATAAAGCTCTAGTAAATGTGTTTTCTATGCTTTAAAAGGCAGGTTCTAAAAGTAACGTGTTCCATGTGATTAGTGTGTCGATATCTTTTCGGTAAATCGAGACGTCTGATCATATAGAATATCGTTTCAGAGAAACATAGTTTTATCACTGTGTGTCAAACGGGCTTAAAATTTTATAGGGTGCGATTTCATCTTCTGATGGGTAGCGATGTCCGTTCCTCCACGTGGTGCCACTGGAAACTACTCGCTCTGCGAGTTAAGCCGAACACGGACACTCGATTGCAGGCGACAGGCCCTTGTGACAGGCCGGCCTACGAAGACCCATGTCACATCACATGATGTATGACAGCTCAAGTGTTTCGAGATAGTGCTACGGCGTCCGCGGGAGCCGACGCGCACTCGCAGAGCCCGGCGAGTGTGAGAAGTATGCGAGGGTCCCTGATGCGAGGACGGCATCGGGGGGCAACTGAGCTAGTCCAAAAGTCCCGTAACGTAAGCAGGACCCGCGTGGCAACGCTGAATGTGGGTACGTTGACGGGCCGCTCGTGCGAGTTGGTTGAAGCACTGGAGCGTAGAAGAGTTGATTTCTGTGCGGTGCAGGAGACGAGGTGGTCCTGCCGCAAGTCAAGGGACATAGGACGTGGCTTCAAGGCCGTTCTGTGTGGAAGTCCCAGGACCACCAGTGGTGTCGGAATAATCGTCTCCGAACGATTTCGTGACTCGATTGTAAGCGTCGAGCGCTTTGACGATCGATTGATGAAGATCGTTGTCGCCGCGAAGGAGCGACTCTATCACTTCTTCTCTGCGTATGCTCCGCAGACTGGCTGCTCGGATCAAGCCAAGGAAGAGTTTTGGAGCCTGCTTGATGAGAAGACAGCAGAGGTACCGTCGAAAGATGTCATCATAGTCGCTGGTGACCTCAACGGGCACGTCGGCGCGACGAAAGACGGGTACGGCTGTCATGGTGGGTTCGGTTACGGATCGCGTAACGCAGATGGTGAGCGTATCCTTGAATATGCGGAATCGCACAACCTCACCATAGTGAACACCGTATTTCGCAAACGCGATTCCCACCTCATCTCGTTCTATAGCGGGAACACCAGGACTCAGATAGACTTTGTCCTTGTGAAGGATCGAGACCGAAGTCTTGTCACAGACGCGAAGGTCGTGCCGTATGAGTCGGTCGCCCCACAGCATCGACCGCTGATCTGTACTTTAAAGATCGCCCCTCCGAGGCTGAAGCAGGTCGAGCGATGCGGTGCACCAAGAATCAAGTGGTGGCGAATGAAAGAGAAGGAAGCAGCTGTGATTTCTCGCGTGCGGTTACCGACAGTGACAACTGTCGACGAAACTTGGGAGAAGGCCACCGACGCGATTCGTCACGCTGCACGGTCGGAGCTCGGAATCACGAAGCCTGGACGACGGAAGGTCGACAAGCAGGCCTGGCTGTGGACAGATGACGTGAAAGCCAAAGTTCGAGAGAAGAAGACGCTATATCACGTGTTTCTCGGCGAAAAGACAGCCGATAACTGGCGGAAGTACCAAGAAGCGAAGAAAGCTGCAAAGAAGGCCGTGGCTGTTGCAAAAGCCACTCATTATGGAGATGTCAACGAGAAGCTCGAGTCGCGCGATGGTGAGCGGTATCTGTACCGACTCGCAAAGAATCGCCATCGCCAGACCGAGGACATCGAGAAGTTCTTCGGCATCAATGATGAAAACGGCCGTCTTCTTATGGACCGCAAGAAGCGATGGCGCGATTACTTTGAGGAAATCTCTACAGTAGAATTTCCTCATCCAGCCATCCCCTCAACGGCTCCAACCCACGGCCCCGTTCAGAAGATCACCGTGGAGGAGATTGAAGCGGCTTTGAAGAAGATGAGGCCAGGCAAAGCGACTGGGCCCGACGACGTGGCAGCAGAACTGTGGAAGTCGAAGTTTTGGTACCCTGCTGAGTGGTTGGCGAAGTTCTTTAATCAGGTTGTGGCGGAGAAAAAAGTGCCTGAGTGTTGGCGCCAAAGTACGACGATCCCGATTTGGAAGAAGAAGGGCAGTCCTGCAGACTGCTCCAATTACCGTCTTGCTTTCGCACAGCATGAAGATCTTTGAGCGAATTGTCGATGGACGAATTCGGGACATCGTCCAGCTGTCCAGCAATCAGTGCGGCTTCGTGGCTGGCTGTGGCACCATTGATGCCATACACGCCGCCCGCCTCCTGATAGAGAAGCATCGCGAGAAACAGAAGGCAGTGCATATCGCCTTCCTCGACTTGGAGAAGGCCTTTGACCGCGTACCGCGTGAAGTGATATGGTACGCCTTGCGACATCATGGAGTTCCCGAAGAGCTAGAGTGGGTGCGAATTCTCTACTCTTGTCCAAAGAGTCGAGTGCAAGCTGCAGCTGGAACCTCGATGGAGTTCCCCATCTCTGTCGGGGTACACCAGAGTTCTGCGCTTTCCCCACTCCTCTTTGTTGTCGTCATGGATGCCATCACACGAGATCTTCAGAAGCCCGTCCCTTGGACGTTGCTTTATGCCGATGACGTGATGCTCGCTAGCGAAGATAAAGGTGATCTCGAGCGAGAGGTGCAAGCTTGGTGTGATCGCTTGGAGCGGTTTGGACTCAGATTGAACGTGAAGAAGACCGAGTATTTAACGACGGACGTTACCGAGTCCAGCTCCATCAAGGTTAACGGCATCGAGCTTCCACGCACTGCGGTCTTTAAGTACCTGGGATCAGCAGTGGCGTCTGACGGCAAACTGATGGTCGAAGTGAATTCACGCGTGAGTGCAGCTTGGTCCAAGTGGCGCTCGTTGACTGGGGTGCTCTGCGATAGGAAGATACCGGAGCGCTTTAAGTCAAAGATCTACAGGGCAGTCATTCGGCCAGTAGCGATGTACGGCGCTGAGTGTTGGCCTGCGACCAAGGAAGTAGAAGCGCGCCTCAGCGTCATGGAGACGAAGATGCTGCGCTGGACGGCAGGAGTCACGCGCATGGACCGCATCCGAAACGATGCTATTCGGCAGAAGTTCGGTGTCGCGCCGATAACTGACAAGATGCGCGAAGCTCGCTTACGATGGTACGGCCACGTTCTGCGTGGAAAGGAAGATAGCGTCCGCAAGATAGGCCTTAAGTTCGAGGTGGTAGGAAAGCGGCCTAGAGGGCGCCCGAAGCAGCGCTGGGCTGATACGTTACATACGGACTTGAAAGCGGCTGGCGTCCACCCTGATCTAGCGCTGGATCGGGAAAGGTGGCGTCATGACACCAGAATAGCGGACCCCGCTACGAAGCGGGACAGGCGCTGAAGAAGAAGAAGATTTCATCTTCTGATGCTGTTTCCTGCAGGAGAGAAATTACTTTTCAAGCAAGTCCGTCCTTCGGTTGCCATTCCGTCATCGACTCGAAGAGCGCTTCAAAAATCTTGTAGGGAAAGCACTTAGGTCGTCCTCAGTAATTAACACTTGAAATTTTATAGAGTGCAATTCTGGAAGTAGATGTCGCTCATCAGGCAGAAAACTACCGTGTCCATGACGTCCTGGGAAAATCTGAAAAAATGAAAATCTCTCATTGACTACAAATCTGGAAACAGGAAATCTTTATTTTTCACTGCACAGTAATCGGCATTAAAAATTTTTTTTTGATATTCAATCCTATTTTTTTTTACTTCAGGAAACGCAAGTGCTTGTAAATCTCCGCATTGTTGTAGTCACACCTGAAAAAAAAACTTATTAATAGATGCAAACATCATCTAAAAACCTGGATTTGGAGAGAGTTCTCTGCCAAAACCGAGAGAGTACGACCCCCCCCCCCCCCAGACGAGGCCGCAGTACGACCCCTCCTTCGATTCCCGAACCTCAAGCTTGACCCTGCCTCCATTCTATTCTTCCAGAGTCGCTAAGCATGCATCATACATTCTTGAGGCCTACTAAGCATTGCATTGTTCATTCATCTCAAGTCATGCAGACCAAGAAAGCATACAAACTGCTACTAGCGACCGTTAAACGTGCACGGCCTGGCTCAACCTAGAAAGAATTTTTACCGACGATATTTGCGTCGTGTCATATGTGGTTCCAGGCAACGCGACAGGAGGTACACCCGCCCACTTCTGGGGGGGGGGGGGCGTAAGGTACACAGATGTTCTGTGGACCGCAAACTTTTGTTTTGCGTGTCAAAGGTTTCGTAAGGCACCCGTTAGACTCTTGGAGAACCTAGGGAGTTGGAGGTGGGTGAGCAAGGGGGATAAGAGAAAGATCGCACGCCCCCCAGCAGGAGGCGGGTGTACCTCCTGACCGCCCCCCGTGGCTCCATAACTGCAGTGTGTTCGATTTGCTTGCCTGCGGTAGAGGTATGCTTTTAGTCATATGCTGTTGTGAACTACCAACCAAATACCGTAATACAACAGAGAATACGAGCGGGAGGACAATAGGTTCAATTCGGATACATTGAGGGAGCAACTTTTTCATTAAACAATTCAGCGGTTAACAAACGGTACTAAATAAACTTAGAATCGCGGGTGCTACAAGACATTCGGATTCGTACTATTTGTGAATTCTCTAATGAAACTTCTCTATTACACATGGAACCACTCCCTTTTTGGAATGCGTCGGGTAATTCTGCCCTCCTGGATGTCATGAATCCTTAAATGTGTGATTGGTCTACATAATTGCTTGCTGTTATTACCAGATAGACAGTTAGTATTGTATCTATCCCAGATAATTCCATGTTCAAGTAGGTTAGATCTTGGGGTGCTATAGGGCACCAACAACAATAACGGTTCTTATAATGGTGTAGAATCAAGACTGTTATGTGGACTTTATCGGCTGGACGTCTCCCGCCTCCTTCATAGCGTGGAAACGTCAAGAGATATCAGGAGAATTGCTCTTACGAGGATCATTCTATTTTTCAGCAGTTTAAGTTGCAAAAACAACTAGGCGACTGATAAATAGAACAGTACAAGCAGCCCTCTCGAAACAGGAGAAAGGCAGGAATGTTGCTCTTTGTTTGCCTTTCTTCTGATCGGCAGAAAATCCCGTAGTGTGACGTTAATCTGGCGATTGCCCTACGTTTAAAAAACGCTATTAAAATGTCTAGGAATGGCTTATAAATTAACAGTGCCTCAACTCTTGATCTGCCTTTGAAATTAAAGCAATTCAAAGCCAGTTTTAAATTTTGTTGTTTGTTCGTTATCCGTTTTTCCGTTATCCGGTCATTTTCGAGCAAAATTATCCGTTATCCGTTATCCGGGTTTCGAAATTTCATTATCCGCTCATCCCTGGTGGGTAGGCCCCATAGGAGCAGTTTTGAAGATTCCGTTCTACCTTTTCCCGCTATACTATTCTATGTAGCAAAACCAGTTTTTGTATTTTAATGAATAAGGGAAGGCCTAAAGAGGAAAATAAGACGGTCGGGGTGTTCTATTCTCCGGGTTTGTGGGCGAAGCCCCCCACCAGACATTTGGCGGCCAGTAGGCCGCTGAACGTTTGTTAATATGATAATTTACGATGTTTCCTGGACGAAGATATAGATGCATTCAAGTAATTCATTTGTAACGGTGTCGGCAGCGACTGGATGTCCGAGGCGGACATGGGGAGGGGGTCGAGGGTTCCGTGGGTGTGGTTTCTGCCTCCCTAGGTGGACTGTTAGCGTTTTTGCAAATGATGATTACATTTTGGCTTCGGTAGGGCACCTTGTTCCCGTCCTAACCCGTTTCAACTGTTGCCAGATGTGGAGGAAGCTGGTTTTATCGTGTGGAGTGATGTCGCACGTCCATTAAACGATGCATGTCTCGCTGAAGAAGGTCCCGTTAGATGCTGTCCCCATATAACCTCTTTAGTATGTCCTCAATTGCTTTGGAAGTGCTTCTCACGTGCCCTCATTCGTGAACACGATCGCCAAGCATTGATTTGACCCATCATCAAGACAAGCTCATTGCTCTTCGGATTTCTTTGCAGACTGCTTTTTATTCTTCCCGCAACTTTCACAATTCTACTAGCTGTTACCAAGCACAGCACATTTTATCCACCTCATGTTAGTGCTGTAGCTGTGTATTTTTTCCTGACCACTCTCCCATACAGTTACAGGAGACGGGTTGGGGCATTGTTGATAAGAGCCCTTGTACTGACTCCCTCAACTCTGGAGATCGAAAAAGATCTTTCGTCCCAAATTCTATGGGGTTATCTGGGATGCAAATCACCAATCACCAATCTGACAACCATTTTCGTTGAAACAATGGATGTCAGAAGATTACGATGGGTCTGTGTAAGTAACGGGGTGTACGCAGAATAACCGGCACTGCCGCCTTTCACGACTGCAGAGGTCGAGGAGAGGACGCAAGGAAAAATTTTCGCCCAAACATCGCCCATGGGGATTATTTTGGATGTGGTCACGGACATGATACTTGTTTTTAAAATTTCGGTATATTACGGCAGGTTACGGTAGGCATGGGTGAGTAAGGCTGTCCACGTTAGTGGGATCGCTTTCTTCTCCAATGTGGTCCGACTTATTTTCTAACCTTCGACTTCAACCTTTGATGGAAAGATGTGCAAGCAAAGTGATAACTTAGAAAAAGAGTGACAGATTCGTGGTCAGCAGCTTAAATGATTCCCATAGGTGAAGTCTGGGCGAATTCGGGATTTATGACTTCGGCACTCTTATTCACCACTACCCAATAATGTAAGGAATGGGAACAGACTAACTAGCAATTCCTCTAACCACCTCCGGAATCGAACTCTCGACCCCCTCCCGTAAGGATGCGAGTGAATCACTTGAACGTACCCTCCAGCTTCGTCCAGAAAACGTCACAAATTACCATATTACTGTAATCAAACTTCAATTTCAGCTCCAGACGTTTTGAAGGTTAAGTTCTCAGCACGACAGCGCCATTCCAGGTGTCACTTATGCCTTATCAAGCCGCTCTGAAATGATACCATCTTTTGCCATTTTCGGACAACCCAGTGGCCCGTAGCAAAACCCAAGCACAGTTCGATAGCCATTAGAACTAACCACTTGCTCCGCTGGCAATATGCCAGCTCCTGCTGGAGTACCACGCAAACTTGCACATCAATCCGTCTTCGAGCGCACAACTCGGCTAGGGAAGGGACTCCGGGGTGTGGGCCATCCAGGCGGCTCGTGCCAAGAATGCTTTCGTCGCTGAGGGGGACATCGGAGATGGGTTGTGCGCTCTTCGAGCGCACAACTCGGCTAGGGAAGGGACTCCGGGGTGTGGGCCATCCAGGCGGCTCGTGTCAAGAATGCTTTCGTCGCTGAGGGGGGCATCGGAGATGGGTTGTGCGCTCTTCGAGCGCACAACTCGGCTAGGGAAGGGACTCCAGGGTGTAGTGCGTCCAAAGTGCTCGTGCAGGAACTGCTCCCGTCTCCAGTGCTCTCCTGTAGCGGCGGTGGAAGAGCCGCGATCCGCCACCGACCGCTCAACGACCCTCCTCCATATCGACTGACCATGGTGTCGGTGGATATCGAAAATCGCCACGTCGATATGACGCGACATCATCTGGTTAGATCTAAGTAAGACCGCACAGTTCTATGGGCTTCCCTTGTAAGACTGACAATGGTGCAAGAAAGACCACTGCCTCCTGCTGACTGCACACACAATGCCTGCACCGTAAGCCTCGATTTAAGTCCAAGACGATAGAACAGTAGAGGATTCACAAGAAACACGGAAACCTTATTCTGAAACATTCTTATGAAATGTTGAGGCCGTCATTTCGAAATCTGGATCTATTCCGGACGGGAAATTGGCAGCAGAGTTCCCCTCTCATGCAGTAATACTTCGCACTTGAATTTTCTCGAGAGTCCTACAACAGGAGGCAGCAGCCGGAGCTTCCGAAAAAAAAATCAAGCGCCTGATTAAGTGAGACACCACAACCACCTCCCGACTGAAACATGTAGAGTGTTTTTCGATTGATTTTTTGGCGCAAATAGGGTCGGGAGAGCGGGAGGAGGTCACCATGTAGCACAGCCCTATTTTTTCGGCGTTTTTTTTGCAGCAATAGTGTGTTCTACCCCTACAGTGAATTAAGGTAGGTAATTTATGATGTAACTGGACAAACACGTGCCTACTTACCGAGGCGTACAACCACCGAGTGAGGGTTGACCCTCCCTCCCCCCCTCCCCCCGACCTATTTACGCCGATTTCTTGACATGTGAAGTGCCATGTAAAGTGTTTTGAAAACTAGCTCGTTCCCTTCTTTAACGAATAGTCACAATTCCTGAGTAAGAGCTTGTTCATAGTCCGCGCCAGGAGCGACTGTGTCGATCGTGCAAAGCGTTCGAATCAATCAATGCCAAGCGGTCGTCTGACGAACGACATGTATTTCCTCTCGTCGCGGGCTAAGGCCCGTTTCTACTTCCGACCAGAGGTGTGTGTAAATGAAATCCGAAATTTCGTAAATCGTTATTACAAAACAAAGCAAAAAACAAGACCGTCGTAAATCCTAAATCGTAAACCGTAACAAGACTGGAGATTCAAAGATGGTCTCAGAAAGCGATCCGTGTATTGCACTCCCCTGTATACAACAGTCTTGTTTTCGAGCTTCATAGGAAACGAATATGTACCTTCGTCTCTTCCAGTACATAAATTGATACCATGCCTTTCAGATTAAAAAGTGCTTGCTTATTGGTTAACCTTGCGAATCAGAAGAATCATAGGTGCCCATACGGAATACTTAGCGCATCAAAAAGGTTTTCTGGCATGTAATTTCACACTTTTATCCTGAGATTCGGCCAAGCTCTCTTTTTACACTTTCTCACCGCTAAATTACGCGAGTACCAATCGTTGTGAACTCGGTGTCAGGGCCAACTTCCTGATACAAATTAAAGGGCAAGTGCTGCAAAAAAAAAAAACGTAGCCATGCTGAACCAAAATTAAAGCGAATCCGTTCGAAGAAAATGAAGCATTGGCAGTCTTCAATGATCTGGATAGCAAAATTGTTTGGTACTGAGAAGTGCTGTCGAAAGACGCACTGCAGTCTATATTAATCTAGAAATACAGTGTCCTAGAAAGTGTTGTCACTGCCTTATAGCTCATTTTAAAAAGCAGAAATACGAAACTCTTCTGATCTCTGCTTGCAAGACGATGAACTATAGACTTTGATGAAAAAGTGGAAATTCAGCAGATTCACAGCTTTTTGATCGGAGCATTTTTCTTCTTTTTGTCTCAAGTCACCTCGGAGCTAGAGCCGCGGTAGAGAATCATGAATTATCATATCTAATGCAAGCTATACGCGAGTTCTTGGCTGGTCGAGGTGCAATACCTTCCAATCTCACCAAAATTTTGGAGCGTATCAGAGCTGGCTTTGCGCAGCTCCTTGAAGAGTTTCCGCATTTCGCGGAATCATCACAAGGTAGTCGTCGATTCGAGATGCATCATGCAATTCTCGCGTTCCTTGATTTGACTTTGATAGTACTTTAGAGATGTGTAAGGAAATTGTAAGGGGATGAAAGCCTTTAGGGAGATGGGACGTAGGCTACGGTAGAAGAAAAGGATAGCCAATCCACGGGAGATTGATTAGGTCACCCAGTAACGCCTAGCCTTGTCTTACCCGACGCCATTGGGCCCCATTAAAACTACCCGTGCGGGAGTTTGCCCACTGGCTATCGGGACCCCCATTAAGCCATCACTTAGAGCCCCCGCAACCCAGAGAGTACAGGAAAACGCCCTCCCGGGTTGACAGTGGTGTGTGGGCTCGGTGGTGCTCGGCCGTCAGGCTGACACCTGCCCTCTTTACTTTTGGTGTCATTGCACCTAATATTTATGTATGAAATTGTAATAAACTAATGCGAGGACTAAGCGTTTTGTCCGTAAACTTACATAGCATAAACTAAAATAAATAACAAGTAATAACACCGGGCGTTCACCCGCTACACTGTTGAACACAGTGGGCGCTCGGAGTTATTATATGGAGGTCCCGGCTCGCATTAGTTTATTTTGCCTATTTTTTGATCGGTTTCCTCGTCCTTTCTTCCACCACTCTATTTGTATTCTCTCTAATTTTCAAAAAAAGATGTTAGTGCTGCACGAGTTTTTTTCACTTCCTTTTAGTGTCACTGCGTATGTGCCCGGCACAATTTAACCAAAAATAGGCCATAAGAATATTTTTTTATAATTTTTTCATACTGTTACTTAGTGAAGTAACAGTATCTAAAAAAGGCGTTCACTTTGCAAGAATTGAATCTCACAGCAAGTTGTCTTAACCTCATAAATTTCTGCTTATGCTCAAAATGCTCTCGTGTCCCCTGATTTGAATACTATGCCGCCACGTTTTTCTATTTTTGCGATCTATTGTTCCTTTTCTCTTACAGAAAAGAGAGCGCCAATGTCACACCGCTGCTCCACCTCTATTCCGCGAGGCAAAAAGTTTATATATTCCGTTCATTTGTGTGACAGGGAGAAAAACCCCTCTAATCCGGTATTTGAGCAGTGTTACGATGAGTCCTGGCCAGGCTACGCCACCCTCGCGGTAAAGTACTACTAATAAATGTACTGTGGTCGTATTTGTTAATGAAGCGCACATCAAAATTCATTTTGAAGTAAGGCGATGAAAATATACAGTTTAAGAATAAATAAAAACGAGCAAGCAAAGCACGATTAACACTAGTTGTCTCTCTCTCTCCATCGTTCTCGCATTTAATATTCTACTATCCACATTCTATATACCGGAATTGTCTCACTTTTCGTTTCGTCTTCAATAAATTTTAGAGGTACAATAGTACCAACTATAAAAGCAACTTACTGTGACATCTTCCCAATCGACTCATCCAGCATCAGCTCAGTCTTCACAAAGGACAAAGGAAACGTGACCTTTTTAATTTTTTGTCTTCTTAATTTTTCATTCTATTTTTTCTTCATTTCTTCTTCCTTTCGGTAAGATAGAAAGTGCTAATTAACACAGCACTTGGACTTGTTTTCGCAGTTCAAAAATTTCGACCTTACATTGACGGCGCGAAAACAATTGTAATAACAGACCACGCGCCATTAAAATCTCTTCTTCACAGGAGAGATCTTACTGGTCGACTCGCCAAATATCAAATCGCGATACAGGAATATGATATCACGATAACTTATCGGCCCGGTAAAAGCAACATGGTTTGTGACGCACTTTCTAGACACCTTCCCATTAACCACACCGATATAGTAATCAACACGGTCACATCCCAACTATTTACCTTAGATAAAGTATGCGAAGAACAACAAAACTGTTCCCGCACATCTCTCATTAGAGAAAGTCTTCAGGCCAACCCAAATAACCCCGCATTTTCCAATTATTTCATCGCTAACAATATACTATATTATGTCCCCATGAAAGTAAACCAAGATCCCGTTATAGTCTTGCCAGACAACTCCAGCCTTAGAGCTACTCTGATCAAACAAATTCACTCATCCCAAATGGGAATGGCCCATCTTGGCGTCAGAAAGACCCTTACTGCTGTTTCGAAAATTGCTATATGGAATAAAATGACCCACGATGTAACCGCCGTGGTATCACAGTGCCCCCAATGTCAGAAACGTAAAGACCCCAATGCATATCGAATCAACGAACCGTTATGCAATTTTGACCTGCCAGTACGTCCTTGGGAAAGAGTCCACTCAGACGTGATTGGACCACTAGCTCAAACCCTGGATGGTAACAAGTTCATAATTGTTTTTGTCGATGCATTCTCGAAATATATAGTAGCTGAACCCATACCAGACCAAAAGGCGCTTACAATAATAAATACATTCATGAATCGCTTCGTGTCTCGTTTCGGACCACCAGCGCTCTTGGTAACCGATCAAGGCACAAATTTCATGAGTGACATTTTCCGTTCTACTCTTAAAAACCTTAAAATCGCTCATAAAACTAGCACTCCGTATCATCATGAAAGTAACGGACAAGTCGAACGCGCAAATCGCACCATTGAAGAACTTATATCCATGGTCATAGCTACACGTAACGATGAATGGGACAATGTTATGTTCTTAGCTATTCATGCATATAATTGCGCAGAGAACTCCACCACTAAGCACTCTCCGTACACTGTGATTCATGGCTACGAGCCCTTCAACGTCTTCCGTAATTCCTTGGAACTACCTGTTCGCAAATTTGCATCAGAAACAGACTATGCAAATCAACTGACCCCAATGCTTCGTGCTATTTGGAAAACAACTCAAGCAAATTTGGAGATAGCACAGCAAGAACAAAAACGTCACTACGATTTGAGGAACCGCACACAACCCTCAAATTTGCAAATAGGTCAACAAGTTTTGGTACGGCAAGACATTGGAAACAAAATAGCATCTCGTTTTCAAGGTCTCTTTGTCATTGTGGACATAGAGCGTCCCAATATTACCATTCTCGATGGACGTCGAGAACGCACGGTCCACATGAACAGGGTAAAATTGTATAACTCTGACGGAGAATAGCTGCAAAGTTTCTTCTAGCCACAAACCCGCACCCTTTTGCAGACTTCGAAACCTAATTTTCTCTTTCTTCTCTATTTTTTACGACTTTCTGCAAATTTTCTACGTTACAAAATCGTGCCGTCACTGCGCAACGCGATTTCACGCAATTAACCACAGCTCTAAAATACTCAAGTAATCAGCCACAGACTAACGACATTTAAACTTGTAGTTGGAAGCGATCGATAAACATAGGAGCGCAAAACGCTCTTATAACGGTACATCACGGACATAGTGTCACCTTCGTTCTAGTTCACACTACCTTCATGGAACAGCTTCACAAATTACATAATAAGTTAGCAGTTAAGTATCTATTCGAGCACAAAACCAAGGCGACAAACTGTCAGTCTTTGCATTTAGTAAGAGAACTCGTGTCCATGCTTCATATACAAAAACAAGGCTTTACGTTTGCAACAAATCCAAAACTCACTACTTTTATACAACTAGAAGAGAAAAGCAGCTCTACATCAACCAGGAGTTGTTTCAACTATAACAACAAGTAACCCAGCTCCTGTTCCATGATCCCAACACCAGGGGAAGAACAAATCACCACCTGGTTGGCTGTTTTGTGATCCGGAAAGTTGCATATGCATATCGAGTAGTGTTTTGGATTCCTTCTCGTAGCCTTCATCACTTATACCTATACGGACCTTGAGTGCTTTTACTTCGAAGCACCATGTTTTGGCCGCCATCCGCTACTTAACTCTACCTTTTGTGTAATATAACTGAATCTAGTTCCATAAATTTTCTTCACATGCGACGATAAGGACACCGTGTCTAACAAATGTACGTATTTTGACAACTGTCGTTTTTTTAACGAGTTACTGTCCTTAATCTCGGGCTACATTGATTTTGATCTGAGTGCATTATTTACGTCTTTAATGCGCGCACAGTGACGCCATGATAAATCTCACTACTCGGTCTCATACTAATACTGTGTGAGATTCCTTTATCTTTATTGGAACATATGATGCTATGCACATGCAACTGTGACAGACAAGGGTAATGGCAGTCGAAACTCCAAGACAACAATATTATTTGAAACAAAAACTAGTCTACGCGAAACTAATTATTCCGTATATCTTTTATCAATACCTCAATATCTCCATTCTCTTTCTTATTTACGGTATTACACATAACACCACTGGTTGTGAGTTTTTTTATTTTTGTATTTTTGTTCCTTGCAACAGCTCTCACTTATACTTACAGCCACTCAGGACGACTCAACACCTTTTCACCATTACCACAACTCAACTGCGATGACCTTCTACACAACGGAACAACACTGATCTCTCTCTCATTTGATTAGCCCTATCAACCGCTCATCCCATCCCGTATAACCTAGGACCCGGGGACCGGGTCTCTTTCGCCGCCGTGGATGTAAAGAAATTGTAAGGGGATGAAAGCCTTTAGGGAGATGGGACGTAGGCTACGGTAGAAGAAAAGGATAGCCAATCCACGGGAGATTGATTAGGTCACCCAGTAACGCCTAGCCTTGTCTTACCCGACGCCATTGGGCCCCATTAAAACTACCCGTGCGGGAGTTTGCCCACTGGCTATCGGGACCCCCATTAAGCCATCACTTAGAGCCCCCGCAACCCAGAGAGTACAGGAAAACGCCCTCCCGGGTTGACAGTGGTGTGTGGGCTCGGTGGTGCTCGGCCGTCAGGCTGACACCTGCCCTCTTTACTTTTGGTGTCATTGCACCTAATATTTATGTATGAAATTGTAATAAACTAATGCGAGGACTAAGCGTTTTGTCCGTAAACTTACATAGCATAAACTAAAATAAATAACAAGTAATAACACCGGGCGTTCACCCGCTACACTGTTGAACACAGTGGGCGCTCGGAGTTATTATAGATGGCTGACGGAGACCTTTGTTGGGCCAGCCGAGGAATCGAATTTTAGCTTGTTTGAGCACATACAGTACCGCCGCTAAACATTCAACCAAATGGCGTTTGCGACGCAAAAACGCGTTTTTTGCGTCGCTTCATGATAACTTTTCTCAAAGTGAAGATTTCCTCATAAAAATTTGCAGCGGCTTTTACAATTATTTATTCTATCATATGGCATGCGATCGTCACTTTCGATTAGGAGGAAACCTGAAATCCAGTATTAAACTTAGGCAGCCGTTTAATTACCTTGACCCGACCCATAATCGCCGTCGAGTCTCGCCTAATTATGTCCTTGGGCAGAAGTAGCTTTTGCCAGTTGAATTTTGAAAGCTTCAAAACTAAATTAAAACATATGTTACTATGTTCACTGGCTTTCCCACATTTTAGCGACCTATATGACACCAAATTTGCCTACGAAATATTCACTCCACGATCTCAACTCAGAATGCGTTCGTAGAATCTCCCATTTTGTAGGAGATATTTCCGCAGCACTGTTGCTACACAAACTCTAGTGATCGTGCGCTTTGCCATCCTTGATGCGCACTTTGCTATTCGATGAATACAGCTTATCATGGGTAAGTAAACCCTATTTGTTACTACCCAAACTTATGAATTATTGAACTCCACGTCGCAATGACGCGAGCAGCAGAATTAGAAGTGACGATCTATGCCACGAGTTCATGCATCACTACGAATATGGGGTTAGTGTGTCCAGCACTGGGTGAAGTCTCTCTGCAATAAGTGCTGCGACGCTAGCGGTTCGTGCTTGGTAGAACTAACGCGTTAAAAGTGCGACTTTCTCCAAAGACGTGGTGGATATTTTGCATCATTTTTTGCCCAAATTTCGCAAACCGATTTCCTATATACGATAGAGGGTATCTTTGTTGTTTTTAAGAAAATCCTTCCAAATTGCCTAATAGGGCTGTTTAATGATCGACTAAGCATCGGAGCCGATGCGGCAACCAGGGACGTTAACTGTTCTGACCTCGCATCTGCCCTTAGGAGACTTGGCACTTGCCAGAACCTCGCCCTAGGCGAAGAAGTAGTGAGCGCTCCTCCTCCACTGCACGAAACAATCTATTCAGTTATAATAGTTGGTCTTTACGGGGGTACCGAAGACGATGCTGAAGTCCATTTGGCCGATTACGGCAGGAAACCACCCATAGCAATAACTGAGGGTGATTGGTGATCCTGACCCGACCATCCTCAAAAGAGAAGTAACCTACCAAGATTGGCGGAATTTTCAAAACCCGATGTCGGATTCGTAATCAGCGCCCAAATAACCCCTTGATGATTTTGGACGAGAAAATTTGGCCAATTTCTAAAATATAGATTTTCGATGACGTCATCGTCCGCGCAGGCTCGACCAGAGCGCCACGATGCGAAATTGTGAAAAAATCGATTATTCTGAAATTGGGATGGGATTGCTAAAAGTCCGCCGCCCTAGAGTGGCAGCTGGTGCTAAAGCAGTTTAATCAGCTAGGAAGTTGTGAGCAGGTCATCGTAAATAAACTTAAGCGTTCTGCTCGCCTGTGCATTTGTACGCCGTTAACTTTCTGCGTCTTCCCGCAGGGGTCGACTGAAATTGGAAAAAATCGTGTCCCATAAGACTAACCTGCATTTTCGCACCGCTGTAACTTTGTGCAACCATAAGCTGCATCGCTGTGCTTTACCGATCTACTAGATCTCTTTACTAGCTACAAAACCCACAAGCTGCAACGGGAAGTGTTCACAAAGTTATCGCGCTCAGAACACGCACGCGCGTGCAATTTAGCAGAACAACGGTCGATGTTCTCCTCGCTCTTACTCGACCAGATTACAGTTTTCCCTACTCTCAACAAAACCATTTAATTCAGCATGAAAAGCTCTATCGAATGGTATCAAGCATGGCCCAATTCGGAGATATCGACCTCTCGATGACGTCATCGTCCTTCCTCCGCGGACTCTTCGACGCGAAACTGCCAAAAAGTCGATTTCTCCAAAATCGATCGAAATTAATACCATTCGATAGAGCTTTTCATGCTGAATGGAATGGTACTATTGCGATGTCGAAAACTCAAATCTGGGCAAATAAGAGCGCAAGAAATTCTAACCGCTATCTTCCGCCGCTTTAAAATGACAGCTGAGGCTAAGGCAGTTTAGGTAGCTGAGCTCGTCATCGTAAAGTGCCGTTAGTGTTTTGCTCGTCCACGCGTTTGCATGCAGCTAGTCCGCCGCGTCTTCCTGCAGGGGTCGACTAAAATGGAAAAAGATGCGCCACACAACCCTCACCTGTTTTTCGCACCCCTGTAACATTGTCTCTTCCTAAGCTACATCATTCTACTTTAGTGTGCTATTAAAACGTTGTATTGTATACAACACCTACGAGTTGAACCCGAAAAGATTCAAACATGACAGAGTTATTGCGCTTCGAACACGCCAGCGCATGCAGTTTGCGATCGGTCGCTCCACTCGATTGATAGGTTCGTGCAATGTGCACGGCACACTCTCGCAGCATTCCTGGTATGACAGCGCACTGGCAACGTACACCATGCTTGAGATACTCCGAGAGCATTCATGTCCTGTGAAAAAAGCTGCTCTAATCGCAAAAAAAATCCGAATCGCAAATCTCTAGTCAATTTTTGGAGCACTCACGGCGGAAATATGGGTGTACTGGCAAAGCTGTATACATGCTTATGTAGATTTCAAAGAGGCGAATCGAACGGTGCCAGCCTTTTTTTCTATCATTTCCGGCAAAAAGAGGAGCAAAGCGGCGCGGGGAGCGGGGGTGTCATCTTGTACTGGGTAGTTATCCGCCTTGGTACGGACGCACGGATCCACGGATCTCCCTCGATAGAGAGCCTTCGGGCTCTCTTGTTAAGAGGGATCTCGGGCCGCTTGTCGCAGGGCCACGTGGCGCGTCCCCGGGTGGTGGATAGGGGAATTAAACGCGAACCAAATGCGACCGTGTACTGCCCAGAGACGCAGGTGGGATGCAGGGGATGGACTCCTTGCTCCTGCTGTGTCGGGTCGATGCGTTCCTTGTGCGTGGGAGCGGCATGTTCGTGCACAGTGTGCGTGGATGTGTCCGTGACTGTGCGGATTGTAACTGTGTCGGCTCGGCCAAAAGCTTGCACTCGGTAGACTGGGAGTACATGTAAGGCGATTCGAGGCCGCCTTAAGTCTCGCCCCGTCCCTTCGGGCAGTCTGGCTGGCTGCCCGGAGTACCCCGCCCGCACGACAGAGCCTGACTAGCTACCCGTGTTGTATTCCAGTCAAACACAGCAGCACTAAAGGGCCTCATTCCCCTGACCCCGAAAGAGCCCCCATTTCTGCAGCGATGGGAAGGACGAGTACGGAGAGGCTGCTAAAATCTCAGGGCCTAACCAGGCTGCGCAAACTGAGAAGGACTAGGATGACGATCTGTACTTACAACGCCCGCACGCTTGCGTCCGAAGCATCCGTCGAGGACCTGATGATGCAAGCCAGGAAGATCAAGTACGACGTCATCGGACTGACCGAGACGAGAAGACACCACCCCCTACACGCCGCCTACGACTCCGGAGAAGAACTGTTCCTCGGAACATGCGACAGCAGGGGAGTAGGCGGCGTTGGTGTCCTCGTCAACACGCACTTGGCCATGAACATCGATTCGTACGAGTCTCTGACTAGCCGAATCGGACGTCTGCGACTGAAGCGATGTGGTTCCGTGCCAGCCTTGACTGTGTTCGTCGCGTATGCCCCAACATCCGACTACGACGACGAAGACGTCGAGGCCTTCTACGTGGAGCTGGAGAAGTTCTATAAGGAAGATCACACCTTCTACAAGGTGATCGTCGGCGACTTCAACGCCAAGATCGGGCCACGAAGGTCGCCGGAAGAACTTCACATCGGAACCCACGGTTTGGAGTGGAACGAGCAAGGTGAAAGGCTGTCTGAGTTTATCATGTCGACCAAGACCATCCATGGAAACTCGCAGTTCCAGAAGCCTCCCTCCCTACGATGGACCTGGGAATCCCCCGGTGGCCAGTTCCACAACGAGATCGACCACATCATCTTCAATCGCAAGTATTGCCTGACCGATGTCTCCGTTGTCCCCAAGTTCTACACGGGATCGGACCACCGCCTCCTTCGCGCGAGGTTCCGCTTTTCGCGTCAAGGAGAGAAGGCCGCGAAGTTCAAGAAGAGGAATCCCAGAACGACCATCAACTGGGATCTCTACACCTCTCTTGTCGGCCTTTGGGAAGATGCCGTCATGGACAACGTCGACGAGGAATACGATCGCTTCGTGCATCATCTCCACGATAGTGCTAAGGGAGCCGAGAGCTTGAAGACCACCAAGAGACGCCTGTCTCCGGAAACTCTCGAGCTGATACGCCAGCGTGGAGCAGCACGAGCGTCAGGCAACTACCAACTGACGTCCGAGCTTGCAAAGCTATGCAGAGCGGCGATAAAGGAAGATCTCAAGGAGAGAAGGGCGGAAGTGTTGGCTGAAGCAGCAGAGGCAGGGCTGAGCATTCGCAATGCCCGCCGGAACTTCGCCAACTTCAAGACCAAGATGACCGCTCTCCGACGTCCTGACGGAACCTTCACCTCTTCCAGAAGGACCATGGAGAAAGTCATCCACGACTTCTACTCCGATCTCTTCGATAGCCACGTCCACCTGCCCCCATGCCATCTTCCGCAGGATTGATACGTCGTTCCCTCTGTTCTCCCTTCCGAGATCCGACACGCCATCTCGTCGGTGAAGAAACGTACAGCACCCGGTTCTGACAGGATCAGAGCTGAACACCTGAAGAACCTCCCGCCAGCGCTCATCAACACCCTGGCGCGGCTCTTCACACGCTACCTGTCCGAATGCAAGGTTCCATCTCAGTGGAAGACCAGCAAGACCGTCTTGCTGTACAAGAAGGGAGACGTGCACGACATTGGCAACTATCGCCCGATCTGCCTGTTGTCCGTAGTCTACAAGCTGTTCACTCGAGTCATCCTAATAGGATTAGTAGAACGCTGGACGAAGGACAGCCATGCGAACAAGCAGGATTTCGGAGAGGATTCAGCACGATCGACCACATACACACCATTACGAAGCTCATCGAAGTGTCGCGAGAGTACAAGCTGCCGCTGTGCCTTACGTTCATCGACCTGAAGAAGGCATTCGACTCCGTCGAGACTGAAGCGGTCATGGAAGCCCTGCTCACCCAGGGCGTTCCTACTCAGTACATCAGGGTCCTTCGAGAGCTGTACAGTGGATTCACGACCAAGATCTCACCATTCTACAACGACGTCGTCATTGACGTGAAGAGAGGGGTTCGACAAGGGGATACCATATCCCCGAAGCTCTTCAGCGCCACCCTCGAAAACGTCATGCGCGAACTAGAATGGGAAGACATGGGAGTGAAGGTCGACGGCCGGCAACTGCACCATCTTCGCTTCGCTGACGACATCGTGCTCATAACCCCGAGCATCAGTCAGGCGGAACGAATGCTGGCCGACTTCGATCGTGTATGTGGAAGCGTTGGACTGCAGCTGAATCTTACGAAGACGATGTTCATGAAGAACGGACGGGTTTCTGATGCCCCATTCTCGCTCAACGGAACGAACATCTCCGAATGCTCCAGCTATGTGTATCTGGGTCGCGAAGTCAACATGACCAACGACCTAGCACCAGAGCTGAGCAGAAGGAAACGAGCGGCTTGGGGAGCTTTCAAGAGCGTCGAAGAAGTCGCGAAGAAGACGAAGAACGTCCGACTCCGTGCCCACCTATTCGACTCCACTGTTCTTCCTGCCCTAACATACGCCTCAGAGACCTGGGCTATACGAAAGCAGGATGAACACGCGATCAGCGTCGCGCAGCGTGGAATCGAGAGGACGATGCTCGGAGTGACACGACTCACGCAAGTGAGAGAAGGCCTCCGGAGTTCCGAGCTTCGCCGACGTTCGAAGATCAGAGACGCTGTCGCATGGGCCAAGTCGTCGAAAATTAGGTGGGCCGGCCACGTAATGCGATTCGCAGACACCCGCTGGACGAGAGCCGTCACAGATTGGATTCCGCGGGATGTCAAAAGAACACCAGGACGCCCACCAACGCGTTGGTCGGACTTCTTCGTGAAAGCCCTGAACGACCGATATGACGCTCTTCGTGTCCCTCGAGCGAGGAGGATCCATTGGACCACTCTGGCACGCGACAGGGACGAATGGAGACGCTGCTGGCGCCCGCTCGAGCAAGTCGATGATCAACGGGACGACAGGTGATACAGGTGACAGGTACGGACGCACATGAATGCCAAATTACATCAGAAATGGCCTACCTCACTTCACCACTGGGTAGAACCAACAGAGCTATGCCAACTTTTCTTAATTTCGTGCAACACAAAACGTCGAAAAGGGCTGCCTTTCATGGTGACCTCCCCCTTCCCCGAGCTGCTTAGGGTCCAAGAGGGTGTTGGATGAAAGAGAACAGTTGGAAAAGGTCTTCGGCAAACACGAGAAACATCGCTTCAACAAAGTTTGGAGAAGAAGTAATATTAAAATGGCCTGCTGGAGTGTGCAGTTTTCTCCCATCACTTTCTACGGAGAATTTAAAGAATTGATTACTAATACTAACAATATTATGCTACGACATATGAAGGACGTGTAGTGTATGTTCTCCATTCTGTTCCACCAGAGCAATGAGGAGAACCGATCCTATCTCTATAGGCGCTATTGATTTATTATTCGGAGGAAACCTTTCAATGCGTAAAACACGCGAAGATGATGGTCAGTGTTTCAAAGCAGGTAACTGATATCGATAAACCAACCGATTTCGGTTGGCTTCAACCATTTCTGCTTCAGACGGGGGAGTCGCGTAAATAAGGCGGGAGGTGTTTCTGAGGCGAAGTCCTATATATTTAGTAGGCTAGAGTTGGCGAAATAATGATTTTGAGTAAGAATTTCTCATCATTTTCTGCACTATAAACCACAACAACAGGTTATTTGATGGATTATAATTACCGCAACAAAACTTTTTTTTGCGAGGGTGAACGTCGAAGCGTAGTTGAAAAAAAAGAATAAATTCGGAAAGAGGGAATGATGAGTAAAGTAATGATGTTCAAGTACGGAAACAGAGGCTTATTAAAGGCGCGAATTTTAGCCAAGTCCGTAAAGAATGTTATTACTGAATAGATTGTTTCGTGCAGTGGAGGAGGAGCGCTCACTACTTCTTCGCCTAGGGCGAGGTTCTGGCAAGTGCCAAGTCTCCTAAGGGCAGATGCGAGGTCAGAACAGTTAACGTCCCTGGTTGCCGCATCGGCTCCGAAGCTTAGTCGATCATTAAACAGCCCTATTAGGCAAGTTGGAGGGATTTTCTTAAAAACAACAAAGATACCCTCTATCGTATATAGGAAATCGGTTTGCGAAATTTGGGCAAAAAATGATGCAAAATATCCACCACGTCTTTGGAGAAAGTCGCACTTTTAACGCGTTAGTTCTACCAAGCACGAACCGCTAGCGTCGCAGCACTTAGTGCAGAGAGACTTCACCCAGTGCTGGACACACTAACCCCATATTCGTAGTGATGCATGAACTCGTGGCATAGATCGTCACTTCTAATTCTGCTGCTCGCGTCATTGCGACGTGGAGTTCAATAATTCATAAGTTTGGGTAGTAACAAATAGGGTTTCCTTACCCATGATAAGCTGTATTCATCGAATAGCAAAGTGCGCATCAAGGATGGCAAAGCGCACGATCACTAGAGTTTGTGTAGCAACAGTGCTGCGGAAATATCTCCTACAAAATGGGAGATTCTACGAACCCATTCTGAGTTGAGATCGTGGAGGGAATATTTCATAGGCAAATTTGGTGTCATATAGGTCGCTAAAATGTGGGAAAGCCAGTGAACATAGTAACATATGTTTTAATTTAGTTTTGAAGCTTTCAAAATTCAACTGGCAAAAGCTACTTCTGCCCAAGGACATAATTAGGCGAGACTCGACGGCGATTATGGGTCGGGTCAAGGTAATTAAACGGCTGCCTAAGTTTAATACTGGATTTCAGGTTTCCTCCTAATCGAAAGTGACGATCGCATGCCATATGATAGAATAAATAATTGTAAAAGCCGCTGCAAATTTTTATGAGGAAATCTTCACTTTGAAAAAAGTTATCATGAAGCGACACAAAAAACGCGTTTTTGCGTCGCAAACGCCATTTGATTGAATGTTTAGCGGCGGTACTGTATAGGCAGGTCAACTCGTCTAATCTCCAAAAATTTGATAAAAGCAAGATCGTCAAGTACTCCACCCACAGATTCTGAACGTCAAATTAGGCAAAAATTTACTCAAACAGGAGTGCGCTAGGTGTGAGTGTCTGGTGATCGAAGATCACACTTTCGAAAATTTACGATCTATGACCCAAAATGTTGCAAATCGTAAAAAATCGGGATACCCGCCAAATCGATGCCCCTATGCTTAAGCATTTGCCGCCGCCGCTGCCACTCCCGCTAGTGCCAAGTGTACCAGCGCCTTTAGCCCTGGTTTATAGTTGCGCCGCTCCGCGGCGCTCACCATAGTCGAACTAGATATCGGCCGGGAGGCGCGAAAAATCGATATCTATCGCGTCGCCCATCACGTGCACACTAAAGGCCTCCTCACACTTTGGCGGCAACGCGGCAGCCCTATCTTTAAGCATGGACAGAGAAGCAGAGTTTGCCGCTGATGTGCCGCTTGAGAGGCAACAGTTGCCGACAATTTCTATCTGAGCTCTAGTTAATTGTGGCGGGATCTGGAATGGAAACTGATAGGGATAATGATAATGAAACCGCGTTGGCAATGGAGTGGATGAAACTGAGGAAGAGTGCCCCCTAAGGTGCAGTTTTGCCTCGCTACCTGCCACATGCCGCGTTGCAGCACAAGTGTGCGGAGGCCTTAAGGCCCCGTTTATACTTTGGAGCGACGCGGCGCCTCGTCTGAGGGCCACATTGGTCAAGCGACGCGATCGATCAATGTGGCCACAATACGCGGCGTCGCGTCGCTCGGCGTCGAAGTATTAACGGGCCCTGAACGGATGTTCAGAGCCCCATCAAGGAGCGAGCGGAAAGCAGCGGTATCGATCGCGAGACGCGATGAGTCGATATCTGAACTTATCACTACGTCGTGTCGCAAAGTAAAGCAGCTCTGAACGTCTCTTAAAGGCCCCCACACACTTCTGCGGCAATGCCGCTCGCCGCTGTGGTTAAGGATAGGGCAGGAACGCCGCCAGCGGCGAGTTCTGCGTCCCTGCCTCAAGGTCCCCACACTTCTGCGGCAACGCCGCGGCGCTATCCTTAACCATAGGGCAGGGACGCAAATCTCGCCGTCGGGTGGCGTCCCTGCCCAACAGCCAGACGTTCAGCGGCCTTCCGGCCGCTAAACGTCCAAATGAACCCTACAAGCTGCAGTGAAGTCGACCCATCGGCCATCAAAATTGCGTGACTCCCACTCCAATGGAACAAATCTGAGCCAAAACCAATAACCCCGGCGAAAAAATCGATAATATCGATCTGCATTAATAGTCAGATCAACTCCCTATACCTCTTTTTTTGAATCTGACAATTTTCGTCCATTTTCATCGATTGCAGGTGAGCGTAACCTTGACAACTTTTACATGTACGTTCGGGTTAGCTTCACAGTTCGACATATCACAGGCCTACACAGGTTTATGACACACGGGCACACACACACGGACACACACGGACACACACACACACACACACACACACAACACACACACACACACACACACACACACACACACACGGACGGGCGGACGGGCGGACTAACGCTTTTATATTAGTAGAATAGCGGGTACTATTGTACTTTTGGTACCCCACTTAATCTTGTTCAAAATAGGCCTACTAGGGGTAATCTCCCATGGGAAGGACGAATATCATAGTCGTTTATTGCGGAAATGTCTTATGAGCCCGCTATATTAAGTTGGAATCGCCCAAATCCTTGCGAAATAGCGCGCGCTGGTAAGAGACGCAGAGTGTGCGCCCCTACCAGCACGCACTCGCGGCCGTCTCCGAGGGGGGGGGGGGTACCATAGTATGCCGTGGCGCGCAAGCGTAGCGACTAGATACTCGCAGCGAATAAAATGCAGTCTTATCTCCTCCTTTCGATTACAGATTCGGGTATTGTTCTCTTCCGAATCGGGCAAGGGAGGGAACTCTGGGATGAAGGTATTTTTAACACGGGTGTCCTAGTGGGCCCACACCCCGGAGTCCCATCCCCTGTCTAATTATGTGCTCTCCTCCGCGTGAGCGAAAGAGAGCACACAACAGAGCTTTCAAGCTTTTTCGAGATTTCAAGACTTATGCCCTGGCTAATCTCTGCTGCAGGCTAGGGGCGGCGAAATAGTGCGCATCGGTAGGAGGCGCACACTCTGCGTCTCTTACCAGCGCGCGCTATTTCGCAAGGCCCTGGGCGATCTCACCTTAATATAACGGCTTATAAGGCATTTCCGCAAAAAACGACTATGATATTCGTTATTCCCATGGCAGACTACCCCTAGTAGACCTATTTTGAACAAGATTAAGTGGAGTACCAAAAGTACAATAGTACCGGATAGCGGGGAGCGGCGTTGCCGCAGAAGTGTGCAGGGGCCTTAAGAGTCTGATTATAACACAAGGCAACTCCATTGTGACACGTCCTGGAAATCTCATCAGATGAGCAGCAGCATTCCGCATTCAGGGTATCTCTTCGGGACCAT
This sequence comes from Heligmosomoides polygyrus polygyrus, assembly GCA_947396885.1. NCBI lineage: Eukaryota > Metazoa > Nematoda > Chromadorea > Rhabditida > Heligmosomidae > Heligmosomoides > Heligmosomoides polygyrus. The sequence goes on along the minus strand of OX377203.1, from coordinate 56,160,890 downwards.
GCTCCGGCATGATTGTTCCCGAATACGAATTGAGTAAATTGAAACCAGTTTACCTTCAGTTCTGTCTTCCTCCAAAGACTTCAGACAATAATACTCAAGAGCGTATGCAATGAATGCTACAGCCGTTTAGAAGAATAGGTCTTTGCTTCTCTTTTCAAGTGTCAGGAAATCAGATATTCTGAACAGTACCGCAACAGAACAGGGTTATCGACAGGCGATCACAAGACCTATCGCACTTGTACAACGTTGTTGTTAACGAGTGAATCTGCTTGGGAAACGGGGAACAAGTCTATAATGGGAACGAAAATCACGAAAGACCCCTAGGAAAACCAGTTATAGCTTTTGCAACAGAGCCGCAATTTTCGCTCATCAGCAGCGGTCTGACGAAAACGCATTCCTTGACGACTAGATGAGCAAACGGCAAACGCCAGGACGGGCTGCGAATTAGGCTGCCTCTCGCCTCCAACTCATCCGCTGCCGAGTGGGATTCCGGGGCTGTCTCGGCCTGTACCGACACCTGAAGCCGCCAGGACCGTTTGGAGAGCGCCGTCCGCCTCGACCTGTCGCGACGGCGTGCACGCGTCCCAGGTGATAGCATCGGCGGCCTGGCCACCTGCCAACTCGCCGTTGTAATCGTTCCACCGTACTTTCTGGCGTAAATAACGCACATGAGGGTGGAAACTGCGAGCGGACGGATCGGGGAGTCATGTGAGCGGCGAGGCGCCGGCGCTCGCGAGACAGCACGCGCGCGCCCGGAGGCGCAGGGCACTCGCCGCCGCGGCGGCGGCGGGGCCGGCCAGGGACGTAGGGCGCCGGCGGCCATCGGGCGCGACGACGGCGACGGCCGTCGGCGGGGACCGAGCGGAACCGGAGCCGGGAGCTGGCCGGGTGCGCTCGCCGGCTGCCAGCCGGAGACTGGTGCTGCCAGCGGCGCAGGACGGGCCTCGGCTCGTCTGTCAGAGGTCGGTCCCCATGGTCCTCGCAGGGAGCGGTGCGGGAGTGCTTGACGGGAACAGGTCCTGCCCAGGGAGCACGACGGGCCGGCGCCCTGCAGGCACCGCGCGCCGCGTCCCTGCCCTCCTCCTCGCAGCGCGCTCTCTGGCGGCAGACGCTGCCTCTCTGTCGCCGCTGGCCAGGACCGGCGGGCACCCGTCGTGACCGCGAGTCCAGAACCAGAAAGTCGGAGCCCCGAGGGCTTCCAGAAGCGGAACGTCGGGTCCCGAGGACGAGGGAGGCAGGGGGAGAGAGGGGAGCGGTGGGCGCCGCCGCCGCAGCACGTCCCTCAACGAGGTCCGGCCGTACTGGACGGGGGACGGTCCCCATGAGGTGCGGCCCCCGTCCTGTAGCCCGGGTCCGGCCGCGTGCGACCGCGTCCGAGGTTTCCGCGGCGGACCGCCCTCTGCCGCGCAGCGCCGCGTCGGCAGGTGTGCGCGCTCACTGTCGGCCGTGCCGAGCCGCTGGGCGGGGCGGGCTGTCGCGCGAGCGGCCGCGCTCCCCTATAAAAGGCGGGGGCCGTGCGGTCGGGCTCCCAGTTGTGCGGCCGCTCCGTGCGCCGTGTGTTGTGCTTGCAGTGGGATCAGCTGTGCCAGTGCGAGTGCGTGCCCTGTGAGGTTGCGGACGTTGCCGTCGAGGAGACGTCTCAGCCGCTTGACGCCCCAACCCTCTCTGGAGTGGGTGCTCGATCGACGACTCTCAGCTGGTCTCAGCGATGATGTCGAAAGAGCTCCAGGCCCGTACGTCTGATCACGAGCGATCCGTTTCTGACGGAGACCTCGAGGTTGAAAAGAAGCGAAGGAAGACTCGACGACGACGCGCCAACAAGAATCGGTTCAAGCCCTACCACTCTCTGAGCCCGGAGGAGAAGATTGCCCTGGATGCTGCCGAGACCGCCAGATCGGAGCGTAGGATACGAGAACGGTTGGTTGCAAAGTATTCGAACGCGGATTTTGAGTTTTCTCCTTTGTCTCTCTCGGCACGCATCGCATTCTGCTCTCATTTCCTCTCCAGCAGCGCTAGTTGACTATGATGTGTCCTATGGGGTGCAATAGAGGGTTATGGTAGCCGGCGCGCCTCCCTACTTGCCGCGGCGATTCGCTTGTTGTAGCAGAGAGACTGATTCATCCTCTTTAAGATGGATTGGATGATGATTCCGGGACTTGATGACAACACTTGTGCTTCAATTCCACTCGCAGGGTCAGTATTTCAGACCGTCTCATTCACTTTCTAAATGTTGTTCTATCTCTTGGAGTTTACTAGTCCTTGTAAAAGACATTTATTGTTGTGTAACGTGTAGTTATTTCGAGTATGGAGTCAGTTTATCGAAGACGCGACGGATTCCCATAAGATGACGGACTCTAGTGCCCCAACCGAATTAACCCTCCTGCCGTAATCGGCCTTATTCGAGAGCATGGAGTAAATTTGTGGTATTTAGACAGATTGTGGGCTCGGTTTCTCATAGTGGGTGTATTTTGGAAATGTGGCGCTAGAGTCCTAAAAGGTGAGTCAACCGTGAGGTTGGTAGGAATCTCAGCTCTTCATGAAGGGTTGCAGTCAACATCTGAGAGCGTGGTCCTTTAACAGTAACTACTCGGGTCTGTAGTAGGCAAGTAAACCGTGGGACGTATGTGACGAAGTCTTTTTCAGAATGGCGAATGGGAAGCCCATGGCTCCAAGCAATACGACGCAGTTCCTGTTAGAAGACAGAGAAGCGAGAGCGGAAAAAGGATTAGAGGTCAGTCATATCGACTTTTTGAGATATCATGGTGTGCAACCCTAGAAAGAGGATCCACCCTGGTTTTCCTTCTCCAAGTCCAGTGATTTTATTCAAAAAACAAGTATAAACATTGAGCTCAGGTAGATATACTACAGCTGCGGAGACCTAAGCTGGTTTGGGTGGTGTGAAACTGCCGGATTGGGAAGAAATACAGGGTCGACCCCTCTCTAGACTTGAACCCGTCATGGCTTTTGGCGACCCCAGCCTGAAGTGAAGGTTGACGAGCCCTTGGGGAGGTGACATGTGACCTGTTATAGTGCGGTAGATACGGCAGTGGGTCAGATTTATTCCTCTTGTGGGAACTACGTGAGGACGGCGGAGAGTCGTTGGATTCACCGCCCCCAGAAGGGGCGGGGCGAGGGGCGCGCCTAGGACAAGATGTCCGGGCCTTCACATGGAGGCATCGCATTTCTAGTCACTTTCCTTGGCCCTGCAGCTCTATCCTGATCTGATTTGTTCTCGAGACAGAATCTTGTTCACCATATTTGGAGGAAAAGAGTTTTCAGGTGCAGCGTCAAGGGTTTCTTCAGGTCCGCCACATTGCTCAGTACTAGGGCGTCGTCCGCATTTTCTGACAAGTACAGCAACATCTTCAGAGTTGACAACATCTGGAAAATGACCTCAGAGTTCCCCGAGATGCGCTTACCAGTCGTCTGCTATCAGCTGTTAGGTTTTTGGACGACGTCAAGACAATTAACGACGGTTTCGTGCGCCGCAAACTTGTCCAAATAGGGCGACGCGGGCAGGGCGGGAAGTTGGCGGCGGGCAGCAAGGTGTACCCAACGACTGCCCCCCCTGTGAGGACGACCCTGGGTGCAAGTATACGGAGAGCTCCGCCTCATCTTCGTCCACATAAAGGTCCAAATGGTTTGGGCGCTGTGCTTCCGCGGGGGTGGAGGGAGGTGGTCTCGCCATAATGTCCTGGCGCTCACGCATGGTGCGTGGTTACATACAGCGGGTACTGGTGTTGCACTCTTATGTCCCCTTTTCGCTGATGATTTGTTGCTTTCGTGTTTGGTGAGGGACTCCAGGAGTCGGATTCTTAAACGATTTACATAACTAACAGAGAATTCACAGCGGAAAACTCATATAGCGCGGCTTGTCGCTCACAATATCGCTTGATAAGCCGCGCTATCAAGGATTTTGGCTGTAATTTTCTCCGTTAAATTCCTGTAAGTCGTAGATGAATCCAGCACTAGGTTGTATGCACTCTTAACACGGACGGGGCCACGCCTCAAACACAGCCACACCTGTATACCCTCCGTTGCCCAGTTCTGTGCTCTTGCCAACGGAAGCAGCTGTAGCGTTGTTTTTTTACTTTCAGTATGTCTAGTTTCCTTTTTTTCCGGGTCTATAAGCTGACGCGCCGGGGGTGCAATGCAAAAAAGAAAGGGGCACCCCAGAATTCTACTACATTGTGCCAATGTCATAGCACGGCCCTTGCGCGTAAATTTGCGTGAGGCTGGTGCAGTTGCGTCGACTACGGTACCAAGCTCGCTCGGTCCAATTGCACCGCGTGCGCGGTGTACCACACACAACACACTGCATGTGACGGCGCCTTCCAAAAATTGACCTCCAACTGCATTCCTCAGAGAGAGTCCGCGGCTGGGTTCTGCGCTCCAAGAGCGCAGAACCAGGCTGGAGAAGGAACTTCAGGGGGATCTATCCGGGTCCGGGGAGGGCACATAGCTAAAAGGTAGGTAACAAAACGAATTGAAACTTACCGAGCGGCACCTAGAGAACGGGTTGGAACCTAAAAGAAACCAAAAACGAACGAACAGACAAAAAATCGCCGCGGTTTGCAACCGTCTCGGCGGGCAAAGAACGACGGAATGGATGCATGCCGCGTGCTGACTATACCTTTGTCCTTGGGGAAAAAAATTTCGAATTTCGAATGATCGAATAATATTCGATTTTCAAAGTTTCGAATTTCGAATGATCGAATCTTATTCGATTCTCAAAATTTCGAATGATCGAATTTCGAGTTCAAATGAACACCTTACTTATTGCGGTCACTCAATGATTGACATTTACTTATTTTTTATTACCCACTGTAAACTGCGTTCGACAGAGCGGCATATTCGAAGGCTTCAGGTTGTCACTACTCTTGTACCAGTTTGTTAATTGCGAAAAGGATCGAAGTACCGAACCGAGGCTGTGGAAGTCGGTGTCCAGGCTCAGATGCCGTTGTTAAAGCGCCGCGAAGGCTGCTCCATCCATTTCCTTCACGAGACCAAAAGACGGTGGCAAAGCTATAATGAAGCACTTTTGCTTCTCTAAGAATTCGTGCCCCGAGAAGAGAGAGACACCTTGGATAGGCAGAGCCAGATTGTTATAGATCCTGCTCCATTGGTTACTATCTTTTCTTAGGTTATACCGAAGCTTCTAGGTGGTAAAAGAATGGCTAGCACGGACGAAGAAGTAACACAAAGGCGATCTGGTGCGGAAAAGGCACATTGGAGGCTCAGTCTGTGTTCTGGCTCCGTTGAAGAGCTTCGCTTCACTTGTAAGCAAACGAACCCGAAGCGCATTGTTGTAACCTAATCTGATAAGACACTACGACTTGGGTAGTGTTATTGCGGAAATATGGATGACTCGCTTTCATAGGAAACGGAGTATTACTGGCTCTTGTACTCCATAGCGCTTACTTGCTCTTACTCTGTTCTTTAACGTCTTTGCTGGCAGAAAGCAGGAGCTTCCCAGGCTCCAGAAAGTGTTACCTCCCTACCGAGGCTCCTTCCGGCTTTAATCGTTCCGTCGTTGTACTTAGAGTAGAGATACAAAACGGAGATCCTCCCGTAGTATACCGAAGGCAAAAGCGTCATTGAACAGCCATAACCCGATAAATTTGTTATTCACCGACTCACGTGACTGGTCGCAGGACGCTCGATGGCGTTCTAAGAAAGCAGGGACGCAGCGGAGGTCCGCGTTTGCCCGCGCTTACCTCGCGTCGACTAACAAGGGAAGTGTCTGAAGCGTATGTCTGAACGGGAAAAGCGAGTCATATAGGGAGAATCCCCACCCCTCAATTAGTATAAAAATGTGGGCACTAGTGTACTTTTTGTACCGCACTAAATCTTGTTCAAAATAGGTCTACTATGGGTAATCTGCCATGGGAAGAACGAATATCGTAGTCGTTTTTTGCGGAAATGCCTTATAAGCGCGTTATATTAAGTTGAAATCGCCCAGGGCCTTGCGAAATAGCGCGCGCTGGTAAGAGACGCAGAGTGTGCGCCCCTACCAGCACGCACTCGCGGCCGTCTCCGAGGGGGGAGCGGGCACGCCGTGGCGACTAGCTACACAGCGCGAATGTGGATGCAGTCTTATCTCGTTTCGATTAAAGATCCGCGTCTTATTTGCTTCCGTACTGGGCAAGGGAGGGAACTCCAGGATGAAAGAAATTTTAACACGGGTGCGCTAGTGAGCCCACACCCCGGAGTCCCTTCCCCTGCTCAATTCTGTGCTCTCCTCGGCGTCAGCGGACGGCGAAATAGTGCGCATCGCTAGGAGACGCACACTCTGCGTCTCTTACCAGCGCGCGCTATTTCGCAAGGCCCTGGGCGATCTCAACTTAATATAACGCGCTTATAAGGCATTTCCGCAAAAAACGACTACGATATTCGTTCTTCCCATAGCAGATTACCCCTAGTAGACCTATTTTGAACAAGATTTAGTGCGGTACAAAAAGTACACTAGTACCAAAGTGTTGATTTTTTCGCCAAGAAAAAAAAACCCAAGGAGTACAGGGTCGTTGTAGCTAAAATGTTATCGGCGCCTCACGAGTTCGGCGGTCTTGTATGCCCGCGATGCCTCTGCGGCAAGCGGGTCGCAGCGCAGTGGATAGAGACGTTGCTTCATGCGAGGGAGATCGAGGGTATCAATTCTCCTGCGCTGCTGCACTTTTGCATTTCAACTGACTGTTGAGATTTGATGGATTCTGACGTCTATACCATTTTAGAGGTTTTCTACTAATTCTTCCAGCTGCATGCAGTGGTATTCAACATAATGATGATTAAACGTTTAACATCGGTGATACACAGGCACAACGTGTATGAAGAAGAAGCACTGGTCACAATACGGACGGCGTATAAAGGCTACAGGCTCCTCACAGTTTGTTTCTCTAGATGGACCGATGACCTCGGGAAAAACCATCCTGCTCGGATTTTCAAAGACCAGGAGTCAAGAGTGATGTCGCAAGTGGTTCAAGTGAAGAAACAAGGTCTGTAGATCTCGCAAACTGACTTTAACGGCCACCGATACACTCTTTCCCTCATCTTTGCCTGTCAACTGGAAATCAGAAGTCTGCTAGAGGTTCCCTAAAACCTAACACCAACAATGTCCGCCGATGCTGGAGTGGTGATTCACCTGCTTACGGTGAAGTGTGGCCCACCATTAGGCAAGCAACCTTCGAGAGAAGAAATTAAGCTGGCCGAACTGATGGCCAGCGCACTCAAGGACTTCGAAGCACGTCAACTTGAAGTTGACGAAGACGAAGAGCTGGATGTGGTGGAAGACGAAGATTGAGATCCGCAAGATGAACTGATAGACGTGGAGATGCAAGTAAGCAGTGGACATATGATAACGTTTTCGGGTGGAATGATTTCACTCCCACGTCATTGTGCACGATCCTGCTTTTGACCTGCAAGAACGGGACAACATCCTTAAGGTAGATGTGGAAGCTGCGAGTAGCTGAAGGAGAACGGATTTGTTATAATGACATTGAAGGTGGTGTCGCTGGTATATGTCGCTGGTCGCGAGGAGCCTGTAGCTTTTATACGCTGCCCGATTGTGATCAGAGCTTCTGTTTCATGCACTTTGGTCCTGTGCATCACTGGTGTTGAACATTTATACATAGTTGAGTAGCTTTCTCATTGCCTTGTGGTTAAAAAACCGGTCAGTAATAATCAAGTGACAAGAAATTTCTTCTTGGCGTACAACTGGAAAATTATTCTAAAACATCTGAAAATGGTATAGATGTCAGAATCGTTCAACTCTCAACCAATCATATGAAATGCAAAAACGCAGCAGAGCAGGAGAATCGCACCACCGACCTCCCACCCATGAAACAACGTTTCTATCCACTGCGCTCCGAGCCACTTGCCGGGCGTACAATACCCACGAATTCTATTGTAACAGACTCCCTATTCCTTGTGTTTAACGACTTGTCAAAAATAAACCCATTTTTACACTAATTGAGGGGTGGGGATTCTCCCTATATGACTCGCTCTCCCCTTGCGTATATATGCTCCAGGCCCTTCCCTTGTCAGATTGCATACACACAATTCGGCCACTTTGGATGATGCGCGAAACAAAACATCGTTCTTATCAAAAAGTCACAATTCCCTGGTCTTCGAAGAGGAGTGCCATTTACTTGTTAAGAGATTGATAAAGAATATTCGAAATTCGAAGCCTTCGAATATTCGAATAAACGAATAATTCGAATATTGGACTTTCTCGAATATTCGAATAAACGAGTAATTCGAATATTGGACTTTCTTCGAATATTCGAAATTCGAAAAGGACAGAGGTATAGTGCTGACCGTCGGCTGACATGTTATAACCAGGATCTAACATGGTGAATAGGGCGCATGAAGCCGCATGCCGCGTGCTGACCGCCGCCTGACATGTTATAACTAGGATCCAACATGGTGAGGAGACAACTTTGGCGGGTTACGACCGCAACAAATGTAGTTTTTCGTCTTTTTCTTTGCGACTTTTTCTTGTTTGGGGTTCTATGTTGTTCTTTAGGAGCCGCTCGGTAACTCTCAAGTGGATTTGTTACATGTAATACTTTTTAGTTATGTACCCCCCCCCCGGACTAGGATAGATCCCTCCAGGGTGTGTGCCATCCAAGCTGCTCGTGTGGAAACTCCTTAAGTCGTTCAGGGGGAGTCCGCGGCTGGGTTCCACCCTCTTCGAGCGCAGAACTAGGCTAGGGAAGGGACTGCAGGGTGTGTGCCATCCAAGCTGCTCGTGTGGAAACTCCTTTAGTCGTTCAGAGGGAGTCCGCGGCTGGGTTCCGCGCTCTTCGAGCGCAGAACTAGGCAAGGGAAGGGACTCCAGGGTGTGTGCTGTTCAAGCTGCTTGTGTGGAAACTCCTTTAGTCGTTCAGAGGGAGTCCGCGGCTGTGTTCTGGACTCTTCGAGCGCAGAACCAGGCTTGGAAGGGACTTCAGGGTGTGTGCCATCCAAGCTGCTCGTGTGGAAACTGCATTCCTCGCTCAGGAGAAGTCCACGTCTGGGTTCGCCGCACTTCGGTCGGCGAAGCGCATACGGCTAGAAAAAATACGCAAAAAACGCCTCAAAGCTGTGCAAACGTCAAAGCCCGGCAAGTCCCAAACAAGCAGTCTAAATGCAAGGACGCCGCAACGTAGAGGTCAGGGTGTTGTGTGCATTTGCACAGCGCACGCGGTGTAACTGGACCGAGCGAGCTTGGGATCCTACAGTTGCGTCGTGTCTTTTTCCCTCACGCCTCATCACATGTCGAGTTGGCTATGAAAAGAGCTAGATGAATGGAAACGGAGATTCACACATCATTTGCGTCCAAAATCTCGTCTTGCTACGTGGAGTTTAGTTTCGAACTGAACCCAGAGGAGGGGAACGGAGCACCATACATCACTTATCTCCAGAATTCGACTTTTCAAGTGGGTTTTAGTTTGGAAGTGAGCCTAGAGAAGTGGAAACGAAGCATCCACACCACTTGTGTCCAGAATTCGGTTCAGTCCCAATGAGGGGGCCACTCCATACTCACGTTGAAACACTACATAAAGATGAACACTTGCAACATAACATGTCTACCTGAACCCCTACTGTGGCTACTGCAGTCTTCCTCCTGAAATAAAGAGGAAATTTAGACGAAAAAACGCCGGACGAAAATTCGAGAAAAAGGCGCGTCGACAGGTTCACCGTGGCGATTCGTGCAGGGATAGCCGTACAGTGGCCGTGGGTCGATACGTGGAGCCCGCAGACATACGTATCGCCACGGTGAACCTGTCGACGCGCATACATGCGTTCCGGCCCGAGGGCGCCGTGCCCCCCCCCCCCTCTCATTGGGATTGAACCCAGAATTCGACTCCCTAAGTGGTTTTAGTTAGGAACTAAACCTAGATGAATCGAAACGAAACATCACACCACTTCTCTCCAGAATTCGTCTAGGGAAGGGACTCCTGGGGCCGGATTCATCAAAGTTACTGCAGTAACTTTGATGAATCCGGCCCCAGGGTGTGTGCCATACAAGCTGCTCGTGTGGGAACTGCTTTCGTCGCTCAAAGGTAGTCCGCGGCTGGGTTCTGCGCTCTTTGAGCGGCGAAGCGCATACGGCTGGAAGAACGCGCAAAAAACGTCTCAATATCGCGTGCACGTTACAGCCACTCAAATCCCATGGGGTCACCTGAAATGGAAGTATTGAACAACACAGGAAAACCGAACGCCGACCTCCCTCGCATGAAGCGTTCCATCGACCACTGCACTACGATCCGTTTGCGGGGAGAGCCATTTCGGACTCACAAGTGATGGTAAGAGATCGATCGAATGTCAACGCCGCGGACGCCGATGCGCCGATGCGATCTCTAAACTAGGGGGCGCAGACAGCAAAAGACTACAGCGTAGATTTTGGAGCCGTGTGGCAAAATCATTTCTCTCGCCAAACCAGGTGCCATAGCACCATGCTTTATGCAAAATCATTTGGAATCAGTGGCCAGATTCATCAACGACTTACGTAACTTTAACGGAGAATTGTAAGCTTATCAAGCGATATGGTGAGCTATAAGCCGCTTTTTTCCTAGGGGTGGACATTTTCGATATGCAACCTCGGCATTAACATGTTGCACTTTTCTAACGGCGACCCACGAAAGTGTTGGTATCACGCTGGAATGGTCAGCCTTAGCATAAACGCAAAGTAAGAGAAGTCATCGTTGCAAGGATGCACCCTTAAACCCGTAAAGCGCCAACTCATGAAATCTCTTTATTTTCGTAGCTTTGTTGGTACTATTCAGTGGTTTAGGTGGAACTGGCTTACGAGGCCAGCGAGAGGAGGCGAGTGCGCTCGATCAGTGTATCGAGTGAGTTCATGGCGGCGAGCGAAGGTGCATCCTCTAGTGGAGACAGCGAGACTGATAAGGAGATGGACAGAGAGTTCGAGGCCGAGTTCGAGGAATACACCATGGATCGAATCTCCAAACTTACAAAAGATGAGGTGTGTTATTACGTTTTCAAGGTGTGTCACGTCTATAGTGGGATGGCGGACGGTTTGGTCGTTTGCAGTATTGTCAGAGGTGGTACTCGACGGCCCTGGAATGTTGTGGGTTCGAAAACAATCGTAGTCCAGACTTCAGATTGGTCGGGGCCTGATGCAATAGCTTCTGAATCTCGTGGTAGTACGTGTGTGTAGAGATAACGTTGCAACTGGGATTGTTTCATGGCGTGGCGAACGCCTCCCTCGGTCATGCCTCAAGTATGTGTAAATTCGTGCGCTCGTCTGAAATAGCATGCTTAATGATCCATCATGATTGGCGCTTAGGCTTCTTCTCTCCCTTCACTTGGGGCTGTCCGTATCCACTTCATTACTCTCAGTTCCTATGTTGGTCATTCCGCCGTTTGTTGTGGCTGAGTGAGGTATTCCAAGGCAATTCAGGAATACTTTCAGATGACGAGGGAGATACTTGACAAGGAGAAGAACGCCGAGCTGTATCAAGAAAACATGTCGAAGATGCTCAGGGAGAACCAGCGGCTGAGGAAGATATTGCTTGACAACGGTATCCCCGTTGATCATAACCATGCCTCACAACCAGTTGTATAGTAGCTCCCCACCTCGATGTCAGGGGATCTGTGTAGATTGTCCTGTGATTAAGTAATCGTCGCGATTTGCTTGAGCGTTGATGCACAAGTGCCACGTGTCCCTCAAGCGCGGCCGCCGCTTCTCGGCGTGTCGGGAAGCTCGTACAAAGTTGTTGTATCAAGCGGGGTGTCACTTTGGCGCTTTCTCAACCATTCCTCAGGATAATGCAGTTTCGGGTCCTACGTGGTCGGGTGGGTTTGCGTTTATGATGTTCATTTTCGTTGTGTTCTGTACATTTCTGTGGGTTGTCCACGCTTTTATGCAGTTGCCTGTTCTTGTTGTCTTGGTTACGTTGTTACTACAACAGGAGAAAACTGGGACTATACAGGAAGACACTCATGTGTTCTGCAGAAGTCTAACTAGAATCGTAGCGGTGAATAAAGTTCGCACATATAGGGTTGCCTTGGTTGTGTTTAATGCTGTGCGAGCTTTGGCTCGCTGACAGCTACCCGCATGGAACGGGGATATCCTGGTCGGGCACCGCTGCAGAGCGCAACGAAAGCAACAGGTTGGTCAGTCCGGGGTAGGAAATTGCAAAGAAATGTCGGTGCAATCCTAGTTGGTGGTGGCCATTCTTAAACGATTTTCTGATATATCGAAACATAGTAGATGGGCAACAACATGTGGAAATGTAGAAATAGACAAAATGTGTAGAAATAAACAACAATTCTCCAACATGGTTAGAAACAGTTGCAAGTCGGGAGAGGGGAACCTAAGAAGAGTGATTCTCAGTGCAAATCTAGTAAGGGAGGACCCTTTTATTAATATTTTGAGGATCAATTTCAAGTGGCTAAAACAGATAGCATCTGTAAAATAAAGTAAAATTGGACCAAGAGACCGTCAACCAACGTTTTGGAGACTGACTAGACAATTTAATCCACGTCCCAATCAATTGCAAACACCGACCAAGCTTGCAAATATATATTCTCAAGTTCTTAGTGTTGTTTATCCTGGTTTCGCTAGTGCAGTTGTTTTCTAAGGAGTGATAGGTTCAATATGCATCAATACTGAACACAGCCAGTTCTTATGAAATCGCTTAAGAGTGGCCCCACCAACTATGATTGCACCGAAATGTCCTTCTGGAAGGCTAGTCGACTTTGTAAGCTGCCTCGAAACATTGTTCATTTTCAGTTTACTCGCCGGTTTTATGAAGCGCGAGTAATGCTCCCCCACTGGGATGGAATTGGGGTTGTACTCAAGGACGGTTACCTCTCATGAGTCCGCGTTTAGGTATTGTTCGATCAGCATGAAGGTTGGGTTATTTGAGGAGAATGAGGTCTCTTTGGCATTCAATCAAGATGAACTTTCGAGAGTTGTAGGAAACAGTGATGATGGGGGTGCGCTCCCTACACAATTCCGCCCTACCCGCGTCGCCCTATTTGAACGAGTTTGTGGCGTGCGAACCTGTGTCACAATTTGCAGGTCCGTTAATTGGCGTGTCGTCGTCCAAAAACCTAACAGCTGATAGGGGACGATTGCGGAGCGTTTTGCATCTGGCATACCTCCGAATCGCTCCAGCGACTGGTCGCGGCGATAGTGTTGCGAGGTTAGCTACGCAGTTCGTAGCTACCCTTGCGACACCAGCGACCAGTCGCTGGAGCGACTCGGAGGTATGCCAGACGCCTATCTCATGGAAAACCCCGAAGTCATTTTTTAGTCAGTATGATTGTGGAGACAGTTGAGGGAAGGAGAACGTCGCTCTTCTCTGGATTTTTTCGCCACAACTAGAGACTATGGGTGATTCCGATCAGAAGTTGGTGGTCTCTGCACTGAAGGCTGTCTGAAATTATACACAAAACTGGCCCACCGTCCTCTCATTTTAAAGGACCAAACAGTTCCCCTTATATTGCAGAAGTTTCTAGCGGATGATTGTGTTGTTGTCATGACATATCTCGTTAAGATGTTGTTCTACTTGTCGGAGAACGCGGCCTCCGCACACTTTTGCGGCGACGCGGCAGCCCCATCTTTAAGCATAGGGCAGAGAAGCAGAGGTTGCCATTGATGTGCCGCCCAGGCGGTAGCAGTTGTCGTTATCGTGGCAGTGACAATAATGACTCAAGGCATTATTGCCGATACAGGCACTTCGCTGCCGACTACTTCTGTCTGTGCTCCAGCTGATCGGGCGGGATCTAGAATGGAAGCTGATAATGATAATGGTAATGAAACCATGCTGGGGATGGCGTGGGCGGCAAAGCTGATGATGAGTGCCGCCTAAGCAGCAGTTTTGCCTCCCGCGAGGCGGTTTTGTCGCCTACCGCGTGCCGCGTTGCCGCAAAAGTGTTCTGAAGCTTTTAGTACTGAGCAATGTGGCGGAACATGAAGAAAGCCTTGGCGCTGCAGCTTAAAAGCCCTTTTCTCCAAATCTGGTTACAACATCCTGATTCTTGTCTCAAAAACGAAATCTGTTCAGGGTAGAGCTAGGTCAAGGGAAGTGGGCGTAAAGCGGCTCGGAGGGGATCACCTTGCATTCAGTGGTTATCCACCTATCCACTCACGTAAGAAGGCATATGAGTGCCCATTTACAACGGAAGTAGCCTAGCCCAGTTCATTGCAGGGGTAGACCACACAAGTGCGACGTAAATCAAACACAACATGGCCTGCCGCGGCGAGTAGCTACATACAGCGAATGCAAATGCAGTCTTATCTCCTTGTTTCGATTACATGTCTGTGTTTTATATGCTTCCGGATCGGGCAAGGGAAATACGGCTACTGGAGGGAGGAAACTCCAGTAGCCGTATTTCCCTTGCCCGGTCCGGAAGCATATTCTTGTACATATTCTTTACTATCGTTTTTTTGTTGCTTTGTTTTTGTGTTGGTGACACTTTTTAGGAGGTGACTCCCCCGACCCGATTTGCGCCCCACTCTGCGCCGGGAAGTGGCACCCGGAAATCTCCCCCTCGGCGCGCCCTTTGCTCCACCCCTCTCTAAGGGCAGTGTAAGGAACGGCTCTCGGCCAACGGTAGTCGCTTCAGGCGCCACCCATTCCGAGGTGTTGCAGCCCCAAAACTAATCGACCTGGTCCTCCTGGGTCCGGATTCGCCAGCGATTGATTAAACATACGGCTATAAGGGGTGGAAATACCCCCGATGAAGCATTCATCTCTTCCACTTATCTATACCCCGCATACTCGCATGCTTGCTTGTTGATGGAATCGGTCTCTGGTGTGCGGCTGTATGCCTTAAACTGCCTGGACAATGTTGCAGAGCTGATTGGTGGGGTGGGTGGGTAGAGCTCAGATCTGCGCAAAGCGGCTCGGGGGGGGGGGGGTCACTTGTAATAGGTGATGATCAGCTTTGGTAAGTAGGCACATGAATGTCCAATCACATCAGAAGTGACCTAGCTCAGTTCACCGCTGTGATAAAACACAGCAGTGTTGTGTGAGATTTTTGAAATCGTGCAAGACAGAACTAGGCTGACTTAGGCCCCTGTTATACTCCCGCGGGAGCTTCCGCGGATGGGCTGAAATCGCGTCGGGACCCCGCGCCGGGCCACTCGTCGTGGCCAGCCACGCCCGCCGTCCGCGGACCGCCGCCGACAGACGACGAGAGGGGTGTTATACTTCCCGCCCGCGGGAGGGCAGCCGTCCGCGGTGCACTGCACCGCGGAAGGCTGTCGTCCCGCGGAGTTCGGCGCGGGAAACGCGCTCCGATGCGACGCTAGCTGCCCCGGGACGACGACGACCGTCCGCGGTGCACCGTCCGTCCGCGGACGTCCCGCGGAAGCTCCCGCGGGAGTATAACAGGGGCCTTACAAGATGACCCCCTCCGAACCGCATTGCGCCCTCAGATCTCTTACCGGAACATTTAGTCGTGCAATTTTACAGTGTTGTAGCCTTGATAGTGGAAGAGTTGTGTGTTGCTTAAGGGAGACACTCTTCGGCGGTGTTCGACAAGAAATGGCGTTTTGTGTGCCTATTCTCCGCCGTACACCGAATAGGCATCGACCGCTCCCAGACGCATCCAGCACAACGCTATAGTTTGCACAGCAAAGCTTGTCGAGGGCCGATGCTCACATAGGTGTCGATCGCTGTCATGAACTAGGTCTTCAGAGATAAAATGTGGCAGCAGGTGGTAGATCACAGAGAACGACTGTCCGAGCGACACTCCGGCTGTACGATCCGGTGCTAAGAGTGGGATTGTTGCGACACATGGACGTACCCTTAAGACAGCAAACGCAATGCCTTCAAGATGGAAGGGATGACGAGCTCACGCTTGCCTCTAACATGATCAAGAACAAGAAGAGCTACAGACAAGAGCCACAGAGCAGATAGCTCCGTTCATGAACACAGGGTACATCCACCACGATAAGGTGTCGGGCGGACAGGTTGGGCGGCCTGAAAACAGGAACCACTTCCTCAGATGGGACAGAAGTGTTGGATAGAGCAGGAGGAGTAGGTTGGGTAGCGAAATGTGTAGTCCTCAGCAGCTTTCGGAACGCAGAACATCACCACCCCACCACGTGAAGCTCACGAAAGGAGGATTGATCATAGCGTTTGGATCAAGGCGGATAGGTTTGGCTCGGGCGCTGCATCATTGCTACTCACGTAAGCCACTTCCCACATTCTAGGCCTTCGTGGAACACAGGGTTTAGGAATGCACCATGGCTATGCTCATCGTCAGAGAGTTTTCTGGCGATTGATTTCGATTGCTGAAAAAATCCGAACCTTTGTAAGCGGTTGTATTCGAAATGCGTGATTTTTATGAATACTCGGGTTCGATAAACGCGATTTTTTGAATACTCAAATTCTAGTGCATTCGAAAAAGGTGGCTTTACAATTACGGCTACAAATTCGAATATCCAAATTCTGATGAAGATCTGGTCAAATGTAGAAGGGGTCAACATCATTTTTCTCCATAAAAACTGACGCACTCTGAAAAAGAAGCTAAGCACGTAAGAATGTAGAGTACTGCAGGAGGACATCTCTGCCTGATTGGGCTAGGAAAACGGCTAAATGTGGAAGAGATGCAAGACAGACAGACTTGCACTTAAAAATAGGAATTCATTTTCTAAGGAGTAAGGACGGAACCGCAAAATACACTGCTTTACAAATTCCGGTTGAGCCGTGCAATGGCACCGTTCGAATACTTGATTAATTGTTGCCTCCTGGAGGTTTTCGAATATTCAAATTTGATCGTATTCGAGAAACCTTGCTTTTTTCTAGCATACCGCCTCTCCCTCATCCGTACTCCGCCAGGTTATATAAGTTGCTTAAATCAATTTTTCACGAAATGTACTAGAACTACTCGCTCTAGAAAACTCTGCATCTTTATTTACAGCCGACTTTATTCACAGCAGTAATGGTCGTAACTGTCGGCAACCGTCTGCCGCTGGCTTTTTCAGCATTTGAGCCTAAAGGCCTGCCGTATTCGATGTAGAGAGAGGATGCTTGTTCTGATCCGCTCGGGGTTATTGCAGCTCTTGAACATCAGAGGATTAGCAGGTGGAAGTCGGCGCAACAGCGGAAGAATGTGGCGGGCGGGTGGGTGAGAAGAACTCCGCTGTATTCCTGCACGGCTGTCTCGCCTCTCTTCTAGACACGTCTACGGCATTACTCCGTCCAGAGGAATACGATGTCTACGTTGACGTCGCATTGTGATGCCCAAGTTCGTGGTGAGGCAGGCCTGAAACGCGTCTCCAAGTAGGTGGCAGAGCGCCTCTGCGTGGAGATCGGCTTCCGCTAACGCCTCTCGAACGGCTCGCCCAGGCAGTGGAGACAGTTTTCGTCGCGCATACCACAGGCTCTCCGCAAACGCCGAGGGGTATACGAAACTGCTATGATTCCTAGTGCCGTCCTGAAACGAAACGTCCAGACACAGTTCAGCAGGTCTGAAAAGGCACTCAGGTGATCCGCAGCTGCTTGCGAGTCCTGCTATTCCTAGTTACCAACCTTTTACGTTCATCGTCCCTGACTCGGTCCCGTGAATCTGTTCAGCATTTGTGGCGTTGCTCACAATGTTCGGAAGCTTGAAGAAGTGCTCTTAAAATACCGGTATAGCAGAGCACTGGCGACGTACGCCATCTTTGAGATACTCCGAAAGCACGCATATCCTGATAAATAAGCTGCTCTAATCGCCCTTCCAGTCAATTTCGGACCACCCACGGCGAAAATATGTGTGTTCCGGCAAAGTTTTACACATGTTTGTGTAGATCTCGAAGAGACGAATCGAACGATGCTAACCTTTTTTTAAAAAAAAAACTTAAAACTGAAGGAGTTATGATCATGCGACGCTTTGCGACGCTATGTTGGCGTTTTTTTCGCCCACTTTGACCGTGCGGCGCGAGCGGTATTGTACGTACGCGTACAATGGGGGAGGGCTACGCTCAAGGCGGTCGAAACCAAGGACTGCCCCCCTCGTCCACATGTTGCGCCGAGTCACCTTTCACTGCGAACCTTTCAGTCTGGAACAGACACGATGTAACCGTTTCTCTAGTCTTGCATGCCGATTTCCGCTTGGAGAGCAGAGAAACAATGCTGTGGCTGCGTTCTGCAAAGAACCCACTCAAACTCATCTAATTTTGTGCACACTAGCCAAGTGGTTGTGAAGATGGAAAAGAAGTCTACGGAAGGTGATAATGACCTGGGGCCGGATTCATCAACGACTAACCCGCAGGTATATGTAGAGGTAGAGATACCCACGATGAAGCCTGCGTCTCTGACTATTACCTTATCTCTATCTGATACTTATCATATCTCTACTCCTTACCCTCGGTCCCCTGAATCTGTTCAGCATTTGTGGCGTTGCTCACAATGTTCGAAAGCTTGAAGAAGTGCTCTTAGCTCGGCGTCACTCGCCTTCTAATGCATATGGAGTTGGGGACCTCAGCACCTGCAGTTTAGGGAAAGGGACGTGTGATCAAACACTGACAAGTGTTGCGTGAGCAGTCAGTAAATAGAAGAAGTCCAGAAAGCCTTCACGGTTAGGCTGGTATGGGCTAGAATCCCTTAAGGGACAACTTTGTCAAGCCCTCTTGGACTCCGCCGGCTTTTGGTGCACTGCCTTTCCCACTCACCTTCACATCGACCTCCATGCAATCGCCTCGAAACCCCGTCTTATGGTTTGTAGAACGGAGGTTGTGCTGTGTTCGGCTGTGATGCCTTCGGTGCTCCCTTCATCGGTCCCGCTTCTCAGCGTTGTCGTCCCTGTGACGGTCACATCGCCTTCGCAGAGGCCTTTCTCCTGTACACTCTGCCCCCCGCTGTTCCGCCATCCGTCGTTCGCCATTTCTCCATACCATGTGTTGCTGACTCATCTACCGTTGACTTATCTCGTGCTCAGTCTCGAATTCCACCTGGTCATGAGGAGGACGTTGTTCTCATCTGTGAACTACTACGTCCAAGTTGACGTCGCGCGTTGCACTTCAGTCGACATCCCTCTGGTAGTGAGTGTGCCGTCGCAAAGGTCCTCTCTTCCACATCAGGTGTTTAAGAGCTAAGTGCTAGCCCCCCACTGCAAAGCAGCCAAGATCGTGCAGAACATTTGCGAGAGCTTCGTGGGGTGCAAGGGGATCTTGACCAGCTTCCGAGAGGTCTCTCGTCCAGGCGGGCGGACGGGCGATTGCCGCGTTTCATCCCGCCAGCAACAGGACAGCACCCGTTCAGCACAAGCATGGGCGCGACCACTTCAGCAGCCCTCCTCCCGTTTCCCCGCAAACCCTGCTGCTGCACTCGCATTCGGCCTTACACGTAACGAAAGCTTATCAGGTGGAACAGCCATGCACGCCTCTCAGGCCACTGCTGAAGGCTCCTTCGTCGCGTTCACTCCTAAGAGGCTCAGCCCCCTCCAGAGCGTCTTAAACGGCCATCTCTACTGGTCACTTCCAGCAAACCCATTGTCGCCTTCCTCCGGCATCGGCCCTCCTCTCTCACCTTGTCATCTCCTGCCCGAGTACGTCCCGATGGGTAACTGTGTTTCGATGAATTCCTGGTCCCTGCTGGGGTTTCCGTCGATCTCCACCGCAGTTTGAGGTCTCGGCTTCATGTGCATCATCCTCCGACCGCGATGAATATTAATGCCCTCTCCACTTCACCCACCAGGCCTGAAACAAGCGACCGGTGACTCCTTCACTGACGGAGGAATGGTTAGAAGACAAACGCACCTTCCAAGGCATCTGGTCTCAGCTCTCGACAGGAGGTGTTAAGACCTATCGTTTGCATTCAGTTCCAGTTGGTACGTGGCCTTGTCCTTCCCCAAAGCCTGCTTCTAGAGCAGTTCTGTTTGCGAGGGTGAGACACCGGAAGGCCAGGCACGTTAAGGTGAGCTCTATTGCACCTTACAGCTCTAAGCAACCCGCCCTAAACTGAGCCTCATCCAGAAGCTTCGACGTCGGGCACTCCGAGCTCTCGAATACCTCTCGAACGGCTGCGGTCCTGTGTTCGTTCTCGAATACCTCATTTCCAAAGCGCATTTCACACTGATACCACGACCAACTTCTAATTGCCAGTAGCATACTCACTCCTTGCAGCGCTACCCCGTCGAGCTCACGCTCTCCTGCGCTCACTCTGGTCAGGAGCCGCGCCAGACCGTAGGCCCTCTCGCATGGAGCTTCTGTTTCCGCAATTCCTGCCTTTGCCGCGGTGTTAGAGCACGTGGTTGAGAGGGCCCATGAGGAACATAATATTTAAGAGCGCCTTCTGCCGCTTGTAAACCTCGTTTAGTTCGCTGTCGTCGTTGCTGCCATGCCACCCCCACACTTCCCCGACGACGGTTGTCTTCAGCGCTCCACTGTCTCCTCCTGACTGATCCCCGCAGTGTTAAGGCTTCCGCTGCTGCTGGCCTCTCGTTACGCACCCTGATGTTCGCTTAGACAACGGACTTGTATCGCGAATCGTTGCCCATTGAGCGGATCTTGGCTGGCCAATATCGATGCCTTCTCAACCGTCGTCTCTCTTTTGAAGAACGACTTGGATCTGTTCCTATAAGTTCTAGCTCTAGTTCGACATACTGACCGAAGCAGACAACTACATCCGAGGACATTTCAGTGCTAGTCTTCGCACATGAAAGTAGCTGGATGGTGACAGAATTTCCACTGCTCCATGGCACATTGCCCGACATCCCTTAGGTTGGCTAATAGGCCGTACTGGGCTGTGAGACTGATCGGTGACGATTAGCATCAAATCTACGGAGTCTACTTCTCGTTCCCTTCTCCGGTCGCCAGTGCTTTGCTTCCCAGTGTTTTGTGCGTGTCTGAGCAGTTACTTATTGCGACACATCCAACGATGCTCGATAGACGCCTACAGGTCCCATGCAACAACAGAGAAGGTTCGAAGTGTTGAAGGCTTCGAAGCAGAAACCGAACGAGAAGAGTTATCACTTTGTCATGGTGCTTACAGATGATTGTGACCCAGCGGAGCAAATTGTGGATGCCGTCTGCATTGTCGTTAATGGCCTCATCCCCTCTTCACTCTTGAGTCCCGGAAAATTTGGCTCGCTCGCCGTGTGCCCTTGTCCATCCTGCTCTCGGCGCCCGTGTTATCAGCACTTCCTCGACCTAGAACTTGGCATTCGGACGATTTCAGCTACCCTGAGCTACATCGCCCGAAGTCCACTTCGTCTGCAACATTGCCGTCTAGCGAATTTACGCTCAGTGAACCCGACGCTTGCGACGCCGTGGAGCGTCATTGAAGATTACTTGCGGTCTGATGTTCGTTTCGTTCGCGTAGGTACTCGGGGCTTCGGTTTTAATGAAAGCTGCAGACCCAAAGGTAGCGTCCGGATTTGAGAAGGAGGTTAAAGCGTGTTCAAACAACAGATAGAGAGTGGGAGAAGGGGAACTGCAAACCACTGCAAACCACAATCACAACCGCTGTTGATAGCCGAACAGAGGGGACCTGTCCTCCCAAGGCCTCCTTTGCACAGAAACGAGCATATGCAACCCCAAACCTAATGCTGGTCTACGACTGAACTTTTCGGCGAGGTGCTGACCGCATACACTGCCAATTCGGCCGGGCTAGGCAAGTGTGGGAAATCAGCCAGCAGCAGTCCCAATCATGAGGAACATCTTCGGAACCCTGAAACCGAACCGATCAGGTGCTCAAGGTAGAAGCGCCGGGGTGAGCTGAGAGTACTCTTAGGAGGAGATCTATATCGCAGAACTGGAAGATGTCCCGCACCAGGGACAGTAGTTGACAGACGACCATCCACCTCCACATGCATCGCCATGCGCCTTCGCTCCATTGCAGCCAGAACTTTATGCACTGACGTGAAAGCAATTCAGCCCGGCCAGCTGAGCTACCAGCCTTTTGTGAGAACTAGACTGGGAGAAGCGAGAGAGGAGCACTAGTGTAGGCCAATTACCAAGTACCGAACAACCGTGCGGTAACCGTTATTCACGGTTCATATTTCTGTGTTATGTTTCTGCGTTATCAGCGTCAGTCCACGTTTTCGTCGTGAAAAAGAGTGCTAGAAAGGAGTCGAGCGAGTTTCCTCGGAGAAAATCTGTCCATGTTGGATGATAGGTGGGCGGCAGCTGACCATGAAAGGTTTGCACTCCATGCTACTTGTTCTCCAGAAGAACACTTACTTGTTCGTGTCCTCCATATTTACTGAATTTACTGCATCACCAGCGCCGCCTGGGTTAGCTAAGCTCTCCGTCACAGGTGTTCGTCCTTCTCGCAATACATTATCCTTCGAACTGGGTCTCAGCCCGACGTATTCGCTGTTCTATTTTACTCTTGCTTCGCTAACCCATGTTTACCCATGGCCGCAGTGAGCGGCTTCGACAAGAGCACGAAACGGACCGAAAGGTGGAGGTCTGAGGGTGTTCTTCCACATACGCATGGGTTATTATTTCCCCAACCATTCGTTCCTAACTGCTGCAGCACTGTGATACGCCACTTTTGCGTTTTTTTCATCATCACGTCAGATTTCCTCCCAATTGGAGTGGTAAGAAGAAGTGGTGATCACGTAATCTAGTTCGTCGATAAGCGTGGGCAGAACAGCGATTTCTCGGTTATGCCTCACTCTCGTAGTCAACCAAGCTAAAAGCTCAAGGCAAACCGTTTTGTCCGAAAATCTCAACTCTCTACAAGCCATGATCCTTCCTTCCGAAGGGTTCTTATAGTGATCGGCGACCTGCAGCTTCTACGGGATAGCTGCCATGGGGAATAAAAGGCTATCCTACAACGGAGCTCATGTGTCCAACGAATTCGGTCATTAACTGATCCACAGCAAGTGCTCTGCTGATAGATGGGGAGTCGGGCTCCTGATGAGAGGAACCCGGTATTGTTCCTTCATCAGCGTGTGGTACGGTTAGATAGCGGGAACGTGCAGAAAACGGTTGTAGTATAGCACCTCAACTGCTGTTGCAATCTCACCAATGAGAGCTAATACTGTGTGTTACGAGATGCTCGTGGCGTTCTTCGACTGCATCCTCTTCGCGCTACCTTCAACGATATTCGCCGCTTTCAGCGAAGTAGATGCCCGCATGGCTTTTCCGTGGTAGGCAACGGTGGACAGTGGATGCCCAGATCCATTGCGTTCGGAGCCAATCTTAAGCCGGCCACTCTTGGAGCAACTACCACAACTTGTCTCACGAGGTGGCAAGACGAATCCTGCGCAGAACTTGCTTGGTGCTGTGTCAGAATTTTTCTCCAGAGTTCCGTTCACCCTTCGGAGGGGCCTGGTTAAGAAGTCCAAGATCGTGCGCTTGTCTTCGAACAACAACGATGTCCCTCTTCCCTTCCACTTCGGTCATGTTCGACATGCTCCTCCAAATTAGCGTTCGATCGTGCTCTTATCTTCGCAGTAGGTCGTGTGCAAACTCACCACAGAACGATAGCTATTCTGGCACATTGAGTCTAGCTTATCACCGTTGCTGCGTTTGTGGTCGCATAAGACAATTGGGCAATTGCTCATACTTCGTGAAGAAGGTTGATTTCCATAGATGACATACTCTCGCTGCGTTTCACTATTCCCAACCCACCTAGGTGTATGAGGTTCGTCCCAATCAGTCGTTGCTGATATTTTACAGGTGCTGGCGTCTATTCGACATCCAGATACAGTTGATGTGTGCGGTGTGCCCGGTGAGTTCGGAAGATTTTGCAGAAGTAGAGGGGATGAGTGACAGTGTTGAAGACGAAAACGAATCCGCACTGCAACTTCTTCCCACACGGGATTCGTCTTCGAGCACTGTTAAATCCTAGATCGTGTTCCTCCTGCTCCCTCACCCGCACTCCTTTCGCCAGCTTGCGTTCAAGTGATTGTGCATGCTGACCTCTGCAGGCGTGATGGCTGCAAATCACGAAGTCTTCACGACGGGTCGTGCTCGTGTCGTCTTGGATCTGAAAGACGACGTCCTACGCAATTGGGCGATCGTCCCAGCCGGTCGTCGAACCATTCGGCATAACATACAGCGGCGTTCATTGTGAGAGACACGATGGGTTGGAATGGAAGAGAGTTCTGTGACAAATGCCTTCTCCAGAGTGCTCCGTGCAGTCATTGCTCGGGCTAACCTAGTGAATAATCTTCGAAGTTCTTCCCTGCCTTGGAGACGCCTCGGCTCTTCAACACTGTTCACATTTGGAGATCCTTCACCATGTGCACATGAGGATGATGCAAGGAATCGCCTGAACGTTGAGGCACACAAGTCGAGTCGTCGCCCTTCAGTCACCCCCTCTGATAGAGCTCGCTGCGGATAACTTGCATATGATGCCGACTGGCTTGCTCCGCGTTGACCGCCGTATGCAGCCCTTGTCGGTGTCGTTACCGCCTACATTTTGTGTTCACACAAACTTCGGCCACTCCCACCTCGACATTGGTGGGACACCAGCTGATGGACCAACACTCACAGGACTAACTAAGACGCACGCAACAAAGGAAGAGTGGACATCTTTTGAGAACGTCTCGTAGAACATTCGCGCTGCCTACAGAAAATGATAACCAGATTTGAATATACCGTTGCGCGTTACTTTCAAACAGAACGCCAATTTCGACTATCCTAACGTGATTCGCGGATCTCGCAATGAGCAGTGAGAACACGAGTGTGCTACGAGGGGAAAGCCAGTCGTGCAATGTTCGAAGAATTGAGCTGTGAAAAAGTAGCTGAGAATTACAACATGCATGCTCGTGCGTATTAGTCACGGAGGATATGCAGAAATTAGAGCTGGGGAAGCTTCGTGTAAGTGTACCAGACTCAACCAGGACAACAGCTACAGAACAGAAAAGGTCCAACCTGTGTCAATTCGACCGCCATTTGTCCGGCGGGTGATCGAGTTGCTGCGCGGGCGCCAGAAGCCTCCCCATTAGATCCTTCGCGGTCCAGAATACTACAGTGGATCCTCGTCGTTCTAGGCTTTCGCGAAGAGGTCCGAGCAACGCGTTGATGGCGTTCAGGTGTTATCTCGACGCCACACGAAACCTATTCGGTTACGGCTCTCATCCAATAGGCGTGAGCGAAACGAACTAATTGGCTCACCAAATTCTGACTTTTCCCATGCGGCAGCATCTTTGACCCTGGATCGTCGCCGAAACTCGAAACTCCAGAAACCTTTCACATGCATGACTCGTGTCGAGCAACTTCGGGTTATGTGACGGTGATCGCGCGTTCAACCAGCTTTCATAAGAACCAGGCTTCCGGGGCGTACATTGATGGAGGAGGAAATGTGGAATCGAAGTGTGGCCACAAAGCTCTTCGGCGCCCTTACTACTTCTTCGACCATCTTGAAGACTTCCCATGATGCCCATTTCCTCCAAGCCAGCTACGGTAGTAGGTCGTTAGACAAGCTGACTTCGCGACCTAGAAACGCGTAGCTAGAGCGTCCGAAGCTCTTGGTCGCGCTAAGCGTAAATGGGGCATCAGAAACGCCCGTTTCTCATGAACATAGACTCCGTAGTTCAGCGGCACTCAAACGCTATCAGATACACAATCGAGATCTCACAGCGTTGTCCAGATTTCGCGGCGCTTGACTAACGCTTGGGGTATTGTGAGCACGGCGTCTACGTGAAGCGTAAATGACGCAGGTGCCGGTCGTCGAATTTCACTACCATGCCCTTCAATTCCAGGTCCAGCGTGACGTTTTCGAGGGATGCACTGGAGAACGTTTGGACTACGGTATCCCGTAACCATCTATTCACATTGGCGACGACGTCGCTGCAGAATGGCGGGCTCTTGGTCGTGAATCCAGGGTATAGTTATCGCAGTACACTTATGTACTGAGTAGATGCGTCATGTCCGACCAGGGCGTCGGTGACCGCTTCAGCTCCGACAGAGTCGGATGCCTTCTTCGGTTCGATGAACGTAAGGCACAGTGCAAACTTGTGCTCTCGCGACACCCCGATGAGCTTCGTAACGGTATGTGGATGTGGCCGATCTCGCTGAAACCTCACCGAAACCCTACTTGTTCGCGTAGCTGTGCTACGACTAGCATTCTGCTGATCCTTATTCAGGATGATTCTGATTCGGGTGGACGTAGACTACGGACAACAGGCAGATCGGGCGATAGCTGTCAATGTCATGGCCGTCTCTTTGTTGTGTGAGAAGAGGTCCTGATGGTCTTGAGTTTGCTGAGTGGAACCTTGAACCACGACAGCGTAAGAAAGGCCCGCCAGTGTGTTGATGATGACTGTGCGGACGCTATTCAGGCGCTCGGCTCCGATGCTGCCAGGACTGGGTGCTGTACGATTCCTCCGACGAGATGATGTGTCCGATCTCGGGAGTAGGGCAGGGGGCGCGACATAGCCATCCTGCGGTATGTGGCACGGGGACAGCTGTACGTGACTGTCGACGCGGTGGAAGTAGAAATCGTCCAAGAGCTTATGCATTGCCCTCGTGTATGAAGTGCCACTTTCCATGCAGGCGCCGGAGAGCGGTCATAAATTCGATGAAGTTCCGGCGGACGCTGCGTGTGCTCACATCCATCTCTGCAGCTTCAACCAACGCTGACGCTGTTCTCTTCTTATGCTCTTGAGCCGCCCCTCTGTATAGCTTCACAAGCTCAAGCGTCAGATGGTAGTTGGGTGACGTTCGTACACCACGATGGCGTATCTGCTCGAGAGTTTCGGGAAACAGATGCCTACTGGCGGACTTCAGCCTCTCTGCTTTATAAGCACTGTCGTTGAGGTGGTGCACGAAGCGGTCGCATTTCTCGCCCATGTTGTCCATGGCCGTATTTCCGCAAGAGTCTGCAAGAGGAGTGTGGAGATCGCAGCAATATGTCGTTCTCGAACTCCTGTTATTGAATCTTGCGGCCTTCTCATTTTTTCGAGCAGTGAAAACTTGCGCACAGAGGGCAGTAGTCGATCGCGTGCAGAACTCGGAAAGGCAGAACGTCGGTTAAGCAGCAATGGCGCGGTTGAAGATGATGTGGTCGGTCTCGCTGTGGAACTGTCCACCGGTGGTTTGTCACCAGAGAACGGTTCCAGCCTCCTATGGAACTTCAAGTGGAGACGAGGGTCATTAGAGGGAGCACGCCTGATTTCGAATATGGGGTCAACATTGCAGAATGAAACTCCTTAACGAGTTCTGACCTGTCGAAGCTCGCTCGGTTGACTGTAGGCTGGCCATGCGACTGAGCTGTACTGAGAGTGGTGAGTGATCAGAGCGGGTGCGATTAGGCCGGGCCAACTCCTAACCAGCCAGAGCACCACCTCTAGGCAACCGGTGCCGTCGCCGGCCTAATCTTACCAGCTCCCACCACCGACCGGTCTCACTACAGCTCATTCGCACGGTCAGCCTACAGTCAACCCGGTGAGCTTGGACAGGTGAGAACTCGCTCCGGAGTTCCATTCTGCAATTCTGACCCCCATATTCGTAAGCAGCCGTTCTCCCTCTAATGATCCTGGTCTCCGCTTGAAGCTCCATGGGAGGTGATGAATTCAGACAGTTGTTGCAATGCTTGCTTCCTTCAAACGGATAATCCCGATGCAACGCTCTGCACGCAACATTCGGGACAAGATCTTGGCATTCAAGTCACCTGCAAGCACCTTGTAAAAGGTGTCATTCTCTTGATGAAACTTCATCAGATCTACGGAGGCAGAAGCCGTTAACCTATTCCCCGTCGCGGGCGGATATTAGAACCTATGCAACAGATACTGTCAGAACTGGTGCGAGCCCATTTCGCTTCAGTCACATATGTCCAACTCAGCTTCTTATAGTCGATGTTCAAGTGCATGTGACGAGGACACCAACGTTGCCTACTCCCCTGCTGCCGCACGTTGCTGGGAGCAGCTCTCCTCAGCAGTCGTAGGCGGCGTGTAGCGGATGGTGCCTTTTTGTTTCGTTTTCCGATTACGTATTTGATCTTTCTAGCTTGCATCAT
>OX377203.1:56103131-56132827 GCA_947396885.1 Heligmosomoides polygyrus polygyrus | reverse complement strand
ACATATGTCCAACTCAGCTTATAGTCGATGTTCAAGTGCATGTGACGAGGACACCAACGTTGCCTACTCCCTGCTGCCGCACGTTGCTGGGAGCAGCTCTCCTCTGCAGTCGTAGGCGGCGTGTAGCGGATGGTGCCTTTTTGTTTCGGTTTTCCGATTACGTATTTGATCTTTCTAGCTTGCATCATAGGGTCGACGGATGCTTCAAATGTAAGCGTACGAACGTTGTAAGTGCGTATCGCCACCCCGGGCCTTCTCCAGTTGTGTAGACTTGTTAGGATCTGAGATCTTGGCAGCCTCTCCGTGCTTGTCCTACCCATCGCTGCTGCCATGTGGTCCCTCTTGGGATCAGGGGAAAGGGTCCTTACTGTTGCTGTGTTTCGCTAAAACGGGTGCATGGATGACAGGCTCTGTCGAGCGGACGAGGGAAGTCCAGCACGTTTCGTTAATTCCGCTGCTCATCGCTAGACGTGGACAGTTGCCAGGAGTGTGGACAAGCGCTTCGCATTTTCGACATGTAGAACTGCCGAGTGACGCTTTGATGGTCTTTCGCGGCCAGGACGACATTTGCTTCCCGCCCGAACCACCCCGTGCGTGAATTGTTCGACTTGCCTTTATACTGGAATCACCTATTCGAAATCGATAAAGAAAGCAGCATGAATTCAGAGCAACAGAGCAAGCTTGCCCAGTTTGTTGAACAGCCTTTAACAAAGGAATAGGTATTTTTCAACTGCTTCTTATCATGCGCTATATTTACATAAGTCTGTGTGTCCAAGGGACTCATCGCGTGCACCTAGAGGCTTCTAGAAGAGTTCGAGTGCTATATCGGCCCGCGACGGGGAATAGGTTAACGGCTTCTGCCTCCGTAGAGCTGGTGAAGTTTCATCAAGAGAATGACACCTTTTACAAGGTGCTTGCAGGTGACTTGAATGCCAAGATCTTGTCCCGAATGTTGCGTGCAGAGCGTTGCATCGGGATTATCCGTTTGAAGGAAGCAAACATTGTAACAACTGTCTGAATTCATCACCTCCCATGGAGCTTCAAGCGGAGACCAGGATCATTAGAGGGAGAACGGCTGCTTACGAATATGGGGGTCAGAATTGCAGAATGGAACTCCGGAGCGAGTTCTCACCTGTCCAAGCTCACCGGGTTGACTGTAGGCTGACCGTGCGAATGAGCTGTAGTGAGACCGGTCGGTGGTGGGAGCTGGTAAGATTAGGCCGGCGACGGCACCGGTTGCCTAGAGGTGGTGCTCTGGCTGGTTAGGAGTTGGCCCGGCTTAATCGCACCCGCTCTGATCACTCACCACTCTCAGTACAGCTCAGTCGCATGGCCAGCCTACAGTCAACCGGGCGAGCTTCGACAGGTCAGAACTCGTTAAGGAGTTTCATTCTGCAATGTTGACCCCATATTCGAAATCAGGCGTGCTCCCTCTAATGACCCTCGTCTCCACTTGAAGTTCCGTGGGAGGCTGGAACCGTTCTCTGGTGACAAACCACCGGTGGACAGTTCCACAGCGAGACCGACCACATCATCTTCAACCGCGCTATTGCTGCTTAACCGACGTTCTGCCTTTCCGAGTTCTGCACGCGATCGACTACTGCCCTCTGTGCGCAAGTTTTCACTGCTCGAAAAAATGAGAAGGCCGCAAGATTCAATAACAGGAGTTCGAGAACGACATATTGCTGCGATCTCCACACTCCTCTTGCAGACTCTTGCGGAAATACGGCCATGGACAACATGGGCGAGAAATGCGACCGCTTCGTGCACCACCTCAACGACAGTGCTTATAGAGCAGAGAGGCTGAAGTCCGCCAGTAGGCATCTGTTTCGCGAAACTCTCGAGCAGATACGCCATCGTGGTGTACGAACGTCACCCAACTACCATCTGACGCTTGAGCTTGTGAAGCTATACAGAGGGGCGGCTCAGGAGCATAAGAAGAGAACAGCGTCAGCGTTGGTTGAAGCTGCGGAGATGGATGTGAGCACACGCAACGTCCGCCGGAAGTTCATCGAATTTATGACCGCTCTCCGGCGCCTGCATGGAAAGTGGCACTTCATACACGAGGGCAATGCATAAGCTCTTGGACGATTTCTACTTCCACCGCGTCGACAGTCACGTACAGCTGTCCCCGTGCCACATACCGCAGGATGGCTGTGTCGCGCCCCCTGCCCTACTCCCGAGATCGGACACACCATCTCGTCGGAGGAATCGTACAGCACCCAGTCCTGGCAGCATCGGAGCCGAGCGCCTGAATAGCGTCCGCACAGTCTTCATCAACACACTGGCGGACCTTTCTTACGCTGTCGTGGTTCAAGGTTCCACTCAGCAAACTCAAGACCATCAGGACCTCTTGTCACACAACAAAGAGACGGCCATGACATTGACAGCTATCGCCCGATCTGCCTGTTGTCCGTAGTCTACGTCCACCCGAATCAGAATCATCCTGAATAAGGATCAGCAGAATGCTAGTCGTAGCACAGCTACGCGAACAAGTAGGGTTTCGGTGAGGTTTCAGAGCAAGATCGGCCACATCCACATACCGTTACGAAGCTCATCGGGGTGTCGCGAGAGCACAAGTTTGCACTGTGCCTTACGTTCATCGAACCGAAGAAGGCATCCGACTCTGTCGGAGCTGAAGCGGTCACCGACGCCCTGGTCGGACATGACGCATCTACTCAGTACATAAGTGTACTGCGATAACTATACCTTGGATTCACGACCAAGAGCCCGCCATTCTGCAGCGACGTCGTCGCCAATGTGAATAGATGGTTACGGGATACCGTAGTCCAAACGTTCTCCAGTGCATCCCTCGAAAACGTCACGCTGGACCTGGAATTGAAGGGCATGGTAGTGAAATTCGACGACCGGCACCTGCGTCATTTACGCTTCACGTAGACGCCGTGCTCACAATACCCCAAGCGTTAGTCAAGCGCCGCGAAATCTGGGCAACGCTGTGAGATCTCGATTGTGTATCTGATAGCGTTTGAGTGCCGCTGAACTACGGAGTCTATGTTCATGAGAAACGGGCGTTTCTGATGCCCCATTTACGCTTAGCGCGACCAAGAGCTTCGGACGCTCTAGCTACGCGTTTCTAGGTCGCGAAGTCAGCTTGTCTAACGACCTACTACCGTAGCTGGCTTGGAGGAAATGGGCATCATGGGAAGTCTTAAAGATGGTCGAAGAAGTAGTAAGGGCGCCGAAGAGCTTTGTGGCCACACTTCGATTCCACATTTCCTCCTCCATCAATGTACGCCCCGGAAGCCTGGTTCTTATGAAAGCTGGTTGAACGCGCGATCACCGTCACATAACCCGAAGTTGCTCGACACGAGTCATGCATGTGAAAGGTTTCTGGAGTTTCGAGTTTCGGCGACGATCCAGGGTCAAAGATGCTGCCGCATGGGAAAAGTCAGAATTTGGTGAGCCAATTAGTTCGTTTCGCTCACGCCTATTGGATGAGAGCCGTAACCGAATAGGTTTCGTGTGGCGTCGAGATAACACCTGAACGCCATCAACGCGTTGCTCGGACCTCTTCGCGAAAGCCTAGAACGACGAGGATCCACTGTAGTATTCTGGACCGCGAAGGATCTAATGGGGAGGCTTCTGGCGCCCGCGCAGCAACTCGATCACCAGCCGGACTAATGGCGGTCGAATTGACACAGGTTGGACCTTTTCTGTTCTGTAGCTGTTGTCCTGGTTGAGTCTGGTACACTTACACGAAGCTTCCCCAGCTCTAATTTCTGCATATCCTCCGTGACTAATACGCACGAGCATGCATGTTGTAATTCTCAGCTACTTTTTCACAGCTCAATTCTTCGAACATTGCACGACTGACTTTCCCCTCGTAGCACACTCGTGTTCTCACTGCTCATTGCGAGATCCGCGAATCACGTTAGGATAGTCGAAATTGGCGTTCTGTTTGAAAGTAACGCGCAACGGTATATTCAAATCTGGTTATCATTTTCTGTAGGCAGCGCGAATGTTCTACGAGACGTTCTCAAAAGATGTCCACTCTTCCTTTGTTGCGTGCGTCTTAGTTAGTCCTGTGAGTGTTGGTCCATCAGCTGGTGACCCACCAATGTCGAGGTGGGAGTGGCCGAAGTTTGTGTGAACACAAAATGTAGGCGATAACGACACCGACAAGGGCTGCATACGGCGGGAAACGCGGAGCAAGCCAGTCGGCATCATATGCAAGTTATCCGCAGCGAGCTCTATCAGAGGGGGTGACTGAAGGGCGACGACTCGACTTGTGTGCCTCAACGTTCAGGCGATTCCTTGCATCATCCTCATGTGCACATGGTGAAGGACCTCCAAATGTGAACAGTGTTGAAGAGCCGAGGCGTCTCCAAGGCAGGGAAGAACTTCGAAGATTATTCACTAGGTTAGCCCGAGCAATGACTGCACGGAGCACTCTGGAGAGGGCATTTGTCACAGAACTCTCTTCCATTCCAACCCATCGTGTCTCTCACAATGAACGCCGCTGTATGTTATGCCGAATGGTTCGACCACCGGCTGGGACGATCGCCCAATTGCGTAGGACGTCGTCTTTCAGATCCAAGACGATACGAGCACGACCCGTCGTGAAGACTTCGTGATTTGCAGCCATCACGCCTGCAGAGGTCAGCATGCACAATCACTTGAACGCAAGCTGGCGAAAGGAGTGCGGGTGAGGGAGCAGGAGGAACACGATCTAGGATTTAACAGTGCTCGAAGACGAATCCCGTGTGGGAAGAAGTTGCAGTGCGGATTCGTTTTCGTCTTCAACACTGTCACTCATCCCCTCTACTTCTGCAAAATCTTCCGAACTCACCGGGCACACCGCACACATCAACTGTACTGGATGTCGAATAGACGCCAGCACCTAAAATATCAGCAACGACTGATTGGGACGAACCTCATACACCTAGGCGGGTTGGGAATAGTGAAACGCAGCGAGAGTATGTCATCTATGGAAATCAACCTTCTTCACGAAGTATGAACAATTGCCCAATTGTCTTATGCGACCACAAACGCAGCAACGGTGATAAGCTAGACTCAATGTGCCAGAATAGCTATCGTTCTGTGGTGAGTTTGCACACGACCTACTGCGAAGATAAGAGCACGATCGAACGCTAATTTGGAGGAGCATGTCGAACATGACCGAAGTGGAAGGGAAGAGGGACATCGTTGTTGTTCGAAGACAAGCGCACGATCTTGGACTTCTTAACCAGGCCCCTCCGAAGGGTGAACGAAACTCTGGAGAAAAATTCTGACACAGCACCAAGCAAGTTCTGCGCAGGATTCGCCTTGCCACCTCGTGAGACAAGTTGTGGTAGTTGCTCCAAGAGTGGCCGGCTTAAGATTGGCTCCGAACGCAATGGATCTGGGCATCCACTGTCCACCGTTGCCTACCACGGAAAAGCCATGCGGGCATCTACATCGCTGAAAGCGGCGAATATCGTTGAAGGTAGCGCGAAGAGGATGCAGTCGAAGAACGCCACGAGCATCTCGTAACACACAGTATTAGCTCTCATTGGTGAGATTGCAACAGCAGTTGAGGTGCTATACTACAACCGTTTTCTGCACGTTCCCGCTATCTAACCGTACCACACGCTGATGAAGGAACAATACCGGGTTCCTCTCATCAGGAGCCCGACTCCCCATCTATCAGCAGAGCACTTGCTGTGGATCAGTTAATGACCGAATTCGTTGGACACATGAGCTCCGTTGTAGGATAGCCTTTTATTCCCCATGGCAGCTATCCCGTAGAAGCTGCAGGTCGCCGATCACTATAAGAACCCTTCGGAAGGAAGGATCATGGCTTGTAGAGAGTTGAGATTTTCGGACAAAACGGTTTGCCTTGAGCTTTTAGCTTGGTTGACTACGAGAGTGAGGCATAACCGAGAAATCGCTGTTCTGCCCACGCTTATCGACGAACTAGATTACGTGATCACCACTTCTTCTTACCACTCCAATTGGGAGGAAATCTGACGTGATGATGAACAAAACGCAAAAGTGGCGTATCACAGTGCTGCAGCAGTTAGGAACGAATGGTTGGGGAAATAATAACCCATGCGTATGTGGAAGAACACTCTCAGACCTCCACCTTTCGGTCCGTTTCGTGCTCTTGTCGAAGCCGCTCACTGCGGCCATGGGTAAACATGGGTTAGCGAAGCAAGAGTAAAATAGAACAGCGAATACGTCGGGCTGAGACCCAGTTCGAAGGATATTGTATTGCGAGAAGGACGAACACCTGTGACGGAGAGCTTAGCTAATCCAGACGGCGCTGGTGTATGCAAGTTCAGTAAATATGGAGGACACGAACAAGTAAGTGTTCTTCTGGAGAACAAGTAGCATGGAGTGCAAACCTTTCATGGTCAGCTGCCGCCCACCTATCATCCAACATGGACAGATTTTCTCCGAGGAAACTCGCTCGACTCCTTTCTAGCACTCTTTTTCACGACGAAAACGTGGACTGACGCTGATAACGCAGAAACATAACACAGAAATATGAACCGTGAATAACGGTTACCGCACTGTTGTTCGGTACTTGGTAATTGGCCTACACTAGTGCTCCTCTCTCGCTTCTCCCAGTCTAGTTCTCACAAAAGGCTGGTAGCTCAGCTGGCCGGGCTGAATTGCTTTCACGTCAGTGCATAAAGTTCTGGCTGCAATGGAGCGAAGGCGCATGGCGATGCATGTGGAGGTGGATGGTCGTCTGTCAACTACTGTCCCTGGTGCGGGACATCTTCCAGTTCTGCGATATAGATCTCCTCCTAAGAGTACTCTCAGCTCACCCCGGCGCTTCTACCTTGAACACCTGATCGGTTCGGTTTCAGGGTTCCGAAGATGTTCCTCATGATTGGGACTGCTGCTGGCTGATTTCCCACACTTGCCTAGCCCGGCCGAATTGGCAGTGTATGCGGTCAGCACCTCGCCGAAAAGTTCAGTCGTAGACCAGCATTAGGTTTGGGGTTGCATATTCTCGTTTCTGTGCAAAGGAGGCCTTGGGAGGACAGGTCCCCTCTGTTCGGCTATCAACAGCGGTTGTGATTGTGGTTTGCAGTGGTTTGCAGTTCCCCTTCTCCCACTCTCTATCTGTTGTTTGAACACGCTTTAACCTCCTTCTCAAATCCGAACGCTACCTTTGGGTCTGCAGCTTTCATTAAAACCGAAGCCCCGAGTACCTACGCGAACGAAACGAACATCAGACCGCAAGTAATCTTCAATGACGCTCCACGGCGTCGCAAGCGTCGGGTTCACTGAGCGTAAATTCGCTAGACGGCAATGTTGCAGACGAAGTGGACCTCGGGCGATGTAGCTCAGGGTAGCTGAAATCGTCCGAATGCCAAGTTCTAGGTCGAGGAAGTGCTGATAACACGGGCGCCGAGAGCAGGATGGACAAGGGCACACGGTGAGCGAGCCAAATTTTCCGGGACTCAAGAGTGAAGAGGGGATGAGGCCATTAACGACAATGCAGACGGCACCCACAATTTGCTCCGCTGAGTCACAATCATCTGTAAGCACCATGACAAAGTGATAACTCTTCTCGTTCGGTTTCTGCTTCGAAGCCTTCATCACTTCGAACCTTCTCTGTTGTTGCATGGGACCTGTAGGCGTCTATCGAGCATCGTTGGATGTGTCGCAATAAGTAACTGCTCAGACACGCACAAAACACTGGGAAGCAAAGCACTGGCGACCGGAGAAGGGAACGAGAAGTAGACTCCGTAGATTTGATGCTAATCGTCACCGATCAGTCTCACAACCCAGTACGGCCTATTAGCCAACCTAAGGGATGTCGGGAAATGTGCCATGGAGCAGTGGAAATTCTGTCACCATCCAGCTACTTTCATGTGCGAAGACTAGCACTGAAATGTCCTCGGATGTAGTTGTCTGCTTCGGTCAGTATGTCGAACTAGAGCTAGAACTTATAGGAACAGATCCATGTCGTTCTTCAAAAGAGAGACGACGGTTGAGAAGGCATCGATATTGGCCAGCCAAGATCCGCTCAATGGGCAACGATTCGCGATACAAGTCCGTTGTCTAAGCGAACATCAGGGTGCGTAAGGAGAGGTCAGCAGCAGCGGAAGCCTTAACACTGCGGGGATCAGTCAGGAGGAGAGAGTGGAGCGCTGAAGGCAACCGTCGTCGGGGAAGTGTGGGGGTGGCATGGCAGCAACGACGACAGCGAACTAAACGAGGTTTACAAGCGGCAGAAGGCGCTCTTAAATATTATGTTCCTCATGGGCCCTCTCAACCACGTGCTCTAACACCGCGGCAAAGGCAGGAATTGCGGAAACAGAAGCTCCATGCGAGAGGGCCTACGGTCTGGCGCGGCTCCTGACCAGAGTGAGCGCAGGAGAGCGTGAGCTCGACGGGGTAGCGCTGCAAGGAGTGAGTATGCTACTGGCAATTAGAAGTTGGTCGTGGTATCAGTGTGAAATGCGCTTTGGAAATGAGGTATTCGAGAACGAACACAGGACCGCAGCCGTTCGAGAGGTATTCGAGAGCTCGGAGTGCCCCACGTCGAAGCTTCTGGATGAGTCTCAGTTTAGGGCGGGTTGCTTAGAGCTGTAAGGTGCAATAGAGCTCACCTTAACGTGCCTGGCCTTCCGGTGTCTCACCCTCGCAAACAGAACTGCTCTAGAAGCAGGCTTTGGCGAAGGACAAGGCCACGTACCTTTCGCTTACAATTCTCCGTTAAAGTTACTGCAGTAACTTTGGTGAATCCGGCCCCAGATGCCTTGGAAGGTGCGTTTGTCTTCTAACCATTCCTCCGTCAGTGAAGGAGTCACCGGTCGCTTGTTTCAGGCCTGGTGGGTGAAGTGGAGAGGGCATTAATATTCATCGCGGTCGGAGGATGATGCACATGAAGCCGAGACCTCAAACTGCGGTGGAGATCGACGGAAACCCCAGCAGGGACCAGGAATTCATCGAAACACAGTTACCCATCGGGACGTACTCGGGCAGGTGATTGATCGTTCAAACTTCGACGGTAGTTGGTTGTCCTGTCCGCGGCCTTCTGAAGTGTGCACTGTCGACTCTGCTGTTATAGCGCTGGAGTGACGTTCTCATGACTTCGTAGGCTGCCGCTCCTTTCATTGTCGGCCGCTGAAGCTTCCCGCGTCATCATATGAGATCGCTTGCTGCAGAAACTCGGCAAGAGCATCTTTCCTTTCACCTTTCTTGCCGCTTCTCTGTTCGCCTTGAATTTCCAGCACTGCTCAGTGCTAAGATGAAGTTCATTTTGCTCACCAATGACGTCATCCTAGATTGTGAACTTTGTTTAGGGGACCAATGAATGTGCTTGCGCAGCCGGGACGGGCACGAAATTACGGCGCAAAATGCATTTTCCGAAGTAAAGCGCGAGTGGAGCAGTGGGGAGGCTTCTTCTTCCCTACATCTGGCTCTTGTGTGTACCGGCTTCTTCATGGAAGTCGATAGGACCTTCGTTATTGACCATTTTCCAGCGTATGGACATCTACCCATTCCGGTTAAGCTCAACGCTTCTGGCTGTAAGGAGTAAGTCCGCAGTGCTACACCTGTCGTGCCTTTCTTTCCCAGCTAAGAAGAGCCGAAATATTGAAACAACTGGTCCCATGGGATAATCATCTTGATGAGTGGAACTTAATCTTCAGTAATTAGAATTGAAGTCGTTCAGAAGTCCCATTTGTTGGTCACAAAACTGTCTTCTATCTTGTCTGCTGACAGTGGTCTACGTTGCTGTGGATATTGATGCGTGAGAAAATAACTACGATGATGTCGAACGAACCTGTCGAATTCTTCGTCGACGATATGCCTATTTGAACTCTATTTGAGATCCCTGGATATGGATATCTGAGTGTGGTGTGCTTTCGGGTGCCCTCCAACTCCAATTCTTCGTCAGAAGCATATGTAAGTGGAACGGACGACGTGTCTCATCGAAAGACGCCCTCATTCCGTTGTTCTTTGCAGTCTGTGCATTTTGGCTGCTTGAGAAGGCTACGTCTCCATAGGACCCTCAGTTCGCCCCTCGAGCGAAGTGGGCCTGCTTCAGAATTGTCCTTGGGTGGTGCTGATAATAGGAGACAATGAAGATCCCGCAATCACGTTGAGGGCTTATGGAAGCTGGCACGCAAACGGCAATTTGATGAGTTATTTTGAGTTCAAATTTGCTGTGTAGCTGTACGTCTTCATTCCTACTCCTATTCTTCCTTTATCATTTGCTGTCCAGCCCTGCTCTGCATTCACAAACGCCTCACCAAAATTTAGATGAATCCTGAGCTGCGTTGTCTGAACCCACCATATTCAGGTTTGTACGACAAATGCTAGAGTCACAGGTAACGGCAGGTCCGGCACAGATGCATAAAACTGAATGGCTGGCCTGAGGAATGACACTCACTGCTGTTTCCTATCTAACGGCTGATACGTTATTTCGCTCTCGAAATTCGATTTTATGACTGATAGCACGCCTGTGCTTCGAGCTGTGCGCGGTCATTCCCGGTTGTGAGTGAGCAGTCGCGAGGAGCAGAGGCGTTTTGTCCGCGAAGCATGCTGATGGGAGCTACAGCGCCATGTTCTCGCCTTGATACCTCTTCGGTGCACGCGGTCGGTCGTCTGCGTTCGTGTACCATAGAGCCGAGTAACATCGCGAATCCACACGGCCTCCGGCAGTGGCGCTTGCATGGACAATAGCAGTTCGTTGCTGCTGTTGTTCAGCGCGCCTTTGTCTACGCAGCGGGTTGGGCACACTCAGCAGCGGCTTTAGTGCGTCAAAAACGGGGCGGGGCGTCGCTCTCAGGCCAAGGACATGTTTGGGTGAGGGGCGGTCGTTCTTTCTTTCTCTGGTGTCGGCATTGGACCACTGCCAACCATCGCTCTGCTGTCCGGCTGGCTGGTTTGGTTGAGGAAAGGGCTTTCCTATCCTACTTGTCTTATCTCTTACTCAGGAGCGATCGTGTCAGCTTCACGGAATGACCGAGCTCATTACGTGAAGCTAATGCTTGCGCACTGACGCTGGGCGTCAACGCTGAAGCGAAGGTGCCGCATGCGCGCCGCCCATGACGCAGCGACACGTACTCTGCGTCTCAGCCCTATTCTTCATCATTGGAGCTGCGTCAAGCAGGAGGAGTGTGCCCAGTCCTTAAGGGTTGTCCCGCTCCGACTTCATGACTGTGAGCCCGAAGGTACGAAGATGAAGCTCGAGTACGAATGGATGTTACGTCCGGTCAAACAGCGCCGGTGGTATAAGGCGAACATCGCTGCCCGGAAAGCAGAAGATGCGGGTTCGAGTCCCGCCCGGCGCAAGAGTTTTGATCGTAACAAAACATCCTGTAACAGCATATAGCCTCTACATCAGCCGCTCCAGGCTTAAACAAATGTGTTCAAGCATACTAGTGATAGTGGGTTCGTGCGCACATAGACACCTCCTTTGGATGGATGTCGACTCTCGGAGTGTGGCAGTTATGTAACTCGCCCTTACCATCAGCTTCCACAGTCCTCCCCACCGCAGATTCTCGCTTCCAGTGGCAGGTTTGTCGGCCCAGCTGTAGCGACGGCTTCCTGGTGCAGGCCTGCAGATACGCACGTCCACATCCAGCTCCGCGAGAGCGGTAGAGCCGCCGTCGCTCGTTGTTAAGCGTCTTCGTATCCTCGGGCACTTCGGGTCCGCTTCAAGCGTTCAGATTCGTCGATGGGGCAGACGCAGCTGGTCGCGCTGCAGCTGATCTCCTAGAACCGGCATTAACGTTTCATTTTATTCCGGGATTCGGTGTTATTTCCCAAGTGCAGCGTTGGATTCGCTTGTTGCGCGTGTCAGAAACTCACACCCAGTGATGGGCACCGGTGTGCGGAAGCGCCAGCTCTGGGCAGATTCAAATGCTGAATTATTATTGTATATTATATATTGTTGCATATAATAATATTATAAATTAGTTTTGCGATGTAGAAAGCCATCAGGATCTCATCATAAAGTGAAAACTTTGCAGTGTTGGCAGCGCTTTGAAGAATTACCACTGATAACACCCTAGTTTTGTCATCATACAAAGGGCGAGCTCCCTCTTGCAGAAGCGCGAAAGAAGCTACCAAACTTCCTGCGTGTATGGATTGCGAAAACAGTAGTGTTCTTTGATCTGATGGGGAACTGATTTTCCCCAGTACCTTGTTGAAGCGGATGAGGCCAAGTTGGGACTGTAGATGAATTAGCGCCTTTTACCCAAAACCAGCCAGCAATACTTTGAGGCCGTCTCTTACAGAGAAATCATTTCAGATTAGCACAGTACGTACCCAACTTAAAGGTCTGGGTCATTAATCGAGCCGGAGTGTGGACCGACGCTTGTCGCTCAGAACTGTTGCTTGGTCGGTGAGCAAGTCATCTACCGCCGTTGCGAAGCTTTTCCCATGCAGGAACTGATCGGGTTTTCTAGAGAACTCCCGCTGATTTGTCCTGGCTCGCTTGTATAGCCGCCCATCCTGACGACGCAACTTCATCCTTGTCGATGTTCACCTTCTACCTCTCGTACCTTCACCACTAAGGCGACAGTGGCACCTCGCCTTCGCCATACCGTACTTGCTTAATATATTCGACTTCGCAGGCCGGTGGCAGTCTGAATTCACGCAGCGGCGGTTGTACAGGTGCATTGTCGTATTTAAGGAAATTACTGAGCCGCTGAAGAAGTCCGCCCAAAAAAGGAGTTGGGGGTGATCCAGGATCAAAACCTGAGATTTCTGTGCACAATCCAGATTAAGTATTCTGCTGTGGGAATAGATTGGAGTAAGGAGAGGTCCCCTGGTGCTGGTGTTCCCATCGTCTAGGTGGTTCTCGTCCACTATAAGTGAGACGTCCTTCTGTCCCGCTTGTCGTTGCACTTCCGCTTCGTCTATGTTATTCTAAGCTCTAGCGATGAATTACGCAAGATTACAAGACGAAGTCGAGATCGCCAGGTGAGAATCGCACCGCGAACTGCAACCTTAGCGACCTCCTCTGCAATGTTACGAGTTGCTTCCCGCACTTCTTATTCGCTGACTCCACTTAGGCCTCTGTCATACCATCGCTAACCCCGAGCGACGCCTAATGATATGCTCCCATATCGATCGGGCGGCGGGATGGAATCGATATGGGTGCATATCATTAGCTGTCGTCGGGGTGAGCGATGATATGACAAAGGCTTTATGGTTAGATGCGACGTTCCGTGCGTGTACGGGCAGTTACAGTTGGTCATAACGTGGAGACTCAGAGAGCTCGCGGTTTCCAGTGCCGGTGATCAAATCAAGCAAAGCATCGACATCTGGCCGCCTTCTCCAGTATAAGTTCGGCGCGTCTACTGGACGCTTCAGCTAGCCCTTTGTGTCATGGACGGCGCAGAAAAGTGAAAACTCTGCTTTCAGAAACAGTCCCGCGTGGACGATGGTTTCAAACGTGGTCTGTTTAACGACGAGTGCCATAGGTGTGCGGGCATTCGTAGAACCAGGCTTTTCCTTGCAAGACATAATCCTTCCAGTGAAATTATGATTGTAGAAGGTGAGCTCGAACCCGTTGCCTAATGAAACATTTTCAAGATGAGAAAAACAGTCATTGGTGCTTATTGGACCACTTGTGGAACCCCTCCTTCACCATTCCTCCTAACCTTCTATTCTAAAGTTTCCGATATAGATTGTTCTCCAACTAACGCCTTAGAAAGTCAACGCGTGTCAAGAAGAGAAGTACTTTCGGCGGTTGACCAGACTACTTCGGTTGGAGCCTATATTCAAGAGCGTGATGATTTCCAACTGAGGTGTATCTTCGATGCCGAAGGAATGATTTTCTGATTCGGACACACCGATTTCGTGAATGTTGAGAGCCTGTAACCCTGCATGCGGATATAAAAGAAACGCTGCTAATAGGTCTGAGCTCAAGGGTTTCTCCGATCAGTGAGATGTAGCATTCATTGTTAAGACGGCGCGGAAGCTTCTATTTACTACAAATTCCTAGCCTACCAAGTGCCTCCAACTGTACGATGCGCCTTTCTCTAGCGTACTGCGATCAACGTTTTATTGAAGAGGACCGTGGCTGCGTCAAAAGCTGTTTGTACCACTCATGTGCAGACTCGGGTTGACAACATATGTGAGGATTCTGTTCATTCTTGGCAGACCTCTACAACTTCTTCCAAAACGAACTCTGCTAACAGTCGACTATTTCATCAGCCTCGGACAAGTGCAAGGATTCGCAGAAACCACCAATTGTCTCTATTGCTGCTGTACACACCTGGATTTCGATGGGGTAAGCGTATTGTTCCTGCATCTAAAGACAACCTCACAGAGTCTGCCTTCCTCAACTCAGGGTACTCAGCCTGTTCACAACCAAATGCCTGTTCAGAAAACGATTTTTTTCTTTCTACTAAAGACTCAATTTACTGGAAGGGTTCACTGCAATATTATTGAATATTGGTATAGTAAGAGGAACAGCTGCTCCACTTATTAAGTCAACTAAACTTCCAGCGGCCTACCGGCCGTGCTTAGGCGTTTCATCCCCAAACCCTGGAAATGAGTGGTTGTGAAAAGTCTACGTTTAAAGGTTTGGATTTAAAAAACAATGGCCCGGCTCAGTAAGGTCCTTTGGCAAAAGTCGCGAAGGTGTGGCGCGGGTGCGGAGGTGCGGTAACAGCAGAGCATCGACCGTACTCATCACCGCACAATAATCGCTCCAGCCAATCAGGCTCCCACAGGACACGCCCCTTTCTGTGGCACGGCCAGGGCTCAGCTGCACAGGCAGGACACCTGAGAATCAACGGGGAAAGACATCTGTTAGTTTGAGGAGGGGACTGAAACTATAGTTGTGCTCGAATGACCTAGTCGAATAGGTACTCGAATGATTTTCCTTCGAATTTGAATATTCGAGTTCGAATGTTCAAAAAATCGCGTTTTTCGAATATATTCGAATTCGGATGTTCAAAAAATCGCGCTTTTCGAATATACTCGAAGTTCGAATGCTCGAAAATTGCGGGTATTCGAAACCATTCGATTATTCGAAAATTGCCAAAAACTCTCAATTATTCGAATGTTCAATGGATGCCATTCGAGTAGGCAAGTTAGGATCTGCATGGTTTTGCGAAGCCGATGCATGAATATTTTGCATTGTGAGTCCAAATGTAAGCACGTCGTCTCCCTTTCACTCCATATATGATGAGTCTCCTAATCCCACTTCCACAACACCACGCAAGAAACAAGAAGCACGGCTGAATCAGGAGCTGAACCTTCAGCTTTATTCACAGAAGGACTTACACTTTCATTCGTATTCGGACTTTTCCTATTGGACCTCAGGAACCAGTTTTCTTTTTTCGTATTGGACCTCAGGAACCAGTTTTCTGTTTGACACTGGCTACGGCTAATCTTATTTTTCGTCCTCATCTTTGCACCATTGAACTTTTCTTGATCTCTTGTTCTCTACAGGGGACCTCTAGTATATGTAGATCCGAAAACATTAAGGGCTATGTTATACTTCGGCGACGCTGTTGTCGGCGACGTCGGTGACAGTGTTGGGCCGGTGCTACGCAGTGCGCTCAACACTGCTGCCGACAACAGCGTCGCCGAAGTGTAACATAGGACTAAGGGTTTTGTGCACCAAGTATTGACCTTCGCGCTCCAAATTTCCCACCTTCACTGCGAGGTCTTGTGATCCTATCGTAGCCTTTCTAAGCTTTCTTTTCACATCAAGTTGCTTTTTAATCCTAAAGTGCAGAGGCCGCTTTGTTTCCATGGTATGTTCGCCGCCCGAGGGTTGGCAGATCAGGATCACTCTGCGCTGCAGTTGCATTCACTATTAGCTGAGCAGTAAACCATACAGTTGGGGTGCAGTAGGGACGACAATATAGGCGGGCTAGTGGGTATAAGATTTCTAGGTGATAGATCAATTACAGCAACCGGATTTTACAACTGCTCAGACACGTCCGATCAGAGGTGCTAACTTCATAAGAGACAAAGGACGCTATGAAGGGGTTTTTCGAAACAAGGGTAGGCCTTCCTTTTCGAACCGCTCTCCTTTGCATCCAGCTGAACACTTATGGACAGCGTGATCATTAAGAGCAACATCTCGGGAACATTTTCGAGAGGCATTGCTTTTCCTTCCGTGTACACGCCCATGCAAAATGTTTCTTATGTCTGCCTTTCTGCCAATTTGGATGGAGCTAATGTTTATGAAAAGGATGTAGTTTCTTTTATGTACTTCTGTGCCGAACAAGGTCGTAACTTTGATCAGTCTTTACTGAGTTTCCTAACATTCCGACCATCATCATTTTTGCACGCTAAAATTATTCAACGATTCGGACATTGCCATCTAATCCATCAAGCACCTAATAGGTTGGAGCTTTTCGGCTATTGTTCAGACGCGTAATTAGAAACCTGAATCTACTAACAAGTAGTTCAATCTCTGATCTACACACTCTTGGGGGACTTATTAGGACAACCAATATAAGGAGGGGAGAAGTTAGGCTGCTGAAGATTAATCTCCCTTGCAATCCTATAAGGCGCAGAAGCATGGAAACATCTAATCGCGAAGTTTTCCTTAAGAAACGCTGCTTCTGTTTGTTGGGTTTTGATTATCACTTAGTAACACACTTGTTTCGTTCAGGTGGTCTTAGGCATCGAAAAGAAGAAGTCAGATCACACAATGTTTCTTGGTTATGCTCTTCTCGGTCCTGGATTGGCTGTCTATAACCCGAAGAGTACTTGTCCATTTCACCTTATGTCGCACATAGGATATGTTTTGTTCAAATATCGTCATGACAGCAAAAAAGCGACACCACTGTTCTTCAGTCCTTGATGTAAAGTAATGGAAAAAATATTGGTGCCTATAATATATTTCCGTCGTGCCTCGCAATGCGCGCTTCGCGCGATGTTGCAGTATCACTAAAGTA
Organism: Heligmosomoides polygyrus polygyrus; assembly: GCA_947396885.1. Lineage (NCBI taxonomy): Eukaryota > Metazoa > Nematoda > Chromadorea > Rhabditida > Heligmosomidae > Heligmosomoides > Heligmosomoides polygyrus. Next base: position 56,115,980 of record OX377203.1, on the reverse strand, counting down.
ATGGTAAAGACAATCACATCAACGGTGTTTTGTTTTTCGGACGGTTAAGTGACGGTCGGCGATATCTGAGTCCACAGTCACGTTGAACGACGACTTCAGTACGTCTTTAATCGAAATGCACGTTGGGTGACGAGTACGGCACGTTTTCTGCATCCCCAGACACGTTGGACGACGCCTTCTGCACGTCTTCTGAATTCCCAAGCACGTAGAAGACCTCTGAGTATTTTTCGCTATTTTATGACTAACTTTCTCCGATTTCTCACCTATTCTATGACTATTTTCTGCGTGGAGCCGATCAATAGCTCTTAGCTCTTTGAGAAATAGTATTTATCTCAAGCCACTCTAAGATTGGTAACACAGGCAGCACTCAGGCTAACGTTTCGGCGTTCTCGCCTTCTTCAGAGCCTGAAATGGGACAAAATCAATCTGAGAAACTATCCCCCAAACGCCATTTCATTTTATGGAAATTGTTTGAGAGACCATTAGACCAAAGAAACGGTGAATAGAGGCCAGGATGGCTAACCTTTAGCAAGTGGACTAGTGACGTCCACCGGGTACCCGCAGCTGGAAGTCTAATGAGGGTGACTGAAGCTAGAGCCCCAGGGACTACCCGCCCAGGCGATCTCTAGGGTCATGACCCCTTACTAAAGCTCCAGGAACTACCCGCCTGGTGGACCTCTTGGGTCATGACCTTGTAGGACAAAACCAACAGATGTCCACGAATGGTGCCAGCTCTTGCGTCACTGCTACACACTCATCCTTCCTATTGATTCCAGGTGACCTGGCCGCAATCCAAAGCGCTTCTAGGGTTCGCCGCGCCGAGATGTCGGGTTCACGCGCCAGGATGGTGACTGCGACCCCGAAACAGTTGTTTCCGTGCGATCGCGCCCTATGGTCGCCCAGGGGGTGGCGGCATTGAATCTTTTTAGCCCATCAAGGTGGTCCTTTACCCTGACACATAACGGCCGGAAGGTTTCCCCAATGTACTCTTGCTCGCATGCGAGACACTTAAAGAGATACAGAACACCCTTAAGCATACAATCTCCCGGTTTTCCGTAAGGACATAGTGCACGATGGTGCATTGCATATGCAATCGTACAAACGGTTGCGGACGAGCTGACCCTTTAAATTCATAGGTGGTATTTCCACCACCCTAACCAGGCCTTTCGAACACATGCACGTTTTGCAGAGGTCGTGAAGGTCGGCCTTTCGAACACATGCACGTATTGCAGAGCTTATGCCATCCGAGATGAACGGCACGCAGAATGCAACTTTCGTCTGTTCCTCCGCGGCCTCCCTCCACCAGTGGCTCGTCGATTACGCCTGTTTTCTCGCTCCTTATAGGGATAACCGTTTTGCTGAGCTATAAGGCGAGCTTTATTTATCGAGAAGGCTTTTTCCAGATGAAACTGTGCACGCTGTACGAAACATGTTTCGCACAGTCGCCTTCTTAACACTGGAGGGATGCGCGGAGTTGTAGTGCACAATGATGTTTTTGGATGTAGGCTTACGATGCCACCTAGTTTTGTAACCACCCTCGAAAAGTTGGATGTGGACGTTAAGGAATGCAAGCCAGTTGTTTGTAGGCTTTTCACGCGTGCAGGAAAGATGTTCCGATTGCTGCTTTAAGTGTTCAAAGCAAGTGTCCATATCATGCTGAGTTGGACAGACGACAAAACAGTCGTCTATGTAACGACAATAAAGTGTAGGCATCCGATGGAGTACCGGCGCTTGTACTTTAGACATGAACGCCACTGCCATAACGGGAGCCAGTCTTTGACCCATGGCAAGGCCCCTAACCTGTTTGAAATACTCACCCGACCACCTGAACACATTGCACTGTAATTGGGCTAAGGTAAGGGAGTCGACCAGGAAACAGAACTAAACTTTTTAAGGACGTGTTGATTGGTTTGTGTTATGGCTGGACGATCACAGTGGTGATCGTGTGTAGCGCGCCCGTAGCCGGCTAGTAGGCGCGGTGGTAATCCGCCAAGGCAGGTCAAAGTAACGACCGGCGGGAAAACGGGGCGCATATAAGGCCGCTGCCGAGACCCTCAGGGGTCGTCGTCGCAGGTCGTCGCCAAGGAGTTCCAGCCGCGGCCATCCTTCCTCCACCGCCTCCAGCCGTCGTCGTCGCCGTTATTGTGGTCTACTAATTCGCTAGTAAATCTGTAATATTCTGCTGCCTCTGCGCACGAGGACGTGAGGCTCTCTGTTAGCACAGAGAGCAATAAGAAGTGACCTCAGAGGTCCAGTAGCAGTAAGAAGAGACCCAAGAGGTCTAGTGAAGTTGTATCCTCAGGGATACAACAGTTTCTTCGTTAAACGCTTTGCAAACGAATGTAAATTTCCTACTACGTCAGGGTAAACCGTCTATTGGTCATTGCCACCAAAGCACCAGCCATGTTTTTTTCCTTTCTGTAACCCAATGTTCCATCGAATAGAATAATCGAATCAATATTCGAATTCGAATGTTCAAAAAATCGCGTTTTTCGAATGTATTCGAATTCGAATGTTCAAAAAATCGCGTTTTTCGAATGTATTCGAATTCGAATGTTCAAAAATCGCGTTTTTTGAATGTATTCGAAATTCGAATGCTCGAAAATTGCGGGTATTCGAAACCATTCTAATATTCGTAAATTTTGCGAGAGCACAACTATAGTTTAAACACGGCACGCGAAGAAGCTTCACGGTGCGGTCCACCTAAGTACATGGGTCAAAATTGTCCACAACCCGGAGTTCCTTCCTTTGTCCAAACCCCTGCCCCAAGGGCGTGGCTGTACTTACCAGGAAGGCCAAAAAACTCCATTGACCTTTGACCCCCCACCTTTCGGATTCATCGATAGTTCAGGTGGGACCTGACCATTACCAACCTCGAAGGGAGTGCCGAGGAGGTGCGTTTGATCGCAGCCGTGATTGGCTGCCGCCATTAGGGTAGAAGCAACGACTTCACCGCACCCGCGCTGCCGTTACCGCACCCTCCGCTGCTCACATCCGCGACATGTACCGAGCCTTTTCCCTCAAGTAAAGGACTGTTATCTCGTCGCATTTTCAAAGTCTGACGAATTCTCGGATATGAAGTCATAGGGGACTAGTTCGACATCGCATTTTTCACAAGCGTTGTTAACCTATCTAAGGCTTCCAGATGTTCGATAGCGAAACTAGCCCTCAGTTAGGGCTAGACCTGGTGAATTTAATGTATGGCAGTGGCATTTGATCCGGAACATTTTAGACGAGGATCCTTGAAATATGAGCTGACGGGTCTTCATACAGAAAGTACTGCAGCTTTGCCATTCATAGGCTTCGGACCTAACAGCTTCAGCTTAGCCCAAATTTTTGCGATATGTCATAGAATAATCTGATGGTGGTTTCAGTTGATTTCAATAAAAACAAAACAAAAGATTGGTTCGGCCGCGGAACTCAGGCCGTTTCGCATGACTTCCGTTTGAGCAAAACATGGTTCAAAAACATTCCTTAAACTCATCGACAGGTAGGCGCCGGTCATAGCGGTGGTACATAATCGCCGCGTGAGCGGCCGCCAGCGCGATCTCGCAGGCCGCGGCCGCGATGACTTCCGTGTGGCAAGGGAGACGAGAGATGAAGGGTGAAGGGAGGAGAACAGGCTTCTACAATGGATTAAAATAACCAACAAGTTCTTGGGGTGGTTTCAGTCCGTCTCCTTGCGGTCCTTCTGCCCTACTTTTCCTATCTATTTCGTTGTACTCCCCAACTTTCATGTTGTTTAGGATTATTTTCAACCTCTCTTATGCTTCCTGACAGGGATCTATAGACATTTACGCCACTCTTTCTTTCCTTGATATACTTCGTTGGTCTAGATCTTCTTCACACATTTTAATTTAAAGGATCTTTGGACATTATTTTCAAGTCCGGCACACTGGTCCCACGTGTTCGATTGATGCCGTCTTTGGTGTTCTGTCCTTGCTAGCAATAACCAATTAACCTAGCCGCTCCCTTTATGGCCCTGGAGGTAGCCCATGGCGAAAATGCCGAAGGGAGCGCTTTTTGACCGGCGTCACGTGTGAACGTGGACGTCCTGCTAGTGGAGCCCTTGAAAATGTTTGAGACTCTTGTGAAAGCACACGGTAATGAAATTACCGTGGCGTGTAAATTGTCAAGATTGCGCCATGCACTGCCTGAAAAATTGAATTTCAGACTCGATTGGTTGTGCATGGGCTGAATGCAGGTTGACATCTTGCTACTACTTGGCCACATTAACCTGTGCTGTGCTCCTTTTAACGTTTTCTCTCGCCCATTAGCTGCAAGTATGCCTATCATCCTCTCCATTCAGCGTGATTTTGCTTTATCAGCCCAAAGAATTCGTCTTGGGAAATGAGGCCCCTGCTCACACTTAAATTGTGCAATCAATAAACTTGAATGCCACGTGTCTTTCGCGTCATTGTCAGGTTCTAAATGTTAAAAAAAGCACAGCACAGGATAATATGGCAAAGCAATAACAAGATTGTAACAAACATTCAGCCCATGCACAATCAGTCGAGTCCAAAATGCAAGGTTTCAAACGGGGGCATGGCGCAATCTTAACCACTTGCACGGAACAGAATTTTCGCTATCCTGCGCTTTCATATGAGTCTCAATCACCTTCAGAAGCTTCACTAGCAACAATGTGAGAACCTTTCAAACAGTACATGCGTTTTTAGATTCCCATTTTCCGTCTTTTGATTTTTTGCTAGATTTTTAGGTTTTTAGATTTCCTGCATTTTGCCGCAATAGGTGATGTGTTTTTAACTTTTAAACCTTAAAAGAAGCACAAATCAATCGATGCGGCCACTTTATGAAGAAATGATGCAAGTATTCAAGCGAAACACAATCAATCGAGTGTAAAATACAAATTTGCTGACGAGTCCATGGCGCATCCTATGCCGCTCACATGCCAGAAATTTTCTATTTTCCTAAGCTTTTATACGAGCACTTAACTTCTGTACCTTTATTGTGAGCAAGGTTATCACATTTCAAACAGTGTATACATTTTTTGAGTATATAAATAAGGGACAGAATCAGTCAGCGCACTGATGTAGTTGAAACGAAATCAGCGAAACAAACTTCTTATCCTTCGCTTCTAGTAATTCGTAAAAAAATGGCTTACAAACTTACGTGTTGATTTGACAATCGGAAATATATCCTCCGAGGAACATCAAGGAAATGCAAGTTTCCTATAGCATCGGTTCCTTACTTTTAGACTTTCAGCCATTATTACACTGGCTTGCTGATCATGAGGAGCCCTTGTGGCTTCAAGCACAGGGCAATAGTCACGAATTCGCAAGCAACTGCATGTTGGCTTAAGCCTTGCAACTTATCAGCTCTATAGAAGGCAAGGAGTACCCAGGAAAATTCGGAATAGCTGAATAGAAAGAGCAACAAGGTATCAAAGGCCGGGCAGAATTGCTGAGTAAAACAGGAACACCTGATTGTAATTGAGACAACAAGAGCTGAATAATGTGGCTCTGATGTAGTGGAGAAGTAAGCGAATAATCCTGAGTACCGGAGTAATTGGCTGAAACTGGAACATGTCAAATAGCTAGGCAAAGGCCACTAAGAGAGTCAACCAAAGTCCGAGGGAGCAGTCGTCGCGTCCGCGGCAGTGGTCCCCACCCATGCGGCAGTCATCAGCGGCGGCGCGGCAGTGGCTAATTACGGTGCGGCGGCAGTTGCCGCGGTCGCCGCAGTCGCGATTACCATTCGTAAGTTCGATCCGCTCCCCTGTGACACCCGACTGAGGTGAGACGCATTTTGCTCGGTTTCAGGCTCCATGAAGTGGCGATCAGTACTGACTGATATGCTGAAAGCCCACGTCTTTAGCCATCTGATTGAACGACTGTTGTTCATCGTTCATATCTGCTTTCTCTAAACAGTTACATATGCTCAGCCGGCGTGGCTCTGACAGGCCCTCATTTGCATTCTAATCACCCCAATCATCCAAAAGTTGCTGGAATCCGTGACACAAGCAAGGTGTTTCTTTGTTTTTGACTGTCCTTATTTTGTACCTGCTCTAGGTCCATTTGCCTCCCTTGTGTTTCGACTAAGCTAACTCATAAGTTCTAGATGTGCAAAAATCGTAACACGTATGCTTTGAAAAAAAAAACATGCTATACTATTCCACAGTTGTTAGGGATTCTTCGGGAACAGCCGTAGTTGGAATGGGCAAGTCCTCTACGTTCTAATGGGTGCAAAATAATGAGCAGTTGACCATGGACCAAAATTTAGCACGTTTTTATATCATGAGCGCACGAAAACTGACAGAACTTTCCCTACCACCTAATAGAACACCTTGACCGCAGAAGTTATTCTTCCTTTCAATAAAATCGTTCGATATTGGTCACCGATCAACACCGCTAACCCCCGATGATCACCACTCCCGAGTAATGCCCGTAGTAGCGGTCTCTGCTCTGTTTCTCCACCTCCAAGCCCTCCCTATGTGGCGGCAGACAGACTCGCCTCCTGCCTATTCCAATTTGATATAATCTGCACAGGAACTGATACAATTAACCTATATTGGTCATCCGCTCAGTACTGTTAACTACGGACAGCCAACGCTGCCTAGTTATTCCCGTAGCAGCAATTCTCTCTCCCCTCGATTTCCCCTCATTGCGTGTCGTCAGGCAGACGCATCCCCCACTTTTTAAGCAGGGAGTGGTTACTGGCTAATGGAAATTTAAGGAGGGAGGGCTAAAGGTGTCCCATGACTGGCGAGCGCAACAAACAGAAACACGATTTGGTTGGAAATGCTCGTTAGTTATACAGCTAGCTCGGACCTAGAAATGAAACTACACATTCTATAGAAGGGCATGGGAAGATGTTCTATAGGCGAAGCATCGCAAGGAAATCAATGCGCACGGCCTTTCTGGATGTCGACCTGAAATAGAACTGAAACATTTAAATGATATTTTTGGCGGAAAAGTTTCCACAGTCTTCTTCAAAATTACTTACTTACCTTCTTCAATCAACGGCTGAGAAATACAGGGTGAATCAAAATAACGCGAACAAGATGTTTTCGTCATAATTATAAAACAACCAACAATTCGAAAAAACGACGACTAAATTACAATAATACAAACATTAGGGTACGTGATGTTCTAGTGGTTTCGTAGTGGCTTCCCTTGGAGCGGATGCAGGGGGCCAAACGTTTCGCGAATTCTTCGACGCAGGTCGTACCTGGGGACAGATTCTGTTCACGGATGAGAAGCTGTTCACCGTGGAGCAGGCGCGCAATCGCCAAAATGGTAGGATGTGGAGGCTCCAAGTACCTCTGCTATTGTCCAAAACCCACAATCTGTCATGGTTTGGGGCGGAATCTGCGCCAGCGGCAAGGCCCCTGGTTTTCGTGGATAAAGGAGTGAAAATCGACGAAGATGTGTACCAGCGAGACATTCTCGAGCCCGTAGTTCTTCCTTGGGACCACCAGCACTTCGGTGATGCTCATTGGACGTCCCAACACCACTCTCCTCTCGCACATATGTAGTGTGAAGAGTGCGCAGGCGTGGTGCAAGGTCAATTTCCCCGACTTCACCACGCCTTCGGAATAGCTGCTGTATTCTCCGGATTTGAATCCAATGGACTACAGTGTGTGGGCATTTTAGAGGCTAGGCTCGGCGTCAAACCCTACCGAAGTCTCAAGTCCCTGAAGGAATTCTTGCGCCAGGAGTGGGAACGGTTGTCTCCTGATGGCCAGCGACCCATCGCCGAGAAATTCGCGAAACGTTTGACCCTCTGCATCCGCTCCAAGGGAGGCCACTTCGAAACCACTTGAACTTGATGTACCCTAAGCTATTTTGGATCACCTTGTGTATGAACCATCACTTTCGACGACATGTCGCCCTTCTCAGATAATTTTGGACACCGCTTCTACAGAAATCGTTTTGTTTAGAAGAGAAAACGTCGGTGACACACAGCTCTGTTTAGATGCATTCTGCAATTGTGACCCACATTTCTGATATCAGCACTCCAGGCTTAAATCCGCTATCTACGTTTCCCTTCAAAGTTTTGGAAAGTTCAAACCCTTCTATGGTTGGAAGCAGCATGTGCTAGTGAACCTAAGGTTATTCGATTTTTCCTTGAAGTTCTGCATCGAACTTCCAAAGAAGATATCCGAAACCCGTATTACAGTTCCCTCTCGCGTTTGAGCTGACCGGAGATAATCCGCGTTATAAGTCGGAGTCGCGTCCTAGCGAGGGCTGACCCTTTCTACACTCTCTTGATATTAATCTAAAATCGCGTGCAGTGACTAAATGACTGACTATAGCAATAAAATGTGGGACCACGAAGAGAGTGTGAAACAGAACAACTTGTAAATCATCAGTGAGCCTTGTCATTTCTAGGGAAGGGTTTCGACCTCCAATGGAACTTCAAGTTGAGACCAGAATCATTAGAAAGAGCTCGGAATGCTGATTACGAATACGGGTGTCAAAATTGCAAAATGAAATTCCTGAGCGAGATATGACATTCCGAAGTCGGGGGCCTCACCACATGCTGGCTGTGCAACACACCAGGCACGAGAGTGGTGAGTCATAGGGGCTCCGTAAGGGCCTCTACAGAGTCTCGCGGCAGCACCGTGAGAACTCGTCCAAATCGCTCCCGCCGCAGTGGCACCCGCGCTGCCACTGTGGTGGAGGCCGCGGCGCGGACGAGTTGTCGCGGAGCCGCCGCACGCAAGGGTCCTCGAGGGCTGCTGCAGTTCACAGCGGCTCTCACCCGCAGTGCCAGGAGCTGCGGGTGAGACCCGCCGGAGGGCATGATCGGATGGGAAGCTTGGAGGGAGGGGGTTTTCTTTTGTTTCCGACCGCTGGAAGCTTGGGTGGAGGGAGTTTTGTTTCGGAAGCTTTGGGGGACGATGTTATAACAAAAAAAGTTATACACTCTAAACACTCAATAGACAAAAAAGGTTATACACTCTAAAGCAATAAGAAAAACAGTTAAAGCTAAAGGCTCTCAATAGAAAGCAGCATAATAACACTAAACTGTCAAACCATCATGATAGTTGCACAATCCACATTTGGTAGTACAAAATCCTACGACATTTAAGAGTGTATAACCTTTTTCGTTATTACACCCTCCCGGTGATATAACAAACAAGGTTATACACTTTTTAAACAATAAGAAAAATAGTTGAAGCTAAGAGGTACTCAATAGAAAGCACCTAACTGCTGGAGCGGTTGCAACACAGGCCAGAAGAAGTAACTGAACCTCTCACAAGGAAATAGAAGACCAACTCAAGAATCCCACCACGATTTAGCAACCGAATCGTTCAGTCTAAAGCATTAAAAAGCACTCCACGGAAGCTCGCTTTCCAGATGAGTCAGAAGACATTCTTACGAAACGTTCAAACAAGTTGGAAAAAATCCAATGCCGCCGAAATCCATTCTGTACTTCTTCGTTCCTCCCGGCAAAAGTATGCAGTATTGCGTCGCGGGGCCGCACCACCCGCCGTTGTCATGGCGGGCCGCGGCACCCGCAAGACTCTGCTGCTGGCCTAAGGACGGATCGACGGCGGTGGCGCGGGGTAGTCCGTCGACGTCGTAAGTTCGGTTTCCGTCGCTGCCGGTTTTTTTGCAAATCATAAATTATCTTCGAAATAACCTTTTGTTCTGAATTATAACATGTGTTTGATTAAATAGCCGGGAAAACTACCATAAACACTTGTAAAAATGCTTGAAGGCAAAAAAGTGCTATGGTGACGTATTCACCTTCAGTGGGTTATCTCTCTGGGTCATGTTGAACTCCATGCTAGTCGCCATGGCAAACAACCTGACCATTTTCATAACGTTTTTCATCGGGTCAAAGAAAAAAACGTCTAGAAGTTGAATTAGCGAAGTAGCCCCGGCAGGAATATTGATGTCAAAGTGAATAACATTCTCATGGGTGGTGCTCAAGTTTTCTTCGCCCTCGTCATCGAAATGGCCCCAACCGGCATCAGTAGACACATCTGATCCCAAATTTTCATCCGCTTCGACATCAACGAAACTGCAGCACCGTCACGCAGAATAGCTGCGAACCTTCCAGCGATCTTCTTCTCCTCACGAGTTGGTGCATCGTTTCGTCTGGCACCCCAAATTCAGCGAGAAGAATGGACACCACCTTTGCTGGTGAAGGGGACATAGTGAGTGAAGAAAAAGCGGTAGTTCAACGACATTCTGGGCTTCCACATCAATCCAAAGTGCAGTAGATCCACGATGTTTTGTTCTTCCTCATCATTCATTCTACTTACCTTCTTGTTTCACACATGCCAACGTTGTTGGAAACACCTCTAGTTGTTCAATATATGATTTGGACTTTATTTCTGCAAAATAGTAAATAAAAATGTCACCGTAGCAGTTTTTTGCCTTCAAGCATTTTTACAAACGTGTATGGTAGTTTTCCCAGCTATCTAATCAGAAGCGTGTCATAATCCAGAACAAAATATCATTTCGAAGATAAATTATGATTTGCAAAAAAGCAGCATCAACGGGAACCGAACCAGCGACACCGCACCCGGCGATCAGAGCACTACCCCTGCACCTAGCCGGACTTTCTTACGGAGTCCCGATCACCGCTCTCGCGCCAGATGTGTCGAACAGCCAGCCTATCGTGAGGCCCCCGATTTCGGCAGGCCTTAACTCGCTCAGGAGTTTCATTTTGCAATTTCGACACCCATAGTCGTAACAAGCATTCCGAGCTCTTTCAAATGATCCTGGTCTCAACTTGAGGTTCCATGGGAGTTCGAAACCCTTCCCTAGTTAGAGATACTCTCTCTCTCTCTCTCTCTCTCTCTCTCTCTCTCTCTCTCTCTCTCTCTCTCTGTTATATGCAAAAGTATGACAAACACATATGTGTGAGGAATGACGAGTAGAGTACCGGAGACACGTTAGACGTGACAAACGAGAATTTCGAATTTTCGGGACCTTTTGTTGCGATCAGTACTCTCGCGCCAGGAGGGACCCACACTCGCTACCTTCCGGACAGGATGCTAGCCCGCTGGACTATCAGCGCTGCTCTCGCGCCACATCCGCCATGTCCTCGCTGCAATTGGCCTGTCAGCCCGCCCTCCGCCCCCACCCCACCCATGATGTGGTGGTGTTGCTGCGAATGTTTAGGGTATTGTTCTGAATAACCTGGGTTTCTCCCCATGTACTCTCTCAATCCTAGTAAAGTAAATTTTCCAGTTTACAGCAGCTTCTAACAACTACCATGAGTCTTACCCTGGCTCGAAATATTGCTGACTATGAACACTTCTGGAGGCCGCCCACTCGCGAAAAGGATAGACGAAAAAGATCGACATAGATATAATAAATTTTCGCACGGGTGCTGGTCAAACCTATGAACGAGGCAGCAGAAGGATAGGTGTGATCACAGCGCAGACAGCATCTCTCTTCCCCTTACTTTCCGTATGGGATCGGAACTGCGCCGTGGCCAAGTTATAACGGGAGTCATTCTGAACGCAGAGCTCCACTCACATCAGATCCGCGCTATAACGGGAGCAGCATTACATCCGACGCGTTTTAAGCGGAGTTAGTCTGCACGGGCGTAAAGGTGAGGCCGGTTCCCAAAAAGGTTCTATATTGTATCGAGAGGGGCGTCTTACTCGGACGCGTTATAACGAGACGGGGCTGTACTTTATCACATATCAGAAAAATATCCGGATATCAGCTTAATTAAGGAACTTCTGACACGGGCTTCAACTTCATTAGACCAAGCTCTGCGCTTTCCAACAGTGTCACGTGCCCGAAAAGCATGAGCGTCTCCTACACACGTTGTCGAACGTAGAACAGCAAAAGTCGGACTTGTTTTGAATCAACGTAATGTTCGGACGTGAATTATAAACCACACAGATCCTCATTTGCTGTGGGCATACATCGCTCGAGAAATTCGTTGACCTTTATTTATGTGTTCAATGCCAGATTCTCCGCAGTAATAATCACCGAGATTCAGTTCACGTCTTCTGGGCTAAACAACCGATACCTCCGGAAGTGGAAGACCAGATTGTAAGGGAAGTGCCGATCGACAGGGTGTAATGCACAGAAACGACTAGATAAAGAGACACTGGATTAACGACATGAGATTGCAGGATGAACCATGGATCCAGATCGGTCTGGCGACGGCGTCTACGTGCCGTTGTCGCGCGACTCGTTGCTGTCCTCAACTACACTACTACTGACCCGCACAGATACAACAGAACAATCAGCTGTCAGATGTTGGCAAGACACAAGCACACAGGGAGCGACGAGAACAGGGGTCGAGCCAGCCAACGGGGGGGGTCGACTAGTCGACTAGGAAGCCGGCGAGGAGGCAGCGTTCGCAGGCTCGGCACAGTTCGAGACTGCGGGGGGAATCCGGTCCGCCTTCCTTCCGACCAGCAGGTAGGTGTCCATGCCGCCGTCGATCCCCTTCACCTCGATGTGGTCTCTGTACTCGAACTCGTACTGATCCAACAGAATGTCTCGAGTATGGGCGGACACCTGCAAGCACACTAGACTGGCGAAGGAAATTGCCGTTTATTGCGAAGTTCTGCAATTTATACAGTCCAGCCGCCTTCAGTGATTATTTGGTTTTCAAATAGTTTGGTTCATTCCTCTCAAGAAGATAACAGGTTGACTTCAAAGCGTTTAGAGTCCACGAAAGGACATTATCAGAAAGCTGAACTGCGTGGAAAGTCTACGGACACAGTATTTTACACGGGAGGTGTGCTAGCGACTCTTACGATTAGCAGAGCAGCTCGGAACTTACTCCCGGACTTTTCAGTCGGACAAATCTTTTCTGGTACTCCCCAGTGTGCTGAATATAAATTAGCTGCGAGTCAACTTAAAAGAAATGGGTATAAATGCAGACTATTGGAGTGGTTCA
>OX377203.1:56065701-56102931 GCA_947396885.1 Heligmosomoides polygyrus polygyrus | reverse complement strand
CTTTATAGGTTTTTGGTCAATTAATAATATTGACATTAGTGATCAACTATGTAACATTAAAGGTTCCAGCTTAAAACTATTTTCAGCGGATTTTACTAATATGTTTACCAATATACCGCATGTTGTCATTGTTCGTAATACTACTCAAATAATAAAAATTTGCTCTAATAAAGTTGGTGAAAATTTATAGCAATTAGCAGATATATCAATAAAGTTTTTTAGAAAGATAATAATAATGGTAACTATAGATATTATGCTAAACAAGACCCAGTCTATTATGTTAATTTTCTTATTAATAACAGTAATTGCCAATTTGGTGGATTAGTGTTTAAACAAATGGTTGGAGTACCACAAGGAGGTAAACTTCAGCCCACTGTTAGCTAATCTTACATTAATCTTTTTTGAAAACAAATTTTCTAAAACAAACTTATTCTATAATAGTACCTTCGTGCCTTTCAGATATATGGATGACTGCTTATTGTACACAACATGAGCTCTAACACCCTAATTAATATCATTCAAAAAGTGTATGAAAATGTTCTTAAAATAGAAATTACTAATTATAGTAATACTAGCTGTAGCTATTTAGACTTGAAGGTTTGAATTTCCAATAACATGTTATTAGATAATTGCCTTATTAATGTTATTAGATTGCCAGATTCAAAATCGCTGATTAGTGAAAATAATAAAAAAGCAACTATTTATACTGAAGTACTAACCATAAGAATTGCGCGTACTTGCACTTTATTTGAAGATTTTTCAAGTAGGATTAGGCAGCTTTGTTCTAATCTTATTGATAATGGATATAATCAGAACTTCATTCTAAGTGCTATTTTTGAATGTTTTAATAGAAGTAAGTTTATACTATATAAATATGGTATACATGGTAAAAAGGAATTTATAATTAATAAGCTACAAATAATTTTTAGCTAATCAATTCCATATGTAATACTTAGTATTTACTATATTTAATTAAGGCAGCAATTACGACATTATCTTGTGTCACTATCATCCTTTTAATTCACCATTCAGTTTTCTATGCTCTTAGTACTTCCCTTATGTTATATGTACTTTAGATATATGTAATTTAATTATTAGCTGAAATTTGTAGTGTCTAGTATGCATTACACAACTTACATAAAAAAATTACGACTGTTTCTAAATCATCATTTTTTTTTCGCTGAATTGCCTTTCAATTTTTCTCTCTCCTCTGTGCGTTCTTTATTAGATTTTCTTAATTACTATTTAGCTTCTTACCATTAGATGCTACAGATTACGTTTTCAATAATCTCAATAACTTGTGTATAAATGCATAGCATGTTAATCATATGTCCGATGATTTGCAGGTATTTATATGATTTTATTATCTGTGGATGTTGGAGTGTATTCTACTACGCCGACCATATTCTACTATAGGGAAGCTTATCCAAATGACAGGTTAGTTTATTTTACACATACTTTATAAGGTCATCCCTCCTTACTGATGAGTTCCGGGGATGACCTTATACTTTCACGAGTATTCGTTTAAGGGTAGGAACGAAACGGATATTAGTTATTCTCTTCTTCTTTTTTGTTCTCTTATTGAGCAAGGACAGGTGTAAGTTCACCGATGTAAGCGAAGCTGCAGGGTCAATGTACCCCCCTCCCCCGAGACAGGTGGTTGGAAGTCTGGATCTGCGCTCGAAATGTCCAGGATTCGATTTTCGAGCAATGCTCCCTTTTTGCGTTCTCTGAGGACACAATATCTTCTATCTTTCACTTTCAAACCTGGAGCCTGTAGTCATCACTTTTCTTCACCGGTGAACGCTGTTGAAAAGCGGGTGGCGTGGCGTGATCCGAGCAGTCCTAGTTAGGGACATCGACTTCAGTTTGATGGAGACGGTCAGCATCCCTGAGGTCTCTTCCCAGTTCGATAGAGTGTTTTGTTCCCCACGGTTCGATGATTATCAGACGTATTCCTGGATTCCTGGTAGTAGGTAGGATAAGTGGCGCGGCGCCCGGGATAGTACCTAACCGCAGAAGAACACCTTTCACTCTGGAGAAGGTAGCTTTGTAGACTTGTGAGAGAGACTATGCAGACAGCTACGACATGTGAGAAACACACTTGTTCCACACGCTATCATAGAGTGCTTCACTAGCACTAATTAAGCACTCAATCTTTACTGATGATAAAAATGAGCTTGATCAAAAAAGCAAGTGGAAGTGGCCTATTTTTACGCTTGAAAATAAGAACGCCTGGAGGTATCACCGCTCCAGAACCAAATCCTCGACCAACGAAAGTGCTCCCTGCTTGCCCACTTGACCGCTCAGTCAGATCGGTTTCCGAGCTTCAAGATAGGAGAGCTCGGAGAAAACTTCGAGCTCTCCTATCTTGAAACCTCGGTGTTGTTACTAACAATGTGTTATTATAATTCTTTTGTGCCACGAAGTTGTCAGATCGAGTTTTACTGTCCTATAAAACTTCCGCCTAACAATCTCGTGGTACAAAGTATTAAACGAGTCCGCACTACTGCAGTCGGAAACCGATCAGACTGCGCGGTCAAGTGGACAAGTTCAGATTTTGCTGTCTCCTGGCAGGCAGAAGGCGGGTCACACGTAGAGTTAATTAAAGGCGGCAAAACAAGAAGACAAGAATTTCAGATGTTCTGCCAACTGTAACAAATGCACGACATGTCGGAAGAGAGCACCTGTATCCTATTGAGCACTCCAGTGCTGTACATGCGTGATGCGATGTTCACGGTGTCGCCCCAGATGTCGTAGTACAGCTTCGTCGTGCCGATGACACCAGCGGTCACCGGGCCGATGTTCAGACCGAGTTTGCAGACGAAGTCGAAGTTGAGCAGGTCTTCGTTGAACACGGACAGCACATGCTGTATAGCCAGCGCGAACTCCACCATCTGCAACGGATTAGCGTCGTTTGAAAAGGTAACGTCGACCGTAGCGCCTGCTCTGCACGCCTTCAATATGGCCTCCGTGAGCGAAGGAAGAAAATGGCCGTCCCATTTTCTTCTTTCGTAAGGGGTGTAAGCTGAGCGCAAAGAATTGAATGTGGCGGGGCCTTGTTCTATGAAACAAGTTAACGATCAAGGCTTTTGTAATTCCTTGGACCTCTAAATTGCAAGCGGTGCGGGTAGCGCGTAGTTGGAGGAAGCGCTAGCTCTCGCACGCACTCCGAGGGAACTCCAGAACGGGTCTCACGACAACCGCGCCTTCCATCCATATCTTCCTGATAGCTGGATTATTACTGGACTCGCCTAGAAACGATACCACGCTAATTTTCCAATCAGTTGGTCACCGAAGTATTGTGCATCCCATTTACGCACTCGAATCACCTGTTGAGGAAGAGTGCATGCGGCATCCCATCCCAACGAAGGCCGACTAGGAGGGAACTTATAGCGTGTGCAGTCTCACCATCAGACATTTGTTGTGCTCTTGTGACGGTCCTACGCCATCGACACCTCTCTCCTTGCGCTTCCTAGCTCCCACCACTCTACGTAGCTCACCTGATTAGGAGAATGCGAAAAGTTGGGTTTCCAAACAGATAACAAAATACCCTGCAATAAATGCGAGGTCTAGAATGGGTAATAAAAACAAACCTTGTATGCATGAAATAGCAAATTTCAAATGATGGAATTCTTCGAGTCGTGCTAAGAGTGGTTTCGCTCACAAACACCTCTCCAGAAACAGGAGAATTTCCATTATTTGAAGAAAAAATGTTTTCAAACACCCATAGGTTGGCTAGGGAAAACTAAACCGTGTAGGAATAGAGGTGGAGAAGGTGTGCAGATGCTCGGATATCAATGAAAGGATGACACCTTTTGCAGAGTCTCCATGAGCAGACCGGTTGGAATACCGAAAAATGGTGCGCTTCTCTCATTCGCTGGCTGCGGACAAACTCAATCGGGCGTCCCAGAAGTGCGATCACTGTTGGGATGGTCACAAAAACCTTACCGCTCTTGCTTAGCAAAGCCCCACTGGTGTGTCTGAAGAAATGCGAACATTTCGCGGTAGGCTCGATATTGAGATTGTGCCATGTCTTGCTTAAAATGTCGCACTATTAGTTTGATTGGTAGCGTGAATGCCTTTAACACGAAGTTTTGCCACTGCAGAATGTACGATAATAGATCTCTTACCCTCGCAATCCTCTGCTTTTTAAGCAATTCAACGTGTCGGAGACGCATTGCGCTACAGCAGTGCACTTGAGAACTGTGTAGTCACATCATTTTTCGATCAATTAACAAAGACATTTCTTGACTGAGACAGACTCGAGGTTCAAGGTCATTCGAGGATCATGAACTGTTTCGGTCAGGAAACATTTTCCTCGATTGAGAAATGACGTCGCTACACAAGTGTTGGGTTCATCTCGTACCACCTCATTACAACATACTTCTGGCTCCCTGTTTTGTCTTAAATTTTCGCTGATAAAAATAGCTGTGAAGGATGAAGATCCATCCAAGATGAGCCCGAGAAGCTCGTGCCCTCGACTCACGCGACAGTGCGTCGCTATCAGCCGCTGTTGCGAATGAATCATGTTGCACCCTGCAACTTCTTTTAGGAGATCTAGCAAATTGTGGGATTGCTGCGATCTAACCATAATTGAGGCTCCAAATCTTTCGCAGGTTAATTTCTGAAGCCCATTCGGAAGGTCACTCTTGCCTTGCCAGACCGCATTGAAGCGATACCAGTTTTCCTCATTTTTGGCCCATTCAAATGCCAGCAGAATTTGAAAACCACTGGGGCGCTCGTCAGAGGGTGCTCTACAATCTTCAATAGCTCACTTTGAAGAAGTGAACGGGATGCTCATTGACCTCCCTTGTTCTATTTTCGCTTTCCTGCTCCCGAAAAAAAAAACATTAGCACATTGATGCAATATAGGAATGTTAGGAACTTTATAGCCATTCGAACAGTGATTACATTTTTGAGCAACCTGTTTAGTAGTAGACAGATAGCAAACAAACGAGAACGCATCTGAATCAGTCCCTTAGCAGCATCTCCTCGATTTTTCGATGCAGCTCAAGGTCATGATTTCGTACAGGATATAATAAATAAACACACATCCTCCATTATTTCGTTCAAATCCTCGCCGGCTGTTCTTCATCAACGCAAGGATGGCCCCCGAAACAAACGGTGGTCGCTGAACTTCTAGTCTCACCTGGTATAAGTGTTCCTTGGGATGTTCCATATTTCGCTTCCTCTCTGGATTCAACCCACTTGCCGCCATGTAAGCCGCTCCAATGGTCTTGATCTTTTCAATGTGACAGAATTCAGGTCGATCAAGCAGCTCATCAAAATCTCCGATAACCTGCAAACCAACATATCTTTATTGTATTTCTTTTTTTAACAAAAGGGAAAGCTGAATACCATATTCTTATCCAAGTATGTCACCCCTTCTTCGACAAAACTGAGCAAAGGGTACGGTCTGCTTCCACCATAATCCTCACCAGGGAAGGATCTCAGGCGTATGTCTGAGCCGCGGAAATGGAAACCACTGCGAGAATCTGCACCCTTCATGTAGTAGAAAACATGTTTCGTTTTTTCTGAGCCATTCAACCTAAAGAGCTAGGGCCTTCCAAATTCCGCACCGTCAGCACGTACTCACACGCTGTTTGCTATGTGTGTTTGCGGCGCAGGGGTGACTGGGGAAGGGAGCAAGGCCGGGTGTTTGAATCCCGTTCGTTGCCGGCGTTTTGCACTTTTAGTGCGCATTCCTTGCTGGGAATTTATCACCTTCCTTTTCGTGGGCCTGTACTTCACTATAGGCTCCCAAATGTGCGTCAAGAAAAGGCATCTATAGGGTTCCCTCCATCCCTATATACGACTTTTCGTATTTTGCTACAGGTTTTTGGTGGAATCCTTGACTAGATTGAGTACGAACATGCCCATAAGTAAAGCAGCAGCAATGACCGGCAGCTCATGATTGCCACAGTCCAAAAGGGCTCTTCGTTACCTGGCATGCACAAGGAACAACAGCTGATTGTAGCCTCTTATAACTGTAATCGGCAGAAGTTTCAAAAACGGATACGTGTTCGTGATCAGCGCCCTAGATAAACCCTCCCCCTCACTCCGGGCGAAGTGTGGGTGGATTTTTTCGACCTCAGCTCGATCTCTTGGCTAGTGAAGGTGAAGCTAGTGAAGGTGAAGTAGTGCCGCTCCAGATTCACTCAAGGTAATCGTTCGGTCAGAAGAGCGTAAATCCATGTCACGTCGAATTATCGCGACAGACTTTTGTAGATATCTCTCCACTCCAATCTTTAACAAAAAATCTGTGATTGAGAACTTTTCAAAGGTGCATTCACCAGGCACGTTTCAAGACCAAGGCGCCATCCACCTAAGGAGGGGCCGGTGGGCTAGAATCGCTAACCTGTTGGAACTGCAGTATTTAACTGCCTACCATCACCAGTGCGTGCGTTGTATACTCTCCAGGGGCATTGGAAACCGCTGTACTTGTACAACAATCAGCTGTTCTTCCTTGTGTATGTGTGGTACACGTCAAGCGACGACTCTTGAGGACTTGTGCCATCATGAGCTGCTTGTGATTGCTGCCAATCCACTTAATTCGATAGTCAGGAAAGTTCGTACTCCATCTAGTCAAAGATCCCACCAAAAATCTGCAGCAAAATACAAAAGGTTGTATATAGGGAGGGCAGCTAATAAAAACCTCTTATTAGCACACATTTGGGAGCATTTAGTCAGGTAGAGCCCACGAAAATTTACCAAGGTAATAACCATCCTAAAAATGGGAACCTAAAAACCTAAAGCGAACCTAAAAATGCACAAAGCCGGGAACGGTCAGGATTCGAACGCCTGGCCTTCCACCCATGAAGCAGTTCCACTCATCCCTCCCCCCTTGCGCACCTGCCCTTGAATCACACACTTGGCACACAGTGCGTGAGTACGTGCTGACGGTGCGGAACTTGGTGGGTCACTAGCTCCTCAGGTTCAAGGACTTAGCAAAACGGCTCATGTTTTTCCACTATATAAAGGGTGGAGATTCTCGTGGTGCTTTCCGCCGTTCAGACATATACGCCTGAGGCTCTTCCCTGGCCAGATCTCAGCCGCATATGAGGAGCACGATGCACCAGCAATGAGAGCGACGTTTACGCTGTATTCTAAGCAGGTGCGCGGTACGCTAGGTGGCCTAGCGAAAATCGCGCCGGTCGCGGCGCGCTGCTGTTGCGCGGCCTTCATTGTGGTTAAGACGCGCCAGCCGGGCTGATTTTCACTCTGTGAAGAACCATCTGAACACAGTGGAGAACACTACAGTGGCGGACAAACCGGCGCTATTGTACTTTACGGACTCCAGAGGGCGAGGTGGGGTTGAAAAAAAATTTCGCCCAAACTTCGCCCAGGGGAGTTATTTGGGGTGCTGATCACGAATCTGACATCGGTTCTTCGTTTTACGCTGGAGTACGGTAGGTTACGGTAGGCGCGGGTGACTAAGGTTGCCAAGATCATGGTCACCGATTGCGAGCAATCCTTCCAAGCCATTCCTGGAAATCGGCTGCGTCCATGTTTAGCTTGTCAAAGACGTCCTTCAGCTTGAAGTCACGCAATTCATCCTGGCGGCGGTTGTGGAACAGTGCCTGGAGGCCATGATGCTTAGATTGCTATCTCTCGATTAAGCCTTCGCCTATCGAAAAGTTTCCCGCAGATTTGCGACTTTTCAGGCGATCGCTGCGGGACCGCCTGCATGCTGTCCTCACCCGTAGCACCACAGATAACCCTACAGCCGAAGTTTGGGCGAAATCGATGATTATGACCTCGGCAGCCTTAGTCACCCGCACCTACCGTAATCTACCGTACTCCAGCGTAAAACGAAAAACTGATGTCAGATTCGTGATCATCACCCCAAATAACCCCTACAGCCGAAGTTTGGGCGAAATCGGTGATCATGACTTTGGCAGCCCTAGTCACCCGCACCTACCGTAATCTACCGTCCTCCAGCGTAAAACGAAAAACGGATGTCAGATTCGTGATCAGCACCCTAAATAACCCCCTGGACGAAGTTTGGGCGAAAAATTTTCTTCGACCTCTCCTCGTCCTTTGGAGTCCGTAAAGTACAACAGTGCCCCGACTTCCGTCGCTCTTTTGTTAGCTTTGTTCTCTTGAAGTTGCACTGAATGCACACGAATTAATGAAACGAAGCAACCTTTAGCTTGCAGTGCACGAGATGCATCACCAGTGAGACCGGCGGATACGCCGCATCCCCCAGACGGGAAGGTGCGGCCAGGTGTGGTGCAAACGCCTATTTCCGAAGGGCATCCGTGGGGTAGGGTGTGCCTCCACCATAACGCTCAGTTCGCAGTGCGACAGACCGACCGATCGCATCTCCGGGTTTGCAGGTGCGGCCATCAATGACGGCAAGGTAGACCGTCCAGTAGGATATGCATGTAATGGACGATTCGAGCTAGAACCTCTGCACGGCTCAAGCAGCTCGCCAGCTCCCCACTTACTGGTGTACCATTTATGTCTTGCTGCTAATAAACGTACCCTCCTAATTCCGTTCCTCGCCACCGCAGGATGATTGTCAATTAGCCTCCACTTCGAAGGACACTGGGGATACCAGTAGACAGTTAAGCGTCAACGGACCTATGGAACAACCACATACCTCATTAAGTACACGTAAGAATTCTCTCCCGCCTTCGAAGTTCTCCTCGTACATGTCATTCCAGTTGGTGATGCTAGCAAACAGCACAGCTGTCGACTCATGGTTTTCACTGAAAAATGTCTTTTTGGAGGATCCTTTGGAGAACTATGATAGTGTCGCTCGGTAGGGTTTTTTTTTTCGAAGGCTACACCATAGATAACGAAATCCTGGAGCCAGATTCATCAACCATTTACCGCCTTTTAACGGCGAAAATACAACCAAACCTGATGCCATATCAGGGTTTGGCAGTATTTTCACCGTTAGAGGGCGGTAAGCGGTTGATGAATCCGGCCCCTGATGAGAAGCGCATACCCAAACGGTTGGCTAGTTAAAGCCTTTTTCACGTTCATTTCCAGTAAGGACAAGCTGGTAGAGGAAAGCGTAAAGCTCTCTCGCTGGTAAGCAACGTTGCCTCTACCAGGGAAGGCGCACTAATCACACTAAGTGAGACTTAGTGTGATTAGTGCGAGGCTGGCCACAACTGGTCTGCGCCTTGAGAAGGGGCATCCATAAAAACAGCACGGCAGCACTCCCGTATCTCACTAAAAATCCACGTCATTCCCCAAACGAGAGAGAGCATGAAAACAGCGCAGAGCTAACACAGGGATGGTCATTCACGAGTTCGCTGCAATGGCAAAAAAGCGAAGCTTCTCTTACGAAGGGAGGGTGAATCCCAACCTAACAATTTTCGTAAACACGCACCTTGCTCTGGAAACTTGACTAAAAATGACGCGCGAAAGCTACCTGTATTTGGTATCCGTTTTGAGACTTTCGACGGCATGAACGGGGATGACGTTGTTGAGAAGCCAGTCTGCTTGATCGCGGACAATCTGCAATCTCACAATCTATATATGCATATTTACGTATGTGTTTATCCTCCTTATATAGGTGCTAAACGAGCTGGTTCCCGCTGCACACCCACAAGGAATCTTAAAATGGGTAAGTTAGACCTCGGAGCTCCTTGCGTGGGGGACTGAACTTACGAATGCCTCATCCCTAATTGCGGCGACCTATGCCAAGACGTTCCGACCAGCCACTTTCAGCCGCCGCCAGCGCGAGATCCTCCGCCGCAGCCGCGACGACATTCGCGGGTATGGGGCAGAGGTGAGAAAGAACAGAGGTGAGAATACCTCAGACTTCCACAGGTCATTTTAAGAGCCTCCTTGAGATCCACTAGTCTAATTTCGCTAGGTCTCCTGCTCCGCTTCTACTCGCCCTACTCTCTTTATATACCTTCGTTCAGCTTTCTTATGATTTTTTGCCACAAATTGGCAACCAGTTTCACCTTTATTTCCGTCTCTAGGGTTCCACCATTAGTTCCGAGAGATTCAAGCCGTCGTCGCGGTTTATGTGCTCTTTTCCGCTGACGCGGAGGAGAGCACATAAACAGTGTTTGCGTGAGTGCTCCACGACCATGTGCAATCCCGAAGCGGACACCAGCCCGCTAAGTACCTTCTCATATTTATCTACCTATATCCTTTATCTATTTACAAGTGCTCCGACACGCCTAACGGCGTGTCTCGCACTTGCACGCTTCGCGCAACTTTGCAGCATCCCTGACCTATGGAAAGTAGTTTTTGTGAAACAAAAAAAAAAATTCGCTAGCATCTAGGACATTGTGCGTGCTTTATCGGCATCAAGCCGTTCACCACTTCCGTGCTTTCATTAGAGACATCCTCTCCGGACCGGCCATTAAGGTCATTGGTTTGTGCTGCGCAGTACTTCTGTCCCTCAGGTTGCTCCTCCGCAACCGTTCTCATGCTTAACAGCTAGCGTTTCAAGTTGTCGTTGACATGTCTTCCAAAGCCAGGTTTCCCCCACTCGTTTCTTCTTACTGGATCTAATTGCTGGTCTGCCTTTACTGGTCTTTCCTCCCCCTCTGTTTAGTCCCCCACCTTCCTGGTCCCAGCTCCTGGATTACTTCTTTGTTTCCACTACTGACCTCCTACTGGTATCTTCTTGCTGGTTTCCCCGTCCTGGCCCCTCCTCCAGGTTGTTCTTTTCCTTCCTGGTCGCTCTCCTGGTCCACCCTTTACCGCCCTTCTTCACCACCCCCTTAGTGGTCCTCCCATGTTCACGGCAAACGTCGGTGACACGTATTCAGAATCAAGACGCTTGTTGCGCAACGTAGGGGGCCCGTCTTCCGAATCCAGAAGCTCAAAAGCGCACGCAGTCGCCGCTGTGTCGAGCATGAAGAGGCTATGCATATGGCAGATTCCTTGTTCTTCGAATGAATTCCCTTGCGGCTCCCTTCTTGTTGGTTCCCCGTCCATGTCCCGCTTCCAAGTCCATTCTTCCAGGTCGATTCCTCAGCGTAGGCTGACCAGGTGCCGCGCTCGCCTTGCACGCGATTTCTCTACGAGATGAGGTAAGTTGAGGAGAGCGCGCACAGCGAGCTGCGAAGGAATCGGTGAGAGTGATGTTACACGCATGTGGTTAGGGTTTCTTACCTGTGTACGATATCAAAAAACACAAGTAGTCCACTTAAAAATAACCTTGCATGGAAAATGGCAGTGAATGAATACAAAGAAAATTGAACGCCTCGAAAAAATGACCAGCACATGCCGCCTCTGAGATTACAAGATGAAAAAGGAAAAGGAGCGAAACATCCAGTTTCTTCGTTTTCTTCTCTTCCTTAGTCAACGATGGCTTCGTAGTTTTCGCTCAGGCCATGTTCTTTTTCAACTTTTCCTATGTGCTTTCTCTTACTTGTTTCATTTTTTTTTAGTTTAGTGTGGTCTTTATTAGCATGCGTATGTGGTTAAGTCTATCTTTATTGCCTTCGTTGAAGTACGTTATAAGACGAACCCCCATTAGGGGTCACTCAGCGCTCCAAAGCATGCGAATGCTAGGAGAGCAAAGAGCAAGAAGGACAAAAAATGAATAAATTCCTCAATCACCACCCTGCGACGGAAAGTATGCTGGCAAGTAATCTGCTCTATTCTTTCATTATACCTCGTCCGAGGCGGGCCCAATAACCCGTCACGCTACCGTAATCGGGGGCGGTGGCGAGTGGCGGCGGCACGCTACCGTAACTGATTATGAGAGAAAATGCCCGAACCGCGCCGCGTCTGTTTCGGTGCTCGCAATCAGGGGAGAAAATGCCGGCAATCAGGGGAGAAAATGCCCGCAACCAGGGGAGAAAATGCCCGCGAAAAATCGTGGGCGTGGCAGCTGAAACTGTGGCATCATCATTTGGATTCCCTAGCAGACTTGATGGCCTTACCGTGATAGAGAAGCTTTTTAGAATAGGAGGAAAGAATCTCGTTACACAGTTAACAGGCATGCTCAGCGGTTAAATTAGTACCATCGGCGTTTTATGTGAAAAGAACACTTCAAAACACTGAAAGGAGCGAAGGAAGCGTTTTCACCCAAATCTCAATTTCTAGAACATAAAACTAGAACACAAGCACATCAACGGAACCTGGTAACTTAGAATTAATTTTCGAAGCATTGAGCTGTGGAACTGTAGGCCACCTCAACTTTTGCGTTTGTTTTTGAGCCATATGAACGACACATGGAGTGAACAGTAGGGTACATGTACTTTAAAGTCATAAGAAGTAGAAAATGAAAAAATGTCAGAACTTATTTAGGAATTTGTTTACAAATTGGTTTTTAGGTTTTACTGAGGTTTTACTGAGTCTTTCTGATGAAGTCTTCATTTTTGACCAATCATTTCCTTTTTTACTAAAACAGGATTTGAACACAGATCTTCTAACATTCATCGCTTTTCAAGTGATTCTCATCTGATACACCGTTAGTATCGTAAATACTTGTTGTGTTGTACTTTTTTATTGTTTTTCTCAGTATAGGACTTCTACAGAGTGAACCAAAATAACGTGGACAAGGTTTTTTCGTCATAATTATAAAACAACCAGCAATTCGAAAAAACGACGTCTAAATTAGAATAACACAAACTTTAGGGTACGTCATGTTCAAGCGGTTTCGTAGTGGCTTCCCTTGGAGCGGATGGAGGGGGCCAAACGTTTCGCGAATTCTTCGACGCAGGTCGTACCTGGGGACAGATTCTGTTCACGGATGTGAAGCTGTCCACCGTGGAGCAGGCGTACAATCGCCAAAATGGCAGGATGTGGTCTACAGAGGCACCAAGCACCTCTGCTATCTGCTATCGTCCAAAACTCACAGCCTGTCACGGTTTGGGGCGGAATCTGCGCCAGCGGCAAGGCCCCTGGTTTTCGTGGATAAAGGAGTGAAAATCGACGAAGATGTGTACCAGCGAGACATTCTTGAGTCCGCAGTTCTTCCTTGGGTTCAACAGCACTTCGATGATGCCCACTGGATATTCCAACAGGACTCTGCACCGCACATAGTGCGAAAAGTGCGCAGGCGTGGTGCAAGGTCAATTTCCCCGACTTCATCACGCCTTCGGAATGGCCGCCGTATTCTCCGGATTTGAATCCGATGAACTACAGTGTGTGGGGCATTTTAGAGGCTAGGCTCGGCGTCAAACGTCACCGCAGTCTCGAGTCCCTGAAGGAATCCTTGCGCCAGGAGTGGGAACGGTTGTCTCCTGATGACCTGCGGCCCATCGCCGAAAAATTCGCGAAACGTTTGGCCCTCTGCATCCACTACAGGGGATGCCACTTAAAACCACTTAAACTTGATGTGCCCTAATGTTTGTATTGTTGTAATGTAGTCGTCGTTTTCTCGAATTGTTGGTTGGTTTATAATTATGATTAAAAAAATCTTGTTCACGTTATTTTGGTCCACTCTGTATTTTGATTCGCTTTGTTGTTGTTTTTCTGATATTTCCACATTTCTGAATAAAGGATTTAAATATCTGAATGGTTAGTTGCGACATAGGTTTTACCAGAAACCTTATTAAAATTACCAGAACCTACCTACGGTGTAGCACCTCGCCAAAAATCTTTCAAGGCATCTTCTCGAAATATAGAGTGTTTTTCGAACATGAAACTTTGCGATCAACTTCTTATTAGAGCTTTGGTACGAATGAAACGTTGCGGAAATAGACTGCTGGTCGCGGGCATTTTCTCCCTTGGTTGCGGGCATTTTCTCTCCTGATCGCGGGCATTTTCTCCCCTGGTCGCGGGCATTTTCTCCCCTGGTCGCGGGTATTTTCTCCCCTGGTCGCGGGCATTTTCTCCCCTGGTTGCGGGCATTTTCTCCCTATTTCGGGCATTTTCTCCGCACGCAACGCGCGCCGTGAGATTCGGGCATTTTCTCCGTAGACCCGTCGCAAGGGCTCCATGAGATTGCGCGTGGTTGCACGAGGCGTGTCTCAGCCATGTTTCTAACCTGACTGAGATACGCCTCATCATCTACAGGGTGGGGAGCTAACTCAATTATATAGTGGTAGGTCTTCTACCACTATATAATTGAGTTAGCGGTCGAGGGGTAAGAGTAGAAGGGGAAGTGGGGTAGCCGATAAAGCGAACAATGAAGTAGGCCAGGAGGTGGCACCAAGAAGGGTTTAGGCAATAAGAAGGGACCAGTAGGGAGTTACCAATAAGGGGAAGACAGTAAGGAGGATCAGCAAGGGGATCCATTACCAGGGAGACCGGATTTAGAAGATGTGACGCTGATGTCGTGAAATGGCCGTCGTCGTGTCGTGAGCGTGGGAGGGCTATTTAATTGGGATAGAGTAGTAGGGAGGATTCCGAGGGGGGGGGAAGGAGGAATATACCTTGAAGAAGGGACCTGGAGTCGGGACCAGGACGAGAAACCAACAAGAAGGGAACCGTAAAGGAATTCATACGGGGAACAAGGAATCTGCCATATGCATAGCCTCTTCAAGCTCGACATAGCGGCGACTGCGCGCGCTTCTGAGCTTCTGAATTCGGAACACAGGTCTTCCGAGCTTCCGTATCCAGAAGACGGGCGCCCTCGTCGCGCAACTGATTCTGAATATGTGTCACCGACACCTGCTGTGAGCATGGGAGGCCCACTAAGGATGTGGTGGAGAAGGGCAGTAAGGGGTTTACCAGGAGAGCGACCAGGAAGGAAAGGAACAACCTGGAGAAGGGGCCAGGACGGGGAAACCAGCAAGAAGAGACCAGTAGGGGTCAATAGTGGAAACAAAGAAGTGGGCCAGGATCTGGGACCAGGAGGGTGGGTGAACTAAAGAAGTGAGGGAAAACCAGTAAAGGCGGACCAGCAATTAGATCCAGTAAAAAGAAACGAGTGAGGGGGAACCTGGTTTCGGGAAAGATGTCAGCGATATAATGGAAACGCTAGCTGTTGAGCATGAGAACGGTTGCGGAAGAGCAACCTGAGGGAAGAAGTACTGCGCAGAACAAACCAATGTCTTACTGGACGGTCCGGAGGGAATGTCTATGATGAAGGTACCGAAGTGGTGAACGGCTTGATACCGATAAAGCACGCAGCAGGTCCTAGATGCGAATTTTAAGTTTTACAAAAACTACTTTCCATAGGTCAATGATGCTGCAATGCCGTGCGAAGCGCGCAAGTGCGAGACACGCCGTTAGGCTTGTCGGATAACTATATAACTGAGTTTGTCCGCAACTAACGATTTTGTATTATTTAGAAGCTACGGCGTATACCACCCGGTTGTTCCCCGGAGGGTTACCATGGGTGGCTATCGCTGAACTGATATGCCGTTAACGAAATTCGATGAATTCTAACAAGGGAGCTAACTAAAGTGTAGGTCTGTACTAACGATGCGTTGCATATGGGCGGAGTTGCCTCGATCTCACCACAGAAGTAACGAAGTGCGAGTATCACGACGTGAGTTGTGGTCGGTGACAGCTTCACTATGGAAGCGGAGTGATGAGGCAGGGAAGATAGCTGATATGCTGTCATTCCCCAGTTTATTCTTCTAAAGAAGCGGTGTGGCCAAGTGGATAGCGTAGTCAACTTGTGAGCAGAAGGCCAATGGTTCGAATCCTGTGTGCGGCATCCATACTTTTCCTTCTTGACAAAACTAATGTTTTGCCTGTGAGTGGTGAAGGCGTCACAATACAGGGCAGGCAATCATTTCGCATGTTATCTAATCTTCAACTTACCAATGATGTGAAACAGTGACTTCCAGCAAACCGCGGTTATTCTCCTTACAAGTCCTACACGTAGAACATAAGATGCCCTGCACATCTTTATCTTTACATAATCGATAGAGGCTGGAGTCATGTCCGAAGCATCGCCGCGCTGTCCGAAGCCCGCGGCGAACGCGGGTGTTCACTGCTGACGACGCATGAACTGTTGACGGCACAAGTTGATCACTTGATCGCATCTAATAAGGCAAGCCCATGAACTTCCCCCCCCCCCCCCACCCCCCAACGATTCTTAACTAGACCTATATGGTCTTGTAGTACATCGAACGAGGATCACAGAACTGTGCTTCGGTTTTGCTTCGGGCCACTGAGTGGTCCGAAAATGGCAAAAATGGTACCGCTTGAGAGCGGGTTGATAAGACAAAAGTGACACCCGGAATGGCCTTGCTGTGCTCAGAACTTAACCTACAAAACGTTTGGAGCTCAAATTAATGTTTGATTATAGTAACATGATAATTTACGACGTTTTCTGGACGAAGCTGCAGGATACGTTCAGGTGATTCATTCGCATCGATGGACCAGCGACTGGTTGGCCGACTGAATAGCGAGGCGGACTTACGGGAGGGGTCGAAAGTTCAATTCCGGAGGTGGTTAGAGGAATCACTAAAACGTAATGGAGAAGAGTAGAGCTCCCACTCTGATTAAATAGTTTTTAAAAAGTTGGAAATAAGTTTTCCATGGCTCAAAAAACAATAAATACTTGGACGTGGCTTCATTATTCAGAACACTCGTTAGGCCAGGTATTGCTGTTCCTATAAACATAGGCAATGCGTGATTAATTTTCCTGTTGCAACTTTGTTGCTCCAGACCCTCAAATTAAACATTATTCCTGATTTTTAAACAGGACGAATCTAAATGCTCTACAACAATTTAATTTATGTATTATTCTATTATTTCTTGCCCCGTAGCAGCGCTGGATACAAGTAAAGAAGTTTCAGCAGCTGTTATTGAGCAAAATTAGCTCGTTCTCATTTTATTTCTTTTTTCAGAAAATTATGTGTAGTGGAGCAGCTTTATCATGAGTGGTAAAGCTGGTAGGCGTGACATGAATACAGATTTTGTGATCCCTGGGTCTGGGGACACAATCTTATTGTTTATGGAGTGAGTGTGCGTCGTTCGTAACCCGGAAAACCCAAAAAATTATCAGAAATTGGTATCAGATAATTGTTGTGAGGTCGAACAGGACCGCAGCTGTGAGAAAGAGAAAAGAGGGATTTGTTGGTCACCCAGTGGAGTGCAATGTCTCTGTAGGGCACGTCAGGTCAGCGCAATCACGGGAGGACCTCTACATCAGCGCTCGAACTGGTGCGACAGATGATTAGTGTCCGGATTGATTGAAAATTTTGGGTGAAAAAATCATGGAATTACAATGCGCTGTTGGCCAGCTTCAAAGATCTGCGAGGAGTGGGCAGGAAACGCTGCTGAAGCACAGTAACACTTTCGAACAAAGGCGTCACTTTAACTGGCTGAAATTCTGTCACCTGATTAACTGGTTTCTCGGTATTCGACACACGGAGTCTCTACAATGTATCTAGCCAGTAAACACGTTCTCAGAATAATGCAATCGTTCAGAGCTTAGATATTAACGCCTAAATCAGGCGATCTGCCTATGCAACGTTCGCTTATTTGCAGCTCTGACAGTTTGCAACAAGCATGCAAATGCTTAAAATTACATTGAAACATAAATTTTTTATGCCTTTTTATCACCTCTATAATAATCAGACAGCAGGCTACATCACAGCTTTCTGACTGAAAACAATTTCGTTCAAGTAATCGAAATCGGCGACCATGAAGCAATCTCAAAATGGACGTATTCCGGCCAAGTTTGCTATCATATGAACTGTCGTAACAAGGGGAAGGACATAAACGCCAGGAAAATAAAATTTAATTATGTTTAAAAAATTTAGAATTCGACTGGGAGTGCCTTGAGACACAATTAGGCGAGGCTCGGCGACGGTAGTAGGTCAGGTCAAAGCAATTAAGAGCCTCCTTAATTTAGGTACTGATTTTAAGGCTTCCTGCAAATCTTGAGAAGCGAAAAAATGAAAGCTAGGATGGTGCTGAAAGCCTTTGTGAGTTTTCGTGAGAAAATCTTTATTTTGAACAAAGTTATCATGATGCGACGCAAAAAACGCGTTTTTGCGTCGCAAACGTCAAATGGTTGAGCGTTTAGCGGCGGTACTGTACATTCAAGTGATTCATTTGTAACGGTGGCGTAAGCGACCGGATGGCTGAGAGGATGGAGAGGATACGATGCGGACTTGCGGGAGGGGGTCGATTCCGGAGAAGGTTACAGGAATTGCTCTGTGATCTGCTCCCATTGTTGCAGCTGAAGAGTACATTTTGGCTGCGGTAGGGTACCGTATTATTGGGTAGTGGTGAATAAGAGTAACGCCATTGCTACCGATTTCGCCCAGACTTCGCCTATGGGAATTATTCAAACTGCTGACAAGGAATCTGTCACTCTTTTTCTAGGTTATCACTTTGCTCGCACAACTTTCCATCAAAGGTTGAAGTCGAAGGTTGGAGAATAAGTCGGACCACATTGGAGAAGGAAGCGATCCCACTAACGTGGACAGCCTTACTCACCCATATCTACCATAACCTGCCGTAATATACCGAAATTTTTAAAAACAGGTATCATATCTGATTCAGCACCCCAAATAGCCCCATGGGCGATGTTTGGGCGAAATCTTTTCTTTCAACCTCTCTTCGACCGCTGGAGTCGTGAGAGGCAGCAGTGCTGATTATTATGCGTGCACTTCTTTACTTACTCCTACCCATCGTAACCTTCTGCCATCGTCCACGAAAACATTTTTGTCATCAGAAACAAGCCGAAGAACAAACCCAAGAAAACGTGAAAAAGAGCAGGAGAATCGTGCATTTGCAGATTCCATAAAATGGCCGATTGAGGCGATGCCATTTTATGCTCCAAAATCTGATAAGGGATACTATTCATTGAAAAAAAGCCCAACCCTCTCACTGCTGCAATATACAGTACCGCCGCTAAACATTCAACCAAACGACGTTTGCGACGCAAAAACGCGTTTTTTGCGTCGCATCATGATAACTTTGTTCAAAATAAAGGCTTTCTCACCAAAATTCACAAGGGCTCCTAGTATCATCCTACCTACCAATGGGCATGCAACCGCCATTAAAAAGTGGATGGAAGCCTGAAAACCAGTGCCGCAATTAAGGAGGGTCCTAATTGCTGTGACCCGACCCAGCACCGTCGCCGAGTCTCGCTTAATTATGTCCCCAGGCGCAAATAGTGCTGCCCAGTTAAATTTTAAAATTCTTAAACCTAATTAAATTGTATTTTCTTGCTGCTTATGACATTCCCCTGGCTGCGACAATTCATTTGGTACCAAATTTGGCAGGAACATGTCTGAAGCTGCTTCAACTGATTTTGTTTATTTCAACGGAAGCATCCTCAGTTTAAACCTGTTATTGTAGCTTGCAATCTACTCATCTTTAAGGAGGGAGAATGACATAGAAAATCTACGTTTCGAGTTCACTTTGGGCATCTGTGTGTTGATTGCAATTCGTCAAAACTGCAAGTGAACCTTGCTAATGAACACTCCCTGTCGCCGATTTTGGCTGCGAATATCTACGTCCTCAGCAAATGAGTTAGTCCAAAAATATGTTGGCTAACCGTGCGCAATGTAGAGACTCCAAGTATCAAACATCCTGCTGCCAGGAAATCAGATGCCCGAATTTCAGCTGGTTAAAGTGAAGACTTCTTTCAAAAGTGCGGCTGAGCTTCTACAGCGTTTCATGCGCAGTCTTTGCAGAGTGAATGCTGGGAAGCCCAGAATTCATATTAAGTATTTTTTCGCTCAAAATTTTCAACCAGTCCAGACGCCAATATTTTGACGCACAGATCGAGCGTCGATGTAGAGGTCTTCTTCGACCATAATTGCACTGACCTGACATGCCCTACAGAGCCATTGCACTCGGCTGCATGACCAACGAATCCCTCACTTCTCTTTCTCGTAACTACGGGCCTGTTCGACCTTATGCAGCTCACCAATATCGATCCATGCTGCCAAATCTCGATGAGTTTTTGGGTTTTCCGGATTACGTAGATCACACAGATTCTATAATTCTCAAAATTGTGTGCCTAGCCGCAATATGTATTTATCATTTTCACGTCGTGTTGGACACGTTTCGAATTAAATTGAAATTAAACATCTTCCAATTTGAAACGGGCTTCTTACAGGTTAAAATACAAACACTTCAAGAAGGGTAGAATATTTTTTTGTCCAAGAAAAATTTGGTATAACTTTCTTGAATTTTTTGCTCGACATACCGATCAGTGTGGGGCCTAATAGAGTTGGAGAAGGGACTGTGCGCCAGTGCTTCGGTAAAATCCGGACTGGGGATTTCAGCCTCGAAGATCATCCCGTAACGGTCGATCTAGAGCAATCCTGGACGACGAGTTGAAGGAATGCGTGGAAGCGAACCATTCTAAACAGTTCGCGAAATCACGGACGAGCTGGACGTCAGTAGAACTGCAGTTGCGGATGCTTTGAAACGCCTTGGGAAGGTGAGAAAGCTCGAAAAGTGGGTGCCCCAAGAGTTGAGTGAGCGGCAAAAATTGTCAGAGATTTGTTCTCCTCACCTTTCACGCAACAAAACAGACCCCTTTTGGATCGAATCATCACTTGTGATGAAAAGTAAAGTTTGTATGATAACAGGAAAAGTTCCGGAGAGTGGTTGCACGCAGATGAACTCCCTAGGCATTTTCCGAAGGCGAACCTCCACCCAAAGAGGTTGTCGCGAATGCGATAGCTCGCTCCCTACCATTCAAACTCCCGCGGGCTACCGTATCCGCTCGGAGCCCCCGATGAGGCGCTCCGAGATCCCGGCCTGCCCGCGCACGCTATCGATCGGCGGGCCGGCAGTGCGCCGCCCCCCGCCGACTCCATTCTTTACTTCCATCGACACGTCGAGCGGCTGCGCGGGCGCGGCTCTGGGCGCCGCCATTGTGAGCCCGCTGTCAATACCATCCCGGGGATCCTCCGAGCGGAGCCTTGCCGCTCCTCGCCCTCGCAATACAGCCGGCTGCAGTACAGGGAGGACGGCGAGCCTGGAAGGGGCTCGCCTGGCCTCGGATAGCCATTACAGTCCATTCTAGCCGGAGCGGTTCCATCAATCCTATGTCCCATATTATCTGACGTCCATTTCTTGTATTCTATTGATGCGGCTGTGCGATGTCGATATATGGAATGAATCGTGGCTATATATTTGTCTACTATGTTGTACGACGAGGAAGGTGGTGAGTCCCCGGTCTATGTGTTCATGGTATTGGTTTCGTTGTGTATTTGCTATCCGGTCATGTTATGTTGGGGTTATTGTGGTCGTGTCGTAGACGGGTCCGGCGTAGACGCTGGGTAGCCCGTGGGGGTTGGGAGTGCTCATTACAGTCCGGGTATAGTCCAGTGCATCCGTACACACCCGTGACCAGCGTGTGGTGCGGGTGTGCGTCAATCCAGGCGCTGTTCAGCGCGAGAGGCTAAAAGTCACCACGCGGGGCCCCCAGTCTGCCAGGGTAGGGGGCGTGGCCTATCCACCTCATGGGTTTCCCCCGTAGGCCCCCCGGGTCTTGGGTCTCTTGGTACCTCGTAGCACCACGGGGCGAATGGGGGACCACGCTTAGCAGGGGCAGGCACCCTCGCGAGCGGGGCCACCGATTCGCAACATGGTGCATCGGACGTTGGTAACCGGACCCGTTTGCCGGCTGGCCATTAAGCCAGCTGGCTGTAAAATCCGGCCCTACCACGCCCTGATGCGAGGGAGCCATGCCTTCCCCTGGGTGGCTGTAGTGTTCCCCTGGGGTCTTTTGGAAGGGTTGGGGCAAAACAAGCATTACAGCCCCCATTCAGGGCTACGGCAGCGGGTAACATCTATCGGCTGGGTGGCAGACGGCCGTTTAAACCGCTGCTGGGTTCTGCATGGGAGAAGCTTGGGCTGGTGCATGACTGGGGTGCAGCGGGGAGGGGGACCGGGCGACGCACGGGGCGTCGGCGGCAGGTGTGCTCGAGCCCGAGCTTGTCAGTACCAGGCATGGTAAGTCCTGGTCGCACCTAGGGGAGGCGCCTCATTGATCCTCTGCCATACGGGTTGGCCACCCGGTTGAGGCAGTAGGTGTTGGTGTTTGAATGGATCGCTGCCGCAGCACCAGAGTCCCCCCGCTAGTACCCTGGGTAGTGCACTAGCCATACCCCCCCCCCTTACACTACAGCCTGTCCCCCCCTCTTTTGCGTTGGGTTGGGTAATAATCCCCCCCCCCCCCCACCGTGGCAGACGGGGACGCTGCGAGACCTCTCGCGCAATGGCAGGGTTTACATGGGGTTGGCGCATCGTGCACCTACGGCACACCCCCCCCCCCCTTTTTTTTAGTAGTAGTTGGGGTTAGGCAAAAAGGGAAGTCACCAGTTTCCTCGTCAACAGTACAGGTTCATTCCGTATGTCGGCATTACAGCCCCCCTTCTTTAGTTCCATTTTTAGTGTCACATATTTCTCACCGTAGCTGTCCCATCTCTACACTTTTAAATTCGTAATAGTTCCACTTTCTGGTAGTCTCCCACATCCGCTCCAGTCGTTGATTCCCTGGCTATCCTGAGCATTTTTTTTCCATCGTGTCCTCCGTCGAACCGCACTCGTCGCGTGGGGGCCCCCGCATGGGGCCCCATATGTCATTATTAATAGTGCGTGTTCCAGGTAAACCCGCAGTCGAGCTGTCAACGATGTCAACCATCGGAGCGACCAAGGCGCAAATCACGAAGACCGTCAATTCGCTGAGAAAGGCCCTGGAGGAAGCGGAGCGCCACTTGGCACCTGCCCCGGACGGAAGCCGAGCCAGCCCAGACGAGTCGACAGGAAGTGGGCGTGAGTTTAACATCAACTACCACGCCCAATACATTCGGAGTCTCCTTAAGAGGCTCGAAGACCGTTGGGATGGGGCGCACGCGCTGGCCGAAGGTCAGGCCTCCCCGGAAGAGGAGGCTAGCGTCCTAGGGGACTTCCAGTCCCACTGGGATGCCAACGCGTGCGACCAGCTCATGGCAGACGCGGAGCGGCTACTCGCAAGAGTGAAGGCCGCCCAGGATATGGGCATTCCTTCCGCTCCAAGTTCTGCCCTATCTAGATCCAATACAGAGGTTGAAGCTTTCAACCGCACACAAGGGGAGTCTGGATTACCAGCTCCCCCCATTCCAATTCAGCAACATTACATGAACGGAGCATTTCCTCCGTCGGCAGCAACCCCCATGGGGCTGCCATCACCACTCAGGCAGGACGGTGCGGCACAGGGGCAAGCTCCGCCCACAGCCGTGTATCAGGCACCGCCCCCAAGTCAGCTTCAAGCTGACCAATACAGTTACAACTCCAATCAATACATAAAACTTCCTCCCTTTGAACTGCCAGACTTTTCGGGTGAGATACATTCATTCCCCGAGTTCTGGGAGCTATTTACTGCAGCGGTACACAACAACAACAGTGTGCCAGCCATTACAAAGTTCCTCTATCTTAGAGGAAAACTCAAGGGAGATGCTTTAAAACTCATTTCAGCACTACAGCTCACGGAGGTCAACTACAGCGAGGCCATTAAGATCCTCACCAATACATACCTGCGACCCGAACCTCTGCGGAATAAGCTCCAGAGGCAGCTCGAAGCTGTTCCACCAGCCCACAGGTCACCACTCTCACAGCGCACAACATTGTGCACGCTGAAATCCCTGTGGGTACAGCTCGAGAGGCTCGGTGAGCACCCCGCATCCACCACCCACATGCGTATAATACGCACAAAATTCCCGAACAATACCAGGGATAAAGTGGGTGAGATGAGGTCGACAGGGGACAACTGGGACGTGAATACACTCCTCTCCGCCCTCGATAAAGTTATCGATCGGCTGGAAGTTATGGAGGATAACGACCCAGAACGGTATTCGCACAATACAAGGACGGCTCGACAACACAGCTCACGCTCCCCCGTTAGAACGGAGCGTAGACGCTCGCCGTCCCCCCAATACAGTCCAGTTAGGCGAAAGCGCTCGCCAAACAGAAGGAGAGCATCACGATGCCCCTTCTGTGTTCGTGGTAGACACGAACCAGATCAGTGTAAGGAAGTACAGTCCCACTACAGCAGGAGAGAACTAATTCGTGACCGTCAACTCTGCTGGAAATGCCTTCGGACCGGACATCGAAGCAAGAACTGCCAGGCTCCACCGTGTTCCATCTGCCGGCAGGAACATCACAAAGCGCTCTGCCTCAATCAAAGCAGGGCGCGTAGCCGGTCCAGTTCAGGCTCACCGCGACGAAGCTACTCGCCAAGACCAAGAGCTAGTCGCTACCGTTCTCCACGCAGAGAAGAACGCAATTACCGCAGACGATCCTCAAGGTCGTCAAGCGGTACGGACCGGTCGCCTTCCCCTCGCAAGGAACGTTATAGGGATAGGAAGGACTCTCCTCGTCCTAAAGTTCAATTCAGGGATCCTCTCGAAAGTGATCCGACCACTACACAGCATTGCAGCAATTCATCGCGAGACGTCACTACATCGGACTGTGATGAGTCCGAGATCAATTCAGAGTCAGAGCTTCACACCGAGGTTCACACGGCAATCATAACAGACGCGTCCCGTAAAACGGTCACATGCCGGTCAATATCGTCAGGACGATCACCTCGACTCATGATAGTTGAAGCGCAGACTTACAACTTCAACACAAAGGCCGATGAACTGCTCACCATATTCCTGGATAGTGGCAGTCAACACAGCTTTATCCGCAAGGATACGGCTAAATCGCTCGGTCTTATACTCAGGCATCCTCAGGAAATTACAGCCATTACGTTCGGTGGGCACCAGCACACTGAGACGTCATATGAAGTCAAAATCAGACTTCAGAATCCAGTAACGGGCACTCCAGTAAAGCTCAAACTCTGGACCAGATCGTACATCACGTCGGTCCCAGAGGAAGAGGTCAAGACTACTCCCCGCAAACCATCCACTGGAGATACGGCAGATGTCGATATCTTGATAGGGATGGACTATTATTGGAGTGTCATTGACCTAAATCACAATCAGAAACTCCCTTCGGGCTTAGTGAAATCCCACACTAAGCTGGGTCCAATTTTATCCGGTCCCAATGCTCCGTTTCCGCAAATCAACTCGACTGTAGTCGAACAAAAGGAGAGCAAGTCTGACACGGACTCCATGGTTCGCAGACTTCTCGCTCTCGACTCAGCGGATGCGGACGAAGACCGTGATACAACGGACTCGGAGATCATTCAGCAATACAATGATACAGTTCAGATGATAAAAGGCATAATCCACGTGAAATTTCCGTGGAAAGCCAACCATCCTCATTTGCCGGACAACAAAGCCTTAGCCATGCGAAGGCTTGAAAGTCAATACAGGAAACTCCACGTCAACCCCAAGATGTGGAGTGAATACTGCAATACATTTGAGCAACAGCTCAAAGCCGGCATAATTGAGGACATTACAGGAGAGTCCCCAAAAGGCACCCCACTTTATTACATACCCCACCAGGCTGTCATCAAAGAAGACAGCAAAACTACAAAATTACGCATCGTATTCGATGCGTCCAGTCATATGAGAGGCGCACCAAGCCTCAATGACTGTATACATCAAGGTCCTACTATGCTTCCGGACCTCTGCGGAACGTTACTCCGCGCACGATTCACTCCAGTTCTTATTACAGCAGACGTGGAAAAGGCGTTCCACCAAATTCGCCTGCAGGAGAGCGAAAGGGATGCAACTAGGTTCCTGTGGCTTAAAGATCCATCCAAGCCACCTACCAGGAACAATATCCGCATCCTTAGATTTACGCGCATTCCATTCGGCGTAAACGCCTCTCCGTTCCTTCTCAGCATGTCCATCAAATACGCGCTAGAACGCAACAGCGATAGCAGTTTGAGGAAGGAAATCCTTGCTAACACGTACGTCGACAACCTCCTTATTGGAGCGAGGAACACCAGCGACGGAATAGCGAAACAACGGCAATGCAAGGATACGTTCGCTGCGATGGGTATGAACCTCCGGGAGTTCATGTCCAACTACGACGCTGTTATGGAGCGCATCCCGGCCAAAGACCGCATGCAGTGGACGAGAGGAACAACAGTCAAGCTGCTAGGCGTCAGGTGGGATCCATCATTAGACACAATACAGGTTCCAGTTAAGGCCATGAAGGAGGTCACGACGAAGCGGACAGCCCTTAAGGCGCTCGCGTCAACATTTGACCCCTTAGGCCTCTTAACTCCATTATTCATTTCAGCAAAAACCTTTATTCAGGATTTATGGTTAAAAAAGGCCGATTGGGACACGCCTTTAGACGGCGAAACCACGGCCAGATGGGCAGAAATCGCCCAAAATATTATAGGCTTCACCGGAACCGTTCCGAGATACATCGCCAGCAATTCGGAGGGTAAGTACGAGCTAATTGTATTTTCAGACGCGTCAAAACGGGTCTTCGCAGCGGCAGCATACCTGGTATGCAGGCCGCCACACGAGAAACCCTTCAGCCACCTTATCTACGCGAAGGCAAAGCTCGCGGCTCCAGGTAAATCTACCATCCCACGACTGGAGCTTCAGGCCTCCGTTCTTGCTGCTAAAATGGTACGGTTTCTCCGGAAGGAGCTCACAATACAGATCAATTCAGTTCATTTGCTATCTGATTCACAGATAGCATTATATTGGATCCACTCCAAGAAGCAGCTGAAAACTTTCTTCCATAACCGAGTGAAGATCATTCACGGAGTGAAGGACGAGTTGGAGGCTGCTAACATTCCATGTCGCTTTCATTATGTCAATACAGATCAGAATCCAGCGGATTGCGCCACCAGAGGCCTAACAGCCTCAGAGATCAAAAACCACTTTTGGTGGCACGGGCCTCAATACATCTTGCGGAAACCGTCATCATGGCCCAATTCCGACATGGATTTCACTACAGCGACTCCCCCTTCGAAAGAAGCGGAAGTCGAATTTAAATCAGTCAACACAACGTCAGTTCAGCCATACAAGTCGTTCGTACCCTTCGAACGCACCAATTCATATCCGAAGCTCGTCCGTATTACGGCCTATGCGCTTAAGTTCATCGCCAAATTGCGATCAAAGGTCGCTAAGAAACGCGCAAACCGGCCTCGGGACGAGAACGGTACAATAAGTCAATTCAGTACCGCACCGTATATCACGAACGGCGACTGGAAGGTTGCAGAGCTGGCCATCATTCGCGAACATTATCGCGAACTTCCTGCACAACTCGAAAGTCGCTCGGTGCGAAGGTTTCAGATCGAGCAGAGCCAGGACGGAATATATCGTGGGAGATCAAGGATGGGTAACGCCAGAAAATCGGCAGCGGCTAAGAGTCCAATTCTACTCTTACCGTCCCATCCATTGGCCCGTATGGTGGTTACACACTACCACCTCAAACTTCTCCACGCCGGGTCATCCCACCTCCTATCTGCTCTGCATAAGGATTTTCTCATACCACGGGCGCGCAGACTCGTCAATAGCGTCATTTCAGCATGTAAGACCTGTAAAAGGCACCAGGGACGCCACTACAAATAT
Source organism: Heligmosomoides polygyrus polygyrus (assembly GCA_947396885.1). NCBI lineage: Eukaryota > Metazoa > Nematoda > Chromadorea > Rhabditida > Heligmosomidae > Heligmosomoides > Heligmosomoides polygyrus. The sequence goes on along the minus strand of OX377203.1, from coordinate 56,075,647 downwards.
CCGGCTATGCCGGACCTGCCGTCAGAAAGAGTCACACAGAGTCGGCCGTTTCAGAACACAGGGCTCGACTATTTCGGACCGCTTACCATTCGGACAGAGGGCAGTCCAGAGCACAAGGTATGGGTATGTTTGTTCACATGTATGTCTACACGGGCCATCCATTTGGAGCTCGTTATGAACAACTCGACTACCCATTTCCTTCTTGCGTTTCGCCGATTCATCTCGAGGCGAGGCACTCCCAGCCTCGTACTCAGCGATAACGCACCCACGTTCAAACTGGGACGACAAGTCCTCGTCAACGAACTAACTCAATTCAGGGAAGAAAAAGCGGTCCTAGATTTCAGTACAGCGGCAGGTTTCGAGTGGCGGTTCATAACACCACTATCTCCCTGGAAAGGCGGTTTCTATGAGAGGCTGGTGGGATCCGTTAAGATCGCCTTAAAAAAGACGGTCCACCGGAACACTCTCGACATGTGGAACTTCCAAACCCTCCTCACGGAGGTGGAAGCCACGCTAAACACTCGACCGCTTACCCCCTTTTCAGCCACTACAGGTTCAGAACCACACATTCTGCGGCCCATCGATCTAATTACTCCTCAATTCAGTTTAGGCTACTTAAGTAGCCCCAATACAGCAGTTACTGCAAGAGATCCGTTTGCAAACACGGATTCTCAGGAATATCTTGTCAGCCAATACAGCCTCCTACGGGATTCCCTTAAAACATTCTGGGATCTGTGGCATACTGAATATCTGCGAGTGCTCGCTGAGCGGAACCAACTCCGTTCGGCCAATAAACAAAGCACTGGACGATCGCCACAAGTAGGAGACATTGTTCTAATACAGACGGACAATACAGGTAGGTCCAACTGGCCATTAGGCGTCATAGTGCAAACCAATCCTTCAGCTGACGGCGCAGTAAGATCCGTAGCGGTTAAGCTGGGCAATCATAAAATCCTCAATCGATCGGTCAACCAACTCATCCCGCTCGAAGTCGCAGCAGAGGACAAGAACTCGATCAAGAAACCGACGCCTAGGACGCCAACGCGGATCCAGCCACCACGGAAGGCGAAGAAGCAATTTATCAGATGAGTTTATTCCATTCTTCGCTTTCTTGTCTAGTTCGTTCAACGGTCAGTTCAGTTCTGTCTTAAATTTATTCACTCCTCTTACTAGATTTAGTAGTTTTCTGTTTAAATCTTTCTCTTGCTGTCTATCTTAACACAAATTTCCTCTATTTCTTGTAGTACTCTCTATCATATTTCTTAGCTGTAGTTTTCTTCCTGTCATCTAAGTCAGTTTGGCCCCATTCACGGTCATCTTAGTGCCGCAGGTTCCAGTAACCTTAGGATAGGCGCGCGCAATACAGGGTCACCTCGGTGACGCACCCCTGTATCCCATTGGCAAGTCATTAGCGCGCCCAGCGGCAGCTACTCGACAGCCCGCGCTTCTTCCCTCTTATAAGGCGCGCGCGGGTCCGGCCAAGCTGCTTCCCTCTACATTGTCTCTATTAGTAGTCTGTTTCTACGGTAGTTCTGTAGTATAGTCTCCAGTAGTGTAGCCCCTTTTTAGCCTAGTTAGTTTCTCTTAGCTAAATTTTTGGTTATCCTTCGCATTCCAGTCTACCTTTCATCAAATTCGTCATTCCAGTCGTTTGAAAATTCCTTATTCGCGCCAGAGCACGGTAGCCATACACAGTGGGTCCTGAAAAGAAAACCCACCGGAGCACGCGAATCCTTCAGCGGCACTGACTAGTCATCATCAGTCGCCAGTCGCGCACTTGCCTTGGCGGGAGACGACAGTATTATTCTCTTTTCGTCTTTATTCTGCTTTGTCGTTCTCTCTTGTCTGCTTAGTGCAGTTACGTCTTATCAAGGCCTCCTTCAACCCAGAGTGCGCCCATTACGCGACTCCAGTGGCAATTCAGGATGTTTTGTAAACTCTTCTCATTCCAGACGTGTGCTCTAACTTTGATCGCATAATGAGCGAACACTACCAACAGCCAGCCAAACGTGCTCGTCAGCAGCGCGACAACGGACGAGGAGGACGCGGAGCGACTTCGAGACCGGCCCGTGGAGCCCGAAGTGGATGGACAAGACCAGTGTGGAGACCGAGCCCGGACCGTGAGTTTCACTCGTCGCACGCCAATACAGCTCCAGTTGGAGACTTTACTCCTCAATCCGTCAATACAGAGCCATCTCCGGCTTCAGTGACTCCCACGTCGCCCATGCAGGTGGACCCAGCGCCACCGCAGATTCATGGGTCGTGGGCTGAACACATGGAGCTTGAAGAAAGGCAATACAGTGTCGTCAAGACCAAGACACCTCGCGGGGCTCGCCCAGCCAAATCATCCACTACCACCACTCTTGCAGTTTCATCTAGCGAGCCCCTCAGTGAGTCCAGTCGGTCGACACATGAGGAGATTGTAGCCCCTGTTGGGGAGCAGGCCCTTCAGCCACCAGAGCCACCTCACGTGGCAACGGCGGCACAACAAGGACCTTCTCCTCAAGAGAGGACGCGAGAAGAACTGGCTGTGGGCCACCAAAGCCAGTACAGTCAGCTTCTCGAGCTCATTACAGGTTTAGGGCAAGTGGGAATGCAAACGCCACCAGGACCGGCACCCACATCCGCACCCGCTCTCGTCCTAACCTCCTCTTCAACATTCGTCGACCCACGCACTACAGACCAACTTACTAATCGCCAGTTCAGGACGGTGTTCGATTATATACACACCAGCAACATCCTACGCGCACAGATCGAAGCTCTCGAAGTGCCGCCACGGGAGGTAACTCCCGCTAGGCGGGAAGACTACGAGAGAGCGGCGCAGATCGTACACCTCATCCAGACACTCCAGCGCCTAGCAGCAACCACTACAGCCAGCTTCCATAACCTAGCTACTATGCTAGGGCGTAGTAACCCATTACAGTTCCGGTACGGGGTCCTCATGGGATGGATCCACGAGCTCACCCACAGCATCGCTGCGATCAACGCCAACATCCACCAGCCGTACGAGCTCACCGTACCAAGGTTCCTCGACTGGTCCAATGACCAGAACTATTTTAGGTCCACGCTGCAGCTCTTCAACATCACACCGGAGTCCCTCACGGAGACAATACAGTTCGCGTCGGTGGTTTCAGCTCACGCCATCCGGATGATGCGCGTCGTGGAAGCACATCAACTTCTCCTCGTGCTTCATCATCGAGTCGGCAACGTCACCGAAGCCGACAGGGACTATGCTTCCACGACGAGGCCTGACGTGCCCGAACTCATTACAGGGGATCCGTCCACGTATCAGGAGGCACTACAGTGGTGGCGCCAGAACTACGCTGACGCCCTGATGATCGTATCGACGGACGGATACCTCCGGACACATGCCGTGGACCAGCAGTTGGAGGAAGCACGACGCGCGCGACAACGGCAACAACCGGTCGCGCCAGCAGCAGACACCGGCAAGGCAATACAGGAGCAGAGCACTAGCTCTGCACCACAACCCTCGCAGTCTGCAACACAGGAGACGGCACCGAGAAGGACGTTCCCCAAGAAAGGTGCCACGCGAGTCACTGCAGTAGTAGAGCCGAAGCGCAGGGAAGAACAGGACCAGCGGAACACCAATCGACTCGGACCTCAGGAAGACGACCAACCTTGGCCAACCAACCCGTATCGAGGACCGAGCCCGATCCAGCTGGCTCCGGAGGATGCAAGACTGTTGGCGGGGTCTCCACCAATCCCACCGCCACCGGAAAATCGCGCCTGCGCCTTCTGCTCTAGACCGGATCATTTCAGTTCAGACTGCGTACGCCATCCGAGAATATCGGAGCGCGTAAAACTAGCCAAGCAATTCAGCCTCTGCTCCATATGCCTCAAGCAACATCGAGGCTTCTGCGTCAGACGGGACCCATGCAGCAAGTGCAAACAACCGGGTCACCACAGAGCGTTCTGTTTAAGGAACCCGAAGGCCATCGCGGACATAACGCAGCCGCCGGACGCGTTCTACAGGATGCTCGAACTCACCACGTTCCGGCCGTACCCTTCAGGAATGGAGGCTCCCGAACGGCATCCGCTCCCGCTGAAAGCTGCACTACAGCTTCGTCAGCAAGCCGAGCAGCAGCAGCCGATTCCTCCTCAACCATCTTCATCGGCCCGGCGGGAGGCCTCTCCTAGAGAGGAGAACAACAAGCGGCGCCACGACGAGGAGGAGCCTGGTCATGAGAGCGACGGATCGTGGTAAGGCAATACAGTGGGGGCATTACCCCAACATATGCTAATCACTCATTACAGGTAGTTCGATCCACTCCAGTCATGTTGTTATCATTCATGAATTATTAGTCATTGCAGATAAGAGATGGGTTAGGCTCCTCATAGACGCGTCAGGCGGATACGAACATGAAAGAGGATCCGAACGATCGACGACGCCGCTTCCTATACCCACTGAGTTCCTCATTTACGTGATCATTTAATTGTTTACGCAATCCAGTTTTTGAGGTACTATCGGGTCGAGCGGCGGGTCGAGGAGCTACGACGACGTGGAGCAGCCGGGCAACGATAACACCGAAGCCAACGACCGACGTCAACATCAGGCCCACGAAGACGACGCGCTCCACGGCGACGGAAGACGATTAGCTCTACGGATGCCTAAAGCCTAAGCCACCCCTTTTATAATTTTTGTTTACTCATTACAGTTCTTTTTAATTTATAATATTTTATTTTTATTGAGCTAATCTTCCAGTTAGGCAATGCAGAATGGGTCTGCGTGTCTCACGTTTGTTTTTTAGCCGCAGCTGAGAGCCCACGCGATCGAATTTCACCCATGGACGGGTCCCAGCTCGACCAGGCTCGGATGGACTGAGCGAGGCGCGGCAGTACGCCCATGCGGCGGAATCCGCCCTGCCTGCGGCTCCGTGAGTACATGCGCATTGTATTGTAGTCATTCCAGGGTTGTTTTGTATGATTCATTGTATTCTTTAATGTTTAGTGATTACATGTCCGTTGCTGCAATTTGTCTGTTCTTGATGTTCCTTTTATCATCCTTAGTAGTTATGTTGATGTAGTCATCTCCATATTGGTAATTAGTCATGTTTATTTAGTCCAATCCACATCCCGTAGATCCCCGGTAGATTCCTTTTGTAGTTAAGAAGCCTCTTGCTTGTGTAGTTGTGATTCACGAGGCATTACAGGTAGCAGCTAACGGATTTTATATTTTTCTTGTGTATTGTGACCCACGGTTCGTTAGTCAGTACAGGATAGGGACCGTTCCAGCGCCCAGCGCATTTCTTCCTGGGCGTTCGGGTCTGGGTTGTACGCTACCGGAAGGGACCGTCCGTTCCCTCCTGTGATGCAGCCGGTCCACATTTAATCCAAAAGGGCCTTAAGCCCCATGCGGCAAAGCAGGACTCGGTAGGAGCCCCCGCGGGAGCAATTTCTTTTTGTCGCCGGGAGTGTCGCGAATGCGATAGCTCGCTCCCTACCATTCAAACTCCCGCGGGCTACCGTATCCGCTCGGAGCCCCCGATGAGGCGCTCCGAGATCCCGGCCTGCCCGCGCACGCTATCGATCGGCGGGCCGGCAGTGCGCCGCCCCCCGCCGACTCCATTCTTTACTTCCATCGACACGTCGAGCGGCTGCGCGGGCGCGGCTCTGGGCGCCGCCATTGTGAGCCCGCTGTCAATACCATCCCGGGGATCCTCCGAGCGGAGCCTTGCCGCTCCTCGCCCTCGCAATACAGCCGGCTGCAGTACAGGGAGGACGGCGAGCCTGGAAGGGGCTCGCCTGGCCTCGGATAGCCATTACAGTCCATTCTAGCCGGAGCGGTTCCATCAATCCTATGTCCCATATTATCTGACGTCCATTTCTTGTATTCTATTGATGCGGCTGTGCGATGTCGATATATGGAATGAATCGTGGCTATATATTTGTCTACTATGTTGTACGACGAGGAAGGTGGTGAGTCCCCGGTCTATGTGTTCATGGTATTGGTTTCGTTGTGTATTTGCTATCCGGTCATGTTATGTTGGGGTTATTGTGGTCGTGTCGTAGACGGGTCCGGCGTAGACGCTGGGTAGCCCGTGGGGGTTGGGAGTGCTCATTACAGTCCGGGTATAGTCCAGTGCATCCGTACACACCCGTGACCAGCGTGTGGTGCGGGTGTGCGTCAATCCAGGCGCTGTTCAGCGCGAGAGGCTAAAAGTCACCACGCGGGGCCCCCAGTCTGCCAGGGTAGGGGGCGTGGCCTATCCACCTCATGGGTTTCCCCCGTAGGCCCCCCGGGTCTTGGGTCTCTTGGTACCTCGTAGCACCACGGGGCGAATGGGGGACCACGCTTAGCAGGGGCAGGCACCCTCGCGAGCGGGGCCACCGATTCGCAACAGAGGTAATGGTCACTGTGTGGTGGTCAGCGGATGGTGTGATTCATTACAACTTTTCGGCGCTAGGCCAAACGATCACAGCAAAGTCCTATTGTAAGGAAAACGACGAAATCACCGAAAATCGGGTCAACTTCAGCTAGAATTGGTCAGCAGAAGAGGCCCGATTCTTTTGCACGATAGCGCCCGCCACACGTTTCGCAAATCACCACATGAACATTAAACGAACTAAGGGTTGAAATTCTGTCTCACCCGTCATATTCTCCAGGATACTCACCAACGGACTACCGTCTTTTCAAACACTTTCAGAACCTTCTCGCTGGTAAAACCTTCACCAGTCAACACCAAGCCAAAACAGCTTTCGTGAATTTTATCGAATCTCGACCACCTAATTCTTTCGTTGATGGAATAAGTCGACTTGTTCCCATTGGCAAAAGTGTGCTGACTCGAGCGGTGCCTACTTCCACTAACAATAAATGCCATAAGATTTGAGAAAGTTATGTTAGTTCAAAGTGAAGCACTTAAAACGCGAAAACGCTGGGAACTTCCCGGACAACCTAATATGATGTACGCAATCCGGAAAACCCAAAAGGTCCTCAAGATTTGGCAGCATGGATCGATATTGGTGAGCTGCATAAGGTCGAACAGGCCCGTAGTTACGAGAAAGAGAAGTGAGGGATTCGTTGGTCATGCAGCCGAGTGCAATGGCTCTGTAGGGCATGTCAGGTCAGTGCAATTATGGTCGAAGAAGACCTCTACATCGACGCTCGATCTGTGCGTCAAAATATTGGCGTCTGGACTGGTTGAAAATTTTGAGCGAAAAAATACTTAATATGAATTCTGGGCTTCCCAGCATTCACTCTGCAAAGACTGCGCATGAAACGCTGTAGAAGCTCAGCCGCACTTTTGAAAGAAGTCTTCACTTTAACCAGCTGAAATTCGGGCATCTGATTTCCTGGCAGCAGGATGTTTGATACTTGGAGTCTCTACATTGCGCACGGTTAGCCAATATATTTTTGGACTAACTCATTTGCTGAGGACGTAGATATTCGCAGCCAAAATCGGCGACAGGGAGTGTTCATTAGCAAGGTTCACTTGCAGTTTTGACGAATTGCAATCAACACACAGATGCCCAAAGTGAACTCGAAACGTAAATTTTCTATGTCATTCTCCCTCCTTAAAGATGAGTAGATTGCAAGCTACAATAACAGGTTTAAACTGAGGATGCTTCCGTTGAAATAAACAAAATCAGTTGAAGCAGCTTCAGACATTTTCCTGCCAAATTTGGTACCAAATGAATTGTCGCAGCCAGGGGAATGTCATAAGCTGCAAGAAAATACAATTTAATTAGGTTTAAGAATTTTAAAATTTAACTGGGCAGCACTATTTGCGCCTGGGGACATAATTAAGCGAGACTCGGCGACGGTGCTGGGTCGGGTCACAGCAATTAGGACCCTCCTTAATTGCGGCACTGGTTTTCAGGCTTCCATCCACTTTTTAATGGCGGTTGCATGCCCATTGGTAGGTAGGATGATACTAGGAGCCCTTGTGAATTTTGGTGAGAAAGCCTTTATTTTGAACAAAGTTATCATGATGCGACGCAAAAAACGCGTTTTTGCGTCGCAAACGTCGTTTGGTTGAATGTTTAGCGGCGGTACTGTAACTATTACAACTCATTAGACATGTAGAAATTCGTTCGCGGCAAACAAGACGTTTCCGGTCTCCTTATGGACAGATTAATAGGTCAGTTTTTTATTTCTGAGATCTGTTTTGTCAAATATAAAAATAGCGTTGCTTGGCTATTTCCACCTTAACAAGTTTGTTTGACGGAGGACTTGGTGCCTATGGAGAAACATCTTGAAAGTAAACATCCATGGGTTTTGGTTACCTACCCGATAGCCTCTAAATCAAACAAATTAGGAGCTATATAATGTAACAGTAATGGCTATGGTATGCAGATTTCAGATCTTTCGAGTGAAATGGAGCATTTCGGGTTTTGCTGAACCAACGGTTTTGCGTTTTGTTGGACATCAAAGTAAGGATATGTGTGTTCTTTACAGATGTTTTTACTGTACCCTTAAAGGTGCTGAACTGCATGCGAACAGAAATTTTTCTAACAACGGAATAGAAATCACGACGTTCTGGACGAGGACATGGCGCAGTCTCTTTCTCGGGCGTTGAAAAATCGCCATCTCCTTCCTCTTTAATGCAAGTTTTAGACAGTAATTTTCTTCATTAGTTTAGTATAAAAATTCAAACATTGAGTTCACATATTGGGTTGATGAGTAAAAACTTCGCAAAAGTCATATTAGGTTGGCAACTAATTTCGTGGACTCTCAAGAATCTTCAGCAAAACTATTTATTAACAAATAACTAATGACAATCTTTAATTAAAATAAGATCCCTCAGAATGCAGAAGTGCTTCCCATATATCAGGTAGCTGTCTATCCCACGACCATAGAATTATTGTGCTTTTAAGGCTAAGAATCTTTGGAGGTGCATTTTGACCCGGTCCATATTTATTAAATCGTCTTCCAACCAAGAAGTACTGCACCGAACTAGAAATGTGGTAGTCACTCGGCGCAAGGTCTGGGCTGTAACGTGGATGAGTTTAACGCTACCAGTCAAGGTCTTCTATTTTTTGAGGCGTCCGGTTCGCTACGTTCCCTCCGTTTGGTGGTGTCAAGAAGGTATTAACTTCTGGGAGCTCGTCAAGAACGGTTCCAGCATTAATGCTGTAATCTACTCTTCTCCACCTGGCCGTGCGCAGGCTGAACTCCGCTGGAATCGGTTCAGACAGATTTTCAGGAGCAGAATTATCTTTCAGCAAGATAACGCCAGATCACACGTCGCGAATCGGAAGCTTCAAGAATTCGAAGACCTTGGCTGGAAGCGTCTAACTCACTCACCTTACAGCCCAGGCTGTGCGACAAGTGACTAGCGCCTTTATAGCTACATGGAGCACTTCTTGGTTGGAGGACGATTTATTAATGTGGACCATGTCAAAATGCACCTCCAAGGATTCTTGGCCTCAAAAGCACAAGAATTTTACAGCTGTGGGATGGGCCAGGTAGCTGATAAATGGGAAGCAGTCCCGCGTTCCAACAGATCTTACTTTGTTTGAAAACTGTTGTTTGTTACTTGTTTATGAACACTTTTGTTGAAGGCGCTTGAGAGTCCACGAAATTAGTTGCCAACCTAATATTTTAAAATTAATAAACAAATTATTCCAACCACTTCGGGGAGTCTCCAGTTCAATGTAGAGAAGCTCATATCGGTTTGGTGTGGCAGTCTCAAGCACAACTGCTTCTGAGTACATGGTAGTCTGGGCAACCCTGCTTTACATGGTTAAATGTAATGAAATACTCTGAAGAAAAACGCTTCAGTAGGAGTTAGGGCAGGAGCTTTGTAATTTAAACACAAAAATCAAAATAAGTAGGAACGGCGCAGCAAAGTGCAGGATCAAGAAAATGTGTCAGGAGTTGCAGCTATTTCTATCAATTGTACCTACTCCTATTTAAACAGTAGATGGCTTAGCGCCAATGGACCTCGCATCTAGGCGCCATCGAGATGCGTGGGCCGGCGGACCG
>OX377203.1:56012501-56065501 GCA_947396885.1 Heligmosomoides polygyrus polygyrus | reverse complement strand
ATATAGAAATTGTTTTTCAACATGGAGGTCTTCATAGGGGGCGGGCGGGGTTCGATTTTTGGTCGATTTTTGCCAAAAATCGACCAGAAATCGAACCCCCCTGCCCCCTATGAAGACCTCTTTATTGAAAAAAGATTTATGCATGGTCGCTTAGCATATTTCCTCTATTTTCCAAAAAGCAATTGGCATTTTTGAATTTCGAAAAAGAACCGAGTTATGATCATTTTTATGAAATGACTCAGTGTCGACGGTGCAGAGTCTACGAGCCGTTCTTCACAAATTTGATCATAACTCGGTTCGCTTTTTGAAATTCAAAATGCCAATTGCTTTTGAAAAATAGGGGAAAGATGCTTTCTAACCATATAGAAACCTGTTTTCAAAAAGGGATCTTCATGCGGGGCGAGGGGGGTTTGATTTTTGGCACGTATTTTTGCAACAATGGACCAGAATTCGAACCCCACCCCGCCCCCCTATGAAGACCTCCTCTGATGAAAACTAATTTCTATATGGTTTGAATGCGCTTTTCGTCTCGTTTTCAAAAAGCTATTAAATCTTTTAAAATTCGAAAAACTTACCGGGATATAATTATTTATACAAAATCACTCCATTTTTTTCGCTCAAAAATCGAAGGCCTCAGCCCCGTATGAAGATCTACTTCTTGAAAACAGATTTTTTATACTATGTAAAGGCTCTTTTCTTCTGGTTTCTAAAAATCCCTTGGCTTTTTCAAATTGTGGAAACTTACCGAGTTATAGTCATTTTTGTGAACGCCGAATTTCATCGCTCCCATGACGTCGGTGTCATATCGACCAGTGGTCGATCCGATATATTCGCTCAGAAAACCATGATTTTTACATTGTGCATTGAACAAGACCTGTTAATTTTTGTGGCAAGATTTCAACTGTGTGCGCGATCTGGTTCAGGTAAAAATTATTTTCCATGAAACATGAGAATTTGCAAATCGATCTTCCCTGATCATATCGGAGATCACTGGGAAGAAGCTTAGTTTTTGATTGTATATTAATCATATCTTGAACTCTAAGATGGCACAGTTTTCACTCTCTGATGCTCTTCCTCCAGAAGTAGAAAATTCACAAAGCTTTTGAAACAATAAGAAGTGTGGGTTCTACGCTTTAAAAGCAGGCTGTAAAAATAGCGTCCTCCACGTAATTAACGGTGTCGAAAAATTTCGGCTAATCATACAAATCGGAGCGTCTGTTCATATAGTGGATCCTTTCAGAAAAACTGGTTTTATTACCGTTGTCAAACTGTGGATTAAAACTTTACTGCGTACAACTCCACTTTCTGGTGCTGTTTCCTGCAGAAGAGAGAAAATTAGTTCCGTGACAAGTCCATCCTCCGGTTGCCATTCGGTCATCGCTTCGAAGAGTGCTTCCAAAAATCTTGTAGGAAAAGCACTTATTTCCTTAGCAATTGACAATTCAAATTTTATAGACGGCAATTTAGGACGTAGATGTCGCTCGTTCAGGCAGAAAACTGTCGCGTCCGTGACTTCCTGAAAAAAAACTGAAAAATGGAAACTTCTCATTGACTCCAAATCTGGGTGCAGAAAATCTTTATTTTTAACAAGTAATACAATCTTTATTTGAAACATTTTTATATTAATTTTTACAACTTTGCGGGACGAATGAGAGACTCCACGCCTTCGTAGGCATTCCTGGAAAAAACAAAACAAAAAAATTAAGAATTAAAAACATCACCTAAAAACCTTAAGAATAAGAGAGAATCCTCTGCCAAAACCGGAAGAGCACGACCCCCCCCCCTCCAGACGAGGCCACAGACGACCCCCCCCCCCTTCGATTCCCAAACCTCAAGCTTGACCCTGGCGATGGTATGACATAGGCCTAAGCGAGAAGGGTCGTTTGTCTGTGGGTGAGTGTGTGCGTGTGTGTGTTTGCACAGAAGTGCTGGGGCCGGATTCATCAAAGTTACTGCAGTAACTTTAACGGAGAACCGTGAACGAAAGCTCAGATAACGTGGCTTATCGCTCACCATATCGCTCGATAAGCTGCGTTATCTGAGCTATTTGCTTACAGTTCTCCGTTAAAGTTACTGCAGTAACTTTGATGAATCCGGCCCCTGGAGGAGTGTGTTGGGGAAAGTGTGGTGAGGGGGGGGGGGTTGTAGTTGTGTGGTGTCACCTAGGCCGTGTTGAGAGGGGTGAGAAGGCGTGTCACCAATGTCACGCAAAGGGCGTCCGAGTTCCGAACATGTGTCATCGATGTCGTGAAAGCGAACGTCCGAGTTCAGAAGAGGTGTCATCGACGTCGTTCAACAGGCGTCTGGGTTTAGAAGACATGTCACCAATGTCGCGCAAAGAACGTCCAGGTTGAGAAGAGGTGTCACCGATGTCGCGCAAGGGGTGTTCGGATTCAGATGACGTACCACTGATCGGCTTGAGAAAACATATCACCGACGTCTTTCATCAGGTGCCTAGGTTGAGAAGAGGTGTCATCCATGTCGCCAAAGGCATGTCGGGAATTAGACGACGTGTCACCGATGTCGCGCCAGGGGTTCGGAATTCACTCGACGTGTCAACGATGTCGCTCAAAGCACGTCCAGATTGAGAACACATTTCACCGGCGTCGTTCTTCAGCCGTCCGGTTTCAAAAAAGGTGTCACCAATGTCCGGATTCAGACGACGGGTTACCAGTGAAGGTAGGACCAGTAATGGGGGAGCGGTGAAGGATGGTGGTCCAGTAAGCAGGGACCGGTAAAGGGGGACCAGTGAAGAGGGAACCAGCAATGGGAGCCAATAAAGGAAACACCAGTTAAGGGGGTGTAAAGAGTCCAGTTATAGAACCATTAATAGCTGACCATAATTAATGGATAGAACGAGTGCTTCAGAGAATGAATTGCGTACGTGCAATAGAGGGTGAGGCACCACAGGAGCACTTTTTGCTCTACCGTTTTCTGCTATACCATTCTGTATAGCAAATCCAGTTTTTTTTTACTGTAATGGATGAGAGAAGGCCTAAAGAGGACAAAAAGACGTTCGGGGTGTTCTATTCTCCGAGTTTGGGGCGAAGCCCCCAACCAGACGTTTGGCGGCCGGCAGGCCGTTGAACGTCTGGTTAGAATAATATTCGAAAATCGAATAATTAAACTCTATTCGATATTCGAATAATTTTATTCGACTGTCGAACAAATTTCAAGTCCTCAAGCATAGAACGTCATCACGCAACAATTGTGTGACCAGCGTCGTAACATTTGATCAGGGTAGCAAGTTGGAATGTGATGAAAAGCAAAAGGAAATAGCAGTTGGTTGCTGCCCAAGTGGTTTCACGTGTCTTCATGTATTGCATCTGGCATACTTCCGAATCGCTCCAGCGACTGGTCGCGGCGATAGTGTTCCGAGGGTAGCTACGCACTTCCGCGTAACACTATCGCCGCGACTTGTCGCTGGAGCGACTCGGAGGTATGCCAGATGCCTATCTCTTTCTATACATCTTCTCATCCCTAATCCCATCGCATCAATGGCAAGTGCCCCAGCGAGCGTGCACGGCTACCGCCATCCCGCACACCATTTCGGACGTTTTTTAAACAACACACAACAATTTATTTTTGTTTCCTTTTAGGTGTTTCTTACTACGGTTTCCCCCATTTTACAGTCCTTCTCTACGTCTCCCCTCCCCGTTCTGTTTCTCTTCTAGAGAATCGCGGCACGTTGCCGGTCACCATCGTTTGGAAAACAATAGGTAATTTCTCGAGGACGATCCCCATGACAGATTACCGGAAATTTGCGCGATTCAAATTTTTCGCGTTGGACCCACCCGATCGCGAAGGTGTGAAAGATGTAGAGGAGGGACACATCCCTTTCCTATTACTAATGTGTTCTTGCTCGTCGTTGCGATTACAGATCAGCTGGCAAATTGGCTCGCGAGGGGTGGGTATTCAGTGAGATCTATTATTAGGTTGTTCGGAAAGTTCTAGCGGTTTTGACTCTTCCACTTCAAACGACCACACCTTATACGTTTTATTTTTTATTTGCCAACGAGGTTTTTAGATGGAATATTTATTTGTGGCCCGAGGTTTCGACCTGTCATGGCCCAACGGGCTCGAGGCATTCGACTTGTACTTTACCCGACCAAGCGCTCCACGCGCGCTAGCGTTTTTGGTCTAAACTCAAGAGCACACGAAACCCCGAAATGGCAGGCGAGTAGCGAGTAGCTGCGCCACCAACCAGGGTTAGCCGATGACCAGTAGCGAATGGGACTCACTGTGCCGTCATTCCGTTGTCCTAGCAGTGAGGACAGCGGTCCCCTTGGCCACTTCATAGCTCGCAGAGCGATAGAAGCGGCAGAAGATCGTTCGTGATGGATAAACACTCTTTCCGGCTGTTCATTCCTGAACTCCTGCTAGATATCCAGAACGCTTCTGATGCTTTTCTTGATGAAATTTCTGTCTCGTACGCCAAAATCTTACACTCGATGTCATAATCGTCACCACCATGGACCTCGGCTCTATACTTACGAAGTGGTTACAGCTCGTTTACCAGCTAGGTGTTCGTTGTTGCGAACTCCCAGTGGTCTCCCAGTTCCCCCAATATAAGCATTGCTACACTCCTTGATCTTTTGCCGTTTGCACCGCTCTGCGAGCTATGAAATGACCAGGGGGACGCACCGTTATGACAATGGAATGACGGCACAGTGAGTCCCATTCGCTACTGGTCATCAACAAACTCCCGGTGGTAGCTCAATCGCTACTCGCCAGCGGTGGAACTTTTGGTGAGTTTACTCGACGTTTCGGGGATTCGTACTGTGCTCGTGACTTTATGTCAAAAGTGCTCAAAAGTGCGGGAACGCCTGGTCGGGCAATGTTCAAATCTAAAGCCTCGAGCCACTTTTAGGCCTCCGAAGACGACGACAAGGTCGAAACGTAAGGCTATCTTACTACGTATAAATCAGTCAATTCGCGGGTCACATTGTCAGACATGGGGAAAGGGAACCAAAGCCAAGTGATGCCTTTGACAGCGCGGCGTATGCCAGCCAGGCTTTTTTGAGCTTGACCTTGGACGATTGCTGGCGAACTTATACGCTTGGCGGCAGATCACCCAAGTTTAGATATGTTGAGCGACCAACGCGTCATTGTATGGATGGGGATCAAGTACCGAGCGCCGGGATTCAGAAAACGTGCCGAAGACGTCGTCCAACGTGCGCTGGGATTCAGAAGACGTGCTGCGGACATCCCTGAACGAACGCACGGGTCCTGAAGACGTGCACCAGACGTTGTTCAACGTGTGTCGGGATCAGAAGGGTAAGGGGAAACCAGTGAAGGGGAACCAGTAAGATGGCCAGCAGAAGCGAACCAGCGCTTTCTCACAGTGTCGTCCAGCGTGTGTCGGAGTGAAAAACGTGTTGTAGACATCGCGGCTACGGCGTGACACGTGCGTCGGGACTCAGCCAATGTAGCACAGATGTTATGCAACGTGCGTACGGATTTAGAACACGTGACGCAGACGTCGTGCAAGGTGAGTGCGGATCCAAAAGACGCGCCTCAGGTTAGACTTTGCGCGGTATGTGTTGCATTTTCAATAGACCTTTTAAAGGCTTTTTAAAGGTAACGAGCATGCGCGTGCTAGACTCACACAGGAAACATGAACAGAAATCGGCATGGAGTGCTTTGGAAGTGTTCCAGATTAGGCAAGAAGTACTGGCATGAACGACCGTCTAGCACGCAGACAATAACGAATGATTTTCTGCGATGCGTGCCAAAAGGCGAGCTATAGAATGAGAAGGACATATGTGCAGGTCGCTATCCTTCCCCTTATACTATCCCGCCTTGCTTACGTTAGTGATGTAGCGTTTGGTGGGGTAAATGGCATATCTAGTGCTTGCACCACGTTCAGGCCTTTGAAGAAGACGGGTTGTCGAAAAGTTATGCCTGGCAACTAAACGTCCACGAAAACAGCTCGAACCGCACACACTGAAAATACTGACAGTAAACGAGAGTTGTTAGCAATCTCTTATTGAAAAATATGTCGGACATGAGAATAAAGGATCACACTGACGATAAATCGTAAGACGCAAAAGCACACATTCGCCGGGAATCGAACTGATGACCCACTGTTTGAGTGGCTGAACGTTAGCACTGCACCGCTGTCGCAGTTCTTCTCAAGCCTAAGTGTGCCTGATATGAGGACAAAGTGTGACCGGCTTGAACCCGCTCAGGACATCAATTCAGCAAATCTGGTTTAACTAGTTGTAATCAGCGTTTCAAGCACTTCCACATGGTTTCTGTCGAAGTTCGCGGGAAGCTGAAGCCATTCCCTGGTGAGACACATCTTCTGAGTCAGGACTTTCATTGAGTGACGTATACGACACGCTTATGTTGCACGACGTCGGTACAGCCCTTCAGAGCCCGGACGCTGCGGTCACGTGTCCCATATCACTACTGTTTAGCAGAAATACACTGGTCAACCACTAAACCTGCACCTGCCATTATAATCACCCTTGGGTAAACTCAAAGACACAACCGGCCGAGATACAACGCAGTGTCCCTGTGACGTTTGGTTCCCCTCCTTGTGACTCGCTTCGTGACATTTTTGACATATGGATTAACGGATTGACTATACAAGGAAAGTAAACGTACCTATGAGGCCGATCGCGGCGGTGACTATGGTGAGCGCAAGGCAGAAGTAGACGATGAACGACAGCGGAATAACTGATGGCGACATGAAGACGGCGGTTGAGACGACTACCAGTAGCACAGCAGCCACCAGGATATCTGCAGTTGAACCAGCATCCAATCTTGCTACGGCAAATGCTAATCCAAAGGATAAAGACGAGGCTTCTAACATCACTCATCTCCTTCACCAAAACATGTAGCCTCCAATGAATTTTTGTCCTATACAACGCCTACAAGCAGTATTTACAAGGGGAGTCAGTGAGCTCGGTCCAGAGATTATGACCAAGACCTAGACGGTCTTGTAAAGCATCCGACGAGAATCACAGAACTGTGCTTCGTTTTCACTAAATGCCCCTAAGCGGTCAAAAATTAGCAAAAAACAGCATTTCAGCGCGAGCTGACGAGGCCAAAGTGACACCTGTAATGGCCTTGTCGTGCTGAGAAATTTGCCTGCAAAATGTTTGGAACTTCAACTATAATTAGACCATTACTACCCTATAATTTCATGGGTTTCCTCAAGAAACTGCAGGGTACATTCAAGTGATTCCTTACCCCTTGCGGGAGAGGGAACGGTTTGATTCCCGGGGTGGAGTTACGAACTGCCAGGTGGACTCTTCACATTTTTTAGGGCTGTTTCGTAAGTTCGTAGAGGAAGAGATTTGGCTTCGACAGAGTACCGTATTATTCGGTAGTGATGGATAAGGGTGACGAGGCCATGACCACCAATTTCGCCCATACTTTTCCTATGGGCATTATTTAAGCTGCTGAGCACGAATCTGACACTTTTTTTCTAAATTATCAATTTCTCTTGCACTACTTTCCATTTCTAAGAAGAAAAGCCTACAAACTTCCCCCAAAGATTCCCAACGACACCTTTATGGTCTTGTAGGGTCTCGGACGAGGATCACAGATCTCTGTTTCGTTTTTGCTACGGGCCCCTGGGTGGTCCGAAAAATGGCAAAAAAATGTGCCACTTCAGAACGATCTGACAAGGCATAAGTGACACCAGTGACCGTATTTATTAACGTTCCTACAACCAGGTGATACGAACGCCCCCCCCCCCCCCTCCTATATAGCCATGTGCCATATGTCACCAAAGATCCTTATAGATTCATAAACACCTCGAAAGAACCTCGTGGAATACCTGAGAACGCCCAGGACTCAAAGCCTACCATCTAGCAGACTCATCTTGTGGAGGGGCTCCAGCCGCTCGCTATAGGTTTCTCGAATGAGTTCTATTTGAAAATCTACAAAACTTCTTTCGCGCCAGTGCGCTTGCAATCATGCTAAGTTAACGCCCACTGTTACGTCACAGTTGACCATCAGTACAAGGTACAGCAACTTCGACTGAGGAAGCCAAAGTATTCGAGATCCGTTGCTCGGACCACTGCTCGGATTCTTCAAGATGGTAGTAGGATGTTCGAGGCGCAGTGGACAACCGCTCCAAACTCTGTGATTACAACACGAGCTTAAAGGAACGACCGCGCCCCAATCGAACGCCGGGTTACGGTCGTTCCTTTAAACTCCGGCGCACGCCGGCGTCAAAGTCAGGATCGAATTTTTATAACACTGTGCTCGATGTCGCAGTATAAACAGAACCTAGGACGGTGACCCCCTTCACCCAAAAGCAGTTAGAGACATTCACGTTTATTTCTTGAAACGCGGGAGGTCGCAGGAGCAGCGAGCGGCCCGCCGCCGTGTCCGCACTCGAGGGTCGTAAATCAGTTAACGGAGCCGAGGAAGCAAAAGCTTCATAACTAGGCCAATATGCAATCGTTTTAGATGGTGTTTAGATCGCTAGATAAAAAATGAGACGGGGCTTCTAATGGTGTTAATTAGATTTTAAACAAATAACTTTGAAAAGAGTTATGGCAATGCGACGCTTTGTGACGGATTAATCCGTCGCAAAGCGTCTTTTTTGCAAAGAATTTGAGCGGTATTGTATGTTTAGGTGACGAAACTTTTCCACCGCTCTAGATATGAAAGCACAATAGTGAACGAGGTTACCTTTCTACCGATCTTTTCGTTGCGATTTTACACAGAGTGAGTGCTTTGGTTAAATGTGGCGAATCTTTTTTAGGAAATGCCAAAATGTTGCACCGCAGGAGAGTCGAGTCACAGACCACTCCATCTCACCACACCTCTCCTCTATCCACTGCCTCAAGCCACGTCTTAAAGTGCCATGGTCCTTCCCTTGCAAGAATCTTGCGTCATTGATCTACTGCTACGTACTAATTTATCTGCTTCGCCATCATCTCCATTTGGACTCACCGATGAAGACGCCAGAGTATCGGTACTGCGTAGACTGGTCGATCTGATCTCGCCTTGAGAAGTCCTGAAATCGAGGATGCACCTTCACACCCATATCGCCGAGCACTGGTCATAAACACGCTATTTACTCTGTGCCGAGAAAGCAGTCCGCACTAAAACACTTCAAGAACTCTATTTCTCAAACCTGGTGCAGTCCAACGGGAGTTTTGCTGGGGACGTGGCGATCCGCCGAGTCAGCAAAGTGTGCCCTGTACTCATCCTCGACGACCTAAGGATGAAAAATACATCAACGCTCTAACCACAAGTGCAGCGCTCGTCACAGCGCACCTTTTCGTTGAACTTGAGTGTCCACCGATTCAGGCTGTCATGGTGTTCCCAGAAGCCTTTCTCGAATCCTCCTTCGCCCTGCCCAATGACTGTAGCCAGGCGCTGGTCGAAATCCTTGTTGTCCGTGTCGAACCTGATCAAAGCATCATTACCAGCAAGAAATCCATGAGGTAGCCTAAACTGAGAGCACCTGGTGAGGGATGCAGCGTTGTGGTGATGTGAGATGGCAGTGTCGAGACCGCCAACCGAGCACAGGTCGGAGCCATCTTGTAGTGACAGCTGGAATCTTCATCTCTTCATTTTTTTGGTGAAGATGAGAAGGCGAGAGATTCAACTAACTACTAGTAAAACAACAACCGACACATTGTGACTTGTAAACACGGCGTTTCTATGATAGCGTGTCCCGTTCCGCAGGTAGATGCGAAATTTTCAATGGTTCTGCAAAAGCCCCTTCTTAAGGTTGCTAAAGAAGGTCATGGCCTTTTTCAATCTAAAAAAAAATGTTCCTGGACACATGTAATTGACCGCCCAGACGGCTGTTTTAAAAAAATCAGAAGATATTCATAATATTTGTTACTATTGACCAGGCACATATAAACAAGCGGTTAAATTTCGAAATGGCCTCCTTTAGCACGAATACACGCCTTCTATCTCTCGGGAACGCATTCACGGCGGCACGCAGGGGGTCTTCATCAATCTCTCCCCAGGCCTTCAGGGCTCTTTGAGGTGAAGTACGGTTCCTGTGGGATGTTGCACAGGCCTTACTCTTTGATATGGACTAGATTGTGTAGTCCATCGGATTGAGATCCGGGCTGAGCGGGGGCCACTCTTCGGCTGAGATGAAATCCAGAAAGTTGTTCAGCACAAAACTTCTGTACCACTTTAGCCTTATGAGAGGGCGCAGAATCTTGATGATAAGTCCAGTCGCTTTTTTTAAGGCATAGATTCCCAAGGAAGAACGTCTTTCTTCAGGATGCCCTCTAGGTACATAGCTTGAAAGTTAGTCTCTTTCTTCGACATGCAGTTTCTCCATTACAGTGAGCAAACCATTTGCATCAGCCATCTTGAACAAAAAACATACAGCACGAAAAATTGGTATATGAGAGGGTAAGGGTAGGGCAACAATGCCACATAAAAGTTTGGTTGAGCGGAGCGCATCATCCCATATAATGAGTCTGAAACAAAAGAGTCCATGAACTTTTGACGCACCCTGTATTGTAGCGTAAGGAACATTAGAAGATTCCTATACGTATACCATTATCTCGTCGAATTAGACACTTTTCAAAACACAGTGAACACTTTTCAAATCAAACTGAGCCATTCTGCAGCGACTGGATTATTCTTCAGAGCTAACCTAAGACTTTTGAAATTAAAGTGAACTCTTTCAAACCAAAATGAGCTTCTTCTACATTAAACTAGAGACTACGAAAAGGTCAGAATAACTTTTCGTTCACGTTCGAAATTTTATAAAATTCTCAAGGCATCAACGCTCGCCGTAACTTCGTCTTCCTCAACTTCAAAACCATGACTACCTCTCTCCGATGCAATGGTGAGCAAAAGGCCTGTGCCGGAATTGGGGAGGAGGAGGCGAGCGGCTCGGGGAGCTCTCAAGAGCGTCGAAGAAGTCGTGGAGAAGACGAAGTAAGTCCGGCTCTGTGCCCGTCTGTTCGGCTCCATTGTCCTTCCTGCATTGGCGTACGCCTCAGAGGCCCGAGGCGCAACGAGGAACTGAGAGGACGATGCCCGAAGTGACACGAACCACGCAAGTGCGATATGGATTTCAGACTTCTTAGGCTTATTCGAAGTTCGAAGATCAGAGACGCTGTCGCATGCGCCAGTCGTCGAAAATTAGGTGGGCCGGCCACGTAATGGGTAAGACACCAGTTGGATGAGAGCCGTCACTGATTGGATTCCGCGGGGTGTCAAAAGAACAGCAGGACCCCCACCACGTTATTCGAACTTCTTCGCAGAAGTCTTGAGCGTACGATTGGACTCTCCGTATCGTTACATTAGGTGTCTCTCACTACTGAAGAAGGTGGGGCGACGCGCGCGATTACCGTAGGCTGACAGGGTGCCGCGCTCGCCTTGCACGCGATTTCTCTACGAGATGAGGTAAGTTGAGGAGAGCGCGCACAGCGAGCTGCGAAGGAATCGGTGAGAGTGATGTTACACGCATGTGGTTAGGGTTTCTTACCTGTGTACGATATCAAAAAACACAAGTAGTCCACTTAAAAATAACCTTGCATGGAAAATAGCAGTGAATGAATACAAAAAAAATTGAACGCCTCGAAAAAATGACCAGCACATGCCGCCTCTGAGATTACAAGACGAAAAAGGAAAAGGAGCAAAACATCCAGTTTCTTCGTTTTCTTCTCTTCCTTAGTCAACGATGGCTTCGTAGTTTTCGCTCAGGCCATGTTCTTTTTCAACGTTTCCTATGTGCTTTCTCTTACTTGTTTCATATTTTTTTTAGTTTAGTGTGGTCTTTATTAGCAAGCGTATGTGGTTAAGTCTATCTTTATTGCCTTCGTTGAAGTACGTTATAAGACGAACCCCCATTAGGGGTCACTCAGCGCTCCAAAGCATGCGAAAGCTAGGAGAGCAAAGAGCAAGAAGGACAAAAAATGAATAAATTCCTCAATCACCACCCTGCGACGGAAAGTATGCTGGCAAGTAATCTGCTCTATTCTTTCATTATACCTCGTCCGAGGCGGGCCCAATAACCCGTCACGCTACCGTAATCGGGGGCGGTGGCGAGTGGCGGCGGCACGCTACCGTAACTGATTATGAGAGAAAATGCCCGAACCGCGCCGCGTCTGTTTCGGTGCGAGAAAATGCCCGCAATCAGGGGAGAAAATGCCCGCAATCAGGGGAGAAAATGCCCGCAACCAGGGGAGAAAATGCCCGCGAAAAATCGTGGGCGTGGCAGCTGAAACTGCGGCATCATCATTTGGATTCCCTAGCAGACTTGATGGCCTTACCGTGATAGAGAAGCTTTTTAGAATAGGAGGAAAGAATCTCGTTACACAGTTAACAGGCATGCTCAGCGGTTAAATTAGTACCATCGGCGTTTTATGTGAAAAGAACACTTCAAAACACTGAAAGGAGCGAAGGAAGCGTTTTCACCCAAATCTCAATTTCTAGAACGTAAAATTAGAACGCAAGCACATCAACGGAACCTGGAAACTTAGAATTACTTTTCGAAGCATTGAGCTGTGGAACTGTAGGCCACCTCAACTTTTGCGTTTGTTTTTGAGCCATATGAACGACACATGGAGTGAACAGTAGGGTACATGTACTTCAAAGTCATAAGAAGTAGAAAATGAAAAAATGTCAGAACTTATTTAGGAATTTGTTTACAAATTGGTTTTTAGGTTTTACTGAGGTTTTACTGAGTCTTTCTGATGAAGTCTTCATTTTTGACCAATCATTTCCTTTTTTACTAAAACAGGATTTGAACACAGATCTTTTAACATTCATCGCTTTTCAAGTGATTCTCATCTGATACACCTTTAGTATCGTAAATACTTGTTGTGTTGTACTTTTTTATTGTTTTTCTCAGTATAGGACTTCTACAGAGTGAACCAAAATAACGTGGACAAGGTTTTTTTCGTCATAATTATAAAACAACCAGCAATTCGAAAAAACGACGTCTAAATTAGAATAACACAAACTTTAGGGTACGTCATGTTCAAGTGGTTTCGTAGTGGCTTCCCTTGGAGCGGATGCAGGGGGCCAAACGTTTC
Organism: Heligmosomoides polygyrus polygyrus; assembly: GCA_947396885.1. Taxonomy (NCBI): domain Eukaryota; kingdom Metazoa; phylum Nematoda; class Chromadorea; order Rhabditida; family Heligmosomidae; genus Heligmosomoides; species Heligmosomoides polygyrus. Next base: position 56,052,509 of record OX377203.1, on the reverse strand, counting down.
GCGAAATTTTCGACGATGGGTCGTACCTGGGAACATAGTCTGTTCACGGATGTGAAGCTGTCCACCGTGGAGCAGGCGTACAATCGCCAAAATGGCAGGATGTGGTCTACAGTGGCTCCAAGCACCTCTGCTATCTGCTATCGTCCAAAACCCACAGCCTGTCACGGTTTGGGGCGGAATCTGCGCCAGCGACAAGACCCCTGGTTTTCGTGGATAAACGAGTGAAAATCGACGAAGATGTGTACCAGCGAGACATTCTTGAGTCCGTAGTTCTTCCTTGGGCCCAACATCACTTCGGTGATGCCCACTGGATGTTCCAACAGGACTCTGCACCGCACATGGTGCGAAAAGTGCGCAGGCGTGGTGCAAGGTCAATTTCCCCGACTTCATCACGCCTTCGGAATGGCCGCCGTATTCTCCGGATTTGAATCCGATGAACTACAGTGTGTGGGGCATTTTAGAGGTTAGGCTCGGCGTCAAACGTCACCGCAGTCTCGAGTCCCTGAAGGAATCCTTGCGTCAGGAGTGGGAACGGTTGTCTCCTGATGACCTACGGCCCATCAAAAAATTCGCGAAACGTTTGGCCCTCTGCATCCGCTACAAGGGAGGCCACTTCGAAACCACTTGAACTTGATGTGCCCTAATGTTTGTATTGTTGTAATGTAGTCGTCGTTTTTTCGAATTGTTGGTTGGTTTATAATTGTGATTAAAAAAATCTTGTTCACGTTATTTTGGTCCACTCTGTATTTTGATTCGCTTTGTTGTTGTTTTTGTGATATTTCCACATATCTGAATAAAGGATTTAAATATCTGAAAGGTTAGTTGCAACATAGGTTTTACCAAAAACAATAAATAGAATAGAAAGAAAAGAAGGAAAGAAGGAAGAAAAAATAGGATAATAAGAATAAAGGATTTAAATACCTGAATGGTTAGTTGCAACATAGGTTTTACCAAAAACCTTATTAAAATTACCAGAACCTACCTACGGTGTAGCACCTCGCCAAAAATCTTTCAAGGCACCTTCTCGAAATACAGTGTTTTTCGAACATGAAACTTTGCGATCAACTTCTTATTAGAGCTTTGGTACGAATGAAACGTTGCGGAAATAGACTGCTGGTCGCGGGCATTTTCTCCCTTGCTTGCGGGCATTTTCTCTCCTGATCGCGGGCATTTTCTCCGCACGCAACGCGCGCCGTGAGATTCGGGCATTTTCTCAGTAGACCACCGTAACCCAGAGACACATCTAACGTACGAACCCAAGAACACAGACTCGGCGTGCACGCGATAAACAGCCTAAGCCCCCCCCCCCCCCCCTCTGACTGCGCTGCCATCAACCCCAATATACAAATGAGCTAAGAGGAACAGCGACTACCAACCTGTAACCCAGAACTTCGCGACCCCTTTATGCTGTTGCTTCCACTGCCGCCATTCTTCTGGGTGATTTTCTCTTGGAAAGAGTTGGTCGTTTCCGGGTTACTGCCTGAAATTGCTACACCACAGCCTTCAGCTGAACGAAAAACTAACATTGTGCATGCAGCTCACCGTGAAGATTGCTTGTAGCTAACGCCTGCAGTGATGCGGATTTCTTGTTGTCTTCCATAATGCAAATCGAGTTCGACTGAAAAAAAACCAATATCCCTTCAGCTTGGGTGATTGTCCTGTGCAAAAGTGACTTGAATTGTTGCTTGTCATCAGTTCGGCAAACTTTATTCACCCCGTTGGCCGCTTTGTAGAATGAGCACAATAGGTGACCACTTGTTAATGTTCTTCATGCCCGTGGAACAGATAAAAGAATGACGAACGAAGTGCCAAACAAATCGACATATCCCCATAGCTGCTGCGAGCCTGTTCTGGCACGCAAGCTTAGTTATCTGTAATTTTCGGATTCGGACTCCACAGTACATTTGTTGACGTTTGTAAATGAACGAAGTACCAAACAGTCAACACAGGGGCACATTCATAAGGCCCTAGGCGGTCCGTAGCATGGTCAGAAATGAAATAGTCGAGAATCTAAGGTTACGCGCTAGGCAGTAGGTTACGTTCCATTCACTGATCACGCCGGTATCTTGCGGGAGGCAAAGCTGTCCGTATCCCTACCCCTTCATGTTGATCACCCGCCCACACTGCTTCAGGAAAGAAGCGAGCTCGTGATTACTGTGAAGACTTGCGCTAGACGTTGAGGATACAGTGTCTTCAGCTGACTCTGAGAGTCTGCGCTCCTTCATGGTGTTTATCCAATCTCCTGATTTCTGCTACAGTCGTCGCGTAGGGTAACAGTCCTTCGTGTAGCACGATAACTAACTCTCCATTCACTCAAACCAAGAGACGCAACTTCGTTGCCTCATTGTAACTGCACCTCATCGAATTGGATCATATTGTCGTACAACACCCGCCCTTAAATATTGAAAAAAGCCCTGGACACAGCAGCCGCCACATCTTTGTGTTTTTTCACGCAACTCCTTCCTTTTGTTTTTCATTTCGCGACGATACATACACTACTGGAAACCCTTTAGCCAGTTCTTTCTATCGAAAAGTGTAGAGAAACTAGGATAGTCCGCCTTCGGGACTGATCACACTTGCTAGCGACTAGTCGCCATGCAAAACATGCAAATCGATCAAAACCAAGCGCTCATCATGAGATTTGTTCAGACTCGAGCGCTGTCGCTGTCGCTCCCGTTGCCGCGGTCACTCTAGTCGCCTGTTCATAGTTGCCAGCAACAGACGACCGACACTTGGGCCTTTGTTATGCCATCCCTTACCTCGACGGACAGAGCTCTGTCCGTCGAGCGATAAGCGTGATGTGCTAGCATCGCTAGCGATGCGAGCCGACGCTGAACTGATTGTGAGCTCTGCGATGATCGGCATCGCTAGCGATGAAGGGGGGGGGGGGGACCAAGCGATGCTATGACTCGCCGCTAGCGACGTTTCGATAGCGGCAGACCGAACAGCCGGCATGTGCGTGTTCTCCCTCCACAGAGTTTGATACGGTCCCGCCCCAAATTGTGTATGTTGCCAGGCTCAGGGGCGAGTGATAGCACAACATAGGCCTTAGCGTTGGAGCACGTAATCTGCCGCCACTGAAGGTCGGGAAAGCTCGAAATTTGCACATGGGCTCGTCTAGTTCAATCAGTGATCCTTAAACTATCCTTAGTCAGTTTTGGCTCAATAGACGGAGCGGCTTATTAACTTTTGGCTTGATAGACAGAGTGGTACCGTTCGCCTAGACTGCGAGCGCGCATTTTCCAGGGTTTTTTTCAGATTTCTATGACGAAAAGTGCTTCGACACGCCTAACGGCGAGTCTCGCACTTGCGCGCTTCGCGCGACTTTCTAGCATCACTGACCTATACAAAGTAGTTTTTGTAAAACATAAAATTCGCTAGCATATAGGACCCGGTGCGTGCTTTATCGGCATGAAGCCGTTCACCACTTCCGTTCGTTCTTCATAGACATTCTCTCCGGACCGGACATTTACGCCATTGGCTTGTGCTGCGCAGTATTTCTGTCTTTCAGGTTGCTCCTCCGCAACCGTTCTCATGCTCAACAGCTAGCGTTACCAGATATCGTTAACACCCCTCACTCGTTTATTCTCTCTCCCTCACACGTTTATTCTTACTGGATCTAACTGCTGGTCTGCCTTTACTGTCCTTCCTCCCACCTTCCTGGTCCCAACTACTGGCCCACTTCTTTGTTTCCACTATTGGTGCCCTTGTTCTTCGTATGAATTTCCTTACGGCTCCCTTCTTGTAGGTTTCCCGTCCTGGTCCCGCCTCCAGGTCCCTTCCTCCAGGTAGATCCCTAGCCCCTCGGAATCTTCCTTACAATTCTACCCCAAATAAGTAGCCCTCGCACGCTCACAACACGAAGACGGCTTGCGAACGCCCATTGCGCAACATCGGTGTCACATCTTCTAAATCCAGCCTCCGCTACTGGTAATGGATCCTCTTGCTGATCCTCTTTACTGTCCCACCCCTTATTGGTAACTCCCTACTGGTCCCTCCTTATTACGTAAACCCTTCCTGGTGCCACCTCCTGGCCTGCTTTATTGTTCCCCGTATCGACCCCCCCCCCCCCCCATCCCGATGCCTCCTCCTGGTCGCTCCCACCTGATCGCTGCCGGTTCTCCACCCTCAAAATCCCGCTTCTATTTTTACCCCTTTAGTAGTCCTCTCATGCCAATGGCACGAAGTCGGCGGCACGGCTTCAGAATCTGGGCGCACCCCGCGCGTAGGTGCTGTTGTGTTAAGCAGTAAAAGGGTGCACTTTCCCTGCTGCAGCAACATCCTACGTTCAATAGCAAACTTTGCACGCGATGATGAGGCGTACCTCACTTAGGTTGCATCATTCGACCGCTCTCGCCGTGGATGTTGCGGCGTATCTCACTTAGATTGGAGCATTCAAACGTCATCGACCGCTAACTCAATTAGGTGTATAGTGGCAATATAGTGGTAGATTAGCAAAAAATTTGCACTGCTTATCGTTAGAGGACTGCTGCGGTTCAAACCATTACTAACCTCATATACCGTGAACGTATGGAGTGACTGCTTCAAGTCTAGGAAAGAGGTATAATCAGCAGGAAAGCGCTTTAAATCCGGTTCGCTCCCTTCGCGCAGCATGTAAGGGGGCTTCCAGATCCAGTTTTTGCTAAGTACCTGAAAATACTCACTCGCGAGCGAGTCGTCGCTAATTACGCCTCATAGTCAATCCTTACTAATAGTTCGAAATTATTATTACTTTACACAGGCAAGCCTGTGTGATAACAGTGATATCAACGGTTATAACGGTGATCGTTCTGGTTTGCTGATATCAGTGATATCAGCAAACCAGAACGAAACTCACCAAGAAACGTGTTGCACTTTGCGAAACGAAAACACGAGTTTATACAGATGTCAGATACCTATTTATGAGAACCTTTAATTTTACAATCTTTAAATCTAAAGGTATCTTGTGTGCCCTTCTCAGGTTCTCAAGCTCGATCCCAGCTTTGTTAACAAAAACGTCTGCCTGATAATTCGCTTTGATCTTCTAATATGCAGTTTACAAAACACACCCCTTGTGACTGATGTTCACATATGCGGCTTCAGACCTGATTGACCAGACAAAATTTCGTATAGCATAGTAAGGTCGAACTTCTTTCTCCTGCAGGCTAAGGTCACAATTGCTAGGTTGAAATTACCAGCAATACTGCATGGTATTCTATCATAACTAAATCATGCACTCCTAACAATTTTTTTCGGGTAAAATAATAGGTAAATCCTTTCTAAGAATTTTGTAGTGCTCAGTTCTCATACTCTAATCTGACAGTCTGACATATGTCTTGTGTGCCTCCAGAAGAACGCGCGGATTCTTAGTTGTAAGGCCTCTAAAGATACTGTGCATCATAATAGTAGTTGCTTGACGCGCTATTCTCACACAGTGCTCATCAAAAGAGAGGTCCTCCCTTACCAAAAATCCAAGATCAGTGATCTTCTGGACCTCCTCAAGTTCTACGCTGTCATTACACTTAAAGTTCATTCTAGTCTGACAAATGTGGAGGACTGTCGTCTTCTCCTTAGATAATGGGAGGCCCCAATTTAATGACCAGTGACACACATCATCCACCGCCTTCTGCAGAATATCCTTGTCTGACCTAGACTGTACAGGGAGATATAGTTCAAGATCACCAGCAACGGCAGTGCACTTAACTCCGTTACTTGCCACAATTTCGGGTAATTCGTAGGTGAAAATATGAAAAGCACTGGCGAAAGGACGCCTCCCTGAGGAACACCACTAATAACGTGTCTTGGGCCTTTGTCATACCATCGCTCACCACGAGCGACGCCTAATGATATGCACCCATATCGACTCCATCGCGCCCCCCGATCGATATGGGAGCATTTCATTAGGCGTCGCTGGGGGTGAGCGATGGTATGACAAAGGCCTTGGGCTAGAGAACTTTGCGGTAACCCTAATAGTACATGTCCTGTTAGCTAGGAACGATTTGATCCAAGTAACGATTCTAGGATGCATCCCTACTTCATTTAACTTTATTAGCAAGTTGTTGTGAGAAACCCTGTCAAGGGCTTTAACAAAGTCCACACATACAACGTCTACTCCTACTCCTTCATCAAGAGCTGTGGTCCAATCGTAATGGACTGCAGCATGGCAGTCACTGTTGACTTATTCTTTCGAGAACCATGTTGAGAGTCCGAGATGAAGCCATTGTTTTCTAAATGTCGTACTATCTTCTTTTTAAGTATATTCTCGAATACTCTGTGAAGATTGACGTAATAGTAACCGGCCCATAACTATTGGGATCAGAATGTGGACCTTTCTTAGGAATAGGACTCACAATGGATGTGCGCCACCTTTTCGGCCCCTCTGATCTCTAAAACTCAAATATGTGTGTAAGAGGCCCTGTTATGATTGGAGCAACCTTTTAATGAATTTTAGAGGAATGTGGTCGGGCGTATCAGAAAAAGACTTAGGCCATTTGCAGAGAAGCGAGAGAACTCCATCCTCGTAACACCAAACCGAATCATTCATCAAGGGAAATCTGGGAGTCACCTCAGAAAGCCCATTATCCATGTCAACATGTAATGCCTTTTGAAATACCTCAGCTAATACCTCACTTTATCTCGATCCGTTATTGCCAAATTACCAACAATAGTTCGAAATTGAACGCCGATAGCCCTTGGAGAGTAGTCGCAGGCACTTGAAGCTGATGAGTTTAAAGAGTCCCCTTTACTGCATTTGTTGAGTTTAGTTTTATGATGCCATCGCCAAGATCATAAAAAAAATTGATTAGATGAAAACGAGCAGAGATACAGTCCTCTCCCGTTATAACGCCTCCGGATAAGACGCGACTCTCGATATAACGTAGACTTTCTCTGGCCCCGGCCAGCTAACTTTTACACCAATGCAAACCAACCCCGCTTAAGAGGCGTCGGATACAAACAACGCTACTCTCGTTATAGCATGCTTTCAAGAGGAAACCTGCGTTCAAAACAACTTCCGTTACAACGCGATCAGGGCGCAGTTCCGGTGCCACACAGAAAATGAAGACGAGCAAGAAGCTGATCGCGTCTGCGATCAGACATACCCTTCTATTGCTTCGTTCGTAGTTGCGACCTGTACCTGTGCGACAATGAATTAGATGCGTGTAGACGTTTTTCATGCGTGCGTGGACCACAAGTGTTCATTGTCAGTAGTATGTCGAACACAGAGGAAGACTTCCTGTAATCGTTAGAAGCTGCCACATAATGGACTTCCTCTAACGGGAACAAGAGAATATGTGAAGACAAACTCAAATTATTCAGAACAATGCGCTACACTTACGCTTTAAGCCTAGAGCAGCAGGTACAGATGCTACATACTGTTAAAGGATGTTTTTTTTTGCGATCGGAACTCTCGCGCCATGCGGGACTTGTGTCTGCATCCTCCGCTTTGTGGACAGGATTACAGCAACAACGCTGTTTGATCACACGCGACATCATCATGAGAGAGTGCTGATAAGCCATTTGCCACGAGGATATCGCGGATTTTGCGCGCGATTTAGCAGCGCTAGTGGTGCAGTGCGCTAACATCCTGCCCGAATGCAAGGAGTGTGGATTCGAGTACCGCCTGGCGCGAGAGGTTTGATCGCATTAAAAGATCCTGCATCATCCGGTTACACTGTAATGTTTTGATCACATCTAACTACCCATATTTTAGCCCACACATAGTTGACATACTTACACACGTACATGACATTCATAATGGGTTGATCGAAAAGTCTTGCAACACTAGCACAACCATATTACAATACAATACAACATAATACAATATACAAAAACTCAGTCCACGATATAATCCCCATCCATGTCTAAGATCCTGCCCCATCTTTCAGACAGCCTTTCAACTCATTTCCGCCAGAATTCCGAGGGCTGTGAGGAAAAGAATTCAGAAACTTTCATTTCCAGTTGACGTCGATCATCGAACTCTCTACCTCGAAGATGCTGCTTCAGAACTCAGCACAGGTGGTTGTCAGAAGTAGCGAGGTCTAGAGAGTACGGTGGATGGGGCAGAACCTCCCAGCCTAACTCCTGGATTTTCTCGCGACGCACTTTTGCGACATGAGGACGCGCGTTGTCTGACAGGAGGTGGACATTTTCCCATTGTGGACGTTTTTGAGGCACGGCGTCGGCCAAACTCTGGAGCTGGGGGTAGCGTAGACAGATGCTGTGTTGTGGCCTCACTAACCAGCAACTCCCAGAAGCACTCCATTCTGAGTCCCACCAGCAACACCGAAGAACCTTCTTTTCGTGGTGCCCACGTTTCGGTTGTCTTGGGTTCTCCGCGTGGAAACCATTGGCTCTTGCGGGCGTGATTAACATGAAGAACCCAGTTTTCATTACCAGTAACAATGTATTTCAGAAAGTCCTTTCTGTGAGGGCGAAAAGGCAGTGGCTCAGCAACACTGATTCGGCGCCTTGTCAGAGTCCCGCAGCTCATATTGTACCCAAGACGACAAAGTTTGAGGCACCCAAGGATCTCCAGCGACGGTGCTTTGCGTGCATCCAAGTGTCGCCGCCAATTCGCGAGTGGCTGAATTTGGCTTCACCTTGAAGGGTTCGCGCAAGTTGTCTTCTTCCACAACAGAGGGGCGTCCGGAACGAGGTCGATCTTCGAGAGAGATATCTCCAGCCTTGAAGCGCTGATACCAACGGGCCATCGTGTAATAGAGAATTACCTCCTCGTTGAATGCAGCGCAGATGTTGGAGGCTGCACTCCTTGCAGAATGGCCCTGCAGAAATTCGCAGTAGACGATAGGTCATAGGATGCTGCTTATCGTTGACATTGTTGCTGATATCGTACTCGACGAGACCTTATGTAGTATGTTTGAGGAAGCTTCGAGAATGTACTGTGACGTCACCGCGCAAAATCAATACTGTAAGAGCTTTAACAAATTTAACAGACAGTAGCGTCAAGTGCTGCAAGACTTTTCGATCAACCTAACACATACCAGAGATCTCTAAGGACAGGACTTCGTTAATAGTCTAAAGTTGCTTCATACCTTCAAACTCCCTTCATGGCCACATATTTTTGCCATATTTAGTTATAGCATGTGATTTTAGATCAATCTGTACATAAAATGGTGAAAAAAACGCCAGCTCCGGTTAGGACGCAACTCCCGATATAACGCGGATTTTCTACGATTCCTTCAAACGCGTTGTAACGAGAGGGAACTGTACTTATGTGCTAAAAGACCTTCAAGTTCACGAGGTTTATCTCCTCTGCTCGATAGAATACAAAACAGCACTCACAAGGGGAGGGTCTGCAGCATAGGTCTGAACGGTGACAGCGAGTCACATGGAAAGAATCCCCGCCCCTCAATTAGTATAAAAATGTGTTACTTTTTTTTGCCAATTCGTTAAACCCAAGGAGTAGGGGACCCTCGAGGTTACTATGGAATCGGTGCCTCACCAGCGCTGATAGGTGTTTGATACGTCCATAATGCCAATGCTGTCATTCGACTGGAAGTGCTGTGGATAGTGGCGTTGCTTCATGCGAGGGAGGTCGGGGTTCGGTCCTCCTGCGTTTTTTTCTGCATTTCAACTGACTGGCTGTGCTTTGAAGGGTCCTCATGCCTACACAATTTTCACATGTTTTCTGCGCATTTTCCTGCTCTATGCTGTGGAGACTAACTTCCTAACTTCCTTGCGAAATGTTTATTAGTGAACAAGATGGATCAGTGGACCGGTTCCTAGAAGCACGTGGCGAAGCTACTACACCCCGAGGGAAGACCTTGAGTATTCGGACTCCACCTTATGGTGCTAGATTTAACCAGCCGACGTAGGCTTCTTCCATGAGCATGTTACATAAAGTCGCTTATGAAGCGACTTCTGTTCCACGTTATTGTGCACGACCTTCCTTTGGATCTGAAAAAGAGGGCAACATCGTGGAGGCAAGTTTCGAAGTTGCGGGTAGCTGAAGGAGAACGGGTCTGTTATAATGACATTGAAGGTCGTGTTGCTGGTGTACTGAATCCTGCGCCATCCTCACGTTGAAAGGCTTCTGGTTCAAGGCTTCGTCGCACCCTTGTCGCTTTGAAAATCCGAGCAGGACGGTTTCTCCATGTCATTGGTCCATGTAGGGAAACAAGCCGTGAGGAGCGTGTCGCTTGTATACGCTGTCAATACTGTGACCAGTGCTGCTTCGTGCACTTTGTGCCTGGGTATCAGCGACGTTGGTTATACGTCATTACGTTGAATAGCTTTCTCATTGCATTTTGGTAGAAAAACGGTAAGTAACAAACAAATCGCAAGAAAGTTACTCTCTGCAGCTGGAAAAATACACAGAAAACGCTTGAGAATTATGTAGACATCAGGACCCCTCAAATCACAACCAGTCAGTTGGAGGGCAAACCGCGATGCAGGACAACCAAGCCCTCGATCTTCCTCGCAGCTCGTGAGGTGCCGATTCCATGGTAAGTTCGAGGAATCCCTACTCCTTTTATTTTACGACTTGGCAAAAAGAAACACGTTTCTATTAATTGACGGGTGGAGATTCTTCCTACATGACTCGCTCTTCCAGTTCAGACATACGCATCAGACCCTTCCCTTGTCAGATCCTTCGAAATCGTGTCTTGCACATGCCTGGGCATTCTATTAAATTAATTACACTTATTCGAAATTTCCTCTCTTCCTCCCCAAATTCTTATTCAGTCATTGCAAACACGTCCGCTGCAATATTCGAATCGAAAATTTTTAGTCAGCCAGCTGTAACCACGTGTCAGTTCAAGCATGTACCCTAAATGTTTGCGCCCTCTTTTCCAGGGGTCGGATCCATCAACAACTTACATAACTCAAACTCAACAACTTAGGCCTCATGTGGCTGGTATCGAGGTTGTAAGCTGTCACAACGATGTTTTGTTGCGATCAAAACTTCTAGCGCCAGGCGGGACTCGAACCCGCACCTCCCTCTGACTGGGCGGGAATGCTCTACGCCTCTACAGTACCGGCGCCGTTTGATCGAACGCGACATCCAAACATCGTGCGTGCGATCGATCAGCACTCACCCGTATCCGGGATGAGCTGGCCGCTGATATCAGCATGGAACCAGTTAAGCTGATGGTCTTGATAGAAACAATTCAAATCAGTTTCTTGAAGTGAGTGCTGATCGATCCCACGCACGGGTTGTGGATGTTGCGTTCGATCAAACGGGACCGGTGGTGTAAAGGCGTAGAGCAGGTCAGAGGGAGGTGCGGGTTCGAGTCCCGCCTGGCGCCAGAAGTTTTGATCGCAACAAACATCGCTGTGACGACTTACATAGCGTTACCAGAGAATTCACGGCGGAAAACTCAGATAACGCGGCTTATCGCTCACATATCGCTTGATAAGCAGCGCTATCAGGGATTTCGGCTGTATTTTCTCTGTTAAATTGCTGTAAGTCGTTGATGAATCCGGCCCCAGAATGCTACCACTCCTTAAAGATGAATTCATTCGTTAACAACAACAAAAACAACAGTGCATGCATCGAAAGACTCTAACTTCTCGTCAAGGAAGGAAACATCAAAGAGCTTAATCATTCCAAGATGAATTATTCCAAGATCCGGGCCTTCCAAAATGCCATTATCGTCAATCAGAAGTTTTCCCGCGGTTTGAAGAAATTTCACTCTGGTATAGAAAATAAGACTATTAAAGGCGGTCGGAAGCCGATGTTTTATAAGTTGATTAATTCTAGATTAAATTGAAGAGGAACCACAGGGAGTCTTATAGCCCTAACTGATCTATATTATAAGAACTAACAATAAAAAAGCTGAGCTGTTCTTTGAAGATCTCCCCGATTCCTTCTCTTCCCCTTCCACCTCTACTTCCTCGTCTTACGATACATTGCCGAGTTTCCCTCAGATGCAGGACTCTGCTTCTTCTATGAGGATGAGGTGTTCAACCTCATCCTGAAGTGGCCCCTTCTCACTCCGTCACCCCAGACGGTATCCCGTTATAGGTTCTGAAGAAGGTAGCTCATATTATTGTCGAGCCCTTAACTTATATGTTTAGCTTGAGCTTCATTAGAGCGGAGGTACCCAGAAGGTGGAGGCATTCCTTCATAACGAATATTCCAAAAAGCCTCCCCTCACCACTACTTCAAATTTCAGGCCAATTACTTTGCCTCTCTGTTTACTCACTTGTTCAAAAATGTCCTCAAGAAGCGTACTGTTGCCAACCTTGAAGCCTGCTCGGTTATTTCGCCGAACCAACATGGTTTCCAAAAAGGAAAATCCACAATTACCTCAATCCTTCAAAATCTAAATGAGACAGCTTCCCTCGATAAAGGAAAAATGTTGACGTCATTTTTATTTATTTTACCAAGGCGTTTGGTAAAGTCCCGCATCAAGAGTTGATAGAAAAGCTCAGGATTATTGGTCCACCCTCGTATAGTTGCTCTGCTACTGCCTAAGAAACCGAACGTTCTCTGTTCGTATCAACGAACACCTCTCCAAATCTCGGATTACAACCGACGTAGTTCCGCAAGGTAGTGTTTTATCACCTAGCTGACGTTCAGCGAACTAGCGGCGGCCAAACGTCTGGTTGGGTGCTTCGCCCCCAAACCCTGAGAATGAACACCCCCGTCTAGGCGTTCTTACTCGCGTTACAGTGAAAAACTGCTTTTACGGGAAAGCGGGACGGTAGGGCACAATCTTCAAAACTGCTCCTATGAAGCCTATCCACCCTCTATCGCACTTACGCCGATTTATTCCTCGAAGTACAAATTCTCTACGTGGCCGGGAACAGATTGTTATAATCTTATACGAGCTCTATACCGCTAAATATCCGACGGCAATAATAATCCTCCGATTCCCGAAGTCCCTACCCCCTTCCACCCCCCCCCCCCCTCACGGGACTTCATTGATTCACGTTCACTGTCCTCCCCCTTTTTGTCCCCCCTTTACTGCCCCCCCCCCCCCCCCCCCACCCTCATCTAACAAGGGAAGGGTCTGAAGCGTATGTCTGAACGGGGGGAGCGAGTCATATAGGGAGAGTCCTCACCCCTCAAATGGTTTGAAAATGTGTTTATTTTTTGCCAAGTCGTTAAACCCGAGGAGTAGAGGGTCACAATGGGATACGGCGCAGCACGCGTCTGAGGGTCTTGAACGCCCGCGATGCTTCTGCAGCTACTCGCTCTGAGCGCAGTTGGGTAGAGGGTTGACTCCTGCGAGAGAGGTCAGGGGTTTGGCTCCTCTGCGTGTCTGCACTTTTGCATTTCAACTGATTGGTAGAGATTTGGGGGATTCTGACGTCTATACCATTTTCAGACGTTTTCTGCGCATTTTCCAGCGGTACGTTGTGGTATTCAACATGGTGATGTACAAATGTTCAACACCAGTGATAAACACGTACAAAGTGTATGAAGCACCACTTGGCACCATACGGGTAGCATATAAAGGCTAGAGACTCCTCATAGTCTGTTCCCATACATGGACCAAAGGCCTCGGGAAAAACATCCCGCTCGGATTTTATATCAGTTTCCAGTCTAGATCACGCCACGATCAGCTAGAGCCCAGACAAAAATTGTCGGCAGCATAGCGGCTGCAGCGGCAATAATGCCTTGAATCATCATTGCATCTGCCGCGCTGACGCCGGCTGCTGCCGCTGTGGCGATGCCGAGCCTGCCGCCCAGGTGGCACATCAGCGGCATTCTCTGTCCTACGCTTATATGTAAGGCTGCCGCGATGCCGCAAAACTTGGGGAGGCCTTAACGATAAATTGCATTCACGCAGCCAACTAGCGGTGGACACGGTAACGTTAACAGGCCAGATCTCGCCTAGGAGATGCACTTCGTCTTCTTAACCTATGTTTTTCTTCATCTGCGGGCACCACCAAGCTACCTAGGTCTCCATCGAAAGTTCCAGTTGAGAATTTAAAACCGTCTCCTGGCAATGTAAGCTGTCTCAACACGCTGCTTTGAACCTCGTCTGTGTGAAGACCCTGGTTGCCCAGTGATAAGAGAGATGACTAATTCAAATGTTTCAGATACTGTACCGCAGTAGTGCTTCTACTCCAATAATTACGCAATACAATAACAAACCTCTTTTGGTAACAACTGTGTAGATCGGTTTCGCTCAGCTAGCTTCATGCGCAGCGATCCTCCTCCGCTACCTCGAATGGGGTAAGAGTTGGCCTGGTTCATCTTCAGTTTTCCGGCCAGTTTCTGTAATTTTAGGAACGACAATTAAAAGATGAAGGCACTCATGGTATGAATGAAAGCTGTGAACAAAAGCAGTCGCTGAAATCATCACATAAAACACGAATACCGCGAATTAGACTTGAGCAGAATGCAAAAAAAATATTCCTGTCCACCCTGTTATGTGAAAATGCGTTTTTGGGAAGACTTTGACGCATTGGAGATTGGAACCCAGCTTCAGGACAGGGAGCTCTACGCCCACTTCTTCCTCTAACACGAAGGCGATTTTCATTCGATTAATTTCGGAGAAGGCGCAGCAATTCGCCAAGCTGCACGGACGGAAGGTCTCATTCGCCGGGATGAATGCGGTTCGTGGACGCACACTCCATTCCGGAGTTAGGGGAGTGGACAAGCTTAGCCGATAGCACAACAAACGTAGTTACCCGTCATCCTCTGGCCTGACTACGGTCACGTTTGCGCCACAGGAAAGCATTTCCTCTCTCCCGTCCTACTCCGAATTTCTGCGCCTTCTCGAAGATTAATCGTTCAGGTTGAAGGAGGTAGTAGGCGTGTACAGGTAGCCGGAGTTTCTCGTTCTGAAGATCACACCGAACTCAGCAAGGAGCTGGAAGATAGTTGTGCTGCTGCGGTGGAGCCGCCCCGTGTGGTGACGCTTGGAACCCAAGCGGCATAATGTGGGTTTGGGACTCAACGCCGGCTAAGAATAAATGGTTGGCGCAGAATGGCGCCCTCTTCCGCATCCGCCCTTGGCTTTGTCAGCAGTAAGGAACGAACCTGTTTAAAGCCTCCTTTTGGTCTCGCGCCGGTTGGCTGGACCACCTTCTGAGAGGCGACTTCGCGATCCGAGCCTGAATCCAGACCGTCTTCCGCTGAATCACGGATCCGTCCTTTGATGAAGAAGGTCTTCATGCCTTAAATAGCCACGCATGCGCTTCGTCAGGACCAAATGAATCGCTGTCGCATGCGGAAGATAGAGCTCACTTGCTGGCTTCACACGCCTCTCAGTGCCCTGCACCTGCATCCTTAGCGGACCTGAAAGTACAGTTTGTTTGCGTGCAGTAAGCAGCGAGTGGAGATGGAGGATGTCTGGGGACGTTGTCTGTTCAGGGCGATTACACAAGGTATCAAACACCAACTCAAGAGCTTCGTCTGGCAAGGAGAGACGTAACGGCGCTTTAAATAGAGGCGGCGGCAGCGACCGCGAGACGATCACTGCAAGAAAGGCCGACGTATAATCTTCACGATAACAGGCTTACGTTAGCCCGTATTTTCTCAATTATGCTGATGACTGATAGCTGTAATAGCCATCACTTCCCATATAGATTTCTA
Organism: Heligmosomoides polygyrus polygyrus; assembly: GCA_947396885.1. NCBI lineage: Eukaryota > Metazoa > Nematoda > Chromadorea > Rhabditida > Heligmosomidae > Heligmosomoides > Heligmosomoides polygyrus. The sequence continues at coordinate 56,037,016 of OX377203.1, read as the reverse complement.
AATAAAGTAACTGCGGTGAAGGATGTTCTGGCGTCAGGCAGCGTAAAAAATAAAAGTAACGAGTAGGATGCAGCTCAAATATAACCTCTTCCTCACGTATGCGGAAGAATACAGGCTGATATAACCATTCACTTACAAACCTCCCACGGATGTTCAAGTTGAGGCTAGGTTCGTTAAAAATAGCTCGGAATGTTGATCACAAGTATGGGTGTCAAAATTGCGAAATGATACTCCTGAGCGAGTTATGACCTTCCGAAGTTGGCCACAGGCTGGCCGTGCGAAAGCGCTGACGCGAGAGCCATGAGTCATAGGGGCTCCGTGAGAACAGGTGTTCAGCTAGCGGTGGCGCAGAGGTAGTGATCCCGGTCGTCACGTGTGACACCTTCAGTAGTTCGTCCCTCTGGGTCATATTGTGAGCCCTATCTGCTATGGCAAACGACCGGACCCTTTTAACAAGTTTTCCATCGTGCCGAAGAAAAAAGCGACTAGAGTTGCCACTAATGCCCCCCTAGCAGTTTTTTGCTTTCGAGAACTTTTACGAACGCGTATGACAATTTTCCCGGCTACTTAATCAAACACGTGCCGTAATCTAGAATAAAAGGTCATTTCGAAGATAAATCATGATGTGCAAAAAAAAACCGCAGCAATGGTTACCGAACCACCGACATCACACGTGGCGACTAAGGTCACTACCTCTGCGCCACCGCTGCAGCTGAGAGGCCTTTCTTAGGGAACCCTAATGACTCGCCACTCTCACGCCAGCTGTGTTGCACGGCCAGCCTCCGGTCGGACCACCCAATTTCGGCAGGTCATAACTCGCTTTGGAGTTCCATTTTGCAATTTTGACACCCATATTCATAATCATCATTCCGAGCTCTTTGTCATGATCATAGTCTCCAGAGGGCCACATGCCACTAACTACTGGGTTGTTCGAAAATGAATGTCGTTTTTACCATAGATGGCGTGAATGGTAATTTTTTTAAATGTAGAAGTGGCTAACATTATTATATACTATTTTAAGGGATGACTTTAGACTATCTTCCTTCAGAAACTGATCGCCATCAGTAAAAACAACTTGGTAAAAAAATTAAGATGAGAATGGACAATCAGAGAGAGAGAGAGAGAGAGAGAGAGAGAGAGAGAGAGAGAGAGAGAGAGAGAGAGAGAGAGAGAGAGAGAGAGAGAGAGAGAGAGAGAGGGCACTATTGGCATACTTTATTGTTTTACTTCTGAAAGGACAAATGCGGTGCAAGTTCGGAAGAAATTATGTGAAGTTTATAGTGAAGACTGCCTTACTGAGCACCAGTGTCAGCGTTGGTTCCCTCGCTTTCGCCCTTTCAATGTGTGTGCAGGATGCGCCACATCCAGGATCGCTAATCATGTACCATACATTCGTGAAACCTAACAAGCACTGAATTATTCATCGGCTTGTCACCGCGAGTCACGTGCAGACCAGAAAAGAATAGAAGCTGCTATTACTGATCGTTAGAAGCGGAGGGCCTGGCGCAAACTAGGAAGAGTCTTATCCTTAGTAGATCCACGACTGCACTGTGTTCGATTTAATTGCATGTGGTGATGGAATCCTTTTGGTCGTCGGCTGTTGTGAACCATCGATCCTACAAGCCCTACCGATGACGACAAGATAAAGGCGCTCATCAAAATTAACCGGCGTACGACAACTCGAGAGATGGCAGAGAAGCTTGGCATATCGAATTCAACCGTTTACTTGCACTTTCGCAACAGCTTTACTACGTAAACGAACAGGCCGATTTGATTCGTTACGAATTATTATTGATTCGAATGTTGATAACCCGTCAAAAATAAACAGAGCTCAATTGGGAACTGATGCCTCATCCTCGCTATAGCGCTGACTCAGCACAGTCAGATTATCATTTGTTTCTCTCTATCAAAACCTTTTGAATGGTAAAACTTTTGGTACCGATGAAGCAGCTAAAAATGAGTTGCACCAGTTTTTCGTTTGTAAAAACCAAAGCTTCTTCGAACGTGGAATCCGAAAGATAGAAAAAGGACATCCAGCAAAATGAACATATCTCTGTCTAATGTTTCTTATTAAAATCAATAAAAAACAAAAAAACGAAAAAACGACATTAATCACCGAACAACCCGATACATACAGGATATGGTGCTTAGATCCTAATACAATTAGATTCAAATCTTCCAACATAACGTAATTCCGCCAGAGGTCGCGATTGGCGTCCTTGAACGCCAGGAGCCTCCAGTAAACAGTCATAGCCTTAGAATGGCCTCGACGCTGCATACAAGTGCGGAGCACAACCGAAGAGCCGCGATTATTGAAAGTATTCGCGCTGGGCATTCGCCAGCCGAAAATAGTTCGATTCTTCGGATACCCGAGATCAGCCGTTTACGATGTGGGGGGGGGGGCAGGTACAATGCTCGGGAGGAGTCTGAGAAAGGTTCCGCAAACCTGGCGAAGAAAACTCATTCGCGGGAACACGTGTCAAGAACTGCGGCAGTCGTGGAAAAGGCTCAGGCGCTGATTCTGGAGGAACCGGGCAGTCGTTGAGGAGACGGGAGTCAGTGTTAGGAGCCAGCGAGCGAACAATGCGTCGGATTGCAGAAGAGAACCTACGGTACAAGTCGCACACCGTAAAGGTGCGACAGATGCTGTTTGAGGCTGTCAGGATCAAGCGGGTTGCCCGTTGCCATCTGCCATCCAATCGGGGCCAATAGTTCTGGCCTCCGAATAGCCCGGATTTGAATCCCCTGGAATATTGGCTTGGAGCGTAGTCAAAGGGGTTGCTAACGAGGCACCGCTACTGAAGAAAGCAAAGCAAGAAGTCCACAGATATGGACGGCGCTTTTCTAAAGATAGCGTGCCAAGGATGGAGGCGGTAATTGCGGCTGACGGAGGATATATTGAGTAATTTAATTTTACCCTTGAGATATCCCTCTATTTGTGTATAAAACTTTCGATTTCATTTGTACTTTGAGTTAATAAATTTGTCTGAATTGAGACAGTTTAGCTTGTCCGGATTAAAACGCCGCACTCTGTATAATACGCGATCTTTCTAGTCGAGGGATACCCATTTGAAATTCGTGATCAATTACTCATTTTAGGCACTCCCTTCACTGCTGTTATTATTTTCTATGCTTTCAACCAACTTTTTGAACACGACCGCATGCAGCGTCGCTAGGGAGGTCTAAAACATGGCAACTTCCATCCTGTGCCTTATCCCCATTCGTAGCCCAACAGTAATCTTTTCGAGAATGGTCGCAGAAATCCTCCATTAGAACATCAGACGTGACGGACTAGCCAGAAGTACAAGAAAAAGTATGTGGCGAAACAGCACCATCGTAGTCGGGACCGTCCTCAAGGATGTAGTCTTCGCGAAGGTATCTTGCCGTTGCTTCCGAGACGTGTACCCTGGAAGACAATTCACAGTCGAACATGGAGCCCACCGAGCCGAGTGGATGAATCTACCTCCCCGCGATTCCCGTGGATTCCATCTCATTCGCCAGTGTGACGTCATTCGAGAACACATCAAACTTGAAGCGCTTCGTGCCCACCATTCCGCACATTACCTGAAGCGTTGGAAGGAGGTTGGAGGGATCTGCGAGGCTGAGTTTGCGCAGGGTGGAATTAGTATGATGAAAGAAAGAAAGAGAGTGAAGGCGGCTCACCTTGCCGGTGTGGATTCCGACCCTCATGTTCACCTCCTGGCCTCGGTCGATGTCGAACTGGCGGATCGCGACGATCATGTTCAGCCCCATCTCAACCGTGCGAATAGCATGATCCGCGCAGGGCTCTGGACAGCCGGCAACACAATAGTAGCAATCACCTGGAAACAGAGCAGGCCCATTCTTCCAGTGTCGTTCACCAAAGCTCAAGAGATCTTGAAACAGGGTCATTTTTGGTTCCTTCCGGAATAAAGGATAGGAGTGAGTCGGTAGATCGTTTTGTGTGACGTGCAACGCACTCACCCTCCACGGAACATTGTGGGGGCAAAGGCAATTTGGAAGTCGACAGACAAGTCAACATTTCATTCGCCTCATGCAATTCTGATACCAATTCTCGATCCCAGGTGGAAGGAAGGGTTGGTTGCATTGGGCGGAATTCGAACATTGAATCGGTACACAAGCAAGCGCCGATACCAGCTTCGGCTGCACTTGTTGCACCTCTTCCTGTAATAACCAAATGCGAACGTTATACTTTCAGCTGAGTCGTTATGACGAAACTTTGCCCGAATAACTGTTTCCCTTTGCTGCTAGAAGGCGAGCTGAGGTGTCACCAGAGGTCAAATGAAAAACATGGAAGAGGAAACAATGGGATCTGATGGATTGACGTCGGCGAGTTCGAAGAGGCTACGTACAATAACTGACGTTGAAAAGAAGTGCTCTACACTGTGCTTTTCTGTTGGTTGTCAGAAACGTGCTCACGCGGTAGTTTCCCAAGGAATAGCACCCTTGTCTGCAGATGTTTCCACATCGTTTTACGCTTCCCTTCCAAATTTTAGCTCTTCTGGAATATCACACAGCAAAAGGCTGATGTTGCATAACGGTTTGCCAAAAGTTGTGCCTGCAGCCGTTTCTAGTATAAGCCAGACCATCAGCACTTAGCCACCATAGCTCGCATCTCTGGAGCATTACACTCAAAGAAAATTATTAGAAATGAAGCGCCACTGATAGCTCAAAGAACGTAATTCCCAAACACGGAAAATCGGAGTGGTGCGGGGAATACTGTGTGGAAATAAAAGGAGGACACTTTCTATTCAGACAGTAGTCACCCGTTGCCATGCGCTTCTTTGAACTTTGAATAGAGGCGTAGGTCAGCATCGAAAAACTTAGTGCCAAATGAAGTCGCATGCGCTGCTTTTCAGAGTAGTTGGTCGTCACTGAGAGATGTGCACTGGCAAAGCCAACGTTAACTGCCGCTTATTCCTGTCTTGAGTCTCGATAAGAGAAGAAAAGTTCTTTCCTGTCACGAAGACTTGGCACAATCCAGTAGAGTTGAGTTTTTTGATATTTTTTTCGATAGTCGAAAATCGAGTAACTCGATTTTTTTTGAGAATTTCGAAAGTCGAACAATCGAATAACTCGATTTTTTGCGTTTCTCGAAAGCCGAACAATCGAATAATTCGATTTCGAAGACACGTGCCCTAGAGAACCAAAAGAAACAGAGCTAAACCACAATTGTGGATGGAAAGAAATAGAATTTAGGAGGACAACTGAATAAGCGTTTGCAATCCAATTAGAAGGCCGGAATAACAAGACACTTGGTCTCTTCTTTTGCAAGTAGCGGACATTCCTCGCCGCCAGGCGTAATTTGCTACGCGTACATAATCTCGTCTTCGCCTGATGACTCGTTGTTCTCTTCCGGCTCTTCGCTGGTGAACAGTGGTTTCCAAAAAGAGGGCTTTCTGCCGCAATCATTTATTTTCTGGATGTGCACAGAGCCCTCATAGGTGAAATGTTTCAGAGGCAGCTTAAAAAGACAATTAAAGGGGGTGTGTAACTGAGAAGTGCAACACTCCAAAATGTTGTGCATATTTGTCCACAATCGGCTGGCATACGAAGGCGAGGCCTGGGTTGAAGAGTGTAGGGATTCTTATAGCTTCATGGGAGAACCAATTAGAATTGCCTTGCCGTCTTCTCTAGCAAAGATTCATCAAACAACTGCATTCTTGTATCCGCCAGCGTTCTGAGAGGTGTTCAACAAGGAGGCGTGTGTGATGCATATATAAACCTAACCACAACTAGAACCTCGATTTGATATTTATAACTGAGACTTGGCTCACTGATAAAATTCAGGACTCAGAAATCGTGGCTGGCCTTCCGTACTCCATTTATAGAACTGATCGTAACCACGGTAAAGGAGGGGGTGTTTGTTGCCTTGTTGAAACTGATCTATATGCTGACTTCACAGTACACGCATCTCCCAAAACAGCGGAAATGCTTTGCATAGACCTGTTCCTTCCGTTGACATACTCCCGCATACGTCTCATCACTGTTTACAGGCCCCCGAATTCTACCCAAGTAGAAGACAGTTCGCTTCTTGAGCTGCTTCGTGACTTGGCTTGCGTTCATTCTAGCACTATATTGGTTGGTGATTTTAATCTCGATGTCGACTGGTTCACTACTACATCTCTAAATTCAAGTGCTAGGACCTTCCTTGACTTTTTTCGGAATTCAGATTTCACGCAGTTTGTAATGAATCCCACACACAACAACAAAATTCTTGATATCGTTCTCTCATCCACCTACAACGTTCGTAATGTAAGCTCACTTCCACCACTAGCAACATCTGATCATGCAATCGTAAAATTCGAAATCACCTCGACCTTTGGTCGAATGAAAAGTTTTCCCGTGCCGGATTTTTCAAGAATAGACTTTTCTGCACTGAATCAATATCTGTTCAATATTAATTGGCTCAATCTATTTGATCAGTACTCTTCTGTAAATGATGTTTATCAGCGTTTCTGCCTAACTCTTTATAATGCACTTGCCTTGTTTGTTCCTTTCAAAGTTCCAAAATGCTCGCACATCACCTATCCACTTCATATCACAAATTTATTGCACCAAAAGACAAGACTTTCCCTACAACTGCCTAATCCACTTTCCAATCAACTTTATAGAAAAGTTTGCACCGACCTGCACTATCATCTAAAAAAATTTCTTGCTAATTACGAGCGTCGCATATCAAAAAAAGCACCTCTTAATCTATTTTACCAATATCTGCGGAAAAAAGTGAAACCTGCTGCATCGTTATCTACTTTAACTGATCATAAGGGTAATCGCTATATTGATGACAAAGAGAAAGCTGAAGCACTTGCGCAGTATTTTACTAGTGTCTTCAATGCCGACTGTCCTTCCAGTGAATCTCAACTGGGATTAAACAGTTATGGTCGAGAATTACTCAGCGATTTGTACTTTTATCCTGATGAGGTCTCTGCCGTACTAAAAAGATATCAGCCATCAATAAGTGAACCCTACGATGGTCTTCCACAAATATTGTACCGCAAATGCTACCTTTCTCTATGCAAACCGCAAGCGCATCTGTTTAATCATTCCCTCCTCTTAGGAGAAGTTTCACAGTTATGGAAACATGCCATTGTTAGAGCTATTCCAAAATCATCGAGGAACAATGATCTTAGTAACTTTCGGCCGATAAGTCTGACGCCTGCTCCAGTAAAGGTGATGGAAAGATTAATAAGAGACAAACTTGTAGCCTGGTTAAACAAAATCTCCTTCATTCCTCGCGAACAACACGGCTTCTTATCTGGTGCTTCTACCACTACTAATATACTTGATTCTGTTTATGATCGGAGCAAAGCTATTAACAATGGCAAGTCAGTAGAAATCATATACCTCGATTTTTCTAAGGCGTTTGATAAGGTATGCCATAGTAAGTTGATAGAAAAACTTAGATTTGCTGGCATACGTGGTAAACTGTTAGAGTGGTTTAGATCCTACTTACGTGACAGATTTATGACAGTTAAAGTAAGACATTCGTTTTCGAGAAATTACAGATGCTCTAGCGGAGTACCTCAAGGGGCCGTTTTATCACCACTTCTTTTTTTAATGTACACTCATGATTTGCCAAAAGCCCTCATGTCCCATTCTGCTATTAGTGTTAAGGTTTTTGCTGACGACGTAAAAATCTATGCTGCTTATGACAGCTTAAACAGGTCAGAGGTACATGCAGCTCTTGTCAATGCAGTTGAAAGAATTAACGTATGGACTCATCAATGGAACCTCCCACTCAACGTAAGCAAAAGTATGTTGATGCCTATTGGTAGCTCTGCTCCTATGGATTTCTACGTCAACGGTGTTGCTATGTCGAGAAGTAATATTGTCAGAGACCTGGGTATAACATTCGATGCTGATCTCAAGTTTTCTAAGCATATCGATTGTGTAACAAAAAAGGCATCTAGAACCATATTCATGATTTTCCGCAATATCAAATGTTCAGATGTGCCATTATTATTACGACTCTATAAGGCGTATGTATTGCCTCATGTTGAGTACGGCACACATGTTTGGTACCCTGTTCTCAAAAAAGATATTTTGAAATTGAACAAGTACAAAAACTCTTTACCCGAATTTTATGGTACCGATTCACCGAATGTTCTGATCCCTCTGCACTGCCAAACTATAAAGAGCGCTTGAAAATATTTTCCTTACGTTGTCTAGTCTGTAGAAGATTACTGGCCGATCTATCGCTTCGCTATCGCATTCTAAAAAGAGAGGTTAAGCTGTCTGCAAGCAAATATTGGATATTTCGAGCTAGTAGCCCTAGAATGAACAACTTCAATATCCATTATAATAGAATCCACAAAAAACATTTTTCTACTGTCTTCAATTCGTTTTTCTATCGCTGCGCAAGACGTCTAAGCCTTCTACCAGCTGAACTGTTCCAGGCGAGATCAGTGATCATTTTTAGGCGCAATTTAATGAGGTTAGATCTTCCGCACTTACTTAGAATCGATCATTTTTGTTAACAATTAGACTCTTACAGACACCAAGCTTGCTGCTCTCGTCTCGCACACTATTGTTCATGGTCATGACTGCCTTTCGAAAACGAAGAATAAGCTCCAAATTCCATATGGGAGGAGAAAGCATGACAAACACCTCATTTACGTAGCTTCTAGCTTGATTGTTGTATGGTGTTTCTCGTTCCATCACTTCACAAACAATAAGAATCGTAACTCGCAACAGAAAATCTCTTTACTCTCTTCAATTTTCACTATTTCTTAAGCTTATAATAATTATGTACTGTTTCAGATATGGTATCGGCACTGAAGCATTAGCACGTTACAATTCATCATCCTTATCCTCAACATCCTTATCATAATCTCTCCTCCAAAGTCTCTGCATTCCATTTTTGCAATTGAAAGCTTGTTTTGTTGCGGCGTTACGATTCATCGAATTTTGCTTCAGTGACAAACATGAATCGAGAAACACTCAAGTTCGTTAAATGTTATGTTTTTCTTCGATTACATTCCTTTTCTTGTATAGCGCACAATCATGTGCAATAAATCAATCAATCAAATCAATCAATCAACCTTTTCGCTTCTCTCAAAAGCAGCACTCATGCTTTCCGGGCGTATGATTGTGCTCGAAATTCTTTCGAATATTTGAATGGTTTCGAATGCTCACAAATTTTGAACATTCGAATTCGAGCAAATTCGAAAAAAGTTGTTTTCTGAATATTCGAATTCGAATACATTCGAAAAACGCAATTTCTTGAATATTCGAATTCAATATTCAAATTCGAATAAAAATCATTCAAATACGTACTTGAATAGGTCATTCAAACAAAACTGTAAACCTGTAAACTAGGCACGAAGATGAGATAGTACCCGAAAATATCGCTACCAGAATCGACTATGCAGGAGTGATTTTCGTGATGCTGCTTAATATTGATGAGATTTTTGAGAATTCTCAGGGAATCTAGTAACCTAGAAAAACCGGACCATTACATCCTAGGCATGTTCAACAGCAATGAACAAAATATCACGTTAGCTCTAATTAGCTATCACCTCAATTTCAACTCCCTCTCTAAGCCACTCTGACGAGTCCCTCGCTCTCAAGCATTGTCGAACATCGTTCGATTTCGAATTACCTTTGAACGAAGCCTCGGGATTTTCGAACCCTCCAAATGAAACCGCAGGTTGTTCCAAATCGGCGATCGCGAAAAAGCATTGTTCGAATATTGCTAGAAATAGAACAAAGTTTGAACAATATCAAGAGTCGGCCGCCAGCACCCTCGAAAGGAAATCACAAATCGTTAGCGCCAAATGCCGTATGCGCAGAAGTGAGGCGAGTTTGGACATGGGGTTTTCGGGAAACGGAGACGATCCATACTCAGGCGGCCTACTCTTGATATTGTTCGAGCATTGTTCGACTTCGAACAATATTCGAACAGTGCTTTTTCGAAATGATCGATTTCTAACAATGCTCGAGCAATGGTTTTTCGCGGAATTCGATCTCGAATATTATTCGAGCAACGTCTTCCTATCTTCGATTTCGAGCAATGTTCGAATAATGCTTTTTACGAGATTCTATTTCGAACGATGTTCGAGCAACAGCGATTTACGATTTTCGAGTAATCGAGCGATCAATTGTTCGAAATCGCACGAACAATTATTCGGCGCGATTAATCGAGCTCAAGTCTACAATCCAGTTAGTGCTGACACCCCGTGTGGCTCTCGGGTTATCACGGATGAGCGTAAACAATTTTGAAAGAACAGGCTGGACGCTGGAACAAACCACAACCGTGAATTGTCCCGTACAACAGGGTGCACCAAAATTACGTGGCATTTTTTCAGCCTTCGACTTCCACAATTTCTACATAGTTGAGAGCTGGATTGTATACTGATCTCTCGTAAGTCTTTCCATCTCTCGTTGGGTTAGCTTGTAGTTTTTGTCGCCTGTTTGACATTTGATAAGAATTGGCTGGTTCCCATAAACAAGACAAATTTTCCCGTTGTCCTAAGCCTGACGCCATAAAACACACGCTGAAACACATAAGTTTTCACAACACTTGTGGATCTTATTGGTAAACGAATAAGATAGTGTGACTCCTGTGGTATGCTAAACGAAGAGCATCAGAGAAAGAAAACCTGCATCATTGTAAAAAGCCCTTACAGAGCGGGCCTTGATCTGAAGAAGCCTGCTTAGATGATGGGTCGAACGCATCATTACACAGTGCACGAGACAGGGACCATGAGTTCACGTGCGCAGCAGAACCTTACACTGATCAAGTCTAAAGGCCTCTGCTCAATGCGGAGGGAATTTTGGATTATGAGCATGTGCCATGCCCTCAGCAAGGCAAAGTTGTGCACGCATTTCTGGCGCACTCTCTAGACGCGAGGAGTTCGACTGTTCAACGCCGAAGTCTTTCAGCGCTGGCTTGTGCTCCTTCTCCAAGAGAATTTGGCTCCTGCGTTTCTATGCTGCATAACAGGACGTGCCACGACTCCAGCGCTCTCTTCGGTACTACCCTGAGAGCACTGTAAATCACTGCGGATCCGATTTGCCCTGGTTTGTAGTTGTAGCTGATGCCACAGCGTTAGCGGCTGTGCCGCTTGCTGCGCAGTCAACGCACCTAGAGTGCTGATCTTCTCCAATCCGCCCGTCCGACAGAGGTAATCGAACCTGGAATTAAACAACTAAACAAACAACAAACAATTAAAGCTGTTGCGCAGCTCTATGCAGACATTCAACGGTGAGCACGGCAAGGAAGGATCTGGGAGGATTGGCTTATCCCATTAAAACAATGCGCTAATTGACCTACGACTGTTTTTTTTACTACGCGCTTAAACTCATTCCGGCTCTTTTGAAATCAGCAGCAGACAGAGCAGGGATAGCGAGGTTCATTTAAATTTACAACACCTTGCACATCGCTCATTCAGAAAGTCACTACGCAGACCAGCATGAGTGGTGCGGCACGAGACGGTGTTCGACTTGACTTAGGCCAGCAGCAGAGTCTTGCGGGTGCCGCGGGCCCGCCATGACAACGGTGGGTGGTGCGGCCCCGCGACGCAATACTGCGTACTTTTGCCGGGAGGAACGAAGAAATACAGAATGGATTTCGGCGGCATTGGATTTTTTTCCAACTTGTTTGAACGTTTCGTAAGAATTTCTTCTGACTCATCTGAAAAGCGAGCTTCCGTGGAGTGCTTTTTAATGCTTTAGACTGAACGATTCGGTTGCTAAATCGTGGTGGGATTCTTGAGTTGGTCTTCTATTTCCTTGTGAGAGGTTCAGTTACTTCTTTTGGTCTGTGTTGCAACCGCTCCAGCAGTTAGGTGCTTTCTGTTGAGTACCTCTTAGCTTCAACTATTTTTCTTATTGCTTAAAAAGTGAATAACATTGTTTGTTATATCACTGGGAAGGTGTAATAACGAAAAAGGTTATACACTCTTAAATGTCGTAGGATTTTGTACTACCAAATGTGGATTGCGCAACTATCATGATGGTTTGACAGTTTAGTGTGCTGCTTTCTATTGAGTATCTTTAGCTTTAACTGTTTTTCTTATTGCTTTAGAGTGTATAACCTTTTTTGTCTATTGAGTGTTTAGAGTGTATAACTTTTTTTGTTATAACATCGTCCCCCAAAGCTTCCAAAACAAAACTCCCTCCACCCAAGCTTCCAGCGGTCGGAAACAAAAGAAAGCCCCCCTCCCTCCAAGCTTCCCATCCGGTCACGCCCTCCGGGTCTCACCCGCAGCTCACCCGCAGCTCCTGGCGCTGCGGGTGAGCCGCCGTGAACTGCGGCAGCCCTCGAGGACCCTTGCGTGCGGCGGCTCCGCGACAACTCGCCCGCGCCGCGGCCTCCAGCACAGTGGCCGCGCGGGTCCCACTGCGGCGGGAGCGATTTGGACGAGTTCTTACGGTGCCACCGCGAGACTCTGTAGAGGCCCTTAGGCCGGCAGCAGAGTCTTGCGGGTGCCGCGGACCCGCCATGACAAAGGCGGGTGGTGCGGCGCCGCAAGGGCTGCTGTACGCAACACTGCGTACTTTTGCCGGCAGTTACGTCTTCTAAGAATGTCAGAGAAGAAGTAAGCAGAACGCTTTTTCTTTTGTGAAGAAGCGGTTTCTAAGTAAAGTTAGGAGATCTTGAATCTAAGCCCCGAAATCTAATAGAACACTTCTTATAACTCAACAGTTCTGTGCCATTTTGCGCTTGCTCTCATTTTTGTCGATCTACCTCCGGTAAAATTTCCTCGTTTGACAAGCAGCTCGAAGATAATGTGGTAGCCCTTGTGATGACCGCATTCTCTCCGATGCCTTGTTAAGTTCGATAGGTCCGTCCGATGCAGTTATAGCTCGTACTAAAAAGAACGGTCTGCTTTCTTGTTGCATTTCTGTGCAAGGGTTTTCCTTAAACCTCAGACGACTAACTTGTGACTGGAAGGGCACGGAGATTTTCCAAGCAATTGAGGTTATCTAATATCGTGCTAAGCTTTTTTTCGTTACATTTTGAGTGCAGAATTCCATACACCTCCATTTGTCGACACCACCGGTGATTATATTGTTGGTTGTTGGTTGTCAAGCCCTTTTATGGGTAAAAATTACGCACCAACCTACTATATCTCTAGCATGTAGATTCGTTTTAGAAAATGTTTGGAATAGATGAACCATAATGGACATCCTTCTATCACGCCCTCCGGCGGGTCTCACCCGCAGCTCCTGGCGCTGCGGGTGAGAGCCGCCGTGAACTGCGGCAGCCCTCGGGGACCTTTGCGTGCGGCGGCTCCGCGACAACTCGTCCGCCCCGCGGCTTCCACCACAGGCAGCGTGGGTCCCACTGCGGCGGGAGCGATATGGACGAGTTCTCGGGGTGCTGCCGCGAGACTCTGTAGAGGCCCTTACATGGTGAGTGGTCGAGGCGCAATAAATACTCGCCGTCGATCAGAATCATTGGTGAATCTCGAATCAATTTCTCGTCCACGTCTGAAGCTTCTTATACAAGCCGGACCAGACCCAAGCGCTTTTTGACTCGGTGCCAGACTTGTCTGGGAAGACCACCACACTGCCTTCAGCTTGGATGGTGCTGGTGCAGACCAGCACGTTCAGGTTTAACAACAAATATCAACACCCTGCCCCGGAAGATAGATATCAGATCAACCGCCTGCGTCGAAATGCATCTTTCCGCTGTATTCTGCTTCAGTACGCTCGACGAGTTAAGAATCGGTGCTACAGCACTGCTCCGTCTGCTGCTAGGAAAAGTGCTCGCCGACGTCGTTGTCAAGGGTATAAATGTCTGGACAAACCTGCCGAACAAGTCGTTGAGCAGGTTGACCAGCTCGTCGGCGGACTTGTTCGAAGACATCTTCGTGAAGCCTGCAATGTCGGCGAACAGAATAGAGACGTCCGTCATCAGATTCATCGTGAAGGGACGGAATTTCCGCACATCGGGCACCGACTTCAGCAGAGTGAGCGCTGAAATCACAGATTGGTGCGCAGACCACGGCAGCCGACTAGAAAGCGGGACCGCTCGCGACTCACGTTGCTCGTCGTTGTTGCCCTGCTGAGTGGCGTTCGACGTGCGACAGTTCGAGTCGAGACTGGCCGACGGTCGTCGCAGCTCGGACGCGTCCTTCAGCAGCTCGTCAGCAACCTGTGATATGCACAAGCTTCACTCCCCTCTCCCTCTGGGTCGTCGGCAGATGCTCCCGAGAGGAGATCCGCAGACTTGTCTGAGTAGGTGTCATGCTGAAGCGGGTCGCCAGGTGTCGAAGAAGGAGTTCAAATAATAAGTTTAGCGAGCTTGGATTTAGTTCTCTTGTAGAAGCTACCTTGTAGCTCTTTAAGCTTCATTTAGTTTATTCTTGAAAATTGCTAAACAACTTCAGTTCCCCTCAAGGTGTAATTCTGTAATATGAAGATTATGGACAATAACATGAAACAATTTGCGAAAAAAGTTGGAGAAGTAGCCTCCTTGTGCCATGTCTAGGCTTTTCGGTCGTTTCAAGGGTGATTTTCGATTTGAAAACGAAATGGAAACTTCAAGAACATATACAGGATGTCCACAAAGTTCTGACAGGCATCGTTTAATTACCATCGTTTTAACGTTTTGCAAAACTTTGTGAATCTCTGATTCGTTATAAAATTCAGAACCCGATAGCCCCGCTTTCTAAAGTGTCCGTCCATCTTTAAAGTTGCAACGTATAGGAGGCGGACGCATTGCATTTCTAGAGCTGTCCAAGCGAGCAGTGAAGAAATCGGACATAGAAAAAATTCTGCGATACCCGCGAATGAGCGTTTTCAAAGCTGCGAAGCATTTCGGGAAGGTAGGGAGGAGCTTCGGGAGTGGCCGCCCGTCAACGACAACCGCTCCCTGAACTATAAACAAAGACGAAATCCAGTGCGCTTCACATGGAAAATGGCGGAGAAAGTCACCTTGGGCCAGAACAGTGTTCCTAGAATAGTAAGGAATATGCCGAATATACGGTAGTTATAGAACGGGGAGCGGATCGAACATACGAATGGTCATCGCGGCTGCGGCAGCCACCGCCGCGCCGTAATTAGCGGCTCCTGCGCCGCCACCGACCACTGTCGCATGTGCTGAAGCCGCTGCCGCGAACGCGTCGACTACTCCTTTAGACTTTGCACAAAGCTCTCACTGGTTTTTGTCCAGCTATTCGGCCAACTAAGATTTCCTTCCGTCACGAAGGCCACTGGATACCTTCTAAGTCGTAAAGAGGGCGACGAAGCCAATTGATCATAGCCGGTAGGGAATTAGAACAGGACGCTGAAGACTGGATCGAATGAATACCAGTGACCGATGTGTCGGACTTGGAAATATTTTTAGAAAATAATTCCAAACTGATGAGGAAAACTTAAGGACAAATATTAAGGGTGTTGCCAAATTGATGTAAGCAAACATAAGAACGGCTGAAAATAATCCTGAAGAAGGTAAATAAAGGCAGTACAACGGGGTAGAAGTAAATCATTAGGACTGCAAGGAGGCCTAATGAGAGTATTCTCAGATCTTAAAGATTCGTAGGATCTTAAAATGTGTTGTTGAAATCTATCCTGGTTCTTCTTCACCTCTCGCCTGCCACATGCACGGGGATGTCGTCGCAGCTGCGGTGGAGGATGTCGCGCTGGCGGCGGGTCAAGGCAGCGAGTCGGAAGACGTAGCCGCGGAGTTGCCGCATTGCGGCCTAGGTCGCCGCAATTAGCGATGACATTCGTAAGTTTAGACCCTCACCCTTATAGAACCAGTCGAGTCTACGTGGGTACCGAAAACATGAAGGAGAGCCGATTTCAAAAATAGAGAAAGATGTTTCTCCTGGGCGCGAGTGAACACCTTCCCAAGGCGCTCTTCATGGGAGTCGAGGGTTCCACCCCCTCGTCCCCCCGGCCCGCCCACCCCCAACCGCTGGGCTTGCCCGAGTGTCCATTGGCTGGCTTACGAGATAATGGAGACGCAGACATTTGCAACGCATCTGCTTAAATGGCGCCGCTCAGCGGCTTGACTCATCATCAGTGGGAGCGGTGACGGCGATGTACTGTACTGTTTCTAGTGGGGACCGACTGGTGCTTAACAATAACGCGCCCCGATGACGATCGCGCGCCCGCATCGACCGTCTCCGCTCTGAATCCCGCCGCGAAAGGGCAGAGCGCAGAGCGCAGACAGACAGACGCTGGAGCGGCGCCGCCGGGTGGAATGATTCAAGTCATTTCCGCCAGCGACGCCGCCGGTGCCGCTGGGCGACGCCGCCGGTGCCGCCGGCTGGCCAGCGGCGCCGCTGGAGGCGAGCTCTGCGTCTCTGCCCTATGGTTAAGCATAGGGCAGCGGCGCCGCCGAGCGGCGCCGCAGAAGTCTGTGGCGGCCTTAAAACGCCACTCCACCGCTCTTCATTGGGCGTCGAGCGTTCTACCCCTCGTCCTCCTGGCCCGCCCACTTCCCCAACCCCTGGGGCCGTATGCTATTCTCGCCCGGCTCGGGGAAGGGGACGGTGCGAAAAATCGATGGCGCATGATGTGCATACCGGGGATGTGGGCGGAGACCGGACGGTTGGGGAGAGAATAGCATACGGCCCCTGGGCTTGCTCGAGAGTCCGGTGGCTGCCTTAGGAGATGGTGGATAGTGGCTGAATTACGAGATAGTGGAGACGCAGACATTTGCCACGCTTCTGTTTAAGGGCCGGTGGGGGAAAGAATGCCACTCCGTCCTCTTCACTGACGAGAAAACACTTGCCTTTGATGGGAGCTGCAGACAGCTATAACTACCGCCTTATCTTCGAAAAGAAACAGAAAAATGCTGCAGCTGCTTAAATTGTGGAGATAGCCCACTTCTTCAGCTCAGTAATGGTCAGGGGTGGAATTTGTTCGACGACCGGAAGGCATGCATCCCGTGTGGATTTTGACGAAAAAAATATTAGTTTGTTGAAAAAGTCTTGAATCCAAAATTTTGAAAAAAACTTCATGATTCAACAGGAACTTCCAAGGACTGTTTGGTGTCACGTAGTTGTAGCAGAAACATTCTGGAATATTTCGCATACGTGGCAAGTTGCTTCTGAGGGTAACAAGAGCGACTGGAGCAGCTGGGGCGACGGATGTAACGTGGTGTCCTCCTATATAAAGCGGAGAGGCATGAGTCATGACGGGTGACTTCTGTCGCGTTCCGTCTACAATGGATGCTACACCCGGCCGTTCGTCGTATCGCCGCCGCCAACCGTAAACACCACAACATGGCAGCATGGCAGGCAGCCATGACCGCCGGTGTTGACTATCACGACGCTTCCACTGCCGGGTGGTCACCAAAGAACACCCACTTGATGAGGTTTCGCAAGGCGTCATCGCGGCTATGACGAGCCGCCGCTGCCGGGTTCAGACAACACGTGCAGCGTTGCGGAAGAGGTCTGCGACGCGGCGCTACTCAGACCCCATGATCTGTAATGGAAGACGTCGAGTGTTTCGATGGGGCAGTCGATCCTATCATAGCCGCTCAGACAATCAAAACCGATCGATATTATCCATCGCTTAGGCGGAGCCATCGGCTCTCAAGACTTAATCGATGTTGGTGGGTGTTCTGTGATTATGATGGCCGACGGAAGGTCGATCAGGTAATCAGCCACCATGGTGAGAAATCAATCTCAACCGATAATAATGACATTTTCAGCGGTGATATTGGTTTCCTCTCAGACATTATACCGATCAATATTATCGATCGTTTCACCTGTGCTGCCGGTTCCCTCTCAGACTTAATTTATCGGGGCGGGTGTTGCGTCCTTAGCTCAGACTTCGATCAGGCAATCATTATCCTATTATATGGATCAAGCAGTCAATATCGCTCGTTATCGATTTTTTGAACGCGATACTGAATTCCCCTCAGATGCAGTGAAGGAAGGAAAATCAAAAAGAGACGGAAAATCTCACAATATATAATGGAGGATGACATGAGTCACTTTCTGTAGTGGTTCTTCAATAACAGAAACAATGTTCCCACCTTCCCCTCCCCCAATTTTTAGACTACACCAGGCTCTCGAGTATAATTCTTCCCGTACGTCTCCTCAAAATTAGCGGTCAATGTCATAATTTGGAAGGCGCTCTTTTTGATTTGGAAATTGTTCACTTTGATGCATACTAACTTCGTGGGCTGGGTTACTAAGCCATTTATACCTGCCCAGGTCCTCGAATTTTAAGCGGTGGACCAGGACAGCTCAGCGAAGGAAGTTCGTCGGACCTACGCATGGTTCGACTACGCTTTCAACCAAGTCTTGCCCCTAGGTCCCAGTTTTCTGCAGTGCTTTGACCATCCTAAGTCACCTGTTCCGAAGATCGTCACACGTCGTGGCATAAGGCACGGCGACTGGACGGAAATGGTCAGGCGTTCGATTAGGCTTGACGAGCTGCAATAGGTTGTGAACACGACTCCAGACGAAGCAGGAGTGCGGCGGGCATTTTCTTGAGTGCTATACAAGGATGTGAGTGATGCAAAGCAAGGCATCAATCTGCAGCAGGCGTGCGTTTCTACGTATTCGACTTCGACGCCAGGGATGCCTCCTTACCAAGCGTTGGTTGCCGGCGAAGTCGAACACGTAGAAGCGTCAGGCCTATGGTATACTCCCGCGTCGCTCCAGCGACGGGCGCGGGGCAACTGTCAACGGCGCGCCTTCGCTGCAGTGGCGGACGGCGCAGTGGGGCGCGGTTGTCAGTTGACGCGCCATCGCTCTCGTGATACGTCGCAGAGGGGTGTTATACCTCCTCGTCGCGGGAGAGAAACATACTCCCGTGCGGCGACCGTCGCAGCCCATCGCTCGTCGCAGTGCAGTGCACTGCGACGAGCGACGGGCAGCGATGGTCGCGGAGGGGGGGGGGGGGAGCGCTTGTCGTGCCCTATTCTATGCACTTCCGCGAACTTATTTCGACAGTTCCTTGGTTCTTGACCATACCATAGCAATTTCAACACATGTTTGGTGATGTTGGGTGGTCATTTGATGTCTCTGTTGTTCTCCTCGTAGGGTTTTCGTCGTGGCGGGACTCATTTTGGGTTTTTTCGACGGATTGAACAGCTAGTTTATTGAGGAGGTATTTTTCTGAGAAATCTACATTTCTGTGCCGGAGCAATACAGTTCCCGCTTCGGTCACGGTTAGAGCGTACAGACCGTCGGAGGACGGAGTCTCTGTTTATAACCTTTATACCACTGGATGTATAGTTTTATCTGCACGTTGCTGAGTTTCCAAGGAATGGTGTAATTGCATGTATTTTCGCTCTCTCGGCACGTGTCTGGATCTAGAAAATTGTTAAGATAGCAGAAAAGCTAGGCGATGCGCTTGTACAATAGCGTTCGCGTCGCACGGTCAAAAAGGAGTTGTGACGAATTAGTCCGCCGTAATCCGTCGTATGGTCATAACTCTCCCAGTTTTAGGTTCGAGAACTTCTATGTCATGGGAAATAAACTGCTCCAATCGCGTAAAGGCTGCTCATATAATTTTTTGAGTCGCCCACGACGAAATTCCCATGATCTGGTGAAGTTATACTTAAATTGTGGAGATCTCAAAGAGGTGAAAAGAACGATGTCAACCCTTTCTCAAAATATGTAGCTATCTAAATTGGAGGAGTTATGAGCATGCGACGTTTTGCGACGGATTAGCCCATCGCAACCCTTTTTTGAACCGTACGACCCTAGCAGTATTGCATCTCATGTGGGGTTAAGGTTTCGCGACTCTGTCACTGCTTTGCTTTCTGTGCTCTAGTAGGGTTGTCTCGAAAAACTCATGCGCTTTCCATGAGGTCAAATAATCTTGTTCTGTTACATGAAAAATCTATGTAAACTCGTTTTGAGAAAGGAAAGACTCGTAGATTGGGGTCCGATGGCGATTAAGGCATTTGATTCGTTTTCCTATACCTACCGCTTCCCCGTTGCATTTCTCTGAACATTGCTGCAGCACGATGCTCTCAGTTAGTCTGACTGGGCCCTTGAGCGAACTTATGACAAGACTCACGGTGGGTGTGATGGACAAAGCACGATTTCGTCACTGCACTGGATCAGCTGATTCGCTAGAGTTCTGCAAAAGTCTCCGTCTGCAGAACTGCGTGAACTATGTCAGCCTGAGCGATGGCGACGGCTCGCGACGCGCATCGCGAGCCGTCGCCATCGCTGTGCACTTCCGCGTCGCTGCAGCGGACGGGAGTATACCATAGGCCTCAGTCGTCGAAGCCGGCGACGGACGCTGGGTGAGTAAGGAATCCCATCGATGGGTGAGTACGGAATCCCATCTAGGTTGGGCTACGTTCCTAGCGTGGCCCACCATACCCGAAGCTGGCGAAGCCGGCAAGCCTGGCGTAGCCCGGGACGGCAGCCCGCCGGCGGAAAGTATAACAGTATAACGGTCCGCGGTGCAGCGTACCGCGGAAGGCTGTCGTACCATGGAGTTCGGCGCGGGAAACGCACTCCAATGCTACGCTAGCCGTCCCGGGACGAAGATGACCGTCCGCGGCACCTTCCGTCCGCGGAACGTCCGCGGACGAAGGGTGCACCGCGAATAGCTGGCGTGGCGGGGCGCGGCGATTGGCCAGGTGAGGGATCTCGGCGCGATCCCCGCCCGTCCGCGGATGCTCCCGTGGGAGTTTAACATAGGGATCGTATTTAAAGATACAAAACGGGAGCGATAGCGGTCGCGCGCGGCGGCGCCTGGCACGTTGCCAGCTCTGTCGACCTGCCGAAATTTTCGCATTGGACCACGTCAGCATGCTTCCTACTGGCATCTGGATTGTAGGAACGCATGAAAGGAAGGCGATCCACTAAAACAGACCAAGCCGTTAGTGATATGGCTTAGCTGAGCAAAATGTCACATATCAAGGAAGTTAAACTTTGTTCGTATCCATTTACCCGCTTCACTTCTGAAGGAACGGTGAACTCGAGATATTATCGTGAAACTTATGTCGAAGATATACAGTGCATGATCTAGAGTGGCATGTAATTAAGGCTAGGTAAGTATGTTTAACAGAACATTCATTGAGGAAGATATGACATCAACATTGGACACTGTCATGATTTCACAAAACAGGAATGCCGTTTTTGTTTTCTTCTCCAACGGTCAACGGCGAAGAAGCTAACCCAATGGGCTGGGTCGCGGCGCTCCTCCGTTGTCGAACCTGATTAACGTCATGTTGAAATCTGCAAAGTTACAACACTCTACTCCACTACTGCGTTTAACTTCACGCCTATCATACTCTATAATAACGGGCTAAGCGATTAGCCATGGAGCACGTCAAAAAATAGGGGCTGAAACATCAGGGGCGGGAACATCAGGGGCGCGAAAATAGCAGAAAATACCCAGACGCCTTCCACGTGCCTGGCGATGCCGTAGATGCACCGAACACGTCGGCAAGCATGCCTGACGATGCCGTAGACGTGCCGAACACGTCGGCAACCGTGCATGGCGAGCGGTAGACGTGCCGAACACATCGGCGACCGTGCATGGCGAGCCGTAGACGTGCCGAACACGTCCGCGACCGTGCATGGCGAGTCGTAGACGTGCCGAACACGTCGGCGACCGTGCATGGCGAGCCGTAGACGTGCCGAACACGTCGGCGACCGTGCATGGCGAGCCGTAGACGTGCCGAACACGTCGGCGACCGTGCATGGCGAGTCGTAGACGTGCCGAACACGTCGGCGACCGTGCATGGCGAGCCGTAGACATGCCGAACACGTCGGCGACCGTGCCTGGGCATTTAGATGATCATCGACTGGAGGCGTTCACAGCAGGGGAGGCAATCGATATCGATCGATGTTATCGATTTTTTTGTGGATGTCGTGCAAGCGCCCTGAAACAGCAGCCCTGGGGGTAATCGAGGTCGCTGAACACGAATCTGAAGTCGACCAATCGATATCGATCGATATTATAGATATTTCTGTGGATGTCGTGCAAGCGCCCTGAAACAGCAGCCCTGGGGTAATCGAGGTCGTTGAACACGAATCTGACGTCGACCAATCGATATCGATCGATATTATCGATTTTTTGTGGATTTGGCGACCGGAACTTTAAGTCCTAGGGGTATCGTGGTTGGTGAACGCGGCTCTGAATCCCGTTATTGAAGTGTCGAGCGCCATCAATCCATTTGGGCCGTATTATCGATTTTTTGTGGATATCTTTCTTTCGGTCCGAAACTTCCCTCCCGGGGTAATCGTGGTCGCTGCACGCAGGGTCGAAGTCCCTTTTTGAAGTGTCGATCGCCATCAATTCAGTTTGAGCCGTTTTATCAATTTGTTTGTGGATGTCGCTCTGGCGATCGGAAATTTCAGTCCTAGGGGTATCGTGGTTGGTGAATACGACTCTGAATCCAGTTATTGAAGTGTCGAATGCCTTCATTCCATTTTGAGCCGCATTTACGATTTGTTTGTGGATGTCTTTCTTGCGGTCCGATCTCCCCGCCCCTGGGCTAATCGACGTCACTGAACTCGAGTCTGAAGTTCATATTTGAAGTATCGGTCGCTATCAATCCATGTCGAGAGGCATTACCGTTTTTGTGCAGTAAAGGCGCTGTTACCCTACCAAAATCCAGGTGTGAATAAGGCGCCATGTGCGGTTACACTCTTTAACGTGCAGTGTGCCTTGGCGCGTGAAGTTTCGAAAATCATGGCTGAATATCGATTTTTCTGTGGATATCTTTCTTGCGGTTCGGTACTTCTGTCCTGGGGTAGTCGATGTCGCTGAAGGCGAGCGTGAAGTCCACATTTGAGGTGTCCATCGCCATCAATCCATTTGGGCCATATTATCGATTTTTTGTGTGGATTTAGTCATCAAATAGTGGGCGGGGGAAATAGGGGGGGGGGAGTGAATTACGGCACGAAAACACGAAAATAGCGAAAAATACCCAGACGTCTTCTCCCTGCCTGGGAACTTCTGCCCTGGAGGTGGTCGAAGTCTCTAAACACAAATATGAACTTCGCTTTTGAAGTATCGATCGCCATCAATGGATATTGATGAAGCTATAGATTTTTTGCGGATGTCGTCTATGCGGTTTAAAACTTTAGCCCTGGAGGCAGTTGAGGTCTCTCAACACGAATCTGAAATTCGTTTTTGAAGTATTGATTACCATCAATCGATACTGATCAAGCTACCGAGCGCGAAAATAGCGGAAAATACCCAGACGTCTTCTACGTGCCAGGGATTTAGAAGACGTGCGGAATACGTCGCGTGACGTGCCTGGAACTCAAAGGACGTGCCAATGGCTTCGCTCAGCGTGTTTGGGGATTCAGATAGACGTGCCAAAAACGTCGTCCGCTGAGGGTGGATCAGTGAGAGGGACCAGTAGCAGTAATGGGGGACCGTTTCAATAGGGGAAGACCAGTAGCAGGGTCAAGCTTGAGGTTCGGGAATCGAAGGGGGGGGGGTCGTGCTGTGGCCTCGTCTGGAGGGGGGGGGTCGTGCTCTTCCGGTCTTGGCAGAGGATTATCTCTTATTCTTCACGTTTTTTGGTGATTTTTTAATTCTTAATAAGTTTTTTTTTTTCAGGAATGCTTTCGAAGGTGTGGAGTCTCTCCTTCGTCCCGCAAAGTTGTAAAAATTAATATAACAAGTTTCAAATAATGATTGTGTTGCTCGTTAGAAATAAAGATTTTCCGCCGGCAGATTTGGAGTCAATGAGAAGTTTCCATTTTTCAGTTTTTTTTCAGGAAGTCATGGACGCGACAGTTTTCTGCCTGAACGTGCGACATCTACGTCCTAAATTGCAGTCTACCAAATTTGAAGTGTTAATTGCTAAGGAAAATTGGGTACTTTTCCTACAAGATTTTTGGAAGCACTCTTCGAAGCGATGACCGAATGGCAACCGAGGATGGACTTGTCACGGAACTAATTCTCTCTCTTCTGCTGGAAACAACATCAGAAAGTGAAGTTGTACCCAATAAAGTTTTAATCCACCGGTTGACACAAGGGAATAGAACGTGTCTTTGTGAGACAATCTTCTGTATAAACAGTCGCTCCGATTTGTACCATTTGCCGAAAAAATTCGATACCGTTAATCACATGGAAGCCGCTATTTTTACAAGCTGCTTTTTAAAGCGTAGAACCCACACCTCTTACTGTTTTAAAAGCTCTGTGAATTTTTCAGAGATCCGAGATATGGTAGGTTACGTGGAACCATTGCGTTCTCCGATATCACCGATCGCCACTGAAGGACGGACTTCTTGCGGCAAATATTTTTTACCTTCTGCAGGAAGAGCATCAGAGAGTGAAAACTGGGCCATCTTAGAGCTCAAGATGTGATTAATATACAATCATAAACTAAGCTTCTTCGCAGCGATCTCCGATATGATTAGGGCTGATCGTGTTTAAATTTTTCGCTTTTCAAGAAAAATTAATTAATTTTTACCTGAAGCAGATCACCCACACAGTTGAAATCTTGCCACAAAAAGTTTCAAGTCTTGTTTAATGCACAGTGTGAAAATTATGGTTTTCTGAAACGAATGGACTGGATCGACCACTGGTCGATATGGCACCGACGTCATGGGAGCGACGAAATTCGACGTTCACAAAAATTACTATAAGTTTTCCACAATTTTAAA
>OX377203.1:55880581-56012301 GCA_947396885.1 Heligmosomoides polygyrus polygyrus | reverse complement strand
GGGGGGGGGTCGTAAATTTTCGGCAAAAATCGAACCCCACGCTTGACCCTGACCAGTAGTGAGGAACCAATAGATCGCCCTATCACACCATATACTATACGTACTGCGAGCCTTTTGTAAGTGATACTGCAACATCGCGCGAAGCGCGCAAGTGCGAGGAACGCCGATAGGCGTGACGTAGCACGTGTTATCTATATATTATATATTATCGAATTTTATACATGACAAAGTCATTTATACATGAACGAGGACGACGCCCGCGTGTCCAAGGTACATATCGACAACAACCAGTACTGAAATCTAAGACAGCCCGTTAATCTACTTTATCTTCTTCTTTGTGAAACTAAACCGAAGCAGCGCCTCTGAGCACTGCTTTCTCGTGTCAACAGCTGCTCCACTTCGGATGTTACACGCTTAACGTTCGGCTCATTCGAAATTCTGTTGGTCGAGCTTTTTTTAAAGAATCTTCGGCGCAAAACTCAGCTTCTTTCATGACACAGGGCACGACTTAAACACCATCTGCAGAAGATGTTTTCAGCGAGATCGTATCACCAGTCGTCGCCTTCCTCGATGTTAGACTCTCTACCAACTTTTAAATGTTTGTGAGCCACCGAATGCCGATGAAGCAAAGTGATCCTGCTCGCAACCCATTTGACCTCACGCATAGAAACGTAGAACGGAAGATGATGTATGATGGCTGGATCGAACCTCTGTCCAGGGCGAGCTTTGATCAGACGCCCATCGAAGCCACGATCGCACCACGTGTTTTGCAGTGCCGGCAAGAACCACGAATTTTGTAGTTATTAGTGACTTATGAAGCTACCTCTCACCCTCCTCGCTCGCCCCAGAGTTCTGTGCCAGTAGCCCATTGGCGAAGTCGCTTACAGAACCTTGTATTACATTTAAGGTTCATTCTTCTCGATCCTTGGTATCCCGGTCAAGGTCCCCCCCTCCTTAATAAACATGTGCCCGTGCGTCCATGCTCATCCATAAAAACATGCCGGGGTCTCGTATTCCTGGCGAAGAGATGGATTAGTTTCTCACGGACTCCATAATCCACTGCAGATCTCCTACTTCAGATTTTAGTAGTTGGGACAAAAGGTCGATGGATATACCTTGCAATCCACTCTCGATCGAAAGTCAAATAGCCTTCCTCTAGTGTTGTAGCATAGTAATCTCGGCGGGCTCACAGAAAAGTGTTTATTTGAGTGTTCCAGTTCCCTCCCTTGCACGAGAGTTCAAATAAGCAGTACAGGTGCCGCCACTGGCCCTTTCCTCTCTGGAATCTGCCTCTCCGATGACTCAGCATGATCCGGGGCGAGCTGCCCCGTAATCGGCCGACAGAGCTGGCAACGCGCCAGGCGCCGCCGCGCGACCGCTGTCGCTCCCGTTTTGTATCCTTAAATACTACCATAACATAGGCCTTAGGTGGGAGGTGCTGCCCCACCCGCCGTATTCGCCAGATCTTGCGCCATCGAACTACCTCCTATTCTTAGCTCTCAAGCAACACCTGAGGCATAGCTTCTTCAACGACCGAACCGAACACGAATCCGAGGTGGTGCACTTCTTCGAACCACAGCCCACTTCATTATGGAGGAAAGGAATTCGTGGTCTCCCCATTAGATGGCAGAAGTTTGTAGATATAAATGGTAGTTACCTTTTAGTTGAAGTCGCTCACAAAAGAAGCAATAAAAAATTTTTAAAAAATTACGCTGTGGTGCAAGACTTTTTCACCAACCTATTATTTGCTCTCCAACTCCAAATCCAATTGATTACTACGAACGGTCGATTCTAGAGCAAAAAAAATCAAATGCAAAAAAATAAAGGGATTATTTACTAAACAGGGTGTCTCAAAAAATAAACTGTTTGAGAGGGGATAACTTTGCTCACAGTAAAGGTACTTAAGAAGATGAAGGTTCATGGAGTATGAAAGCTTTAAAAATAAAAGTTTTCTTTAAGCGGTTCGGAATGCGCCATGCACTCATCTGATATTTTGCATTTTACATTCGATTGATTGTGTTTCGCTTGAATACTTGTACTTGTATAATTTCTCCACAAGGTGGCCATTGATTTGTGCTTCTTTTAAAGTTAAAAACTTAAAAATACACTACTGATTGCGAAACACGTAGGGTATCCTGAAGTAATGCAGGTACTGATTGTAAGGTTCTAACATTGCTGCTAGCGAAGGCTTTGAAGATGAGACTCATACGAAAGCACAAGGTAACGAGACTTCTGTGGCGTGTAAACAGTCAAGATTGCGCCATGTCCCGCCTGAAACCTTGCACTTCAGACTCGAATGGTTGTGCATGGGCTGAATGTTTGTTAGAATTTTGTTACTACTTGGCCAGATTAAGATGTGCTGTGCTTCTTCTAACGTTTTTCGTTGCCGAGTAGCTGCAGTTAAGTCGATTAACCTCTCCATTCAACTTAAATGTTGTTTCATCAGTATACAGAATCCGTTTTGAAAAATATGTGTTCCCGCTCACATTTAAATCGTGCATCAATAAACTCGCATGTCACTGCCTTTTACGTGATGGCCAAGTTCTAAACGCTTAATGAAGCAGAGCACAGCGTAATCTGGCCAAGTAGCAACAAGATTGTAACAAGCGTTCAGCCCATGTACAATCAATCGAGCCTGAAATGCAAGGTTTCAGGCGGGTACATGGCGCAATCTTGACTTTTTCACGCCACAGAAATCTCGTTACCCTGGGCCTTCATATGAGCCTCAAACATCTTCAAAAGCTTCACCAGCAGCAACATTTTTTCTGCCTGCACAGAAATCGTACAGCCGGAAGGCAAAAATTTTCATAGCATTAATCATCGCCTTTTGTTGTTTAATAATGCAATATTGGCTCTGTCATCCTCCATCGAGAATATGCCACATCTCATGGACGCCTTTGAATATTTTGTCGCTTTATGAAGTTTTTGTCGCGCATTCGACGCTGTATAAACTCGAGAAAAGGACCAATAAATCGCTTTCGAGCAAATTGTCCACCGTCCGACTAAACATTAGAACCTTTCAGATAGTACCTGCATTTTTGACATTTCCTGAATTTGTCGTAAGCCGCAGTGTGCTTTTAAGTTCTAATCCTTAAAAGAAGCACAATTCAATCAATGCGCCCACTTTCTGGAGAAATTATAACAGTATTGAAACGAAAAATAATCAATTGGGTATAAATGCAAGATTTCAGTCGAGTGCATGCGCATTCCATGCCGCTCATACGTCAAAAAACTTCTACTTTCTTAAGCTTTCACACAAACCCTTAACTTCTTCAGCACTTTTCCTGTGGGCGAAGTTATCACCATTCAAACAGTGTATACATTTTTTGAGACCCCCTGTACAGCAGCCTGATTCAAAACTGCGTTTACACGTGCTTGGAGCAAAATCCATGGAGATCTGTCTGCAGCCATCGTCGACAGGTCCCGAGTCCGTCTTCGAAAGTGTGTTGAAGTCAAAGATCAATAGTGAGCCTCCGATTAAGTTTCTCTCTTATGAAGATTCTGCCGCTTTCCTCTTGTTTCGAAGAATGTTTTAGCAGCAGTTATAACAGCGTATATCATACTTGTAAGAGAACTTTTCGGACACCCTATATTCCTGATGGAAGCAGACGTGGATATGAACAAGGGACTACAGAGGGAGATGCACACGCAGCCATCTCACCGCATCGAAATGAACCGCGTAATGAGCGCAGGAGAGCAGCGCCCCGCAAGCACACGGCACGCTCATGTCGAACGGCTCCAAAGTGAGACTCTCGTTGAACACGGTGATGGTGACGTAGCGTTTCTTACAGGCACTTCTGTGTCGTTTGCTCAAGGTCACCTCTGCTCTGGCAAACTACGAGAAATACCTAGGATTGCAATGCTGGATCCGATTGCGGCATTCACTTACTGCTTAAGGAGACATGTTGCGTTTGATAGGAAATTCTGAAAAGAATCAATACCCGAGAAACGCGGACTAGTCCTTGGAATACTATAGCTCATTTCACCTTTACAGCTACATCGCTTCTGCTAACCTCTATAACATCGTTTCAAGACTAAGAAGACAAAACTCTTATTTGGGGATGCAGTGTAGGGTTAGGTTGCACTTCTGAAGCTGCACGAGAGAATTGCATGCCAATGCCATATCTTCACCTACGTGCCCTCCTCTGAGCGTGAGCCAAACCAGCGAGTTCGAAAACCTCGCGACGCCGTGCACTTGTGCATCTCGAATGCAGCCCTGGTGTTGAAGACTTGATTCATGAAGAAGGCTCCACAGGCAGGAGCCTCCGCCGCTGGTGCCCATTCGAATGGTCGGCTCACGAAAAGCACTCACTACCTATCGGCTGATGTGGACCAGTTTAGTCTTTTTGGTGGAAAAAATATGATAAGGAAGCAATTGTCATGAGAGGAACCTAAAACAGAGGGTGTGCGGCAAAAATGACGGGGTAGCCGTTTCAAAGCGATTTATACGGCAGCATTTTAAGTTCGAGTCAGAGAAGTGGACGCCAAGAACGTCATTGCTCCTGTTGCCTCTCCTTATTCACAATATGGCTGAATATGAACGGAAATGGTTACCTTCTTGGGCATGACCGATTGAATCATGTGATCCTTGAACTGCGTCTCCAACTCGAGGTCTTTCCTTGCCAGTAGAGACTGACCCACTTTCAAGAACGTCTTTCGCTGTCTGACCTGGAAACGCTAACATGTCAGGTAAACTCCTAGTCACTTAGCAACTGCTGCTCTTTCCCCATTCCCCAAAATGAGTATCCTTGGAGGGATCTATCGATCAGCGGTAACACATGTGGCTGCACAAAAGACAGCCGAGCTTGGAAGAAGCGAGGGAGACCTCGACGGAGCACCAGAGCGGTGATAATAGAATTTTGTAGGTCTCCTTTACTCCGACTGGTCCGAAGCGTTGCGGAGCTGCTCAAAAACGAAGAGAGTCAGCGCCTCTCGGCTGGAAGAGTACAGCATCACAGGGTGGTCTTCGGGTAACCAACTGAAACAACTACGCTATTCCCCCGGTGCATACTATACCGCAACCACCTTCCACCTCAGCCTTCCCCCCCCCCACCCCTGTTGCATTATCATGGAGGGACGTTGTGGCCCAACTGCACGTCAGTTCACCTTAAAAGACGGGCACCGTAACCGGACTAGGTGGCTCTTTTGAAAAATGTTGGGAACAACTGCCACGAATTAAGTGAAAACCCGTAGCGAACTGGAGTTTTGACTAAAAATAGAGGTTGATTCAACTGGTTCGTGTAGCGGTCGAAAAAGCGTCGTGATTGATGCGGTAGAACTATGGTGTGACAGGATTCAAAGAGGTAGAACTAGAAAGTGTAAAACAACGGATGACAGAGATAATCCTTTGGCAAAAATGAAGTTGTCCATGAATAGAGATACATCATGGCGTCGAAATAGGACACCCTTGGAGGCAGATTTCATCGTCAGCTACACAAAGTAGCTTGAAATGTAGACGAATCGCGCTCTAGAGCGCAATAAATGATTCGACAAACAGCAAGAATATGGAAGACACAACAAAACAAAGGTGCAACACTTTTCTGTGTCCCTAGGGCATTGGGGCAGTGGAGACTGAGGGTTGTCTATTGTTCTCTGAAACCAAGGCTTCAGCGTGCTCGGGATATCTTTACCATATATAATCGAGAGGGGCATGAGTCATGTCCAAAGCCTCGCCGACCTGTTCGAGGCCCGCGGCGAACGCGGGCGTTCGCTGCTGACGACGTATGGACTGTTGACGGAACAAGTTGATCACTTGACGCATCTAAGTTGTTTGTGGAGTCACCATTATCATCACTGTCATTATCATTGCTATCATTCCGAAACCCCCGAAACCCACCGCGCTGTAAGTGGCCCGTCACGCTGTTCGAGACCCCGGCGAATGCGGGTGTTTACTGCTGACGTGAACTGTTCGAGACACATGTTGATTCCATCGAAGGTGTTTAAGAACCAGCTGCCAGAGGGATGGTAAGCAAAGGACACCCATCATAGGATGGCGCTCTGTGCCGGTTCACCCACGCGTAGCCTCCATTTTCCCTTCATTTTTGCATTCTAGGCTTACTGAAATCTCCACTGCATCTCTCTATCTTCCTCACTACCGCTTACATTTACCTCACCCGCTTGACATCTGCTGCAATCTGTGCACGTCCTACCATAGCACTTCCACAGGTGCCGCAGACGTCCTTCAAAAGTGCGTCGGAATCAAACAGTCGATATTGATCGATATTATCGATCTTTTGGGCGGTGCTGTCGATTTGCTCCCAGAGCTAACTTATCAGGCTGGTAGTTTGGTGATTGTGTTGGCCGAAGGAAGCGCTCCATAACAGAGCGAATCTCTATCATGAAATCAATGTTGATCGATAATATCGATCTTTTGACCGGTGCTATAGGTTTTCTCTCAGGCCTAACGGACCGAGGTGGGTGTAGCGTAATTACGAGGGCCGACGAAAGGGCTTTGCAGAAGAGGAAGTTTCGATCGAGCGATCAACCAGCATGGGAAAATTTCGATCAAACTCATTTCTCGCGTTAGGTTGCTATGCTTTTCTACCTGCCTAGGTCCTCCAATTTTCAGCAGTGGATTAGGACAGGCCTGTGAACAAGGACGGGGAGGGGGCAAGAACAAGGATGCACTGGCTTCGGCTACCTATTCAACCACATCCTGGGTTTCAATTTTTACCTGCGATTTGACATGCCCCTTCATGTGCCACCTCATCGCGGTGAAGGGTGAACATCACTTTATCATGGCTAGCGGCATAAACGATTACGCAGTACGCGACGCTTTGCCGTTTATGGGCGGCTATCCTGTATCCCTGGCCAGGGACATGTGAGTAACCAGACCACCGCTATGGCTCAAACAACTAAACCCGTGCCCCAGTCCTCCGCGCGCCGGAGGTGGACTTCTACGACGTCGGTTGCATCCACCTCCTGCGAGGGGCCATCTAATCTCGGAGTTAAACTATCAGGACGTCATTGGAATCGGACTACCGGAAATTGTCTCCCACCACGACACGGAAACTGCCTATTCGTCTGCACTTATAACTGTCGTTCGATCGCATCTGAGCAGGATCTTCGGACACTGCTTTACAGAAGCCGCAAAATCAAATATGACGTTATCGCCCTGCAGGAAACGAAAGGCAGAACGGAAACCATAAGAAGGACCGACCACAACGAGCTTCTCATTATCGGAGCAAAGGTGGACAGAAAGAATATTGGCGGAGTTGGATTTCTCGTCAATTCGACAGTGCACCACCTAGTAGACTCTTACAAGATTATCAGTCCGCGAGTAGCTGTTCTTCTTCTGGAAACCAAAGATCAAGGAACCATCTCCATCATAAATGGATATGCTCCAACATCTGCGGCCACAGATGAAGAAAAGGAGGAATACAACAAGCTGTTCGAAAGGACTGTCAACGACGAGAAGAGCTACTACAATGTTGTCGTTGGTGACTTTAACGCTATCGTCGGTACGAATGATCACGACGAATGGAGGCTAGGACCACATGGAACTTCCTCAAGGAAAAACGGAGAGCGCCTGATAGACTTCCTATCCGCGTGCCGTCTCTACCATGGAAATTCTATGTTTAAGAAGCTTTCAAACCGACGATGGACCTGGGAAAGCCCAAATGGAGAATCGGCCATGTTCTTACAAACAGACGCAGGAGTCTGTTCGACGTCTCCGTGCTGCCTTCATTTGACACCGGCTCGGATCACCGTCTTGTCCGTGCGAAGCTGACTCTCAAAAAGAGGATGTTCAAGCGTAACACTCATAAACCGGCACCGGTGAGGATCCCCACATTCAAGCCTGAGGAGTTGGAATGTGCAATAAAGTCGTACGATTGGAATCTTCTTGAAGATCCATCGGAAGACTACGACCTTCTCTCCAAAGGACTGTTGAAGTGTGCTAGCAGCTCTTGCGGAGCCACATCACCGTCTGCTGCAAGACTCAACGCACATGCGATTAAACTCTTGGAGCAAAGAAGAGCTGTTAAACTGGATCCTAATGCTTCCCATCTGGAAAAAGTCACCATCACGAAGGCCTGTCGAATTGCAGTGAAGGAGTCCATTCAAGCCTACAGAAGATTGAAGTTGTTAGAAGCCGCTGGGAAAGGTTCAAGCATAAAGCGCTGCAAACGAGATCTCTGCGACCAGAAGGCAATAATGTCAGCCCTTGTGGATAAGGATGGAACAACGCAAACGTCTCGAAGAGCGATGGAGGCCATCGGTCAAGAATTCTACTCAGATCTGTTCCGTTCTTGCATCACTGTCCCGAAATGCTTGATGCCACCAGCTGAGGAAGTACCTCCCATTCTGGAATCAGAAGTTGCTCATGCCATCAGAAGGATGAAGCCGAGCACTGCCCCCGGACCGGACGGCATTTCTGCTGATCTCCTTCGTGCGGGTGGCAGTGCCCTCTGCTCACTTCTTGCCAAGCACTTCAACTACTCCCTTCGACTTGGTAGGATTCCGGACTCATGGAAGGAGTCGAAAACAGTTTTAATCTTCAAAAAAGGTCAGCAGGAGGATATCAACAACTATCAACCCATCAGTCTTCTCTCGGTTGTGTACAAGATCTTCACCAAGATACTGCTTAACCGCATGGAGCGTTGCTTGGATGAATATCAGCCAGTGGAGCAAGCAGGGTTTCGCAAGGATTTCTCCTGCATGGATCATATTCAGACTGTCTCACAGCTCATCGAGAGGAGCCGCGAATACCACCTCCCACTTGTCCTTGTCTTCGTGGATTACCGGAAGGCGTTCGACTCTGTGGAAATCAACGCCGTTTTGAACGCACTTGTGCACGCTGGTATACCATCGCCCTACATCCGACTTCTCGACGAATGCCTCTCGAACACATCGACTACCATCCAGCTGTTCGATCGAAAGCTTAAAATTCCTATCGGGAAAGGAGTACGGCAGGGAGACACGATTTCTCCCAAGCTATTCACAGCGGCACTCCAGGATGCCATGAAAGGCTTGAACTGGGACGATAAAGGCTACCTTGTCGACGGTAAACGGATCAGCAACCTTCGCTTCGCCGACGATATTGTTCTCATCTCTACCAGCACGGCAGAAGTCGAGGAAATGCTAAACGAGCTTAATGTGGCAGGTATGAAGACTGGATTGGACATGAATATGTCCAAAACACAATTTATGGTCAACCAGTGGTGTGACACGGGACTCGTAAGGTTAAATGGAGTCGCTCTACAACAGGTCGACTCCTACGTCTATCCGGGAAGAGAGCTGAACATGGATAACGACCTCGCTCCTGAAATGGCCCGCAGGAGACGCGCAGCATGGACAGCCTTCAGTTCGATTCGCGAAGTCACCGATCAAGTCAAGGATCCCGGCCTCAGGGCCTCGATATTCAACGCCTCTTTACTGCCTGCGATGTGTTACGCGACGGATACCTGGCCCGACAACAAGGCAATCGCCAGAGCGATGCAAACTCGCTGGGTCTGACACCTGCTTCGACGAAAGCAAGATAGATGGAGTCTCCGTGTCACAAAATGGCTCCCGAGAGACCATAAGAGACCACTGGGACGACCGCCAACGCGATGGGCAGACTCATTCTCAAGATCTTTCAGAGAGCGAAATCTGCCTCACTGGATGCAAGCAGCCAGAGATCGAGCGGTCTGGAAGAGTTGTGGTCCCCGCTGAGAAGACCTCCAGCCGACAAAAGGACCATCAAAGTAAAGTAAGTATTTGACATGTTTTCTTACTACTATACACATAGAAGGATAGTGTCTTTGTCCTAAGTCACCGTTCCCGAAATTTTTCACTCCTCGGCTTAAAGCATGACGACAAGACAGAAATATCCGACATTCGATTAGGCTTGACGAGATGAAGTCGGTTGGAAACAGTCCTACACGAGGCAGGTCTGCCGAAGGACATTCTCCTGAGCGCCATACAGAGATGTGAGTGATACTCAGCGAGGCATCAATGAACTTGCAGTAGGCGCACGTTTCAACGTATTCGACTTCGAGGCTAAGGATGCTTTCTTAGGCCTTTGTTATACTTCGTCGACGACGACGTTGTCGACGCCTCGGGGTAGTGTTGAGACCATTGATTGAGACCATTGAGACCATTTAACGACCATTGATTTACCGACTTAACGAATTTACCATTTTCGTATAATTTCTCTATTGGAGTTTAGCAAATGCTTTTTTTCGTTTAATCGCGTTGAAATTAAATTTAAGTGGAATTTTCGAAATTCACAGGAAAATGTAACTCTTAATTAATGTAAATTCTATTTCGAGAAAGCTCTTCGTAGAGGTTTGCAGTATCATTTCAGAAACTGAGGAACACTACTTATTTGAATCAGTTTCTCTACCGCTGTTTCGTATTTTTCTGTTTCAAGACCGTCTTTCATATTTTGACTGCTCCGCCCATCGGTTTTTCGCAATTCTTCACCGTTCTCTTCACGTTTTGGTTTTCCTCACAATTTTATTCTGTGTTACTTGCTCTGCAAGAAAGCGAAAAGGCCTAGAAAACGCGAATTAAACGGGTAAGAGCAACAGAAAAGCGAGGAAAGGTGACAAAGCGAAGGGAACGTAAGGATTAGGCTCCCACTCCCTCCTCAAACATTCAATGTTCCAGCAAGCTGAACGGATCTTCGCACAGCATTAGGCAATGGTTGTGAAACGAACCATAAAAGAACGGTGAGAGTAAAAGCACCATTTATTGTCTCAAAGTGGTCTGCACATCCTGCGAAGAATTCTACAATGGCGAGACAGGAAGGCCGCTAGGAAAGAGAATGGATGAACATCTGAGAGCTCTGCGTAGCCCTCAAAGCTACCCAGACAATCCATTCTCAAAACGCCGCACCCTAAAGCACACACGTGATCCGCTGCCGCAACTGCGAGTTTATATACCACACAGGAAACTGACGGATCCGGTGGAGAGGAAGATCAAGGAAGCGCTGGAGATAAAGCACTGGGAACCACCAATAAATCGGAGAGATGAAATGAAGAATGCAATGAGGCTTATCACCCTACTAGACGTTCAGCGGCCTAAGGGCCGCCAAACGTCTGGTTGGGGGCTTCATCCCCAAACCCCGAGAATGGAACACTCTAGAGGAAAGCGAGACAGTAGGGCACAATCTTGAAAACTGCTCCTATGAAGCTTATCCATCCTCTACCGCACTTACGTCGATTTTTTCTCCGAAGTACAAATTCTCTACGTGGTGAGGAACAGATTGTGATAATCTTGTGAGAGCTCTATACTGCTAAATATTCGACGGCAATAATACCCAAAGTCATTCTCCCTTGCCCCCCTCCCCCCTCCCCCGACAATTCAAAATACCCCCTTACTCATGTGCAGCCAGAGACAGGAAGAAAAATGTTGTGAGCATCAGTCAGTAGTGAGAGTGAGAGGCATGTACACGCACACGCTTGCTGCCTTTGAAAGGTCATTTGAAAATCCAACGTATGCTTCGCAATATTTGATCTGTGGCACATCTTCTTGATCTAGACGACGTTGTAAGACGTTCCTGCCACACACATGTTGGACGATAGTGAGAAAAAGTACTGGTTCGCCCTTATGGGTTCCTTCCACTGATTCCCTTCCTATTACTGGTCCACCTTCACTGGTTCCCTTTACTAGTTCCCTCCTCCTTCACTGGCCGCCATTACTGGTCCTACCTTCACTAGTTCCCTCTTCACTGGTCCTCCTTCAATGGTTCCCCCTTTACCGGTTCCCCCCTCGCAGGACTCTCCCACTCCACTGGTTCCCGTTCACTTCCCCCCCCCCCTTATACCCCTTATACCCCGCCCCCCCCCCCCCCACCCCAACCCTCATCTTAAGTATTCCTTATTGGTCCCCCTTCACCGGTTCCCATTAAAGGTTCTATGCTTACTGGTCCTCCCACCTTTCACTGGACCCCCACTTACTAGTCTTCTCTCTAGTGGTCTCCCATTACACGGTTTCGGAATCCGGGCACCCCTTGCGCGACATAGGTGACACCTCTTCTGAACCCAGACACCACTTGCATTACATCGGTGACACCTCTTCTAAACTGAGGCACTCCTTGCATGAAATCCGTAGTATCTCTTCTGAGCCCAGGCATCCCTTGCATGACAACGACGACATGTCTTCTGACCCCAGACATCCATTACGCGACATCGTTGACACCCCTTCTAACCCAAACACCCAATGTGCGACATCGAATCTGTTGCACGACGTCGGTGACACATCTTCTAAATCCGAACGCCTGTTGAGCAACGTCGGAGGCATGTCTTTTGAACTCCAACGCCCTTTGCGCGACATCGGTGACACTTCTTCTGACGGTTTCGACACGGCGTGGGTGATCTGAACAGGGACGCCTGCTACTCGACTTCTAGGAAAGGCCAGACGGATGAGCAGACGGACGGATGGACGGACGGACGGACAACCGCTAACTCCTTTATATATAGTAGGATAAGAATACGTGGCGTGACCGGCTGACAATGATGGCGACATGGAAATATGGGAGAGCGGTCACTGCCCACTAAGATATATAAGTAGCCCGAGGACTATTGCGCTTCATTTCCGGCCAAACGCACCACTGAACATCCCTGGCCCCTCCTCCTCCTGTGATTCCCAGGTCTGTCTGGAAAGTTCGCTATTTGTTTGTAAAGTATTGTTGTAGAGATGTGCAATATTACTGTTTTTAGACCTGAAGAAGGGCTTAAAGCCCGAAACGTTGTCAATAAAGAATTGACCAAGTCGAGCTTCACTATAGCAAAGCCAATGTTACACCCATGAAGATCAGGGAACCAACGATTTTAAGCACTCCGAACTATATACAATTCAGTTAATCTGTGTGCCATGTTGTCCTTCATGCATGACCTTCGCAGGGCCTCATAAGCCTCGACCAATACGCAATCCACATTTCTAAAAGTGTTGGAACCGCTTCACTGTGACAGCGTCCTTCTCTGACAATTGCCCTATGCCTCGTCACCGAGATGAAATAGATCATTGCACTCAGGACAAATGAGACTGCAGGCTGAAGAGCAATTTGTCGCGGCCTTCAAATACTCTCCTTCTGACGGGGGGCGGCTTTTTGAACGCCGCTCTAGGCGAGAAAGCGCTGTTTTGCGATAACTGCTTCAGAGTGACCCATCTTTAAAAATGTTCCCATAGTAGAGTGTGGATCGGATTCCTATCCAACGATGTAAGAGGCACCAACAAAATCGTTTGTATCGTAGTCCATGAAGCTATAGTGTCAGACTCAGCTTCACATATATTTCCTCAAAATGTTGGTATCTGCCCCATCGTTGGATAGGAAATCAGAGTCCCATTCTAAATATGAGAATGCTTTCAAAATGGACCGCTCTGAAGCACGTTACCGAAAAAGGCAATTTCTCAATTGAAGCGCCACAGAAAACGTGATTTGAGCAGAATGTTAGGTCAGGTCGAATCGAAGGCTTCCGCCGTTTTACTGCCTTACTTGATAGGCAACTTTGGCAACGTTACATAGAGAAAGACATTCACTTTCCAACACATGTAGAGTATATAAGATAAAGGATAAGGATAAAGGACGGCGTTACTCAATCCTTTCTGGGATGCGCCAGCGCATTCTACTTCTACGGGATATCGTGGAGGCGACATGAATGCGTATTTGGCCGTACAATGGCTTGCGGTGGCCAGCCGATGAACAAGTCAGCGCTCTATCCTTCCCAGACAAGTCTGGTACCAATTCACCGACCCCGGAGGGATGGAAGGCTAGTTGGCCTGGGCAGATAGGCCGAACTATGAACCTGGTAACGGGTGCACGCGACAGTCGCGCCTCCTCTGACTGCGCTACACGCGGCCGTATATAAGATGCCTTCCAAAAACTAAGGAGTTTAGTTCACTCTTGGTGAGAGCCGAAAACTCCAAGTTCGGGCCACAATCATTTGGGCCTAGGTCTCGAAAGCACCAAGACAAAATTAAATCGAAATTTAAGAACAAGAATGATGGAAAGAAATCGTCCAAAAAATGAGTAGTGATGTACGGACAGAAGTCCCTTTGGACTAGAGATAGACAACCCTGAAAAACAGACAACCTTGCTCAGAAGAGACGCCGTCCAGGGAAGCAGGTAGAAGCGAAGCACAAGGGAATCATCCACAACATGGAATAGGGCTTGAGGTAGCGTAAAGTACACACCTCAAAGGCCTCTTCGCGTAGCAAAGGAAGAAATTCTCTTAGCCTGTATTCTACGATCTGACCCCTCTAGAAAGGTGGATACCAATGGTACTCCCTGTTTGTCTAGTTAATGGAAAAAGAACGAACACCTTTTCACATGATAACTGTCAAAAACGGTTTGCTGAATACTCTTCGAAGAATTAACCTCCCCACAACCATCGCGAAGCCTCTAGCACAATGCCAAAGGATCGTTTTCGGCGTTTAATCAAACGTTGTCGAAAAAGGGATCCAGCAAATAAGCTGGAATATAACAGTAAAACATGTTGATGACAATCTAAGGACAAGCGCGGGAATATGTTGAAAGTTTATCCTGCCCAGATAAATAAAGTGTAGCAGTCATCGAGCGCCTTCTCCAAGTAACAGGTCGTTAAATTCATTGGTAGAGAAGTTGTAGAAATTAGATTTGAAACTTATTTTTCATTCTGCATAATCTAGAATCACACTCTACTCATAGGCTTGATTTCTCTGATTTATTGGAAAGCTTGCAAAGGTGAAACCACATCATGTACAAGAAGAAATAAAAGAATGTATTCTGACGGTTCATAGCCTCCAACTATCCAAGGCTCATAAACAGGAAATTTTTGCTAGTGATTTTCGCAGTAAGATCGTCTGAAACTAGAAGTCGATAGCGGCGTAAACTTTCGGTTGGACCAAATGCAAAAGATTGTAGACCGGAAATGCCTTGATCAAATGCCGCTATAGGTTGGAAAAAGCAGCCACGGAGGCAGCCGTAGTAAAATGCGGTCGATGTCTTTTTCCGATCGCCTAAATTGATTCCTGTTCATGCTAAGAAGTATATATACACATATACAAAAGTCCAAGCTATTCCATCTCTGTCGCTTACGGTCATACTCTTCACTGGCGGTTCGCATTAAATTTAGAAGATTGTGGTAAACTTTGCCTTCACTATGTT
Source organism: Heligmosomoides polygyrus polygyrus (assembly GCA_947396885.1). Classification (NCBI taxonomy): domain Eukaryota; kingdom Metazoa; phylum Nematoda; class Chromadorea; order Rhabditida; family Heligmosomidae; genus Heligmosomoides; species Heligmosomoides polygyrus. Next base: position 55,997,228 of record OX377203.1, on the reverse strand, counting down.
TTCGATTTCTTCCCCCGTCACCATAACTGGAATCTGGTCATATGGATCGGTTCGACGCATCCCAGGACCGTATGTAAAAACGCGGTTGAATCGCGAACTGACCCTAGACTAACCGGACCACTTTCGTAGAAGCCAACTCTTCAGGTGCAGTGAGAACTGCGCCTTAGAACTGCTCCTACAAAAAGAGAATGTCGAAAGAGCTTCCAAAGCATAGGGGCACAGCAAAATAAGGGTCGAAGGTTGGATAAAGAGGACACGAAGACCGAAGCTAACCCGTTCCCGTTTCGCTGCCCGTCGCGCTCACAATTCTTATATATACACATCTTTGTGGATAACGCTAGACCGAGAAACCACATAATCTATTAATTAGTCAGTGCACCATAATGGAAATTGAGACATCTGTCCAGGGGCATGTGCTGCTCTTCCGTCTGGCGTCGACTGAAGTTGTCCGGCGCGGCAAATAAGCGCCCGACGGCATCGTCTGAAGGAGCAGTGCTCCCTGGGCCGTATGCTATTCTCGTCGACTCGGGATGGTACCCGGCTCCGAAAAGCCGGGTACCATCCCCGAGTTTCCACGCTCCCCACACCACCTTAAAGGCCGCCACAGACTTCTGCGGCGCCGCTGGAGGCGAGCTCTGCGTCTCTGCCCTATGGTTAAGCATAGGGCAGAGACGCCGCCGAGCGGCGCCGCAGAAGTCTGTCGCGGCCTTTATGCACATCTCCGGGGCGTCCCCCGGGGATGGCAGAGATGGCAGAGTGGGGTAGAGAAGCAGAGGATCCCGGCTGGAGTACTACTGTCACGGCTGTTAGCTCCTCATAGCTAGTCAGTGAGTGATTCTGCAACACAGTATTTACCGTGCAGTGCTTAAAGAGATGAATTTTCACAGAAGGGGCACACACTGTGTAGAACAGTTCTCATATCATTTTTTGAAGCAAAGGTGATACAAAATCGGTTGAGCATAAAAGATTGGAGCAAAAGTGAGCTCTTTGCTAAATCGACTTTTTCCATGAATTGCGTAAAGTGGAAAGTGCTCTTTTTTCTCGAAGCGAGTTAGAATTTCATCCACTGCGAAGGCATTATATTATCAAACTTACAGTTCACTTCTCAAATGTCATTTCTGTTTAGGAAAGTTTCCTGATTTGTAGTTGAATGTCTTTCCCAAATAATTGGGAAGTGGTACAGGAAGTTCATTCCAAGCTTTAGGAACACGAGCTGAAAACGATTCTTGAAGCTTTTTGTGCGCGAATTTGGCATTTGACCGAGACCACAATTTTTTTTACAAATGCAAATAATCATTCAGCTGAGGCAAACACAATATCAATTTGCTTAAAATTTAAGCACAGTTTTGCACGAACACAAAGCTATTTGTGACAAGTCGAAAACAGTTAGCTGGTGCGACGCGAAGAACTGTCCAAGTTCGACTAAACTATTTGTAGGAAAGAAAATAGCTATTTATAGGAAAAATCTCCATTTTACAACCAGCTTATCTTTTTCTAATTTTCAAGAGATTGAGACTAGTTCGCGTGAAATAGGAGTTCCACTTATATTTATTTTAGCGGCGCGCTTACTCTTCTCACTGAAAAAAATATTAGTTCACCATACAGTGCACCAAAAAGTTCGGCGTTATATATATATATATATATATATATATATCCTTTGATTTCCGGAGATTGTAGACGAATCGCGAACTCTTTTATGTTCTATTAATCATTCTTTGAGTGTTGGCTACGGAAACCTGTATTGTGCCCAATTAGATATTTCACACTGTCACGAGTGCATTGAAAAGTGCTGTCTTCATCGAATAGTGCTCAACTCAATGTAGGAAAGCTATTGTCGTAGTAAATATTCGCAACCGATGAGACGCGTCGCCGCAGCTGATTGTAACTACCGCGCTCCGCTGCCAATTCCGCGCTCCAACGTCCCCGTCCGGGTATGAGGCGGCGGAGATGGGACGGTTGGGGAGAGAATAGCATACAGCCCCTGGGTACATCAACTGCGCACCACTACGCCAGCCTGATTCGGGTTGCAGGCAAGAAACGGCGGCTCCCGGAGATTGCGCCGAAGTCGCCGGGATAACACGAAAACGGCTTCTTTCCCATCGAAGCATTTTTCGTCAGATCTGCTGTTTATAGTGCACCTTTTTGAATAGGAGCCTTCAAAATCAGTGGATCCGACAGCAGCACCGATGCCGCAGAAAACTGCCCAACCTTCTGGGAACACAGCCCTTCGAAAAGTGCTGTAATGCAGGTGCTGTATTTAAGCTAGACAAAACTACTTATGTCTTAGCTGGCACCTCTTTAATTCCTCCCCACCCCCCCCCCCACTTATCCGTCGTTAAACGTGCCAAAAAGCGTAGCAGAAACCGGAAAACAAAAACCAAAAATGTGCCCTGGAAGGTTATCAAAATCATGAAAGCAGTGGTAAGTGAAGGCACCACCTCTTACTACGCATAAGATCTAGTGCACCTAAAACGTTCCCAGCCCTGTTAAGGGCTTACGCTCGGTTGTGCGACATGAACGTTATGAGGGCTGCAACGGAATCTCTTCTCACTTGTAATGCTCAGACGGGCGGGAATTATCAGCGCATCACTGCCCTTGTAGAGGGCCCTCGGTCGGCGACTTGCGGCTCAGCGCAACGTGACGAGTCCAAAGTGCGCCTCGCCGCCGAGACGGAGCGGGCCAAAGCAGCGTTGCCGGATGGAGGACCGCGGCCCTCTCTGCAGCTGCGTTAGAAGGAACTCGACGAGGCAGCACTGGATTGGCAGCAGGGGTGTGCGTAATTACGATTTACGATTTACGGCTATTTTCGCCGATATTTTTACGACATTTTGGGCCGTAAAGCGTAAAATTTCGTAAATGTGATCTTTGATCAACAACCAACTGCCGTCCAACCTTATGTGGACTGCGTTATAAAGATTTTCTCTGTCTGATGGTCCCCTCGATAGACCACGGATCTCCCTCGATAGAGAGCCTTCGGGCTCTCTTGTTAAGAGGGATCTCGGGCCGCTTGTCGCTGGGCCACGTGGCGCGTCCCCGGGTGGTGGATAGGGGAATTAAACGCGAACCAAATGCGACCGTGTACTGCCCAGAGACGCAGGTGGGATGCAGGGGATGGACTCCTTGCTCCTGCTGTGTCGGGTCGATGCGTTCCTTGTGCGTGGGAGCGGCATGTTCGTGCACAGTGTGCGTGGATGTGTCCGTGACTGTGCGGATTGTAACTGTGTCGGCTCGGCCAAAAGCTTGCACTCGGTAGACTGGGAGTACATGTAAGGCGATTCGAGGCCGCCTTAAGTCTCGCCCCGTCCCTTCAGGCAGTCTGGCTGGCTGCCCGGAGTACCCCGCCCGCACGACAGAGCCTGACTAGCTACCCGTGTTGTATTCCAGTCAAACACAGCAGCAATAAAGGGCCTCATTCCCCTGACCCCGAAAGAGCCCCCATTTCTGCAGCGATGGGAAGGACGAGTACGGAGAGGCTGCTAAAATCTCAGGGCCTAACCAGGCTGCGCAAACTGAGAAGGACTAGGATGACGATCTGTACTTACAACGCCCGCACGCTTGCGTCGGAAGCATCCGTCGAGGACCTGATGATGCAAGCCAGGAAGATCAAGTACGACGTCATCGGACTGACCGAGACGAGAAGACACCACCCCCTACACGCCGCCTACGACTCCGGAGAAGAACTGTTCCTCGGAACATGCGACAGCAGGGGAGTAGGCGGCGTTGGTGTCCTCGTCAACACGCACTTGGCCATGAACATCGATTCGTACGAGTCTCTGACTAGCCGAATCGGACGTCTGCGACTGAAGCGATGTGGCTCCGTGCCAGCCTTGACTGTGTTCGTCGCGTATGCCCCAACATCCGACTACGACGACGAAGACGTCGAGGCCTTCTACGTGGAGCTGGAGAAGTTCTATAAGGAAGATCACACCTTCCACAAGGTGATCGTCGGCGACTTCAACGCCAAGATCGGGCCACGAAGGTCGCCGGAAGAACTTCACATCGGAACCCACGGTTTGGAGTGGAACGAGCAAGGTGAAAGGCTGTCTGAGTTTATCATGTCGACCAAGACCATCCATGGAAACTCGCAGTTCCAGAAGCCTCCCTCCCTACGATGGACCTGGGAATCCCCCGGTGGCCAGTTCCACAACGAGATCGACCACATCATCTTCAATCGCAAGTATTGCCTGACCGATGTCTCCGTTGTCCCCAAGTTTTACACGGGATCGGACCACCGCCTCCTTCGCGCGAGGTTCCGCTTTTCGCGTCAAGGAGAGAAGGCCGCGAAGTTCAAGAAGAGGAATCCCAGAACGACCATCAACTGGGACCTTTACACCTCTCTTGTCGGCCTTTGGGAAGATGCCGTCATGGACAACGTCGACGAGGAATACGATCGCTTCGTGCACCATCTCCACGATAGTGCTAAGGGAGCCGAGAGCTTGAAGACCACCAAGAGACGCCTGTCTCCGGAAACTCTCGAGCTGATACGCCAGCGTGGAGCAGCACGAGCGTCAGGCAACTACCAACTAACGTCCGAGCTTGCAAAGCTATGCAGAGCGGCGATAAAGGAAGATCTCAAGGAGAGAAGGGCGGAAGTGTTGGCTGAAGCAGCAGAGGCAGGGCTGAGCATCCGCAATGCCCGCCGGAACTTGGCCAACTTCAAGACCAAGATGACCGCTCTCCGACGTCCTGACGGAACCATCACCTCTTCCAGAAGGACCATGGAGAAAGTCATCCACGACTTCTACTCCGATCTCTTCGATAGCCACGTCCACCTGCCCCCATGCCATCTTCCGCAGGATGGATACGTCGTTCCCTCTGTTCTCCCTTCCGAGATCCGACACGCCATCTCGTCGGTGAAGAAACGTACAGCACCCGGTTCTGACAGGATCAGAGCTGAACACCTGAAGAACCTCCCGCCAGCGCTCACCAACACCCTGGCGCGGCTCTTCACACGCTACCTGTCCGAATGCAAGGTTCCATCTCAGTGGAAGACCAGCAAGACCGTTTTGCTGTACAAGAAGGGAGACGTGCACGACATTGGCAACTATCGCCCGATCTGCCTGTTGTCCGTAGTCTACAAGCTGTTCACTCGAGTCATCCTGAATAGGATTAGTAGAACGCTGGACGAAGGACAGCCATGCGAACAAGCAGGATTTCGGAGAGGATTCAGCACGATCGACCACATACACACCATTACGAAGCTCATCGAAGTGTCGCGAGAGTATAAGCTGCCGCTGTGCCTTACGTTCATTGACCTGAAGAAGGCATTCGACTCCGTCGAGACTGAAGCGGTCATGGAAGCCCTGCTCACCCAGGGCGTTCCCACTCAGTACATCAGGGTCCTTCGAGAGCTGTACAGTGGATTCACGACCAAGATCTCACCATTCTACAACGACGTCGTCATTGACGTGAAGAGAGGGGTTCGACAAGGGGATACCATATCCCCGAAGCTCTTCAGCGCCACCCTCGATAACGTCATGCGCGAACTAGAATGGGAAGACATGGGAGTGAAGGTCGACGGCCGGCAACTGCACCATCTTCGCTTCGCTGACGACATCGTGCTCATAACCCCGAGCATCAGTCAGGCGGAACGAATGCTGGCCGACTTCGATCGTGTATGTGGAAGCGTTGGACTGCAGCTGAATCTTACGAAGACGATGTTCATGAAGAACGGATGGGTTTCTGATGCCCCATTCTCGCTCAACGGAACGAACATCTCCGAATGCTCCAGCTATGTGTATCTGGGTCGCGAAGTCAACATGACCAACGACCTAGCACCAGAGCTGAGCAGTAGGAAACGAGCGGCTTGGGGAGCTTTCAAGAGCGTCGAAGAAGTCGTGAAGAAAACGAAGAACGTCCGACTCCGTGCCCACCTATTCGACTCCACTGTTCTTCCTGCCCTAACATACGCCTCAGAGACCTGGGCTATACGAAAGCAGGATGAACACGCGATCAGCGTCGCGCAGCGTGGAATCGAGAGGACGATGCTCGGAGTGACACGACTCACGCAAGTGAGAGGTCTCCGGAGTTCCGAGCTTCGCCGACGTTCGAAGATCAGAGACGCTGTCGCATGGGCCAAGTCGTCGAAAATTAGGTGGGCCGGCCACGTAATGCGATTCGCAGACACCCGCTGGACGAGAGCCGTCACAGATTGGATTCCGCGGGATGTCAAAAGAACACCAGGACGCCCACCAACGCGTTGGTCGGACTTCTTCGTGAAAGCCCTGAACGACCGATATGACGCTCTTCGTGTCCCTCGAGCGAGGAGGATCCATTGGACCACTCTGGCACGCGACAGGGACGAATGGAGACGCTGCTGGCGCCCGCTCGAGCAAGTCGATGATCAACGGGACGACAGGTGATACAGGTGATGGTCCCCTCTTATGTCTCATTCCCACCTCCCTTTGGAGTTGATTTTTGATGATCTAATGTGTTACTGTGGCGGACGATATCGTTCTGTGCATAGGCTTCTCGAATCCGACTTTTCTTTTCGCTTAATTAACCTATCCACTTCTCTAACATTGTAGGGGCTCCCTTTTGGAACCGGACCAGTTGAAGTGAAGAAACAAGCGCAATACAATATTAGAAGAACTCCTGCCGATGAGGCATGGAGGCCGGGCTCCTCCGTTTCCGGTCTAGAGCTAGCAAAGCACATTGCATTCCAACTGCCTAAGTGTGTTCTACTCATGCCCACAGAAAGACATTGGAGGCGGTTTCTTAGAAAAACAGAGAGGAGTGCTCCAGATCCGTCTTCTATCTAGCAATAATGTCTAGTCAATTTCTTTGTAACAGATACATACTAACCCTTTCGAATAGAATTGACGCAAATCCGCGACCCAACATCATTGAAAGCGGAGTCTAGAAAGTTGCTACAATCATGTGGAAAAGATGAAGCACTGATGCTTTGGTATATATGTCGCGAAGACGGGCAGCACTAGGAGATGGGAGCGCCCCACCCAATCAGACCGCATTGAGTGGGCATGCCATTTAGAGAGGGCATGTACAGTCGGTATCCTGATTGGCTGGCATGTATTCGGTCTGTGCTCATTTGGTTATTATTGGCTGGCGCGCTCCCACCTATAAATGCTGCTCACCTTCACGACATGTACCAATGTTTTTATTGATTTGTATTATGCTTTATAGAGCTGAGCAAATTGGAGTAAAAACTGCGGCAAAATCGAGCGCGTAGCACTTCAAGAATGGGTCGAACTGGTTTTGACAGTTTTTATCCCATTTTCGGTGGTGTGATTGAGTTTATCGTACTCTTCCTATCTAATCCGATGACAATGCTGCAGACTTTCGAAAGTAAACGTTCGTTGCAGGGATAGCGAAGGCTAGTCCGAGCGAATGCAGAGAATTGTTGAGTAGTAGTGCAATATCATAAAGTTTTCGAAATCTTTAGTACTAACGGCGAATTCTTCGCTGTTGTTTCTGCTGAACTGTAGATTTATATGCTAGCTAAAGAACTGGAAGTAAGTCAGAAATTTAATGGATACTCAAACGATGCAAGCTTTTTGCTGCTGGAATGCCATGCATAGGCTTAAGTAAAGTTTCTGAATTTACAGTTTCTTTGACCTGCCTGAAACGTTTTTGATTTGAAAGATGTTCTGCTAGCAACAAGCCGTGAAAAAAAGAGATAATTTGATAAGAAAATTGTTCAGCTTAAGCTGAAAATAACACGACAGTTAAATAAATATTGAATCACATCTGATTAACATTAGCAGAAGGAATCTTGGGAAATTTAGTTGTACTGCACTGCAGTTCAGGTGACTCTTACGATTTACGATTTACTTCTTCTTCTTCTTCTTCAGCGTCTGTCCCTCTTCGTAGCGAGGTCCGCTATTCTGGTGTCATGACGCCACCTTTCCCGATCCAGCGCTAGATCGGGGTGGACACCAGCTACTTTCAAGTCCGCATGTAACGTATCTAACCAGCGCTGCTTCGGGCGCCCTCTAGGCCGCTTTCCAATAACCTCGAAGTTAAGGCCTATCTTGCGGACGCTGTCTTCTTTTCCACGTAGAACGTGGCCGTAGCATCGCAAGCGAGCTTCGCGCATCTTCTCGGCTATCGGCGCGACACCGAACTTCTTCCGAATGGCATCGTTTCGGATGCGGTACATGCGCGTGACTCCGATTACGAGAGAAAATGCCCGAACCGCGCCGCGTCTGTTTCGGTGCGAGAAAATGCCCGTGACCAGGGGAGAAAATGCCCGCGACCAGGGGAGAAAATGCCCGCGACCAGGGGAGAAAATGCCCGCAACCAGGGGAGAAAATGCCCGCGACCAGGGGAGAAAATGCCCGCAACCAGGGGAGAAAATGTCCACAGCCAGGGGAGAAAATATCTGCGGCCACTGAACGGTTTTCGATAGGGTCCACTACAACAACCACTGCAACAAAACACATGGTAATCACGTGGACAGGGATACGGTATTTTACTCATGCCGTCGAGTAAAGGGCATGAGAAATTGTGGGCGTGGCAGCTGAAGCTCTGGCACCATCATTTGGATTCCCTAGCAGACTTGATGGCCTTACCGTGATAGAGAAGCTTTGGAGAATATGAGGAAAGATTCTCTTATCACAGGCATGCTCAACGGTTAAATTAGCGCCAACGGTGTTTTATGAGAAAAGAACACTTAATAACACTGAAAGGAGCGAAAGAAGCGTTTTCGCCCAAATCTCAATTTCTAGAACGTAAAATTAGAACACAAGCACATCAACGGAACCTGGAAACATAGAATTACTTTTCGAAGCATTGAGCTGTGGAACTGTAGGCCACCTCAACTTTTGCGTTTGTTTTTGAGCCATATGAACGACACATGGAGTGAACAGTAGGGTACATGTACTTCAAAGTCATAAGAAGTAGAAAATGAAAAAATGTCAGAACTTATTTAGGAATTTGTTTACAAATTGGTTTTTAGCTTTTACTGAGGTTTTACTGAGTCTTTCTGATAAAGTCTTCATTTTTGACCAATCATTTCCTTCTTTACTAAACAGGATTTGAACATAGATCTTTCAACATTCATTGCTTTTCAATGATTCTCATCTGGTACACCGTTGGCATCGTAAATACTTGTTGTGCTCTTTTTTTTTTGTTCTTCTCAGTGTAGGACTTCTATTTTTATTCGCTTTGCTGCTGTTTTTCTGATATTATCACATATCTGAATAAAGGATTTAAATATCTGAATGGTTAGTTGCAACATAGGTTTTACTAAAAACCCTATTAAAATGACCAGAACCTACGGTGTAGAACCTCGCCAAAAATCTTTCAAGGCACCTTCTCGAAATCTAGAGTGTTTTTCGAACATGAAATTTTGCGATCAACTTCTTATTAGAGCTTTGGTACGAATGAAACGTTGCGGAAATAGACTGCTATTCGCGGGCATTTTCTCCCCTGGTCGCGGGCATTTTCTCCCTATTTCGGGCATTTTCTCCGTAGATCCGTGACTCCGGCTGTCCAGCGCAGCATCTTCGTCTCAATGACGCTGGGGCGCATTTCAATTTCCTTGGTTGGTAGCAGGCCAACACTCAGCGCCGTACATCGCTACTGGCCGGACGACTGCTCTGCATATTTTCGACTTCGAGCGCTCCGGTATCCTCCTATCGCAGAGCACCCCAGTCAACGAGCACCACTTGGACCAAGCTGCACTCACGCATGAATTCACTTCAGTCATCAGTTTGCCATCAGACGTGACTGCTGATCCCAGGTACTTAAAGACCACAGTGCGTGGAAGCTCGATGCCGTTAACCTTGATGGAGCTGGACTCGGTAACGTCCGTCGTTAAATACTCGGTCTTCTTCAGGTTCAATCTGAGTCCAAACCGCTCCAAGCGATCACACCAAGCTTGCAACTCTCGCTCGAGACCTCCTTTATCTTCGCTAGCGAGCATCACGTCATCGGCATAAAGCAACGTCCAAGGGACGGGCTTCTGAAGATCTCGTGTGATGGCATCCATGACGACAACAAAGAGGAGTGGGGAAAGCGCAGAACCCTGGTGTACTCCGACAGAGATGGGAAACTCCACCGAGGTTCCAGCTGCAGCTTGAACTCGACTCTTTGGACAAGAGTAGAGAATTCGCACCCACTCTATGAGCTCTTTAGGAACTCCATGTTGACTCAGGGCGTACCATATCACTTCATGCGGTACGCGGTCAAAGGCCTTCTCCATGTCGAAGAAGGCGATATGCACCGGCTTCTGTTTCTCGCGATGCTTCTCTATGAGGAGGCGGGCGGCGTGTATGGCATCAATGGTGCCACAGCCAGCCACGAAGCCGCACTGATTGCTGGAAAGCTGGACGATGTCACGAATTCGTCCGTTCGCTCAATGATCTTCATGCTGTGCGAAAGCAAGCGAATCGGACGATAATTGGAGCAGTCTGCAGGACTGCCCTTCTTCTTCCAAATCGGAATCGTCGTGCTTTGGCGCCAACACTCAGGCACCTTCTTCTCCGCCACAAACTGATTTAACTTCGCCAACCACTCAGCAGGGTACCAGTACTTGGACTTCCATAAATCAGCTGCCACGTCATCGGCCCAGTCGCTTTGCCTGGCCTCATCTTCTTCAAAGCCGCTTCAATCTCCTCCACGGTGATCTTCTGGACGCTGCCGTGGGTTGGAGCCGTTGAGGGGATGGCTGGATGAGGAAATTCTACTGTAGAGATTTCCTCAAAGTAATCGCGCCATCGCTTCAATACCTTCTTGCGGTCCATAAGAAGATGGCCGTTGTCACCATTGATGCCGAAGAACTTCTCGATGTCCTCGGTCTGGCGATGACGATTCTTTGCGAGTCGGTACAGATACCGCTCACCGTCGCGCGACTCGAGCTTCTCGTTGACATCCCCATAATGAGTGGGTTTTGCAACAGCCACGGCCTTCTTTACAGCTTTCTTCGCTTCTTGGTACTTCCGTCAGTTATTGGCTGTCTTTTTGGCGAGAAACACGTGATAGAACGTCTTCTTCTCTCGAACTTTGGCTTTCACGTCATCTGTCCACAGCCATGCCTGCTTGTCGACATTCCGTCGTCCAGGCTTCGTAATGCCGAGCTCCGACCGTGCAGCATGACGTATCGCGTCGGCAGCCTTCTTCCAAGTTTCGTCGACAGTTGTCACTGTCGGTAACCGCACGCGAGAAATCACAGCTGCTTCCTTCTCTTTCATTCGCCACCACTTGATTCTTGGTGCGCCGCATCGCTCAACCTGCTTCAGCCTCGGAGGGGCGATCTTTAAAGTACAGATCAGCGGTCGATGCTCTGGGGCGACCGTCTCATACGGCACGACCTTCGCGTCTGTGACAAGACTTCGGTCTCGATCCTTCACAAAGACAAAGTCTATCTGAGTCCTGGTGTTCCCGCTATAGAACGAGATTAGGTGGCAATCGCGTTTGCGAAATACGGTGTTCACTATGGTGAGGTTGTGCGATTCCGCATATTCAAGGATGCGCTCACCATCTGCGTTACGCGATCCGTAACCGAACCCACCATGACAGCTGTACCTGTCTTTCTCGCGCAGACGTGCTCGTTAAGGTCACCAGCGACTATGATGACATCTTTTGAAGGCACCTCTGCTGTCTTCTCATCAAGCAGGCTCCAAAACTCTTCCTTGGCTTGATCCGAGCAGCCAATCTGCGGAGCATACGCAGAGAAGAAGTGATAGAGTCGCTCCTTCGAGGCGACAACGATCTTCATCAATCGATCGTCAAAGCGCTCAACGCCTACAATCGAGTCACGAAATCGTTCGGAGACGATTATTGCGACACCACTGGTGGTCCTGGGACTTCCACATAGAACGACCTTGAAGCCTCGTCCTATGTCCCTTGACTTGCGGCAGGACCACCTCGTCTCCTGCACCGCACAAAAATCAACTCTTCTACGCTCAGTGCTTCAACCTACTCGCACGAGCGGCCCGTCAACGTACCCACATTCAGCGTAGCCACGCGGTCCTGCTTACGTTACGGGACTTTCGAACTAGCTCAGTTGCCGTCCTCGCATCAGGGACCCTCGCATACTTTCCACACTCGCCGGGCTCTGCGAGTGCGCGTCGGCTCTCGCGGACGCCGTAGCACAATCTCGAAAAACATGACTTATCATACACCATGTAATGTGACATGGGTCTTCGTAGGCCGGCCTGTCACAAGGGCCTGTCGCCTGCATTCGAGTGTCCGTGCTTAGCTTAGCTCGCAGAGCGAACAGTTTCTAATGGCACCACGTGGAGGAACGGACATCACCACCTACGATTTACGATTTACGAAATTTCGAATTTCATTTACGCATACCCCTGACTGGCAGCATGCGCACGCGCTGGCAAGTCTGTCGCGAACAGAGCCCCTGTGTGGGACAGGAAATGACACACGTACAAGTTTCGGCAGAAGTGCGCCGAACATCAGAAAACAGAAGAAATTGCCTGTCGTGGACAACCGCAGAATGACGAGGAAACAGCAACGAACCTGCGTTAGGATGAATAGGTGCACACCGAGCAGATGCACCCCGATGTGCAGCACCAGCTGGATATGCGAAACGTCTCCATAGGTGATCCGATTTCGCGACAGCATCTCGAACAGGCATGAATATACCAGGCCGATGAGAATGCACAGGTACAGTGGCAGCGGAATTACTGTGTAGATCAGCAGCACCACCTGTAAAGGTACGAACATGAATAAGCCGGCCAAGTCTGGGAACTCGAGGGGCTCTCAAGTGGGGGCATTTTTTGGCATCAACCATCAATCACAGTGTAAATCGTTCACGCAGGATGTTTTCGAGAGCTGGAGCAACGCGTGGATTTTTGAGGTAGTCGTCTTCAACCAAGGGGGAGGCGCTGAACGCCGACAGTCTCACGTCTCAGTTCCGGCTCATCTTCGGAGCCGCTTCGACGGAAACAACAGAGAACTTGAAGTAAGGAGATAAGCGCGCACCATGTATCCCACAATGACGACGGGGACAAGCCTGAGAGCAGGCTCTTTGTGAGAAGTGCGTTGGGAAACGGCAAACCGCGGGCCCAACCAGCACTCTTCCCTGACGTTTCGCAGATATGCTAGGTGGCCAAAGGATCCTTATATTCTTAAGGCAGTAAATTAACTCTAAGAGCTAAGTGCCTTTCACGATCATTGGAGGATAAATAAGGCAGCTACTCCGCTTTGGGATGCGCCATACCTTCTAAACGTATTTGAGAATATGGGGCATACTAGGGGTGAGTACTTGGAAGTCACTTGTGGTGGCCAATAAGGCAAACCAGTGTTTTATGGTCAGTGTACAACGGGTCCACATGAACAGGAGGACCACGTTAGTTAACCTGGGCTGAACAGAGCCTAGAACCGATCCGGAGCTACATATGTGAAAACCGGCGCCTGCCACTTCAGGAGCTCCGTTTTGAACAAACTCCAACCTTACTCATTTACGGACGCATAACTACGAATGCCTGGCATACCATACAACTTAAAAGCCAACAGAAACATTAGCAACAACTTTAACAGAAACAACGAAGAGATTAGACTGCAAAGGAGATGAGGAAGCCAAGCAACAGAATGGCTTGAAACAACCAAAAAGGAACCTGAACCACTCATGCGACCTAATTGGAGGGCGATTCGAGCACAGTGCGCTGTTACACAGCTTAACAAGAAGACCCATTTTACGCAGCAGAAAAACTACAAAAGGGCTATTACCCGCCATTAGTCGTCCGGTCGCTAACAAGGGCCTCATCCTAGGTATCAGTCTGGCGCTCTATCACCTACCCGATTGTCGCTCTGACACAATGCTCGCTGCCTCCAATTGATCGCAGCTGTGGTCGTGCTTCGACGGCGCACCGAGCGAAGCGAGCTCCTTCCTGCGTGGCCCTTGTGCACGCTGCCACGATAGCTTGAAATTCAGGCAAATTTCCTAGGATGCCTATGAAAAATGGCAGTCGAAGGAACACGTTCCAGTTGGCGCCGAATACAATAAGCAACAGGGCGAAAGCAGAAAAAATTAACTGCGCGGATGAAGATGTAAACGTAGGTGAGACAGGAAAGTATAAACGGGTGAAAACTGAAAGCCGACGCTTGCTCGAAAGCAACGACACACACAGAAACGCGAAGCGCCTACGATTTGGAAAAACGCGACGAGTGGCCTAGCCAATGAAGACTTCGTCTTTGCCTATTCCACTTTCTTCGACTTCAACCCGGCCCACAAAAATGTTTATTATCTCCACACCGTCCATGGGACACTCCACGAGTTGAGGTGGTGTAAAGATTCTACGCAAATATGATACCAACCGATGTCACGAAAGATCAAAATCAGGAGATAATGAGGGCATATTCGAGCCGTTTTTACAGCAGCTCTGGCTGAGTACGCTGGGGATGAACGGTAAAGATCACGCTAAGCCACAGAGAAAATCGTCTTCACATTCCACCCCTACGCGATGGCGATCTCAATGTACGTTTGGTCCGTGCTCCGATCTGGGATGTTCGCTCGATAATAATCCACCTCCCGCAGAAGCTGGAACCAGTCTTTCAAGTACGAGATGGTAAAAACGGTGGTCCTGGTGCAGGAACGATTTCCGAAAATAATGGCGCTGGCGCCGTGTGCTCAGCAATGGTCTAGCATGAGCTCAACATTCAAAGTTCTTCTTGAGTAGCGGCGCTTCGGTCAACGATTTTTGCCCTTCTCGGACAGTTCAGTCCCCCTACGAGGCCGAGTGAAGAACATGGCTGAATCGCGCACCGTTCGCTCCTACACAAATCGCTGCGATCACTTCCACCTTCGGCCTACGTTATACTTTGGCGACGCTGTATCGTCGACGTCGCTGACAACAGCGTCGCCGAAGTATAACATAGGCCTTCGCGCGTCTCGAAGGCACCGCCAAGCCCATGAGTGATCCAATGGGCCGACAACAGTTGTACCTATAGGATTCTTGCAGATGTAAGAGTGAGGTTCAGGCAGGGCATAGATTCTACAACGGTAATGGCCGCATTTCGAATCAAATTACAGACATCGCTAAGCGACTGCGAACTGCACCAGTGAAACGCGACCGCAATGATTAATTAGGTAAACTGCCAAACGTCGACGATCTCACAGTTTGGGGACCTATTCAGAGCAGGTACGACGTCACCGCAAAAGAACTTGGAGCACACCGGAAGGATGTACATAGTAGCACTACACTAGAGCTTATTCCTGAACCCCTCTCTCAATATACTCTCCGGGTACTCCCGCGCCGCCCGCCGTCTGTTAGATCAGTGCTAAGCTCAGGTGGGATACCCAAGAAGGTCGAAGGCTTTTATGTAACTAGACTGCTTGCAAGTGAAATTCATGGCTTTGTCACATGCATAACGCCATTACCAATCGGCGGCTTTAACGGATATCACCCATTATCTCCAGAAACTGGTATTTACCGAGCAACGCCCGGATTCGGTCCCGTCCAAATCGAGTTTGCCTCGCAAAATCTTCGGTGAAGGCCTGAAGACCTTTCTATGTAGCTTTATGTACCATGTGCTTGACGCCTTCTCCGGCACTGTATTTTTGCAATTAATAGCACCTCGCAATAATGCATTCGAAACGGATCTCGCTTATGCTGAAACTCGGGCGCAAAAGGGAATCGAAAGGTTCGGCCCACTTAATTGATTGTCGGCTTCAATGGGTGCGTGGTAAGATATGCAGGTTTAACTGAATCCGGGAATATTCCAGATGTTCTGGTGATATTGGAAACAATTACAATAAAGGAGAAACTCGAAACGTTTAAACCAACAAGGCACACAAAAAATGAAATTTCAAAAAACGAGATGGTTTTTCAAGGCAATTACGTGGAACCATGATTGCGGACAAAAATGTGACAAGTGAGCATACGGCAGCCGGATTCATTGAAAATGAAGAAAAGAGCTATGAAAACGGTAAAAATGAGGGGAGAATTAAACGAATGTTGTGTATCAGGAGAAAGACGTCGAAAACAAACAGTCCAATAAGAGAACTAAGCGCGCTTCTCGATAATCGAACCTAGAATCCATTCATGATTTCAATCTCATCAATCGCCATGCTAATCTGGATAAGATAAATAGTCTTATTCCATACATAAGCTGAGAATAACTAATTAGTAAAGAATGTCTGAAGTCTACGTCTATTAAGTGTGCATTTTGATCCCTTAGATGCTGTGTTGAACGCCCTCTACGATGGCACATTCGCGAACTCGAGATGAGACGTGAACTCCTCAACCTGACCGTTTTGCACGGACCCCTTCATCATATTTTAAGGAGGCAGATAGATATCGAGGGAATTGACGAAGCTGCGGGGTTTTGTCCACACTTCCGCAGTGTATCGATCAGCTTCCAGTTAACTGAGGAAGGAAAGGTTGGACCTCAGTGTTCCGCGTCTCAAAAAACGCGCTTCGAATTGTTTTCACGGAGCAGTGGCTCGTTATACCCACCTAATGACTCGCAACCCATCGATTCGCGTGCAACGAAACTTCATAAAAACCCTCGGCGAACGGGGAGGTCGGTCGGGCAGCGCCCTCGCTGGCCGGGGGCGATTCGCGAACCTGGAAGCTGGTGGCGAGGCTGGCGACCGGCGTCATGAAGGTCGACTTCGAGTCCGACGAGAATATCAGAAGCGTGACCAGACAGATGAGGAAGGTGCAGAGGAACGAAGTCGGCATGTAGAACCGCTGATACTGAGACGAGCACAGCGTGAAAGACAGCATAGCCAGACACACCACAATCAGAGCAGCAGCAGTCAGCTGGAAACATCGGAGTTACATCGAATTTCCCGATCAAGGAAAAAGGGATGGAGGGCAAGGAGAAGCTGAGCGACTGGTCTCTGATTAGAGCCTCTCCGTACTCTCCCTTTCTCTTACCCAGTGCTGAAAGCCGGCCTTGTCGAAAATCGCCAGATAAATCGTCCATGCGACGCATACGAACGAGATGTACACAAGACCCGTGCGGAAGCGATCCCTGAACAAAGCAAAACTGGCCAGTTGCAGAACGGAAGCGGAGGGAAGAACGAACCTGAGCTGCGGAAAAGAGCATTTCCAGTACTGCGCTTCGAGCGACGGCGATCGAAACTGAGGGTTCCACCATCGGGCAGAAGCCCTTTCGAAGAGCGGCACCCGTCTGGGTGAAGACGAATGAGCCCGTAGCGAGGGCCCACCGGAGCCGCCAAGGGCCGGCGTCCGTTCGCCCGGGTCCTCCTCCATCCGACTGCCGCCGACCGGGGCTGCGTCGCTGTCTCGACTCGCAACGTCGTCGTCCTCTCGCCTCCAGTCCCTCGCACAGCCCCGTCTCGGAGGCTCAGCCGTCCTCAGCGGCCATACTCACCCGGTCTGCCAGTACTCCCCCCACGCTCCTTCAGCTGCGCGCTCCCTGGCGTCCACCCCACGCACTGCTCAGCCCTCAGCGGCTCCTCGCTCTTCCTACGGTCATTCCTGCCTCTCTCCCCTCGTCGCTCGCTCTCTCCACCCTCGCCCTCCTCACGCACTGCTAGCTGCCTCTGTTTATTCTGCTTGCCTGCCGACTCCTCCCACGAGTGTTGCTAGCACCAATTCTCTGACCTCTGCTCTCTCTTTCCATCCGTAAACTCTCACAGTTTGTTTCTCTTCATCGCTGCACTCCGCCGCCCTTGAACTCTCTCTACGACATCTCGCCCCCACTCCTCGAGGGCTTTCCCCTGGCAGTCGGCCAGGAGCCGCTTTCGTAGCACTCAAATGAAGCCGACAATGCGCAGTTCCCTTGGTTATGTTACAAGATTCTGAAGCATGCCTCCACCTCAGTCTTGCCGTGGCGAGTTAATGCGAGATCATGTGAGTCCTTAGCTTCGTCGTCGTTCGAGGATCGAATACGCTGTCACCTGGGCCAAGTAGGCGAAAATTAGGCAGGCCGTGGACGCAGGAGTTTCTTTTAGACTACTATGACACGTTACTGCGAGGAGTGGAGACGATACAGACGTCTGCTCGAGCCGTTGCAGCGGGGTAGCAGATGAAACTTTTGATAAGCAAGGCAAACTGTAGTCTAAAGAAGACATATGTGCCTCGATGACCTGCCTGTCCCGACGCAATTGGTTCGGTGTCTCCAAAGCCTTGCTCGTTGTGACTTTTTTATCCACACCTCCCGGTTTTGAAAGAAGAACGGTAACTTATCCAGATCGTTTGTTCTGGCATTCCGCCAGAACTGTCGGTCCCCTCTCTTCATCCTAGTCCAGAGGTACTTATCTCTTCTCCATGGGTGCTTATCTGACACTCCATGACGAGAAGTCTGTCATAAGTGTTTGTTTGGCGTGACCTCGCCTGATAGAAAGAGGCCACGCCTGTGTCTGTAGGATTGGTGATATACATCAACATATTCTACCACTGACCACTACGGTCCTGTAATAAACCTCTTGTGTAGCCATCATACTCACAGAGGTAAGCACAAAGGAGCCATAATACTCCTAGTGCATCAGAGCGCCGTCATACGCTCATAAACCGGGACATTTCTGGTGCATCGGCTAAATCTAGCCAAGAAGTTAGCCTAGTCTAACTTGTTCTCTTCGAAGCAACTAGTTTGCTTCACACCTTGCACTTGTGCGAGAAGAGGTTGGGATTTTTCCATACCTTGGTGCTAATAAGCCCTAAATTCCGTGCCCTGCCCAACAGCAGCTGTGCAAGAGGTTGGCCTAGCCAGTCCTTGGTGCTTCTACAGCCCTAAATTCCGTGCCCTGCCCAACAGCAGCTGCGCAAGAGGTTGGCCTAGCCAGTCCTTGGAGCTAATTCAGCCCTAAATATCGTGCCTTGCTCTACCGCAACTGCACAAGAGGTTCGGCTAACGAAACCTTGGGTCTCTAACAGCCCTAAACTATCCGGTTTTGTTCAAACAAAACAAAATAGCCGAGGAAATGTCGCTCTTCTTCCACAAGAAAGCGATATTGGCTAGCGCAGAAGCCGTTAAAGGGCTTTTCGATAAGTATAAAGCATATACACAGAAGATCGTATATCCCGATGACGATAAGAAACGTCAAGAAGAATGCACAGCTAATTCAGTGCTTCTTAGCTCATGTCTAAGTCAAGTAAAATTGGCGAGCGAAACTATGCACAGCAAAATTGACAAAATGGAGGAATTTTATCACTCCACGAAATCAAAATCTGAGCAAAAAGAAATCCTGGCAGACATAGAAGAGTTCGATAAAGAATCTCAATATTCGGAAGTGTTGAAAGAAGCGACATCATTTGCTTGCAACATTGAATCGCGGATAGCATATGCCAAAAGTGAACTGCAAAAGGTACAGCTAAGGCTGAGAATACCAGCATCACATCCAGGTGCATCCCAGCTCAATGATGGAGATTCCAACTTCATCAATGATCAAGGCAGTAGTGCCACACAACTGACAAGGGGCTCACGATCAGTGAGGGTACCATCAGTAAAACTACCGGCGTTTAATGGAAACCCAGAAGAGTTTCCCGAGTACTGGGCGGTATTTGAAACGCTAGTACACGACAATAGTGAGATCTCCACTATTGAAAAAATCGCCCTACTCAAAGAAAGCCTCAAAGGTCCAGCAGAGAAGGTGATTAGAGGTATAAAACCTATACCCGATAATTATCAGTGGATGGTGGATGCCGTAACCAAAAGGTTTGGCAACAAACCAACAAATAGATCAACGATAGTGCAAAAACTATTCGATTTGCAACCTGCGTCAAAGCAAGGACATAGTTGTCAAGAATGCTTTGACACAATAAAAACCCTAGTCAACCAAATGGTGTCAGCTGGGTACGACATTCGGAACACGTGCGATCCCATGTGGAGTGAAACTATACTACAGAAGTTTCCATACGAAATTGTGCGAGACATCCTCGTTAAAAATCAAAGCACCGATACCCTCAAAATCGAGGAACTCCTGGATGCGCTAGAAAAAGAAATCTGCGCCAAGACTTATGTGGAACAACGACTAGGTTCCACCTACTCGTACAAAGAGCGTGACAACAGGGCTCAGCGCCACAGTCAATCGGTCCTCTGCATATTTTGTGGTAAGACAAACCACAATTCTATGGTGTGCAGAACCATGACCGACCGCCAACAGCGTCGGGCAGTCCTGAAGGAAAAAAGGGCTTGCTGGAAATGTTTCCAAACAAATCATTCCAGCAGTCACTGTCAAAAGTCCAACTGCACAACGTGCGGCAGCACACATCATCCCTCAGTGTGCACGGCACAAGACCGGTCCAGGCAGATCCCTGGAATCTTAAACCCACCGCAAACAAATCGGTGGCCGAGAAATGATAACCATAACGGCAATATCAATAACAGGGCAGCTCAAAGGCCCCAGATACCAAATAGAGAGCGCACTAGCGCTGGTATCGACTCACGTCGTAATCATTCGAGCGGAAACCAACCGCTCTATTCCAATCAGAACACTGGAAATGAGGTTACATTTCCTGATCTGTCAAACAGAAGTGAACAGCTAGTTCTCATGACAGCTGAAGGAAACGTGTGGAATAATAAAGACAGCAGTCTTGAAAAAGTACTGTTTTTCTTTGACACTGGTGCTCAGAAGACAGTGATACAAGAGTCTCTAGCAGAAAGACTTGGCCTTCCGAAAACCACTACGGAAACCTGCATTATGTCAGGAATCGGCGGTTATACGGAGAAGTTTGAAAGCCACATAGTATCTCTGAAAGTATGTACCGCTCACGGCAAAGAGATCAACCTGGCTATTCAAACTAAGCCAATCATAACAGGAGGATTTCCTTCGGTTAAGTTAGCAGAAATTGATCAAGAATTTCTACAAAATGAAGGGATCTTCATAGCGAACTCAAAGGTCCGTGGAGAACGCCAACTGCCACATATCCTTGTTGGACTAGACCGTTACTATGATCTAGTAGTTTCGAATACGACCGATACACGAACTCCATCAGGTCTGCATATTGCGAAAACATTATTCGGTCCAACCATCTATGGTCGCGGTATCATGGACACAACCGATTCCACAGCCATGTCGCATTCAATGACATCTGTATTGGAGATTTCGGATAGTGATAACATCCAAAGAATGTTTGAACTAGAAAGCCTAGGTATCGAACCAATGGAGAATACGAAAGACGATAGCGCTTTCAAGTATTTTGAGGAGTACTCCTCATTGATTACCTTTGCTAATGGGTATATCACGGCGCCATTCCCGCTAAAGGACAGCGTAAGTGACCTGAGCGACAACTACGGGGTCGCGATCAAAAGGCTTGCCGCGCTGCAGAAACAGCTTCAAGCAAACACTGCACAGCAACAGTGGTACTCTAAGATACTGAGTGATTACGAAAGCCAAGGTGTGATCGAAAGGACATACGACCTTGACACGAACGCCATTGGCAAATACTACATGCCGCATTCAGGCGTTTGGCGAGAAACAAAGAAAACCCCCCTCCGGATTGTGTTTGACGCATCGTCAAAAAAGAGAGGAGAGCAGTCTCTCAACGACGTTATTTATAAAGGCGAGTCGTTTGTCAACAAAATCCACGACATATTGATCGCAAGTCGTTTAAGCAAATTTGTGCTGCTGTGCGATATAGAAGCAGCGTTTACACAAATTCGCATACCTGCTCATCACAAAGATCTGTGTCGATTCCTTTGGGTAAAACAGCCCAGCCTACCTCTTACCCAGGGCAACATAGTGGAATACCGTTTCACTAGACTACCTTTTGGAGTCACAGCTTCGCCAAGCATATTGAACATGGCGATCTTTGCGTACCTGCAGTCACAAAAATGCAGCTTAGCAACAGAGATAGCTTCAAATCTCTACGTTGACAATATTTTGTTAGTTGCAAACACTGTAGAGGAAACTTTGCAGAAGTATGAACTATCCAAAGCATTATTCGCTCGGATAGGAATGAATCTCAGAGAGTACGTTTCGAACTCTGAGCTCGTTAATGCAAGGATCCCCTCCTATGATCGGTTACCTTCTGGGTCGATAACATATCTTGGTGTGGACTATGATACCATAACCGACCGGTTCACTGTGAAGGCAACGTTTCCATTAAAACAAGATCCTACGAAGCGTGATATAGTCAGCCAGCTGAACTCCATTTATGATCCGTTGGGAATTATCAGCCCGCTTCTCATCCATTTGAAGTCCACAATGAGAGAGATCCTCTCATCTAATCTTGACTGGAACAGCCGAGTTCCTCACGAACTACGTGATAAATGGAATAGGCAATGCAGTGAAGTCAATAACACTGTATTAAGTGTACCACGACTGTTATCACCATTCTTGGCGACTAATAACAGCAGAACCGCTCGCCTTTGGGTGTTTGCAGATGCAAGTAAAGTGGCGATATCAGCGTGCGCTTTCATCCAATCACAAGAAGGTGATACCGTATCACAAATCATGTGCGGGAAGAGTCGACTGACTCCAAAAAAGAACGAGCAAACAATTCCTCGTTTGGAACTTCTTGGTATCCTGATAGCAATGAGATTAGCCGTCAGCATTGAGAAGACTGTCAACACCAAAATAGCTACAGTTAACGTAGTCA
Organism: Heligmosomoides polygyrus polygyrus; assembly: GCA_947396885.1. NCBI lineage: Eukaryota > Metazoa > Nematoda > Chromadorea > Rhabditida > Heligmosomidae > Heligmosomoides > Heligmosomoides polygyrus. The sequence continues at coordinate 55,974,792 of OX377203.1, read as the reverse complement.
CAGACAGTGAAGTAGCACTGTGTTGGATAAAGTCCTCACGAAAGCTTCCTGTATTCGTTGCCAATCAGTGTATGCGAATACGCAAGCTAAAGGGGCAACTTGAGACAAACAACGTGAAGGTACAATTTTACCACGTACCCACGGCATACAACCCAGCTGATGCTGGCACAAGAGGATTGTCAAATGAACAAATTCTCGACCACAGCTGGCTCCAAGGCCCACGTTGGTTAGAAGGTGAACTCAAGTCCAAACTTTTGAAACCCATAGACGTGATTCAATCTCGCGGAAGTGATGAGGAATGCGACAGGCCAGTAATAATTAGCCTTCCACACGCTAGCAGTACTCACACAGTTGAGCATGTCTTTGACCTTTCACGGTTCTCCCGGCTGTCTACAGCCCTACGCTCAATAGCACGTGTTGGGAAGTTCCTTCACCACCTCATTTCGAAAGTGAATGAGAAAAGGCAATCGCCACTCCTAATCGGGGTGATCGCAAAGTTTGGGCTCCAAACTGAAATTGACGCTAATGACATGAATTTTGCTGCAACACTGCTCCATGCTGATGTTCACAGGAACATTAATGAGAAGGAACTCAGCAACAGGTTCCGCAATATGCAAATTGTCCGCGACAAATACGGCGTTATAAGGCATATATCGCGAATGCAGCACGCATGCATTCCAGCGGACTCGAAGTCCCCAATCTATCTCCCAAACAGAGGAGATGCAACAAGGCTCGTATTAACAGCCATTCACAATGATAACTTTCACTGTGGCAAAGATCAGACCTTATCACTGGCCAGGCAACAGTACTGGATCCCTCGTGGGTCTGGATCCTTTAAAACCTACCTAAGAAATTGCACGGTCTGTAAAAGATGGCAAGGACTACCATTTGGTCCCCCCGCTATGCCATCGCTGCCGGCAGATAGGGTGGTGATAACAAAACCATTCCGAAATGTGGGATGTGACTTTATCGGTCCGTTCACATCAAGTTCGGACGAAAGCATGTACATCTGTCTGTACACATGCTTAACGACCAGAGCGGTTCACCTAGAAGTAGTGGAAGACATGTCCGCTGGAGCCTTTCTGAACTGCTTCGTGCGGTTTATTTCTAGAAGAGGTGTTCCTCACTTAATTCGTTCTGATTGTGGAACCAATTTTCGATTAGGCTCAAAGATAATCGAAGAACTATCAAGTTCCAACAGCTCAGGGCATTCCGTAATGAGCTATAGTGCCGATAACGGTATACAGTGGGTTTTCAATCCTCCCGCTAGTCCATGGATGGGCGGTGTCTGGGAAAGACTGGTCGGTTCCGTAAAACGGTGCATGCGCAAATCAATCGGCCGAAAGAAACTAAATTTCGGCCAAATGTGCACGGTCGTTGCTACTATCGAAGCAACTATCAATACACGACCACTTACAAAGATAAGCACTACCGATTTAATGGAGATCCCATTAAGACCGGTCGATTTCCTTCAAGGAAACGTAAAATTTGCCGTACAAGATTCTAAGACATTGAATGACCCGGATGACCCATTATATGAGACGGAGTACATAAAAACAAGACAGCAAGCCTTGGAAGCGCTAAGCTACTCTGAACAGATTGCCAACAAATTTTGGGCAAAATGGAGCTGCGAGTACCTCACCTTGCTTAGAGAATCGCAAAAGCTTTATCTAAAACAGCGTAGGCACATAGCAAGGTCGATCCCAGAAAAGGGTGAAATCGTCCTCATAGAACAAGAGTTGTTGCCTCGAGGATGCTGGCTGTATGGGAAAGTGGTTGATCTAACCGTCAGTCACGATGGCCTGGTGAGATCAGCTAAAGTCCTTACTCCAAACGGACATGTCCTGCAGAGACCTCTAAACAAGCTATATGCCCTCGAAGTTCGATGTAGCGAAAATACATCAGACAATGATGTACAAGCATCCCCATCACGTGAGAACACATCTGAACAAATCCGAATACTTCCGCCCAGGTCAGCAAAAACCAAGGCATACGAAGTCATCAGAGAGTTCGAGAACAGCTTAGAAGATCCTAGCTCCACTCAGCTCGTGGCATGCGAGCAGGTGCCTGACTCACTTGACATCATCACATTGACGTCAAAGCAAAGGGGAAATCCACTTTCCTTTATAAAAGGAGCAAAAGCAAATATAATGCTTATGATAATCACATTTGCTGCTCTGCTAGCTAAGACAGACGCAACTTACGCTAGTTGTGAGAATGGCATAGTGAAAATACCTGGAAGGAATGCCACTTTTGAACTATGCTTCAATGAAGAGTGCAAAATATTCCAAGGCGATGGACTTGGAAAGACTTACAAGCTTCCAATCTCCCCGCTATACAGCACAACTGACGTTAAGTTGAAGCATGGAAAAACAACATTTGTCACAATCTGTGCTAATCCCGATTTCTGTTCGAGATCCAACACGTTACTTAGCATATCATTGCTAGGAAATCCACACTGTTGGCCGGTTGGAGCAATTGCAAGCGTAGCCGTTATCACGTATCTGCTAGCTCTATTCATGTTTACGCTTGTTGGTATCATCATATACCTTATCAAGAGCAGGAGTAATGTGGCTGCACCAGCTGTTCAGATAAACTGTATCAGTGGTGACCACGTGGAAAATATTGGACTTCATTCCTGGAATCCTTCCCCACTGAACGGTGGTATCCTTATCACACTGTGCATAGCGATTATCACATGTGGGCCGGTTGAGAGCTGCCAACACGGGTTTACAAGACATGCAGCTGACATTGTTTGTAGCCAAGGCGGCGTCTGCACCTATGAGTTCAGTAGAGAATTCCTGTTCAACAGGATTCAAAACGAACAGTGCATTGAAATCCGTCACGAAAACAGACCTGTGGGACTGTTCAAAATGAGGGTTAGATCAATCACCCTCAAGTGTGCTAAAGTGTCCAAATTCTTTACAAAGAGCACGGAACACAAAGTGTACACCAGCGTGAGATGCGCACAGGCAGGATCCTGTACCGGGAATGTGTGTGACACACTCGGACGAAATGATACCGTTCCTGAATTATCTAGGGCGCGAAAGTACCCAGGGTATTCCGGATGCCAGTACACATGCGGTGGTGTTAGCTGTGGATGTTTCCTGCTCTCGCCTGCCTGCACATTCTATAAGGTGGCTCACATCCCCATTTCAAGGGCTGTATACGAAGTTATCGAATGCAGAGAATGGATACCTGATATCCAGGTGGAGCTAGAAAGCACCCTCATGAAAGAAAATAAGGAGGAAACTCTACTCCTGGAACCATATATGACAAGTACGTTCCATAACTTCAACATTACGGCTGTCTCCGTACAAAAACCTTCACTGGCAATACTCACCAGAAGGTTTGCTGTGTCAAGAAACACGTCAGTCCTTCTTCCGGACCAGTTTGTCGTACCGGTTGAATGTCTTACATGCCTCGACGCGGTGAATAATTTCCGCAACTGCGCAAATAAGGTAATATGTGACTGTAATACTGGCTGGACTAAACACCATTGCCACTGTCCTGACAACACGCTTCGGAAAGTTGCTATGGATGATGGTCACAAATTGCCGCTAATTACACCATCTGTGGAAATTCACAGCACTGAAGATGGCATAGTCGCTTTCATGACAGACATCGAGACCATAATCACGGTCCAGTCAAAACATTTGTTGGGTAGCACTAGTTTCACCCAAGAGGAGAAATGTTATGCGTCACTTGACGAGCTAGCTGGATGCTACAGCTGCATTCAAGGTGCGGTTGCGATATCTCATTGTGAAACGAAAGATCCTACAACGATCACGGTACATTGTGATCATCACTCATTCTCCATAGAATGTGGACCCTCAAACCCAGAAACCAAGGTGAAGTTCAGCTTTGACACAGCAGTGGTCAAACATAACTGCTTCACCTACTGTGGAAGCGAGAAGGTCATGCTGAGCCTAAATGGTACCCTAAAATACCATACTCTATCGTATGAATCGGTATTTCACTTCAACCACGACAGTTATCGTGAACCAACCTGGATGGAGTCATTGGCAAATATACAACTGCCGGATCTCCATCCCTTGGTCGAGATCGCTCGCGCTCACTGGAAGTCGGCTCTTGGAGCTGTGACCGTAACAGTAGTACTGTCAGTGTTATCGTACTTGTTCGGTCCAGTTATCCTGATTACACTGGCAAAAATAGCGTTTGCTCTTTGTAAGACAACCATTCATTTACTGCTCTGGGTATTTTCAATGATATGGAGGTCCACGAAAAGTCTCCGTAACATGAAGGAGCACGGAAGCCAATAACGGACTAAATCTTCGCACAGGATTAGTTGTACGCATCCGTGCACAACTTCTCACTGTGCTTTGCTTTCCACCTTAACTATGTTTTCTGTAAATTTTATCTATAGTATCGCCCATCAGTCGACACCTCAATTCTATCAACGTTCCTCACCAGTCATACCACCTCTAAGCCGAACACACAACAAGGACGATGGACGATCAACTCGAACCAATGGCAGAAGCGAAGCCACGGGAACGACCATGGGCCTTCCATAACCTTTTACGATGGCCTATAGCAATTTTCGCTAATTTTGTCATGTATCTACAAGCTAGTGATTCGCTCCTTGTATGCCATTATATTACCATAGCTTCCCCATTACATATCCATTGTGTTCACCTCGTTTCTCTTTCCTTTTGTTGCCCCGGAGTGTTCTGGCATTCCGCCAGAACTGTCGGTCCCCTCTCTTCATCCTAGTCCAGAGGTACTTATCTCTTCTCCATGGGTGCTTATCTGACACTCCATGACGAGAAGTCTGTCATAAGTGTTTGTTTGGCGTGACCTCGCCTGATAGAAAGAGGCCACGCCTGTGTCTGTAGGATTGGTGATATACATCAACATATTCTACCACTGACCACTACGGTCCTGTAATAAACCTCTTGTGTAGCCATCATACTCACAGAGGTAAGCACAAAGGAGCCATAATACTCCTAGTGCATCAGAGCGCCGTCATACGCTCATAAACCGGGACATCGTTCAACACTGCGAGGATTAATGTTTGATATGTTGATATGGGGAGTTTTGATTCCATAGCAGTTTGGGTAATATGAACCGAAGGCAGAAAAACGACAACACTTTTCGGGCAACTTAATATTTGCACAATGCCACTGCCTACGAAACCTGCTCTGTTCCATATCCTGCTCTTGAAATGCTCGTGTTTTTAGGGTCTCAAGTTGGCCCCCCAATGCAATGGTGCGACGTTTCTGCAGCCTAACTAGCACTATCAAATTTTTCTTTCTGAAAGCCACCGCATCGTAAACAAATCTCTACAGAGTGTATGCGTGAAGCACCATTTCCGAGACTTCACTTTGTCGCTGTTGTTTTTGTCATTTTCGGCTTTCCCAGAGGTCCGTATGAGATCCTAAAACCCAGTTCGGCTCTTCTCATGCAGACGCCCACAATCCTCAATAGCTCACTTTGAAACACTCCACCGTCACTTCATAGACCTACCTAGTTAGTGCGTAAGTGTCTCAAGGAAACCACAGGGAAGCTGGTTGAAAGTAATCTCGAATGAGGAATTGGAGAGATGGCTGGGGTATGAGATTGCCGTGAGAAGATTAGGAAGGAGTATGCAGAAGCATCAGTGCATAGAGGATAGGCATGTTTCCGTATCATCTCCAGCTTGCCATCGACGACAAGAGGGGCAGAGGCGAAAGTGCAAGAAGCTGTTTGATAAGACCCTAGCTACCTGTCCCACGTTATATACTTTCCGTCCCATTGCCTTCCACACCTCATATTTCCCATTCAAGCGACACATCTCCTGCCTGGTATGGGCGCAACGAAAGGACTTGCAACTTTTCGACTCCTAATTGTAAGCAAAATTAGGCAAACAAGCCTTCTGCTAGGACCAGACAACCATCTTCAACGCAAGAAGTGCCGAACAATGCAAACAGCTTACGAGACTCCGGCGGAGCCATCAAAAGACTTCAAGCTCTAAAATTTATCAAAAACCGACTAAGTATTGTAACATTGTTGCCTAAATAAAGAGGTGTCTTCAGTATTCTGCATTGACGTTGATTCGTCAACGCTCTATGTATAAGGCAGAACATTAAAAAAAAAAACTCCATTGGACTGCAAACTAATTAACTCTACCAAACTAGTTATTGATTATTCTATTCTCATATATTAAATGCTATTCCTATTAGTTCTAAAGTATCTTGTGCTGGAAGGACCTCAACTCGAGAGACTTGGGCACAAGAAGGCTTTACTGTAGAGGATTTCTGTTAGCAGATCAATTTTGAGGAGAGTACCAGTACCAGTACCAGTGCCTATGTATAGCGCGATAGTAAATCTGGATGATAACTAACAACAAGGACCAGGCAGTGAACTGTTTTCCTCGGCTGCTACCTATTGGTCGCCGTTGCCATAGGCCTGGTATAAGTCTGTTATGTGTCATTTTGGGTCGTAAATCGTAAATTTTCGTAAATGTGATCTTCGGCCCTCGGATGACAAACGCCCACATAACGTGATACGATTCGGATTATGACGATGTACCCACTTTTAAAGACTTCCCTCATAGCCCATTGCAATTTCCTACTTACTTTTTTATGTTCTGGTGTGGCGCTGTAACAGAACAACGCAGCTTTATGGATAGGCCGCTCGAGTTAATTCCTAGCAATGGAACTGGGATAGCCTTTTTTTCTGGTCACACTCTAGAACGACATCTCACATTCGAGTGGCCTGAGTTCCAGTTTACAGAAAGACATGAAAATTCTCCTTGCACTGGAATGAAGATGATCATCTGCTGAACCATATCCTATGCTGCAACCACCGCCTAGTCAACTTGTGACTTTTTCACCACTTGTTCACCACATAGACGACCTTCCCAATGCACACGAGAAGAACTCATGCAAAGAGGAAGGAATATTGGACTTGATTGGAGGCTGTAGAATAACAGCTAAACTGTTGGAAAGAGTAAAACACTCATGTTTCAATCTGATTGTCACTGCACCGTCATGGCGCGAAGTCTAATTTACGTATGAGGTGCGCCTTAAGCAAAGCGTCTGACATTTTCATGATGAATGTGAAAAGTTTGACTCTTTGGACTCGTTTTCAGTGGTCTGATTAGGGTTGGCTGCGTTCGCCCTAGGCGATCCGTTCAGAATGCTAAAGACTGGGCAAATGGCGTTTGTTACAAAGGTAGCGGAGAGCAGGACTGGCGAATGCAAGCATTCATTATTTAGTAATGCAATATTTTGGAGTTTCTGAAATCTAAGAACTGCAAGCAAACCTGCTAGCGAAGTAAACGCCGAAAGTAATTGCCTGGCATCGTCAACGACGATCTTTCATTCCAGAAGTTGTGGTTGCCTTCAAAAATGATAAAGGTCAAAGCATGACGTTAGTCAGCCCCTGTTTGAGATGCGCCATCCATCCTTTTTACATCTGTGGGATACCGTAGAGGTCATTAGAGTGTGGGTTTGCCTTATAGAATGAATTGCGGTTGCTGCCGATGTAGAGGTCAGTGTTTTATCCTTCCCAGGCAAATCAGGGACCAATTCACAACCCAGCAGGTTTGGAAGACTTGACTGCTCGTGGTAGGATCCTAACCAAGAACTCCTATTCAGGAGCACGCGATAGCCGTCCTCCTCCGACTTCTCTACCATGGGTTTCCCTATATGTCTAAAATGCACCTCGTACGAGTCAGTTAAACCACATTCAATTCAAGCTGCACCTTGCTTCTCTACTTTCCCTCTAAAAAATGCCACAAAAATATCTTCTTTAATAATTTTAAGTTAAAATCTGACTATGATGAGTGTCCTAAAATGTGATCATACTCTTTCAATCGTCACACAATTCCTTCCCGTCTGCTACAAAAATGCTGTTGGGTATAATTCAAAATGTGAGAAGGCCTAGACCTTTACGTGTGTCATACCATAGAAATGTGCCTTGCGCTCAGTCAGTAGGGGTGCTTGTTGGATTATTTGTGCAAATACTGTTTTCGTCGAGTTGGCCAGCGATCAAATTATTTTTTTTTGTTTTGGATGGAATGGTTTTTGTTGGTTTATTCGGAGTTGTTTCTACAAAGTCATAGTTTTATATGCAAGCCAATGGCTAGTAGATTGACAAACATTTTTGGTCGTCCAAGCATTGTAAGCTTTTTATTTGGCCACCCTGATAGGCGCCTCTTAAGATAGCGCTTTTGAACAAGCACTTTATTTTGGTTCTCCAAAAACTTGTCCAGCTTGATTTGAAAGGTGCTAATTGATTTTAATGGCTTCCATCTTAATTATAAAAGTGTCCAGCTCGAGCTGAAAACGTCTCAATAAAACATAGCTTCGATTAGCTAAAACATAATAGAAAAAAACAAGGAAACTAGATGCATTGTAAGTCAGGCGCCTCTTACGATTTACGGTTTACGATTTACGACGATTCTTTCGTAATTACGGTTTACGATTTACGAAATTACGGATTTCATTTACGCACACGCCTGCTTGGGATTCAGTCGCCTGGTGCCGGTCACGAAGACGAAAAGCGACTAGCGTGTCCGGAGTGAATGCTGCTAGACTTGGTTGGACATCTCCTCCTGCATAGCGAAACAAGAACGGGTACAGTTTCGTTCACTTATTTTGCTGAATTGTTTTCTTAATGAACATTATGAGGCCAACTCATACACACACGTCCTAACAATGGCTCTTAATGCCTCATCGCGGTGTACCAACAACATACATACATAATAGTACTTATGCTTAGCGACTTCATAGGAGTGGTCAAAATTAATGCGAGGTGAGGAGCAAGAATATCCTTCTGTGTATCCATTGAAGCCCCCGTGGAAGTCTACGTTCGAGGCGCTCCTAAGCAGCAAGCAATCTTTAGAGGCGGGTGGTCACACAGATTAGATTTCTATGAGGCGGGAATTTTTCTAATCTGAAAGAAAAAAATCCAATCTTATCTCTGCGGTTCACAAATGACAGCACAAAAGTTTATTTTATTATTCACTGAAGAGCTTGCAAATGTTTGCAGAACAAACACGCTAACTAAAGCTGCAGCCAACTACACGTTGAATACGTGGAATTAGATTATGAATTCATGGCTGTGTCTAGAATATCTGGAGTTGGCTGAAGCACTTTCACTGGCCCAGTCCTTCATGGTTCTCGCTCCTGCAAGGTTGCACCCTTACGTGGATGCCAGATAGTTCACGCTGCTATGTACTTGAGCCGATAGGAAGATATCTGCCACATTAGGCGACTAGGCGACTGTATGGAACCAGATTACAGCACAGAATCAGAAGAGAGTCGGGGTTTTCACGAGGCTGCAGATTCAGACGAGAATTTCAGTGGCGAGTACGACAGTTTTCCACTGCGGGTGCTGTTCTCGCTCATCTCGCTAGGGACCGATCCCTGCTAAAGTCAACAGTTAAAAACTTCGGTGCGAAATATGAGGTGGATTCTGTTATCTGAGAAGCACACTTGCTTCACCCACGTATTCGAATTCTCCCATCAGAACTGAGATAAATGATTGTGGTGCCAACGGGAGTCATAAGAACTTTTAGAGAAAAAGATTAAAGAAGAAAGTCCTTTCTAATAATGAAAACTGTCTGTGGGCAACTGCAGTCGAAACTAGACTTGAAATTGAAACCAGACGTGAGGGGCTTTGTTAGGGCAGCGGGAGGCTATCACCGTTCGTTTGTAAGTCTCATACCACTACACCATCCGTGCAGCTCGTAGCTAGTGTGGACAAATGCCTCGACAATTGTCCTGCTGGATCTTGCTTGATGCAACATCGAACGCTGATTCCAAATATGTGTTCGAGTTCTGCTGAACGCTTCTAGGTACGGAGTTGTAGGCCATTTCCAGGTTGCGTTCTCGATAACCCTCTGTCTGCGCGCAGAGCCCACCAATCACAAAGGACGAGCTGATATAGGCTGAAAACTGCGTGGTTGCCGAGCAGTGGTGGCCCATTGGATAGAGGCGCGTGATGGTGAGAGAGGGTGCTTTGTGGTTCGGCTCCCCGCTGACGCGAGGTTCTTGGTCTTCCTAAAAAGTCGACCACGATAAACTAAAGCATTCTATGTGAAAGCGCAGTGCGTCGGCAGAAAGACACCAGTTTCAACGGTACGGTTGAACTTTCACGACCAGAGGTGGAAAACGTTTCTTTTTCTAAGCACAATCTGTAGATTTTCATTTTTATTTAAGCCTAGAGCAGATGTTGTAGAAGATAGAAGGTGTTAGAAGGATGTTTCATTGCGGTCAAAACTCTTGCGCCAGGCGGGGCTCGAACCCGCACCTTCTGCTTTCCGGGCACCGATGCTACGCCTTTGGCCGGAGGCATACTTCCATTGCCACGATGCCATCGCGGCGCTCAGTTCATGGCCATTCCGCCACATGCGGTCGTATAGTCAAAGGAAACTTCGCCCGCCGTTGTCATGGCGGGTCCGCGGTATACGCAAGACTCTGCTCGGCCTTACTCAGACATTCGATAACTACGACCCGAACAGGATCCGCCCCTCCAACAGTCCTTCTCCAGGTGTTGGAAAGCGGGACAGTTGTTGCTATCCTGCTGGAACAGCATTTTTTGTGGTGCTGTCGTGTTGGAAAGCACCACGTGTTGCTATTTTAAGAGCAACACGTGGTGCTGTAGTGGTTGAGGTCGCCGGCAGGTTCTCTGCATGCACCTGCAGGTGTTCCGGTCAGAGCGAGAGAAAGAGAGTATCAGAGACGTAGAGGAGCACCAGCTGGCGGTGCTGCGATTCCGTGCTCTAATCGCAACACGCTCCGCAACGGAAGGAAGACCGCGTCGTAAGTGCGAGCACTCGGTCTGCGCACAGCGCTCCGCGCGCCGTCCTCTCTCGGCGCTCTCGCCGTCTGCGTCTCTGCGGGCGCGCGCGTCATGGCCCGCTGTCTCCGCGCTCTCGCGTTCGGCGCTCGCGGTGCGCCGTGTGCCGGCGTCCCTCCAGCGCCGAGAGTGATCGATACCGCATTCATCGTCGCCGCCGGGGCCATAGTCGGTCGCGTGCGGCCGTTCTTTTTGTTTTCATTTCAGTTGTGGCTCTATTTGCTACTGTTTGTGTAGGCGTTTTCAGGCGCAGGCTGCGGGAGGATGGGGGAGGGGGGTTCGAGGCGATGTGATGGAGGCGAGGAGAGAATGCAATCCATGTGGAGGAAGAGATAAGCCGTTTCAGCCGAGGCCTGCGGTTGGGGGGGGGGGGGGTCGAGAAGGAGATGTGATGAAGGCGAGGAGAGAACGCAATCCATGTGGAGGAGGAGATGTGCCGTTTCAGCCGGAGCGTGCGGGGGGGGGGGAGAGAGAGAGTTCGAGGAGGTGGATGTCGCATCTGATGGAGGCGAGGAGAGAATCCATCTGCAGGAGGAGATTGCCGTTTCAATCGTAGCCTGTGGGTGGGGGGGGGCGGTTCAAGGAGGAGATGTGATGGAGGCAAGGAGAGAATCCACATGTGGAGCAGGGAGGAGGAGATGTGCCGCTTCAGCCGGAGCCTGCGGGTGAGTTATTTTCGGACGAGGGTAACCCTGCTGTGTGTGATCACAAATGCAGGTTCGCAGAGGCTGGGTAGCTGGGTCGTCCGAAAATAACGCGCCCCATGAGAATGGCGCCTCATGGTATTTGATTGACAATCTTGGCTGAGGAACCGTATTCGCGAATTCGTTGCCGTGCCGTAATTTTGCCATGTGATATTCGTTTCGTCGTGTAGTTCGGCTTATATTTGTATCGTTTTTTGCAATTTTCTATAGTTAGATGTTTTTGATTGAGTTGCTCTGGAAAGAGCTGAGCTGAACTGACATTTTGTTGAAATCAACCACCCGTTGTAGAGGGGTTGCTCTGGAAAGAGCTGAGCTGAACTGACATTTTGTTGAAATCAACCACAACCAAGGAACCACTTTTGACTTGTTGCGCCTCGTGTCATGTCTGACTTTGACTAAGTGAAATGAAACGATGAACGTTGTCTCAGACCAATCCAACATGATAGTTGGTCTCACGGCGGCGGTGGGCATTTTCTACTGTTCCTACTTCTTAGCTAAACCCCAGACTAAGCTTTCCCGTTCGTCAGGTCGATTCCTGCATGGTGCGGCTCACTCAGCTTCAGAAGCAACTTGCTGAGGCAGTCTCGTCTGTTGTGAAGAAAACGCCAGAGGCTAAGCTGCCTGAAGAGACGTGCCTTGCCTTCGAAAACCTCACACAGTTGTGGAGAATACCGCAGTTGGCGGTACTATGGCCCGACCTCAGCAACGCACATTTCAAGGTCGGTGTGCTGCAATTGCTTCCAGCGACTCTTCTTACGCAGATTAGTTTGCTTGCTGAAACAGTGCTTACAGAGTGTGGACTTAAACAAGAAAATGCAGAAGTGGATCCGAACAAAGAGAGGAAAACCCCATGACCACGTAACCGCCTGCACTGATTTCTTCCGCGTATACCTAAAGGAGGTCAGTAGTGTTGGATATATGTATTAGGTAGCCCTTCGCCGCCAGCCCTCGTTGCTTGTCCCCCTCTTCTGAAGTTACTTTCCTAGGCTTGCGAACCTCCTACATTGGTGAAGCGCTACGCAGTGCGCATCTCTGACTCCTGCGCCAAGCATCCGGAACTCCGCGATTTCCCGGAAGAATTAGTGGAACAACTGATAGGTAGCTCTCAGTCTAGTTGCTCTTCCCCTCCAATAATGCGGTGTAAAACCAGTGTTAATAGTTTTAATCTCCGCCCCTCTTCTAGGAGTTTGTCTCGACGGACTTCGTCTTGGCATGCGAGAGCTCTCCTGCCCAGTGTCAGTGATTGCCTTGAGGAGAAATCCCACTCCGTACGTGTTAATCTTAATATAAAAATATTTTTCTTCAAGTCTCTTCTTCAAATTTGGAATTGAGGTTCTGGCTTTCGCTGGGCGACACAGACGAGGAAAGGGAGGCCGAGTTCGAGGAGCGGAAAAAGGCGAGAGCTCGCTGGACGGTTCACGTCAGAGGTGCTCTTCAGAGAGCACTGTACGTCTTCGCCAATTTTCTTCTAGTCTGCATTCCAAGAAAATAATCACCTCCATCTACGTTATAACCTTTTTAGGAACGACATCCGCAAATACGTTCTCGACGCGAACGGACGTTTAGTTCCCGCACCGGTGGGTACCCTCTTCACCATAATGCTTGGATGGAAACAAAAGAAAAATCTCTGCCACGTTGCTGTCATAATTAATTTTTAGAAAGTAAAAATGATCCGCATTGGGAGCCAGCCGAGTACGAGCCAGCGCACGCCCCAAGACGAAGAAGAAGAAGACGACGACACCGCGTGGAGGAAAGACTAAGAGCGGCTGTAACTCAGAGCACCTGTGCTGTGGCCTCCAGTACCGTGGCCACCACGACCTCCTCCGCGTCTCAGTTCCGAGCAGCACATCAACTTCGTCTGTTTCTTACGTTTCAGTTTCCTAGCCCTGTTTCTGTCTATAATTTGCTTGATTTTGCCTCTTGTTTATAGTGTTATTCTGCTATTCCATACTGTCACGTTGCCTACTCTTAAAATGTTGTCATTGTCATCATTTTCGCACTTGGTTTTCTATTAAGTAAGGGTGCGTCAAAGCCAAACTGCTCTCCGCTTTTTCGGAGTCTTCTTCTCGGGAACTTTTTGCAAGAGGCACAAAACTTTGTTACAAAACAGCATGGAGACAAGAGCACTCTAGAATAGAATATTTCATTAGACTTCTTCTAGAAGGCCGATTTTTTATTGATCTCACTGGTGGGTGAACATTTCCTTCTGGTGGGTCCTCGCTCCTTGGCCAGTTTCCCGATTTGGTTACGAAGTGGTATCGATACACCTCCCGTTTGTTTTCGTTCCACCTTGTCGTTCCACCATTCCTTCCCATCCTAAAAGACAGAACCGTTTTCGTTAATTCTCCCTCATTCGCCATCCACGATTAAAATCGAAGTTAAAAACTTGATCGAATGATTTTCAATACTTTAACGCACACCTCCCCTTCTCCTATTTCCATTTCTTTCTTGTCATCACTCTTTTTGGCCTTGTTTCTTGTTTTCACTTTATTATTCATTTTGCTATCACTTCCTTCACTTACGTTAAGTGTTCTCTTTTATAAGTCTTTCTCCTCTACACTCTACCTTATTATTACATTCCGCTCATAGTCCTCCATCTCACTGTCGGTGCTCACTTCTCCTCTGGTGCTCATGCAGATTCTCACACTCACAACACTATTTACTCTACTCCTTATCCGGTATCCAGGGGTGCATTTTTCACGGTTAACAAATTTAACGATCTATTCCATGTGTTCTCATTTTTCTAAAGTGTCGATTTCTATTTTAGGTGCTAGGTGCAACCCCTAAGGGGGTCCACCCATTTGGCATTTGGGGTGAGGAGTGGCTAAAAAAAAATTTGTGTGTGGAAAGTGGGAATATTTGTCTCCAAAGTTTAAGCTTTAAGTTTGGTGCAGTTTCGTATGCCGGCTATTAGACACTTCTGATAGCTGGCTTTTAGACTCTTAGCTCTAGAGAGATTGAGGAATTAATTAATTACATGAAATGAAATGATTTCCGATTTATGTGTTTAGATTTAGTTTAGTTTATTTAATTTGATTTAATCTGTCCATAAGACGGCCTAAAGTGGACCCCTCTTGGAGCTGCACCTTTAGAATATATATACATATATATTATTTGATACACATATATCTATATCTATACTATACTATTCACTATACTATTCATCTGAAGATCCCGCATATCATATCCTCTTTATGCATCTTGAGAAGTGTTATTTGTGTTGTGTTATGTGTATGTGTATGTACATTTTATGCGATGCGCTTCTTTACCGTATTATCGTAATGCGCTTCTTTCTTGTCGTATCGTATCGCATTGTACGTTTTTTACGGAAATAAATTTTTCATATTTTACAATTGTTCACCGGCATGCTAAGGGCTGGATATGGGCGGTGGCGTTCGAACCCCATCCGCTCGTGAGGCCCCTAGACCATTTTAGGGGCTACACGAGCGTAAGGGGTTCGAAGGCAGCCAGCTAATTGCACCTGCTGGTGCTATTCTATTGCAGGGTGAGGGTGGCGCACGCTATGTGGTGCTGTTCTGTTGCGTGGGCCACCTTGCAACAGAACAGCACCAGCAATTACAGCAGCTTGCAACACATTAGCAACAGTAGCCACCTATGTGGTGAACGCCTCGCAACAGTAGCCACCTATGTGGTGAACGCCTCCACAGGATAGCAACATCTGTTGTGTGCTGTTTTCGATACTAGCCGCGGTGTCGTTAGGCTAGAATTGCGTTTTTGTTCGGGTCGTAGTTATCGAATGTCTGAGTAGGCCCCTGTTATACTCCCGCGGGAGCTTCCGCTGATGGGCGGAAATCGCGTCGGGACCCCGCGCCGGGCCACTCGTCGCGGCCCGCCACGCCGCCGTCCGGGTCGCCGCCGACAGACGACGAGAGGGGTGTTATACTTCCCGCCCGCGGGAGGGCAGCCGTTCGCGGTGCAGTGCACCGCGGAAGGCTGTCGTCCCGCGGAGTTCGGCGCGGGAAACGCGCTCCGATGGACGCTAGTCGCCCCGTGACGCGACGACCGTCCGCTGTGCACCGTCCGTCCGCGAACGTCCCGCGGAAGCTTCCGCGGGAGTACAACAGGGGCCTTAGTCCCCGTTTATACTTCCGACGCCAAGCGACGCGATGGCATGTATAGTGAACAAATTGATTGATCGCGTCGCTCGATCAATGTGGCCACAATACGTGGCGTCGCGTCGCTCGGCGTCGAAGTATAAACGGGCCTTTAAGGCCCCCGCAGACTTCTGTGGCCAGCGGCGGACGGCGAAATCGATGAGTCACGTATACCTTTGTCCTTGGGAAAAAATTTCGATTTTCGAATGATCGAATAATATTCGATTTTCAAAATTTCGAATTTAGAATGATCGAATAATATTCGATTTTCAAAATTTCGAATTTCGAATGATCGAATAATATTCGATTTTCAAAATTTCGAATTTCGAATGATCGAATAATATTCGATTTTCAAAATTTCGAATTTCGAATGATCGAATAATATTCGATTTTCAAAAGTTCGAATTTCGAATGATCGAATAATATTCGATTTTCAAAAAGTCGAATTTCGAATAGTCGAATATTCGAATGATCAAATGAACACTATTATTTACTGTCGTCACCCAGTGGTTGACATTTAATTATTTTTTTTTATTACCCACTGTGAAGGAAATGGATGGCTGCTCCATCCATTTCCTTTACGAGACCAAAGGACAATAGCAGCGGTATAATGGCAATGAAGCACGCTTTGCTTTCCTAAGAATTCGTGCACCGAGAAGAGAGAAACACCTTGGGTAGGCAGAGCTAGATTGTTATAGGTCTTTCTCTATAGGTTGCTATCTTTCCTTATGTTATAGCGAAGCTTCCAGGTGGTAAAAGAATGATTATCATGGGCGGAGAAATGACACAAAGGCGATCTGGTGCAGAAAGGGCGCACAGGAGTCTCATGAATGGCATTCGGTTTGTGTTCTAGCTCCGTTGAAGAGAAACGGACCCGCGTTGGAATCTAATCTGACAAGACACTACGACTTGGACAGTGTTAGAGCGAAAATGGGGATGGCTCACTTTCATAGGAAACGGAGTATGACTGGCTCTTGTACTCCATAGCCATTGCTCTTCCTCTCTTCAACGTCTTTACTGGCAGAAAGCAGGAGCTTTCTAGGCCCCTGAAAGTTCTACCTCCCTACCGCAGCCCCTTCGGCTCTAATCGTTCCCTTGTTGTAACTGGGGTAGAAATACAAAACGAAGATTCTCCCGTAGTATACTGAAGGTAAAAATACCTGTGTACATGCATAACCCTAATCACTTGTGATTCACGTGAATGGCCACAGCACGCTCGACGGCCGTTTACAAGGAAGCAGGTGCGCAGCGGAGGGCCGCGCTTACAGCGCTTACTTCGCGTCAACTCACAAGGGAGGTCAATGAACCTCCCGTGGGAATCTTATAAGTGACCTATTGAGCGCTGTGGGGGATTGTCCGAGAGGCACCCCAGTGGTTTAAAACTGAATGCAGCTAAGGGACATTTTATTTTACGAATTTACCGAATTTACCTTTTTAAGGCAAAAATTTTTCGTTAAAAAGTGGTCGTTAAAAATTTACCAAAAAAATTTAACGCACACCCCTGCTGCCCATCGCCTCCCCACCACTCTCTGTTAATCGAAGGTTTAGGGACTTGTACTCCCATAACTCCGTAGATGGAAGGCTGGTTTCGCCCAAACGTCGTCCAGAGGGCTAATTGAGGTGCTGATCGCAAATCTAGTAAACGTTTTCGCGTGATCGCGTGATTCCACATTTTCATGAGTGATCAAGTTTATCAGTTTGAGTACATAGAATCGCTTTCTTCACCTACATATGTGATCAGACTTGCTTTCCAGTCTTCGACTTTGAGATGGAAAGTAGTGCACGAAAAATGGATAATTTAGAAAAAGAAATGACAGATTCGTGGCAGCAGCCTAAATAATTTCCTAAGGCGAGGAAAGGACGAAATCAGTGGTCATGACAACCCCATCCTTACTCACGAACACACACTATGAATTATCGTAAGCGGCCAAATTGTCGAAATTGGATACCATATTCGTGCTCAGCATCCAAAAAAACAGTACAGGCGATGTTTGGGCGAAAAAATCGACCTCCACTCCACTTTTGGAGTCATAATAGTACAACGCGGCCAGTTATTCTGCACCTTTTATCGCACATACTCACCGTCGCCTATTGTGGTCGACGGTAACACCAAACGCGTTTGCCAGCTTCGTGATCAGAACTTCAGTCAACCCTTAGGACAACATTTGTACGAAATTTTATTATCTACTTACGAAATCTTGGGGATTAATACAAGTACCTACGTTTGCAAAGCCCCCCCCCCTGTCAGTGCGGGAGAGGGGCCGAGGAAGAATAGGCTGCAAGAAGACCAATAGAATAAGTTAATCATATATGTAAATTTTAATACTCAAACAGTTTTAAATTCAATGTCTAAACAACGAACTAGAATTAGAAATAACCTTTGGTATACATGAATTCTAAATCACTCTGTACTATAACAAACATAAGTGGAAAACAAGCAACAACTAAAACAAGTAATAACTAAAACAATGGTAACAACAACACTAAACATGTCTTGTTTCGCCTCTGCCTTCATACAAAACATGTTTATAATTAGTCATCCCGAGGCTCGTCAGTGAAGAAGGTGAATAATTAATTTAGTTGTTAGTTCTGTATTTGGTGTTATATACAAATGCTACGAATACTACGGAGTACAATACTACGGAGTGAGTCAAAAATGATGCATTTTATAAGAGATGCTAAAATTAGTAAAATTTACAAGAGAAACGTTCTCTATAGGAACCCGAAGACTGATCAGCACATCCCAGAGATGGACTGAAGCAACACATTTCGATCATGATCGTAAATATGGTTATAATGAGAATATGTTCTACATTTACCAAAACGCACAGCAATCCGTAAACAGCTCTCCTAGATTCGAACCTGGACCTCTCTCCGCTATCCATGCCCCGACTGCAGTGAATGATTCATTTGCCCTAATAAATTGTCAGATTTCTGACATCTAACTATAATTAAAGCTCTGTAGCATCTGCATGTTAATTTCTGAGTATTTCAAGGCCATTCAAGCGTCATTTTCGCCTTATCAGCCAGCACTGAAGTGCTACAGTTTTTTGTAATTTTTGACCTACACAGATGCCCGCAGGACATTTGAAGACCACTACGGTGCTTCTTAGACACACCCTTATAACAAGCAATAGGTGATTTTGGAAATCTCCACGGGAAGTTCATTGACTTCTATTGTCAGAATACGTACACACAATTCGGCGCACTTTGAGCGACGCGCGAAACTCAAACATCGTTTTTTATCAAAAGGTCCGACTCCCCTGGTTTTCGAAGAAGAGTGCCACTAACTTGTTAAGAGGTTGATAAAGAATATTCGAATATTCGACTATTCGAATATTCGATATTCGAAGCCCTCGAATATTCGAATAAACGAATATTCGAATATTGGACTTTCTCGAATATTCGAATAATCGAATAAATCGAATATTGGACTTTCTCGAATATTCGAATAATCGAATAATTCGAATGTTGGACTTTTTCCGAATAGTCGAATATTCGAATATTCGAAATTCGAATTTATTCGAAATTCGACTATTCGAAATTCGAAAAGGACAAAGGTATAGAGTCACGCCGCTCAACGGCGGCTGCCGGCCGGCCAGTGGCGCTGCTCAGCGGCGAGGGCGAGGTACTGTAGTCTTTCTAGTCGGGACCAACTGGTGACGCGCCCGTTTCCGCTCTGGATCCCCGCCGCGAAAGGGCAGAGCGCAGGCAGACTCTCCCGGCGCCGCTGGAGTGGCGCCGTCTCGTATGATTCAAATATAGTTGTGCTCGAATGACCTATTCGAATAGGTATTCGAATGATTTTCATTCGAATTTCAATATTCGAATTCGATTATTCAAAAAATCTCGTTTTTCGAATGTATTCGAATTCGAACGTTCAAAAAATCGCGTTTTTCGAATGTATTCGAATTCGAATGTTCAGAAAATCGCGTTTTTCGAATATATTCGAAATTGAATGCTCGAAAATTGCGGGTATTCGAATATTCGAAAATTTCCAGAAACACACAATTATTTGAATGTTCAATGGATGCCATTCGAATAGAGAAGTTAGGATCTGCATTGTTTTGCACAGTCGATGCATGGATATTTTGCATTGAATTGTAAGCACGTCGTCTCCCTTTCTTCCACAACACACGCAGGAAGCAAGAAGCACGGCTGAATCAGAAGCTGAACCTTCAGCTTTATTCACAGAAGGGCTTACACTTTCATTCGTATTCGAACTTTTCCTATTGGAGTTCAGGAACCAGTTTTCGTTTTTCGTATTGGACCTCAGGAGCCAGTTTTCTGTTTGACGCTGCCTACGACTAACCTTGTTTTTCGTCCTCGTCTTCGCACCATTGAACTTTGCTTGATCTCTTGTTCTCTATAGGGTATAGATCTAGTATAGATCCGAAAACATTAAGGGCTATGTTATACTTCGGCGACGCTGTTGTCGGCGACGTCAGTGACAGTGTTGAGCGGATGCTACGCAGTGCACTCAACACTGCTGCCGACAACAACGTCGCCGAAGTATAACATAGGTCTAAGTGTTTTGTGTACCTAGTATTGACCTTTGTGCTCCAAATTTCCTACCTTCACTGCGAGGTATTCTATTGTAGCCTTTCTAAGCTTTCTTTTCACATCAAGTTGCTTTTTAATCCTAAAGTGCAGAGGCCGCGTTGTTTTCATGGTATGTTCGCCCGCCCGAGGGTTGGCGGATCAGGATCACCATGCGATGCAGTTGCATTCACTACTAGCTGAGCAGTAAACCATACAGTTCGGGTGCAGTAGGGACGATAATATAGGCGGGCTACTGGGTATAAGATTTCTAGGTGATAGACCAATTACAGCAAGCGGATTTTACAACTGCTCAGACACCTCCGATCAGAGGTGCTAACTTCATAAGAGGCAAAGGACGCTATGAAGGGGTTTTTCGAAACAAGGGTAGGCCTTCCTTTTCGAACCGCTCTCCTTTGCATCCAGCTGAACACTTATGGACAGCGTGATCATTAAGAGCAACTATCTCGGGACCATTTCCGTGAGGCATTGCGTTTTCCTTCCGTGTACACGCCCATGCAAAATGTTTCTTAGGTCTGCCTTTCTGCCAATTTGGATGCAGCGAATGTTTGTGGCAGGATGTAGTTTCTTTCATATGCTTCTGCGCCGAACGAGGTCGTAACGTTGATCAGTCTTTACTGAGTTTCCTAACATTCCGACCATCATCGTTTTTGCACACCAAAATTACTCAACGATTCGGACGTTGCCATCTAAACCATCAAGCACCTAATAGGTTAGAGCTTTCGGCTATTGGTCAGATGCGTAACTAGAAACCTGAATCTACTAACAAGTAGTTCAATCGCTGATCTACACACTCTTGGGGGACTTATTAGGACTACCAATACAAGGAGGGTGAGAGGATAGGCTGCTCATTGATCCTCCTTGCAATCCTATAAGGCTGCTTCTGTTTGTTGGGTTTTGATTATCACTTAGTAACACACTTGCTTCGTTCAGGTGGTCTTAGGCATAAACAAGAAGAAGTCAGTTCACTCAATGTTTTTCGGTTATGCTCTTCTTGGTCACCCATACCTACCAGTGAACAAGCTGAGTATACCAAAGCGCGCGGCAGCCGCAGCGACTGCTGCGGCAAGCGCGACACCTAGTGCGTGTTGCTACAAACACGGAATCTAATGCTCTTGTAACTATACAACCTTCTTTGCTACCTCTGCTCGGCTATTTGAGGGTCCTCCGATGCACTTAATCAGAGAAAGGGATATTTCGAGAGGGAATCGGATGACCTAATCGAAGAAATAAACAGTTGTCTCCATTCTGAAAAGATTTAAAGCTTCTCTATGACAAGAAGCTTCATTTTTAAAAGCCACGTTATATTGATTGATTGATTGATTGATAAATTGACGAACATTTTGAAAACTGGTTGTTTTACAGTTGAAATAAAGATTTTCTGCCAGTAGTTTCCGATTCAATAAGTCCAATTTTTAAAGTTTTTCCAGGACGTCATGAAAACGATGGGGCTTTCTACCTGAAGGAGCATCGTCTGCATCCGAAATAGCGCTCACCTACAATTGCAAAAAATTAAATTACAGTTCAAAAATAGGCTCTATGAAATTTTAATTGCTAACTACTAGTGATGATTGAAACACTTTCCCTACAAGATTTTTTGGAGCGCCCTTCGAGTCGATAACGGAGCCGCAACCGAAAGATGGACTTGTCACTGAAATAATTTTCTCCCTTCTGAATCCCAAAGCATCAAGACGAAATTCTGCTCTATGAAATTTAAAGCCATGCATGACACGCGGTGATAAAATCACGCTTTTCTGAAGCGATCTTCCATATGATCAGAAAGCTTCGGTTCTGCGTCATTTGCCGGAAAAAGCGTCCCAAAAATCGACCCCTCTTCATTTGCAAAAACACTAATGGTCCACCTAGGCCCCGCATTCGAACCCTCTACGCCCTCTCGCAAGTCCGTCTCGCTATGCACTCGGCCATCCAGTCGCTACCTACACCGTTACGAATGAATCACTTGAACGCACCCTGCAGCTTCGTCCAGGAAACGCCGTAAATTATCATATCACTATAATCAAACTTTAATTTGAGCTCCAAACCTTTTGTAAATTAAGCTCGGAGCACGACAGGGCCATTGTCACTTTTGCCTTACCAGCTCGCCCTGAAGTGATAGCATTTTTTGCCATTTTCGGACCACCCAGAGGCCCATAGCAAAAAAAGCGCTGTTCTGTGGTCATTCGTCCGATGCCCTACAAGACCATATATGTAGGTCTCGTTGAGAATCTTTGGGGGAAGTTCATGGGCCTCCGTTGTTAATTTTAAGAGTTGTACAAAAGGGCGGCACTCAGAAAGCCAGAAGAAATTCTTTATATTTTTGGATGCAAAATTGAATTTTGAAAAAGCAATCTTCATGCGCGGCCGGGGGGGGGGAGAGCGGTTTGGTCGATTTTTGCCAAAAATCGCACCCCCTGGCCGCGCATGAAGATGGCTTTTTGAAAAGCGGTTTTGCTATAGTCAGAAAGAGAATTTCTTCTAGTTTTCTGAATGCTAACCGCATTTGCATAACTCCCAAAATTGCTCAAATTACAATCGGTTGAACAAAGTACAAGTAGCACCTTCCAGTAGCACCTTCCAATCGTATCGACGAGCCCAGAGATCCATCCTTCTTGACCCCATTCGAAAATAGCTCTAGATGAGTTACATTTTTATTATTATGCATCAATCAATGATTGAGCTTTTGTAAAGCTACATGTCAGCCCTGGATTTCAGGTACAAGAAATTATCTTTAAAAAAGGAAAATTTTGAGCATAACCTCACTTGCTCGCAAGGAAGATCGCTCAAGAAAGACTTGGTTTTTGGAATATATATTAAATAAGTGCTCCGTCACGCCCATTGGCGTGCCTCGCACTTGCGCGCTTCGCACGATGTTGCAGTATCACTAACAAGGGGACTGTCTCAACTGTACGCCGGAACCGCAAAAACGAATACTATAGGAAGAATCTCCGTCCTCCTAATAGTAACAGAACATGTTTTATTTTAGCCGAATGCCTGAGGCAAATAAGTAGGAGGGTGTAATAGTTAAGAGTCCGCAGTGACGAGCTTACCACGGCGGCGCCAGAAGCTTGCGTCTTAACCTGGGTGGCGCAGTGGTAGAGTGGCTGCGTCATGATCGTGGCGTGGAAGGTTTGGTTAGCCGGCCTCGTCGCGTTTTTGCACTTTTACCATAGTATGTATTTCGATGCGTGTGTAGCGCAGTCGGAGGAGGCGCGACTGCCGCGTGCACCCGATACCAGGTTCCTGGTTCGGATTTCCCGCCCAGGCCAACCAAGCCTTCCATCCCTCCGGGGTCGGTGAATTGGTACCAGACTTGTCTGGGAAGGATAAAGCGCTGACTTGTTCATCGGCTGGCCACCGTAAGTCATTGTATGGCCAAATACGCACTCATCTCGCCTCCACGACATCCCGTAGAAGTAGAATGCGCTGGCGCATCCCAGAAGGGATTGAGTAACGCCGTCCTTTATCCTTTTTTATCCTTTACGTATTTCGATAGAGATTTCCATATCTGAACTTTTTTTGGAGTTTGCTGCGGTTAGATGTTTTCACTACCCATTCCTTGTGGACATTTCGTGATGCACCAGCAATAGCCCAAATATGCAAACTACGATGGTATATGAAACTTTCACGCAAATCAATGTTTCTCATTGTCAAAGTGAGAGATTTTGACGTGAGAACAACATGAAACAGTGGAAGGAAGCTAGAAAACTGAAATGTTTATGTTTATGTTTATTATCGGTTAAATAACAACGCAAATCACGAACTCGTATGCAACACATCAAACCGACTTAAGCAGAAAAAAGCTAATGCAAGTCGGGAAACGTGTCAGTGTTAGTGGGTGATCAGGCACAGCATAGGCAGTGGCCGCCAACACTGCAAGTCCTTGAGGTTGTTATTTCGGGCTCCGGGTGCCCTCCGTCTGGCTGGCTGCCCGGTGTTCTTCGCCCGCACGACAGAGCCTGACTAGCTACCGTGATGTCTACGATTACCTTCGCAGTCTGCAACGAAGTAGTGTGCAATCATACATGCATAGGCATAAAAGCCAAGTACTTACCACCTCTGAGGTTTGATTCTCCGCTAGGAACCTTGAAAGAGAAAAACAAACCACTGAACATGCACCTGTACCACGAAGTTGAGGAGTCCCAGGCTTTCTTCAAAATTAAGATCACCACAGGTGTTTTGGATACCGCTAGAGACAAAACCAGTTAAAACTCGGTTCATCCATTCAACATTTTCCTGAAGCTAGGTCATTGGGATTTCACAGCTAAGATTCACACCACAAAACGCGTACCCTACTATATTACATATAATCCGTAAGGTGCTAACAAACTGTTCCACTGCTGCAGGAAAAGCTCAGTATCAATACTGGTTACCTAACACCTACCAGCTGAGCAATGTCAAGCTTCTCTAGCCTTCGTCAGAATGAGAAACTATTATCGGCTTCTAGTGTGTGAGGTGGAAGCAATTGTATCCACCTAGCGCAGCGGATGGAAAGGCTACTAAACATTAAAGAATGCTTTTTCTTGCCAATTTTACGTCAATATTACATATAATCCGTAAGGTGCTAACAAACTGTTCCACTGCTGCAGGATAAGCTCAGTATCAATACTGGTTACCTAACACCTACCAGCTGAGCAACGTCAAGCTTCTCTAGCCTTCGCCTGAATGAGAAACTATTACCGGCTTCTAGTGTGTGGGGTGGAAGCAATTTGATCGGCCTAGCGCAGCGGATAGAAAACTACTAAACATTAAAGAATGCTTTTTTTGCCAATTTTATGATAATATTACATATAATCCGTAAGGTGCTAACAAACTGTTCCACTGCTGCAGGATAAGCTCAGTATCAATACTGGTTACCTAACACCTACCAGCTGAGCAATGTCAAGCTTCTCTAGCCTTCGCCTGAATGAGAAACTATTACCGGCTTCTAGTGTGTGGGGTGGAAGCAATTTGATCGGCCTAGCGCAGCGGATAGAAAACTACTAAACATTAAAGAATGCTTTTTTTGCCAATTTTATGATAATATTACATATAATCCGTAAGGTGCTAACAAACTGTTCCACTGCTGCAGGATAAGCTCAGTATCAATACTGGTTACCTAACACCTACCAGCTGAGCAATGTCAAGCTTCTCTAGCCTTCGCCTGAATGAGAAACTATTACCGGCTTCTAGTGTGTGGAGTGGAAGCAATTTGATCGGCCTAGCGCAGCGGATAGAAAACTACTAAACATTAAAGAATGCTTTTTTTGCCAATTTTATGATAATATTACATATAATCCGTAAGGTGCTAACAAACTGTTCCACTGCTGCCGGAAAAACTCAGTATCAATACTGGTTACCTAACACCTACCAGCTGAGCAATGTCAAGCTTCTCTAGCCTTCGCCTGAATGAGAAACTATTATCGGCATCTAGTGTATGGGGTGGAAGCAATTTGATCCGCCTAGCGCAGCGGATAGAAAACTACTAAACATTAAAGAATGCTTTTTTTGCCAATTTTATGATAATATTACATATAATCCGTAAGGTGCTAACAAACTGTTCCACTGCTGCAGGATAAGCTCAGTATCAATACTGGTTACCTAACACCTACCAGCTGAGCAATGTCAAGCTTCTCTAGCCTTCGCCTGAATGAGAAACTATTACCGGCTTCTAGTGTGTGGGGTGGAAGCAATTTGATCGGCCTAGCGCAGCGGATAGAAAACTACTAAACATTAAAGAATGCTTTTTTTGCCAATTTTATGATAATATTACATATAATCCGTAAGGTGCTAACAAACTGTTCCACTGCTGCAGGATAAGCTCAGTATCAATACTGGTTACCTAACACCTACCAGCTGAGCAATGTCAAGCTTCTCTAGCCTTCGCCTGAATGAGAAACTATTACCGGCTTCTAGTGTGTGGGGTGGAAGCAATTTGATCGGCCTAGCGCAGCGGATAGAAAACTACTAAACATTAAAGAATGCTTTTTTTGCCAATTTTATGATAATATTACATATAATCCGTAAGGTGCTAACAAACTGTTCCACTGCTGCCGGAAAAACTCAGTATCAATACTGGTTACCTAACACCTACCAGCTGAGCAATGTCAAGCTTCTCTAGCCTTCGCCTGAATGAGAAACTATTATCGGCATCTAGTGTATGGGGTGGAAGCAATTTGATCCGCCTAGCGCAGCGGATGAAAAGACTACTAAACATAAACGAATGCTTCTATTACTTCTGAGCCGAACGAGGTTGTTAGGTGGATCAGTATTTATTGAGCGGCCTAACGTTTCGACCCGTTCGTCGTCTTCGGAGGCCCGCTGATCCACCGCTTGTGCGGAGCGACGCCGCTGCCGCAGTTAGTCACCATCTGTCGACTAACTGCGGCAGCGGCGAAATACTAAATACTGATCCACCTAACAACCTCGTTCGGCACAGAAGTAATCGAAACATCTAAATAATGCCGAGGTTTTACGAAGAGAGAACTTGGAGAATAAACGAAAGCTTTTTCTTGCCAATTTTACGATAATGTAGGTTGAAGCTACCATTATGCATACTAGTTGGTATAAACACCCGGTATCTACTAGCCGATAGTTTAGATTCTTTTGGGGATACAGAAACAGAAGGTTAATTCTGAAATAATACGTCTTTCATCCAGTGTTTTCATTCCAAATGTTTTCAGCCTCTCGAGCCAGGCATGTTGGCTCTACATTAAGGATGGTTTAGACGATACCATAAGAGTCGAGTGAACACATGCTGCACTTTTTCAATTTAAGTATGTCATTCTTTAAGTGGGGGCTCCAAACTGGAAAGTAGTATTCAAGATGAGGCAACACGTATGACTTGCAGAGTCTCAACAATATTTTCTTATCTGAACACTTTATGTTTCAAAGCAAGCAAAAAAGGGAATAGGCTTTACTGACTATGTTGTCAATTTGACGCGAGAGGTTAAGGTCAGTGCCAAAAATAACACAAAGATCTTTCATTGAGCAGAAAGAAGTAAGTGGCTTACCATTTACAACGTAGGTAGGAACATCGTCATCTCCAAAATGCATGCCAGTTCATTTTTTCAGCGTTTAGCGGTATACCCGAACTACTGGTCCACTGATGCATCCAGAGAAGAACGAAACTCCGCTCTAGTTTCATTATCATAATTAAATATATCTTTACATCGTAAGCATACAGCTGTAGCTTAACATGAGCTGAAGACTATAGAATTTCAGGCAGTTCAATAGTGTAAACCATGAATAACAAAGGAGACAAAACTGCTCGCTGACGAACACCGCTTTCACAGCTATATCTCGTGGATACACTACGCCTTACCCTTACCGTCATACCCGTATTAGATAAGTACGATTTAGCCCTTCCACGACATTGTCCGACGATGTCGTCGGACACTTTTTTTCTGCGTGGGACAATGTCCGACGATGTCGTCGGAGACCATCATAAAAATAGTTCATGGAAAATTATCAAGCTATCAAGATAATAATAATCAAATCAAATCTGATAATCAAAATTATCAAGTTTAATAGCACAATATTAATCAATGAGCCCACTAATATTTACGGTCAAGATGGCCCTTGGGAAACTTCATTCGTTACTGTTTTTCATATTTAACAAATAATACAAATAAAATAATTCTAATAATCAGCGCGCGGGAAAATGCGCGCTGTCCCACGACGCAGTCACCTGAAAATTGCGCGTGTCGTGAAATTGCGCGTGTCGTGAACAAAAATAAGCATACAAAGCAACAGCGTTTGAAACACGTACAACGACGAGTACCAACAGCTCTCGAACACTGTTTTCAGCCTGATGAAAAGTTGTAGATATTGGTTCGCGCACCTTGAACAAGGTATTGTGCCATACTGTCATTATTTCAAATCGTATGATACAATTAAAATCTGTGAACCTGTGCTGTTGCTTTGTGAAAATGTTTGACAAGCGTTTGATCTACCGATCGATCGATTGTTGCGATCATCCTTCGACAAACTTGCGAGACCATTTTCTTGCGTGGATATCAATTGTATAACATCATGTTTTCTCCATGTCGAGTTATTGATCGCCTTGCTAGCTATGTTCCTCCCGCCTCTACTACCCCTACTCGTAGGGAGATCGTCTAGCAGATGCCTTTCCAGGCATACTTCAAAGTGCTATGTACGGGATATTAACTGTGCGGATGAGAAAGGAACACTCGAGATAGTGTTTTGTTTGATGTTTATTCCACCGACGTTCTCTAATTCGTGATGTTAGATTCACTTGGACGAAGCGCAAGATGTAGAATAGTTGCCGGACGGTGACGATGATGTGGGTAGTATTACGTATCCTTGTCACAGTGAGAAGGTTGCTGTGCGTGACGGCCGTGAGATCACTAGCGATATGGTTAGTTGAGCATGAAGGAGAAAGATTGCTACTATTGTACTTTCCAGCGGTTGAAAAAATAAATCAAATAAAAATAAATGTATAAGTTAATTAATTAAATATAAAATAAAATAATAAAATACATAATAACATTTAAAATAAATTTTTATAAACATTAATTGTATTTAATTATCAATCATATTTTTCAATTATATTGAATTATTAAAATATTAGGTTGTAACGAATTGAATGGCACTGGCTCGCGCCATTTTTTGGCGCATCTTTATGCGTTTGATCAAGAACAAACCGTAACATGTGGCATATCATTTAGAAGCGCAAACTTTGCTCTACCGGTGAGTACCAAATTTTCTGCGTAAAAGTGGGAAAATTTTAGAGTTTTATTGACTTTTTTGCAGATGGACAAAAGGGTAATCCGAGGCATTTACTTGTATGAATTCAAGCTGGGCACTACTGCTAAGGAGGCGGACGAGAAGATCAACGCCGCATTCGGTCAAGGATGTTCCACAATTCGGACGGCGTATAGTTGGTATCAGAAGTTCCGGAATGGAGATGAGAGCTTGGAAGAAAATGAAGGTCGTGGGAGGCATAGTAATGTTGATGAGGAAAAGCTGAGAGATGTGGTAGAGGAGGATCCACATAAAGGTACCAGGGAGATAGCGAAGGTTCTTGGCGTCAGTCACAACACAGCTGCCCGGCATCTGAACGGAATTGGAAAGACCAAAAAGCTGGAAAGATGGGTGCCTCACAAGCTGTCTGAGGAGCAAAGAAACCGACGATATGAGATCTCGTCCGCACTGCTTCTACGGAACGAAACGGACCCATTCCTTGATCGCATCGTAACCTGTGACGAGGAATGGGTAATGTACGATAACAGGCGACGATCGGCACAGTGGGTGGACAGCGATGAGAGCCCCAAGGTTTTTGCGAAGCCGGAATTGCACCAAAAGAAAGTAATGGTGACAGTATGGTGGTGTTCGCTGGGAATTATTCACCACAGCTTCCTCCCTCCCGGTGAATCCATCAGGGCAGAGAAGTACTGCATTGAAATTGAAGAAATTATGAAAAAGTCGAAGGATATCCGGCCGGCCTTGGTAAACCGAAGGCGAGTTCTCCTTCTGCACGACAATGCTCGCCCCAGGTAGCACGAATGACGTTGCAGAAATTGAATGAGCTGAGCATTGAAACTCTACCACATCCTCCGTTTTCTCCCGACCTCTCCCCAACAGACTACCATTTCTTCAAGCATCTTGGCGATTTCTTGGTAGGGAAAATATTCAAATACCAACAGCATGCCGAAAGTGCCTTCGAAGATTTCGTCAATTCCAGAACTTCTGATTTTTATGCTACTGGGATAAAAAGGCTTGTATCACGTTGGCAAAGATGTGTAGAATCAGAAGGTTTTTATTTCGATTAATGAACTTGCCTACAAGCCGAGATATTAACTGTTTAAATTTACAGTGGTTCAGTGCCATTTATTTCGTTACAACCTAATAATTAAAATTCAGTTAATATATTATATTATTAATTATATGGGAGGATATTACCAATTTTTTCAAATTTTAATTTAATTGTAATTCAATTTCACATCCTTCGTATTCGTGCATTGCTGTTGGTGTCAGAAGCTGCTTTGCTTTGAGTGTTTTGTTGAGCTCTATCATAATTATTGAGCAATGTTTTTCAAACGCTGTTGCTTTATGTGCTTATTTTTGTTTTCAGTTGTATCATACGGGTTGAAATAGTTGTAATGGCAGTATGGCACAATATCATGTTCAAGATACACTTTACAGACAAAAGAACAAAGAGCAAGCCCAGCAATGCAGAATCGCGACCACCGGTTCTGAACCTCTGACGCCTCTCCTGCAAGTCCATTCACGTAAGCACTCGACCATCCATTCGCTGCCGCCATGCTCGTGAGCGGCGCAATGTTCCATTTCGGTTACTGCACTGCTAACAAGCAAATTATGAGATTCCTGTAATTCCGCTGCGGAAAATAGTGCTATGCACCATTTGTGAATTTTTTCATAACCGCTGCCTCCTTCAACAATTTGCTTCCTACACATCTCCTACACATTTATTTCACTCTAAATTATCAAAAGGGTCAGATTCGTGATCACCACCCCAGATTCGTGATTAACACCCCATGACCTCGACAGCCCTAGCCATCCGTACCTGCTGTAACCGATCGTTTTGTGTTTTTCAGCGAATGTTAAATAGTGACCTCACAGCAGGTACGGATGACTACGGCTGTCGAGGTCATAATCACCGATTTCGCCCCGTCTTCTCCCAGGGGAGGTTATTTGGGGTGCTAATCACGAATCTGACATCCGTTTTTGAATTTTCGGCTGATTACGGTAGGTTAGAACAGGTACGGGTGACTGCGGCTGTCGAGGTCATGGGGTGTTGATCACGAACCTGACCCTTTTGACAATTTAGAGTGAAGTAAATGTGTAGAAGATGTGTAGGAAGCAAACTGGTGAAGGAGGCAACGGTTATGAAAAAATACAAAAGTAGTGCTTAGCACGGGAGTCGAACATCTGGTATAGCACCATTGAAGCAGCCCCGCACCCTACTGAACCACCGACTAGCTTGCCGCAGAGCCTTTCGCCGCGTCCCGTACAACAGCGCGCGCGCAAGCATGCACGTGGGCACTGCTGGCGGTGCGCTACTGTACCCCGCCTTCAAGGGCCTGTAGCTCCTTTGATTCGCGGACTCAGCAAAAACGAAACATGTTTTTCTACTATATGAGGGGTGGAGATTCTCGAGTACTATCCATTTCCGCCGTTCAGACCTACGACCCTTCCCTGGTTAGGCCTATGGTATACTTCGGCGATTCGTCGGCGAAGTATAACATAGGCCTTAGTGTGCGCGCGGCGCGGTGCCATGTGTAGTGGCCGAATTGATCAATCGCGTCGCTCGATCCATTTGGCCGCTACACATGCATCGCATCGCGCCTCGCGCGCACACTAAGGCCTATGGTATACTCCCGTCCGCTGCAGCGACGCGGGAGTGCACAGCGACGCGACGGCTCGCGATGCGCGTCGCGAGCCGTCGCCATCGCTGAGGCTGACATAGTTCACCGCAGTTCTGCAGACGGAGACTTTTGCAGAATTTTAACGAATCACCTGATTCAGTGCATTTTCTTCTTGGATTCCTTGTTTTGTCGATCGTTACGTTCGTGATTTCGCGTTTTTCCTGTTTTATCGCCATCCGATCCGTAAACCCTTGTAGGATTGTGGTTTTTAACGGTATTTCGCCGATGTCATGCTTAGGTAAGGGGGGGGGGTTCCGCCATGCTTCCGTCGACTCATGCGTTTCTTTCGCTCCTGATTCCATCCACAGGCACGGAAACCCAGTAAACCCAATATGTCAGTAGAACCTCCATGTGACTTGTCCGGCACAGAAATGTAGATTTCGGTGCCAGGAAATTCAGAGGCGAAACAAATGCGAGGATCAGCACAAAAGTGAGAAAAAACGGCCTCGAAAAATATCTCCTCAAAAAACTAGCCGTTCAAGCCGTCGAAAAAACCCAAAATGAGTCTAGCCACGACGAAAACCCTACGAGGAGAACAACAGAGACATCGCATGACCACCCAACATCACCAGACGTGTGCTGAAATTGCTGCGGTATGATTACGAACCAAGGAAGTGTTGAAATAAGTGAGCGGAAGTGCATAGTAGGTCACGACAAGCGCTCCCCCTCCGCGACTATCGCTGCCCGTCGCTCGTCGCAGTGCACTGCATTGCGACGGGCGACGAGCTGCGACGGCCCTCGCACGGAGTATGCTTCACTCTCGCGGCGCGGAGGTATAACACCCCTGCGACGCATCGCGGGAGCGATGGCGCGTCAACTGACAAGCGCGCCCCACTGCACCATCTGCCACTGCAGCGACGGCGCGCCGTTGACAGTTTCCCTGCGCGCTGGGGCGACGCGGGAGTATACCATAGGCCTAAACGACCCCTTACTCAGAGAATTTTGAACAAGTTACTTGCAAGCTACATGCTGGTCATAGATTGCCTCAAGCTAGTCATTTGTAAGTTGCTGCGAGCTAGCAGAAATGTCGCAAGTAAGTTACACGAAGACCCCTGCTAGTCATTCATAAGCTGCTGCAAGCTAGCACAACATGTAGATAACCGGCGACGATTATTTAGGTCCAGAAGTGCTCTGTGTCTCGTCTCCACTTGTCGTGTTGCCACAGCCTCGCTTTACTTAGTCTCGCTTTCCGAGCGTTGTTATTGAACTTGTCATTTGAATGTTGTGACCTCGGCGATGTTCACGACTCAGCTGTAATCAAACGCCCATCTTCCTTAAGTTCGCTGCTTCCCTGAAAATTTCGATGTCGTCGTACGGTTAAATAAAGCATAATTTCGCCTGCTCAGCGGTAAAACTCAAATTGCTCAATATTTGTTGACAACGGTTTGGGTCTAAAGACCTTCTTCAAGTCTAAAATAGCTATGAGGCGTATTTTAGACGTATATGATCAACAGAACCATTGATGTATGATAGACCTGGATTGATTAAGTTTTATTGTCTTACACGAAGTTGTCTCGTAAACTAGTTTGCTTCTGGTTATGCTGCTGCCAGTGAATTAGAGTGGAGTACCCCCGTGAGGATATAGGATAGGATATCCGTTCTATTACTATAGCTCTGGCTAACAAGTAAAACACAATCATTAACTGTTTTGGAACGATCTTCACCCATCACTCCTTTCGGGAAGTCAGGAAAGATGGGTCCACAGATTCATCTCTGAAAATGCGGCGATCTCACTCAACAACAAAGAAAACGGTAAGTAAATATACATAGACTCCTCTATATATAGTGGGACATAGAAAAAACTCCAGCTGGATATAATACAAGCCTACTTTAGTCGCGTAAAACTGCCAAAGTGAAACAAAAACGAGGTGGACTTCCTCCCTAGACTTGAATCCCCTTCTTTTTGGGAAAAGGCTGTGAAATACTTTCTACCAATTAGGAAATAAATTTACAAATGCAAACAGCCAAAAGAGATGAGGGAGGAAACAAGGAAGATGACAGAAAGAATGGCAAGACTGTCCGGTAGAGTAGCTCCGATTTCGAAACATATACCGTACGACCGCGTGCGCGTGTGAGGATGCTACCGAATGACCGCGTGCGCGTGTGATGACGCAAATGCAGTGCAAGCTTGCACGAAAGCTTCTTGCAAGCTTGCAATACAGTCAGTTGCGTGCAAGTTTAAAATTCCTGGGTGCAAGCTTGCAAGTTAGTTAACCGCGAGCGACAAGTCGCAAGTAACTTGTTTTCGAGGTCTAAAGGGGTAGGTAACTTGTTTTGGAGCTCATAAGGCGCAAGTAACTTGTTCAAAATTTTTTGAATAGGCCTGAGTTATACCTAACGCGGGAGCATCCGCGGAAGGGCGAGAATCGCACCGAGATCCCTCACCTGGCCAATCGCTGCGCCCAGCCACGCCCGTCGTCCGCGGTGCACCCTTAAGGCTCCCACAGAGTTCTGCGGCAACGCCGCTCGCCGCTATGGTTAAGGATAGGACAGTGACGCCGCCGGCGGCGAGCTCTGCGTCTCAGCCCTATGGTTAAGCATAGGGCCGCGGCGCTGCAGCAGAATTCTATGGGGGCCTTTAGTCCGCGGACGTCCCGCGGAAGCTCCCGCGGGAGTATAACAGGGGCCTTACAGTAACGATTACTCGAATCGCCCCATTCCATCCACCAACAATGGCACTCTACTGACGTTTCGCTGAGATCTACTGAGATCGACCGACGATGGAGTGGAGCGAGACGGTCCTGAACATCCCGCTTAAGCCCCAGTTACACTTTCGCCGCTGCACGGCGCGGCACGATGGTCGGAATAGATATCGACCGGGCGGCGCGATATCTATGGCGATCGTTGTGCCGCGTCGCATAGCGGCGCAAGTATAAACTAGGGCTAAAGCAGAAACACCCTTCCGCAGAAAACACCAGGGAGCCCAACACAAGAAAAAAATTACCGAGAAGCGTCTGCGACGCGCTTCTCCACAAGTCCACCATTTCCGGGGTTCCAGGGCAAACGACGGTTGACGGGCAACTCGGCCCCGTTCGTCCCCGCCGCTGCTGAGTCACGTCGATTTGCAGCGCGTCTGCCGCCTCTCGCTGCCTCTCCGCTATTTCGCGCGCAGTACCGTCTCGCGTCGGAACATGCTGTTTCCTCAGCGACTTACAGGACCGGCATCTCATCACAGCGTGATGTATTTCCACATCAATCGTACTGTTGGTGGCATCATTGAGGAAATGCACCGATCCGGCCACAACGGTCACTAAGTTTCTGCAGGATGTCTAGAAACATGTCTGAGACTTGTCTTTTGTTTGAGATAAATATTTTAGAACACTCTTTACCAAAGCGTTTGAAGTACAAATGGTAACATACGAATGAAAACAACTGCATCGTGTGAAGCATGAGACTACATTTGTGAGCAAGCATATACCTGAATACAAAGGCAAGTGTGCTAACAGTTCCCTCTCAATGGGCAGGATAACATGCATAGGGCTCTTCAGAGGAGAACGAGGGACGGGGACACATTGAGATATAACTAGTGGGCAAGGTTGCTGGCTAAGGTATCAAGGTGATCCTTACACTCCCTTGTGTTAGGTGGACGACTGTAAGATCCCAAACTCGCTCGTTCCAGCTGCACCGCGTGTGTTGTGTGAATGCACACAAACACCGCATTTGACGACACCGCCCTAGAAATGCGCCTCAGCACACGTGAGCTGCGTTAGCGCCGACGTTGGCATTCGATCGATGCTCTTGTGTGCCCGCGGTGGCCTGGCTGCCAGACTTCTCGTGGCGCAGTGGGTAGAGGGGCGGATTCAGGCTTGGAGGTCGGGGTTCGGTTCCTTAGCATGGTGGTGTTTTTGCATTTCATTCAACTGGCTGGATGAGGTTCAGGGGTTTTAACATCTACACAATTTTCAGGCGTTTTCTGCTCATTTCCCAGCTGTATGCTTCTGCAGAACCCGGCTGCAGACTTCCCCCTGAGCGGCGAAAGCAGTTTCCAAGCGAGCAGCTTGGATCGCACCCACCCTTGAGTCCCTTCCCTAGCTTGATTCTGCGCTCGAAGAGCGCAGAATGCAGCTGCGGACTCCCCCTAAGCGACGAAAGCAGTCTCCACACCCGCAGCTTGGATCGCACATACCCTGGAGTCCCTTCCCTTCTCGAAGAGCGCAGAACCCAGCTGCGGACTCCCGCTGATCGGGGAATGCAGTTGGAGGGCGATTTTTGGACGACGCCGTCGAATTCAGTGTGTTGTGTGCATTCACACAACACACGCGGTGCAGATGGACCGAGCGAGCTTGGGATCGTAGTGTGGACGACCAGCCGCCTGGAGGAACTGTCTGAAGCGTCTCACCTCATCTTGTGTTTCAGTTACCTACAGGCTTCGCGAATTCGGATATATCTTGTCGCCATTCCCCCATTTGCTAAAGGCAGGATCTGCGATTTTCCCATAGTTAACTGTGAGGCCAAAAACTGTAAGAGTTGCCATAGCAGGGGTGCTAGT
Organism: Heligmosomoides polygyrus polygyrus; assembly: GCA_947396885.1. Taxonomy (NCBI): domain Eukaryota; kingdom Metazoa; phylum Nematoda; class Chromadorea; order Rhabditida; family Heligmosomidae; genus Heligmosomoides; species Heligmosomoides polygyrus. Next base: position 55,938,728 of record OX377203.1, on the reverse strand, counting down.
AGCAAACGCCCTTCGAAGTTTACTGTAAAACCCTTCAGCGAAGTTCGCTGGTTATCCTGCCCATTCCGTGAGGGAACAGTTAGCTGTTCCACCATTGCCATCCGCTCTGGGGCTGTGAAAGTACCGTCTGAAACCATAAATATCGTTCTCTAAACAATATTTGTTCTCATGTGTCACCTGACCGAAGCGTGGCTGTGCCACATCAGCTACTAAGCCTTGGATAACGCTGGTTGGAGTTCCCGTATAGGGTTGTGCCCAGAATTCATTGCACCTCTCGATCACCCTACGGCGCATAATAGAACGAGGGGCGCTTCTTGGCTCACTGAAATGAATGCGAACCGGATTTTCAGGATCCGTTATGAAGTGTCCACTGCTGACTTTGCAGGAAGGCAGAGGCTGATTGTACACCTCGCGCTCTCGATGCTTAAGCGATCGGCATCCACAGCACACAAAGGTGCTGGTCTCTCCGTCTGAGAGTGTCTTCCTATACGCCCACTCATAGCACAGCTGACGATCTCGAGGTAGGATATATATCGCTATATCTCTACTCCTTTGCTGTGAGGGAGCAAACACCACTCGAACTGGTTCGAACGACGCCATTTCGCAACAATGGTACTTCCAAATCCCGTCACATCTTCTTTCCTTTGGATCTCATGTGAAGTCTCTCCTTCGTGGGAAGCAGTCGCATGAATTGCACGTGCGGCTAGAGATGTAGGGTCGGCGTAGGCGCCGGGACTCTTCCGTCTGGAATTTGTCTCGCCGCGATGACTCAGCATGCTCGGGGCCGAGCTGCCCCGTAATCGCAAACGACAACCATGACTCATGTTTTCGTCGATTCGTTTCGCCATCTGTGCCCTCCTGACTAGAGATTCTCCTCGCCTAGCCCCTACGTCTCTGCTCGCCTGTGTTAGAGTCGAGACAGCGGAACACCTCGACGCTAGAGGACCCCTTGGGACCGACCGGGCCTGGATAGTGCTCTTCATTAGCACTTATTTCTCGAAGGATGGGTGTGAGCTGGAGATGCCGATCTATCACCCACATCGATGGGGCTAGATTTCCATCATTTCTGGCACAAGTTGGGTATAAAATATCGCGTAAAGGCAATGCCATATTAATCAACAACGATTGCCATTACGTTTGCGTTGCGTTGGGTTGGGGAGCCGGCATGTATTGGGTAGAACACAGCAGTAGTAGATTGGTTGTTTATGGTTACAAGCAACGTTTCGCGCAACTGGAAAGTTTGCTATATCGCTTACTTTACGTGCTCGATTGAGATCTTATGCACTTTTTCCACAACACGTAGCTTCGAGCTTCACGCTTCAAGGATCAACTAACACAAAGCACGTCTTTGGTGACAATTTTGACCAGAACGTGAGGAACTACGATGACGGTGGGTGGTCGTGCTTCAGCCGCTTCCATGTCCAGTTCAGTTCATGTGGCAAGGAGTCCACCCCGACCCACCTTGGCTGGCTATACTTGGGACTAGAGGAAATAAGAGGTTATAAAGACACTAAAGTGTGTCTCCCTAACGTACCTCCAGGAATGACCTGGAATAAGCAGTAATGCTTTGCTGAAGGAAGACGGATACGAAAGGAGGTCTGAAGATGGACCGCTTGTACATCTTCGATACCCGAAATCATCATATGTATTCCCCTCGAAGGTATCAGCTTCGGCACGCTTACAGGAGAAATCTCATTGTTCTACACAAGGAGAGCGGTATAACAAATTTCAAGCCGCTCGGTACTTTGCGTGTAACCTTAATCAACCAATTAAACACACCACTGTAACGTTCTAGCATGTTCACAGCGTGTCCCAACCTCGCTACGCGGGAGGCATCGAGTCTCACCTTTGAGCCAAAACAATGGTTGTGATTACCATTCCCAATGCCCTTGGCGTCCTTTTAAAAAGGTCGATAAACTTCGAGTCTCAGTGACCAAATTGCGACTGAGGTCAGACTTCTTAACCTATCGAATCCTCAAAGAATTCAACCCGCTGCTGGGCAAATACGACGATTTAGAGAGACTCTCCGCCCTGGCCTGTAGGAGATTTCTCCGATGTTAAATACTACGGTGTGCTGCTAGATTCGTTGCTCGTAATAGTTTCTTACATGGCTGATGGTTACATTCACCTCGTTTCCTGTTGTCTTCTCCTTTTTGTGTTTCCTCACAATTTGTTTGCTAGACACTTGTCTATGCCTTGAATAAATAAATAAATAAATAAAAATAAGGTATTACAGGGCCGGATTCATAATCACCCGACCCCAGGACTTCATTCAATCCCGTTAACGTTCCTGATAAGGCCGATCGCCCAACCGACACTCTTTATATGCGAAATGACAGTTTACGAAGCGCAGTCCTCGGGCTGTGCAATCTCGCCTGCTGCGGTAAGACCCTCTAGCGCTGCGGGTGCTCCGTCGTCTGGACTCCAGCGCGACGTTGGAGTGATGCAGTGATGCAGCGAGGCACGAGAGTGGGATCTGGGGCCGTATGCTCGTCTACTCCGAGTCTCCCCCAATGGGGGAACACGAGCATACGGCCCCTGTAGTCGAGAGGGCATCGACGGCGCGACGAAACCGCCAAACGAGTCATGGTGGACCCGTGCCCTGTAACCCATTCCGCTGCTCTGGTTGACATTTGCCCGTAGACGAGTGTCCGGCCTTGGCTGCTTTTCAAGCGCGTTGGCTGCCGTCCAAACGAGCAGAACTTCTCGTTTTATCCTTCGGTGAATCGATCGCTTAGACAGCTCCTGAGCTGTTCGTGCGCTCTCGCTCCCCATGCAGTCCCTGTTCGGAAGATCGTCTATGTAGATTGGGGTTCACGCATTCGCTGAAGCTCACGATTCTTCCCATCAGCATGCGAGCAAGCTTTGAGAATTTCGGAAATCCGGTAGGACCCCAAATTCTCGGAACAGTCTTCGCTTTTCGAAATCTCTAAAAGAATAGGTTAGGCGCAAATAGGGTCGGGGGTAGCTACTCGCCACGCCGGCCCGCCGCGCCATAGCATGGCGCGGCGGGCCGGCGTGGCGAGTAGCTACATACGGCGAATGTAAATGCAGTCGTGTCTCTTCGTTTCGATTACAGGTCCGCATGTTATGTGCTTCCTAACTGGACAAGGGAGGGAACTTCAGGATGTAGGGAATTCTAACACGGGCGCGTCATTCGAGCCACACCCTGGAGTCCCTTCCTCTGCCTACATCTGTGCTCTCCTCCGTCGGACGAGAGCACAGAACAGAGCTACAGCACTGTTTGTTTGTTTTCCTCAATATCAGTGTGCTTTGTCTAGTTTTTTTTTTCGTGTTGGTGAAACTTTATATACGGCGACCCCCCGGACCCTATTTGAGCCATAGGTTATTGCGCTGTTTGTGGTAAGCAAACAATTCATCTGTACGAATATCAGTTCTTTTGGAGGACCGAACTGGTTGCTGTTGTGAACTAGGGGGGGGGGGGGGGGGCTGGGTGCAGACCTAGTTCGGGGACCAGGTGATGGTTTGTTCAACCATCCTCTACCCTGAGTGTCCTAGAAAGCCCAGTGATATTTTCATGTTTTAGGGGACGTTTGCTAAACGTCGGAGGTAGAGGGCGTTGCCGGAGAACTGGTCCATGGGCAAGGTGCCAACCAGGGATGGGCGGAAATTTTGAAAATTTTCCCAGAAAACAGAAAATCGCTTTCGTCAGAAAACAGAAATCAGAAAACAGAAAAGCCAAAACGCCAGAAAATCAGAAAACAGAAAATTTGGAAATTATCACACGATCTAATTATTTTACCCAAAGATTCATTTTTCCAGTAGCAAATGCTTTTGTATAACTAGAAATGTAGTCGTAGACCAGCGTTTTATTTTGTAAGCGTTTATAAAAATTTCTACTACATTCCAGTCTACTGCAATCAGCAAGTTGTAAATCTGGACTGATAGATCCTAGGAATCTCGACACTGAAGTACACAACATTACTCATCAGACCCGTTTCACCGCGAACGCCTCAATCAGATAATGGTCCCACTAGTAAGAAACTTTTAGAGTACCGAACACGATGAATCAGTGATCACTGTTTCCATATTTCAACTCAATTGCTTGAGTTTGTAGACCCACTCTCGCAACATACTCTAAAGCTGTGCAGAGATTCGTTGAGTATTGCTAGCTCCGCTAGAATCTGTATTCCTAGTTCGTTTCGTTCTTGGTCATACCTTTCCTTGTAGTAGCCCAGTTTCCGCGTAACTGAAAGTTCTCAGGCCAACTTACCAATGCTCTTTACAGCACCTAGTTACTGCTTAGCCGACTAAAGATGATGTGCACTGGCTTGGTGCCTTACAGTACAGTACGAGATTTTGACTGAAGGGGCTGTCAGCACAACAGATCTTAGGTGAAGGTGTTTTTTTTTGAAAGCGTAGACACCATATAATGAAGACCGAGCATATACCCTCTTTATCACATTATTATTTCATCTCATTTCTATATATCATATTAAATCTCAGTGGAAGAGCAGCAGAACCGCCTTGCTGTACAGAGGAGTGCACGACATTAGCAACAATCGCCTGGTCTGCCTGATGTACGTAGTCTATAAGCTGTTAACTCGAGTCCTCCTGAATAGGATCGGCAGAACGCTAGATGAAGTACAGTCATGCGAACAAGCAGGATTTCAGAGAGGATTCAGTACGATCGACCACATACACATCATTACGAAGCTTATCGAAGTGTCGCGAGAGTACAAGCTGCCGCTGCACGTTCACCTGAAGAAGGCATTCGACTCTGTCGAAACTGAAGCGGTAGTCGAAGTCCTGCTCGTTCAGGGCGTTCCTACTATGTACATCAGAGTCCTTCGAGCGCTGCAGAGTGGATTCACGACAAAGATCTCGCCATTCTACAACAATGTTGTTGCCAAAGTGAACAGAGAGGTTCGATGAGAGGGTACTATATCCCCGGTTCTCTTCTGCGCCACCCTTCAAAACGTCATTCGACAACAAGAATGGGAAGACATGAGAGTGAAATACGACAGACGGCACCAACACCATCTAACACCGAGCGCTAGCCAGGCAGAGCAATGATTGCTGGCTTCGATCGTGTATGTGGAACATTGAACTGCAGCTGCATCTTACGAAGACGATGTTCATGAGGAACGGACAAGTTTCTGACGCCCCACTCTCACTCAATGGAACGAACATCTTCGAATGCTCCAGATACGTGTATCTGGGTCGTGAAGTCAACATGACCAACTAACTAGCGCCGGAGCTGGGAAGGAGGATGCGAGCGGCTTGAGGAGCTGTCAAGAGAGTCGTGGAGAAGACGCAGAACGTCGGGTTCCGTACCCACCTTTTCGACTTCACTGTTCTTCCTGCCCTAAAAGACGAATCAGAGACCTGGGCTCTACGAAAGCAGGATGTACAGCGATCAGTGTCGCGTAGCGGGGAATCGAGAGGACAATGCTCGGAGTGATACGACTTACGCAAGTGAGAGAAGGCCTCGAGACTTTCGAGCTTCGCCGACGTTCGAAGACCAGGGACGCTGTCGCATAGGCCAAGTCGTCGAAAATTAGGCGGGCCACGTAATGCGCTTCGCAGACACCGAGTGGACGAGAGCCATCACCGACTAGACTCCACGGGATGTCAAGAGAACACCAGGATGCCCACCTACGCGTTGGTCGGACTTCGTCAAAGCCCTGCATAAACAATATGACGCTCTTCGTGTCCCTCGTGCGAAAAGGATTCTTTAGATACCCTGGCACGTGGCATGGACGTGTTGAGACGCTGCTGGTGCCCGCTTGAACAACTCGATGATCAATGGGACGACAGATGATATAAGTGATAAATGAATCGAAGGTAACTGAAACTTTTCTGTCTCTTACTAATTTGTGACACCAAGGGGGAATCTCCATAGTTAGAAAAGCAGCTTCGACGAAGGCTCCGCAGAAAGCGATATTGGGGATGACCGACTAACAGTGATCAATTTTTAAACCGGAGGTGGAGAATAACCCTATCCACAGTAACTCTAGGACAAGTGGTTAGTTAGTACATAACTTAATGCCCTCAGAATACTAGTTTTAAAGTTTTAATATAAAATTTTTAGTGATAGTTCATGAGTATGCGGCGCAATTACTACACGAGCACATCCAAAAACGCCACATGCTTTCCATTTAAGATGCTCTAGAAATACTATTGTGGAATGAAGCTCACTATTCTATAATACTTTTTGGATTCCTTTCATTAGATTTCCTGATAACATTTTGTTCGTAACTCTATTTTCTGTTTTCTGGCCAATTTTTGGCCATTTTCCCAGAAAACAGAAAAAATTTGTCAAAAATGGCCAGAAAATCAGAAAACAGAAATTCCGCCCATCCCTGGTGCCAACGCGGCGCGCGGGTTTTCTGCAGCCATGTCTCGCACCCTCTCTCGCCTCACATGCATCCCGCTCGTGTCTTTAGCTTCTGCCGCTTCTCACACACAACATGTACCTCGACTTCTGGCTAACCGACAGGCCTCTCACTCATGAGCGCACTCTCTACAACTCTCCCGTTGAGGCCACGTGCGTGCAAGTTGGGTGCGAGACTACCAGTAGTAGAGGTGATTCAAAGACGGAATGAGTACAGTCAAACAGCAACAACAGCTGAGAGGCCCGGCGACCAATAATAGATCTTATGAGTAGTGGACCGATTGATCAAATCAGCATAAACACCTGCAACAAACATTGAGGACATCTAATGTAGCTGCAGATCTTCAGAGCCCCATTACACTTCTATTGAGGCTACAGTGAGATTAATTGAATGGGAAACTAGTGCGTAGCTTTAACACAGTGTCACTGCGCTCGCAAGGGAAGTATGACAGGCACTTCAGACCTTGCAGTTAGGATAAAGGATAAAGGACGGCGTTACTCAATCCCTCCTGGGATGCGCCAGCGCATTCTACTTCTACGGGATGTCGTGGAGGCGAGATAAGTGCGTATTTGGCCATACAATGACTTGCGGTGGCCAGCCGATGAACAAGTCAGCGCTTTATCCTTCCCAGACAAGTCTGGTACCAATTCACCGACCCCGGAGGGATGGAAGGCTTGGTTGGCCTGGGCGGGAAATCCGAACCAGGAAGCTGGTATCGGGTGCACGCGACAGTCGCGCCTCCTCCGACTGCGCTACACGCGCCCTTAACCTTGCAGTTACATGCCACAAAACGGCCAAGCAGGGTGAAATTGCTAATCCAAGCAGCGTTTTGGAATCAACCCTGCTATCTCACCACATCCCTTCTCAAAGCATTTCAACTTTTCTCTACTTCTGAAATGCTTAAAGTTATTCACGTTGTCGTGCGATGTTCACAAAGGTTGTGCTGGTTCTATCTGTTTAACCTATAAGCTATAAATTTTACAGCTAGGCACTCAAACTTGAAGATTCCTGTCGAATGTTGGGTTTGCCTCAGAGGTCCACTCCTTCTCAGCAACCTTTATGAACATGTGAGTACCGCTGAGGGATACAGTGAGAAAGATGTAAAACATGGAGGATATCAAATCTGCGAAATATGTCACGGCGCCTGATCTTTCATACGTGAAATGTCGGAGGTCATTTTTCTCAGTACGCGGCAGGAAAAACCATATAGACATGTTGTTTAGAATTTTCTCCTGCTCTTGTAAGAACGCTACACCCAAATACAATTATCTAAACACCTTCGAAATGTCAGGTGTAGATCACAACACTTACCATTTTCACATCGAATTGAGCACTTTTCAAATCAAATTGGACACTCTTCTATGCTAGCCTAAGACTTCTGTAATCAGAGCGAACTGTTCCAAATAGAAATGAGCTTCTCCTACATTAAACTAAGGAATCTTGAAAAGGGTTAGAAAGATTCCTTGTTCAAGGAAAATTGTAGTAAAGCTTTCTTTGAAGTTTTAATTCACTTACCCAGTAAGTGGACACATTGTTTGAAATATTTTAAATTTTTTTGAGGAAAAATAATGGTCAAAGCTTGAGATCGATGTTGACTTGTTTAGCTGGTAGCCAAGGTTGGTATCACGTTTATTTGACTCGGCTTACGTTTCGGCGACCTCGCCTTCGTCAGAGCCTGAAAAAGTCGAAAAACATTTATGAAACTGCCCTCCCAAACACCATTTCATCCTACAGGGTACTAATCTTAAGGAGAGATAGGGACAAGATCGAACATGATAGTTATGAAGGAACGACTGACCTTAAAGGTGGATGCCGAGATGGACCACCAGTCACCCGAAGCTGGACTTGAACGTGGGTGAATGAGTCTACCCCGCGGGACAACCCGACTTAAATACTCTGGTGGTCAGACCATACAGATCAGAACCCGCAGAGCTCGACGAAGGGTGCCAGTTCTTGGGTTACCGCGAGACACTCCTCCTTCCGGTTGACCTGGGGATTCCTAGCCGTGATCCAGAGCGCCTCAAGGGTCTTGCGCGCCGATATATCACTCTCTCGAGCTAAAATCGACACAGACACCTGCAGCATTGCGCCCGCATGGCATCGAACCCTGTGCTCCCCCCATGGAGTGCGGACATTGCCTTTTCTAAGGCCGTCCAAGTGCTCCTTAACCCTGATGCATAGGGGTCTGCCCGTTTCCCCTATGTAGACCTCACCACACTCATTGCATGACATATTGTAGACAACTCCGGTCGTCATGCAATCCCCCTCCTTCCCATTAGGGCACACAACACAGGACGGAGTGGAACATGTCCTGTCATAGACACGGTTCCGAACCAGCTGTGCCTTCAAGTTGGTGGGAGGAACATCAATGATCCTCACCATATCTTGGAGATCAGCTGCGCGCACACACTTTCGAATTTCCGTGCTCATCTCGTCTGAAATGAAGGGCACACAGAACGGTACCTTGTTGCGTTCTTCCTCGCGACGGGGCGCATTGGCTTGCCTCCTGCGCCTACTCTGCCATGACTGCACTGGGTAGCCGTTGATCTTGGCGATGTTTAGTGCCATCTTCATGGACAACGCTTTTTGTTCGCTGTCAGACGAGACTGAGCTGGCAGTTCGGAACATGTTTCTGATAATGCCCGCTTTAGTACTAGAGGGGTGGGCAGAGCGGTAGTGAATGAGGATGTTCTTGCTACTGGGCTTGCGATACCATCTGGTTTTGATGGTTCCATGAGCAAGGTGGACCTGGACATTCAGAAAAGCAAGCCAGTTTTCTGTAGGACTCTCCCGGGTAAGCTTTATATGTTCTGACTGCTGATTCAGCAGCTCGAAACAAGTGTCCAACTCAGTTTGAGTGGAACACAATATAAAGCAGTCGTCTATATACCTACAGTAAAGAGTAGGCATGCGTTCCAGAATTGGGTTTTCCACCTTAGACATGAAGGCGACCGCCAGCACAGGAGCTAACCTTTGTCCCATGGCCAGCCCTCTAATCTGCCTGTAATACTCTCCTGACCACTTGAATACGTTGCACATTAGGCATTCATTGACCAGTGTCATGACCTGAGACACACTGAGACCGTACAGGTTTACGCATGTTTGACGCTCAGTGAGAATTTCAGACACGGCCTGCAAAGCGCTTTCCCTTGAAACGTTGGTGTACAGTGACGTAACGTCAAAGGATTCCATAACGTATTCTTCTCCGGCCCTAATTGCGCGGAGCTTTTGGAGGAAAGCATTGGTGTTGGGCAGGTGTGAGGGTATAAATCCGAGCAGCTGAACCAGGACTAGGTTAAGCAGCCAGGATATGCGGTCTGTGGGGCCATTTACGGTCAAAGCTTGTCTCTAAGAGCAAGAAGGGGCAGCCATTTTATGTGCCAGAAAAGATTGCGCCATTCGCCCGTCCGAGACATCGGGTTTTTTATTCGATTGATATCTGCTTGCATGAAGTTTCACACTTGTAAACGATACAATAAAAACAGTTGTAAGGAAGGCACATATCTTTATTTAGATGCTTCATGTTACCAGCATTTATACTATCAGTCAAACAAAAATCGCGACGAGCTTCCCAAGTGCATGGCGCGAGCTGGACCTTCGATGCGCCTGTTTGCTGTGCTTTAAGACAAATTTAAGTTACTATTTTTCTCAAAAAAAAATTAAAAAATTGTTTATAGGAGCAGGTGAACTAAAAGATTTCAGAAAAGTTATACCAACTTGTTTTGAACAAAAAAATATTTGAACCATCTTCCTGAGTCTGTAGTTTAAGGGAATTTCGATTTGGAAGAGTTTGAAAAGAGGTCTGACTTAAAAAGTCTTCGCCCCAGCTCCGATGTTTAGCCAACGTCTTTATAAAATTTGCTGAGAAGGAGTGGACCTTTGAGACAAACGTGAGATTCGGCAGAGGTTTTCATGTTTACGTGTTAACTGAAAAGTTTAAAAACCGCTTATAGGTTAAACAAATAGGCACTAGTGTACTTAGTGTACCGCACTAAATCTTGTTCAAACTAGGTCTACTAGGGGTAATATGCCATGGGAAGAACGAATATCGTAGTCGTTTTTTGCGGAAATGCCTTATAAGCGCTCGCTAGGAGACGCACACTCTGCGTCTCTTACCAGCGCGCGCTATTTCGCAAGGCCCTGGGCAATTTCAACTTAATATAACGCGCTTATAAGGCATTTCCGCAAAAAACGACTGCGATATTCATTTTTCCCATGGCAGATTACCCCTAGTAGACCTATTTTGAACAAGATACCTACCTACCGTAACCTACCGTACTCCAGCGTAAAACGAAAAACGGATCTCAGATTCGTGATTAGCACCCCAAATAACCCCCCTAGCCGAAGTTTGGGCGAAATCGGCGATCATGACCTTGGCAGCCTTAGTCACCCGTACCTACCGTAACCTACCGTACTCCAGCGTAAAACGAAAAACGGATCTCAGATTCGTGATCAGCACTTCAAATAACCCCCCTAGCCGAAGTTTGGGCGAAATCGGCGATCATGACCTTGGCAGCCCTAGTCACCCGTACCTACCGTAACCTACTGTAATCGGCCGTAATTTTGAAAACGGATCTCAGATTCGTGATCAGCATCCCAAATAACCCCCTAGCCGAAGTTTGGGCGAAAAAATTTTTTTCGACCTCTCCTCGACCCGTGGAGTTGTGAAAGTACAATAGTGCCGTACCAACAAATAGAACAAGCACAACCTCTTTGAACATCGCACTACAACGTGAATAACTTCAAGCATATCGGAAGTGCAGAAAAGACACAGCGTTCTGAGGAGGCCACCGTCAGAAACGACGTGCTCCACTGAGAACAGCGCGCTCCAATCGCAATTTGATTCCACCTCGTTGCAGTTTTGGCATAAGACGGAAACAAGGGTGGTCCCTTACAGAGTACGATTGCAGCTAACACAGCACCGAAGAATCGCTTTATAACCTAGGAGTGATGAACTGGGAAGCAGTTGCACGGCCAGCAGTGTTTCCAGTCCGATCCCTTCCGGCGTGAAAGGGTGTGGTGGAAGGTGCCACCAAACGCTCCCTCTTCTCACTCTGGCATGTCTTAATCACAGCCTGCTCTCTTACTGTGTGCCGTTTAATTTCGACTTCATATTGATTAGACTGCGCAGTTCATGGCAAGGCATGATTCCAGGCAAAAATATGGACTTCATTGACCGACAAGCCGAGGAGTCCGACGGAGAAGGATCGTCGTCATCATCGTCATCTACAGAACGGGAGCAGCCCAAAGCAAAGAAGAGAAAGGTTCAGAAGGAGAAGAAGAAGAGTAAACGTGTCGTAGAGAGCGAGTAAGTTTCTAGACGCTTGGCTTTTCTTTAACAATAATAAAAACAACTTATAAAGAACGTTGCTGACTTTTTACGTAATTTCTTGTAATCTTTATCTGCTTGTTCGATGTGTTGCGTCAGTGTTCTTTAGAGAAAAAAGCAACCTAGATCAAGGAGTAATGGACTTTCTCTTGCTCCATGTTCGGAATTACTGCTGACATCGTCCGTCGTTAATACGAGCACATCGATCGTATAGTGGGAATTTGAGCACTATTGTAAAAAAAAAGCCGTGCAAACCTCGTTTTTAAGAGTTCTTGGGGTCTGAAAATGTGAATTCCGTTTTTGAAGCTTCGCAAATAAAGTTTTGGTAGATTACGGTAGGAATGGCTATGTAAAGCGGTATCACCCCATCTACTCTAATCTTCTAGGTTGCGCATCCGCGCGGTAGCTCATGTAACGCCGCTGGGTTGGATGGGCTAAATAATTCTTCACTTTCCACAGCCTTGAACCTGAAAACTAAAAAAGCGTTATATTATTGCTGTGTGCGGTAATGCTACGTAAACTTTAAGGAAGTAGTTTTTTTCGCCGCCGCAGCTTGACAAACGCTTTGAAAAGTAAATATGGTAGACCTCTGCGTCTTTTCTTTTCAAATACTTTCGACCATTCATACAACGAGGTAAGAACGGCTGTGTTTACAAGTCTGCCCTTAAGAAAACCGTATTAGCTTTCACGCATTACGCTATGAGCTTCAAGATGACTCAAGATGTGCTTCTTCAGGATTTTTTTCGAAAGTTTTCGTCAAGACTGCGGTGATTCTAACTGTTTAGTGCCTCCTTGAATCGAGTGGAGCTCACTCCAAGATGGGAGTCACAAACCTGCTTCTCCTAACGGGAACATCCGCCTTAGCGGAGCTCAGATTGAATGTGATTAAGAGGGCAGGCCATGTAGCAGGAAGTGTGTTGTATGAAGCTTAGTGCAATTAAACCCGGCGATATTGACAGAGTTCTGCCACTTATTCAGCACCTAAATAATATCGTCTCTGTGCTGCCTAGAGCTCATTCGTAGAAAACGCGAAAGATTCGCAACAGCGTTGAATGCAGGCAGAACTGTTTTCACCAATCCGGTTTTACCACATCTATCAACTAGGCTAGGAATTGTGTTATCTCTCTCAATCCAAAAGCTCATATACCTGTAAAATGCTGTATTGTCTTTCGAATTTGTATCTTTCCGTTCTTCATAGACGCCGAAGCGATGCAAGGCTTTATTAACTAAGTAGCGTTTGTGGGCCAAGCTCGTGTGAACACTAGTCTTCACGTTCATCAATTTAACACTTTTTTACAGTAGTGAAAGAACGAAATTTTATTCTGAGATGGACAGGGTAATCTTGCCAGTCGGCATTAAGCTGTCTCATAAAATCATACAATAGTGAGGTGAAGAATTGCGGACAGAGTGTTATAAAGCTGATTAGAGGTGCTTCCAGATTTCGTTATGTTTATTTACTTTTTATATTTGGGACGCTAGCAAAAGTCGCTTACCAAAACAACAGCAGTAAAAACCTAAATACTTATGAACAATCCAAACACGCAAGTGGATCAACATAAAAAAAATGTAAGCAAAAGTGTCAGAACGAAACCTGACAAGGAAATGTTCCCAACTCAAGGTGAGCTTTTGCAATGCCATTTTGACAGCATGTAGGGCCCTGTGAGCGGAGTCAAGAACCACAGTCGTTTTTTGCTGAACGCTTTTTTAAAGACCTGAAAAAGAGGTGTGAAGACGTGTGCGCAACCCTCATCAACCTCTACGACACCCCACGAGATGTGCCTCGGCGGAGCAGTTGGTAAGAGTGCCGCCTCATAGAAGAACACCGGCGGGCTTTTGAGCTCGAGTCGGCTTACTGCCAATACTTTTGAACAGTAGTTTGCTGTTATTACGCTTTCTCATGATCACAGGAGGCAATTTTAGACCATCAATGCTTACAACAAACCAAGGCTCTCTATTTGCGCCTTCATATGTGCTAACTTTTCAACGATGCGTATCTGCATCATATCTTTCTCTGGAAACAAAAAGTCCTGTCTTGCTTTTTTCTTTTAATCAACAGCTATAGTACAAATCTGTCAAACAAGTGAAACACAAGCGCTTGTCACACCAACAGCATCTTACAAAAGCCAGTGAGGAATAGTCTTCTTCTTGACAAGGAATGACCACTTCTTCTTCGTTGAACGCGTAATCTGTGTGTGTAGAGAAGGGTCCGGGGTGAACATCGACATTCTGCGCTCCGGTGTTTCGGCCGTGTCTGTCATATGCGTGGATGCCACCCACGCGTATGACAGACACGGCCGAAACACCGGAGCGCAGAAGTGTCGGTAGGCCAATGCCCACTCTGAGGGAAGGGTCCTTTCTCTTTGACACCCAATATCTCCATATATGCCATCCAGGAGGAGTCCTTTCATGGCATCCACAAAAGCAATATCTCTCCTTGTCGGAGGAGTGAAGTCCGATGTGAAGGTCGAAAGTAGTCGGCCGACAACACGTTCAGGTGAGAACGGCATTTTTAGCACACTTATGTACAGATATGTGTTCATAATATTCAACCGTAAGGTATTTATATGCAGTTACGGTATTATTCGTGATATGGTATGATATGGTGGTGGTGCAGATAGGCACCATTGAAAAACTAGCACATAAGAAGGCGCAAATAGACAGCCTTAGTTTGTTGTAAGTGCTGATGGTCTACAATTGACTCCTGTGATCATGAGAAAGCGTAATAACAACAAACTAAAACCTGAAAAAACATTGGCGGAACTCCGAGTCGAACTGAAAAGCCCGCCGGTGTGCTCCTATGAGGCAGCACCTCTACCGACTGCGCCACCGAGGCACATCCCGTGGGGTGTCGTAGATGTTGGGTGTTGCGCAGACGTCTTCACACCTCTTTTTCAGGTCATTAAAAAAGCAAAAAGTCACAGTCTGCAAATACTGACTGTGACTAAATGCTAAATACTTCTGGACTCCACTCACAGGGCCATACATCCTATCAAAATGGCATCGCAAAAGCTCACCATGAGTTGGGAACCTTTCCTTGTAAGTAGAAAAATATAAGTAAAAGAGCGGAGCTACGCAATTACTTGAAATTAAAATAATACTTTCTTAAGCCTTCGGTCAAGATATCTCTTAAATACATTACCAGGCATTTCCAGTACCTTGTGTATATTCAAAGGTACAAATAAACGGAATGTTCTAAAGGAGAAGAAATCTGACCTGATCATGGTTTTTGCGACCAAGCCGGCAAGCTTTAACGTTCCAGCCCTAGTTCTGCTGGAAGTTACATAGAAAAGTCGAATGAGCTAAGTATAGTTTTCCCTATAAGTGTTATGCATCATCATTAAATCGTATTTCGTTCCCCTGCTCTTGAGTTGGACCTAGCTTTTTCGCCCTCTTGATGCCGTTAGGAATGAGATAGTAACTGAGGTCATGGCAGCGCATAACTAACTTTCGAGTGAAATTGTTTTGTACACACGTGTCATTTTTGTGTCATTTTGTTATGTCAGTCATTCCTTGCTAGGAATTAGCGATTTGGAAATAATCAGAAGTCACATCGACACTTAGTAATGTATACTCTGGCCTTCAAGAAGTTCCCTTGTTAGCTAAATGTTTTCGTTGTAGATTTACACCTCTCTATTTTCAGCGATGAAGAGGACGAAGAAGACGACGATGAAGAAGGTGCTGAGGAAATGAAGGGCTTCATTGCTGATGAAGAGGAGGAGGTAGTTTTTTTTCTTCGAAAATGTAACACTTTATGGGCGTTGTGTTTCTCACAGTTTGTCCCAAAACCTTACCCAATTTTTGAAATTTAGGAGGTGGACGACGACAAATCTGAGAAGTCCGAGAAGCTAGAAGACGAAGAAGACGATCTGGATGACGACGATATCGATCTAATTCAAGTGAGGCTGCTCTTCTTGCATGTGTAGTATGTTTCCTAAACATTCAAAAATGCACTGCTTGCTTCAGGAGAATCTCGGCAATCGAAAGGAGAGAAAACAGCGTATCATACAGCCAGAAGACTCCGATGAGGATGTGGATGACCGAACTGCTATTCAAAAGAAACTCTTTGGAGAGGTGAGCTGTCAAATACTTAGACCACGGATTCTATTTTTGACAACTGATCGCCTTGAACGTTTCTCACGAACTGTTTCGTAAAAAGTGCGTTTACTTCGATGTGTTTCATCACCAAATATTCTTCTGTTCCGATGGATGTTTCCGCAAAGTTTCACTCTTTGAAGGGAGAGGACGGCGAAGGCCCATCAAGTTCTCGCGGGGAACGCAGCGATGCAGAGTCCGAGAGAGAGCATTATTCTGATTCGGAACAAAGCGGTAAGCGGCCGCATTGCCATTTGAGACTTACATCAAACTCACTTAACTTTTAAAACTATTTTAGAAGTTCTTCCAAAGCATTTTGAAAACTGAAAACCTCATCTTTCGGTGTCAATATCCTCTCTCTCTCTCGCTCATGAATATTTTCTGGCTTCGCTGTCAATTGAAGTCCCTTTGTATTTGCCCTCAATAAGATTGGACGAAACGCGTAGCACTATCATGATTTGACAGCCCTTTCCTAGCAGCGAAGTCTGGTTCTACATAGTTCATAGTTTCCCAAAAATAGTGTACGCTTGAAGGAAATACGGATGTTCAGACAATTCTTGTTTGTTGTGTGAAAAATACGTTACATAAGAGACGTAGCCACAGTATGGCAGGGGATCGGAATGACGGTAGCACTGCTTCACTTAATGTCGGATTTTCCTGGACATCACGGGGGATGTCCATTGAAGTTCTAGTAACAAAAGACAATTTTACTTTTTCCCTCTTTGTATTGTTGAATGCGGAAAGTGTTTTCAGAAGACAACTTTATCGTCAATGAAGATGGAGGGCGACATACGCACAGGCACCATCGAAGAAGGGATGGAAATATGCCAGAGGGGTACGACAATACTTTATAACAACGTTTCCGAAGCGAGTCTGCAATTTGGAATGCAAGTCGGGCTTTGCGGTAGTTCTAGTGTTTCCATTCTTTAAGCGCAAAGAGTTTTGCCAAATGTTGTTTATTGTCGTCACTCTTCCCCTCGGTGTGAGCGGTCGGATTCCTTCGTACAAAGAGCGGGCGAGATGTTAATTCCGCATCATAGTATGGTTTGCCCAGTTTCGGAGTACAGGTGTCACGGTGTTCTTTGCAGGAGCGTTTCTGTTTGCTATGTTCTTCCCGTAACATTCTTCCTGCAACTGGTGGATATTTTCCAGTGCTCTTGATGAGGCAAGGGATGTGTTTGGTGTTGAGGACTTCAATTTCGATGAATTCTACGATGAGGATGAAGAGCCTGTCGATGACGAGGAGGAAGAGCAAGAGGATCTGATGGATGACGAAGGAGAAGGGGAAGCTAGGGTAGCTGGACTTCTAAATATTTGTTCCCTTCACTAAAAAGCGCATTTCCTGCTCAAGGTGCGGCGGGTTCGAGCAAAGGAAAAGAGCAGTACACTTCTGGATACTATGGAGCCTTCCGAACTCGAGCGGGGATTCATGGCGCCCTTGGACAAGAAAATACAGTTGGAGGATAAGCCGGAGAGGTATAATCTCAGCTCGATTATTTAGCATTTCCAGTCTGCGATTCTCTTGCTGTGTTAGGTTCCAACTTCGACGTACTCCGGTCACAGAAGCTGATGACCTAGAGTTAGAAATGGAGTCGAAGTGGATTTACTACCACGCCTTCTGTGCGAATTCTATTTCATCACAGGTAATTTGTCTTTCTATCTAGATAAGCGAATCCTACATGCCGAAGGTTTCAACCTCTTAACTCGACCTATCCTCTTTCAGCTATAGTTGTTTTATTTATTTATTCATTTATTTATAGAAATCAACAACTTTGGCATTCGTGACTGGATACCACGGGGACGATCGAAACCAGTGCGAAGACGAAGCAAGGGATACCATCAAGGAGGCACTGAAATTTATGAGGAACCACTTGTTTGAGGTGAATATTATTATATCCAACTTAATAGACGAGGAAATGTTTCTCAAAGCAACCTATGTAGAATTGTAGAGCGTTGTCTGGGACCGTAGTGGTTTCCAAATTTCCTGCGGACCTCAGGGTAGGTCAAAAATGACAAGAAACTGTAACGCCTCAGTGCGGCCTGATAACGCAAAACTGACACCAAGAATACCCTTGCCGGGATCAGAAATGATCCTGCGAAAGGTTTGGAGCTTCGATCACTGCTAGAACGTGAGATCTGGCAAATTCCAAATGGAAGCGAAAAAGCACATTCAGAGGGGGCACACATAAGGAATGCAGCAGCGATCGGTTGTTGGCCGAGTGAGTAGCGCGGTGAACTTGCAGGAGGGGGATCGAGGGATCGATTCCGTGGGTTGGGCTTATGCATGGCTAGTGGCGTTTTTTGCATTTTTATCAATTTTTATATTATTATCATTTTTTTGTCGTGCAGTAGATTTTAGGCAGCAGGTTACCATGTTCGTTTTTCTAATGCGTCCTTAACCTTTGCAAGATGTGGTCCAAGCTGGCTTTAGTCGATTAGAGATACGCCGCTGGCCATTAAACCATGCTTGTCGTGTTGGAGGAAGTTCTCTTTCGATTTGCGATCCGTTTATAATGTTTTCTGTTAGTCTTGGAAGTGTGTCTCGTAGCGGCCTCATTGCGAGCGTGATCGACAGCTATTACTTTGATCCATCACCAAGACGTGCTGAACGCCCTTCGGATTTCTATTTAAAAAACTGTTTTCTTATGACTTCTACTAATTCTACTAACTGTGAGCAAAACTGGAATGTTTTATCCATCTCTCGTTATTGGTCGCATTGCTGCCTGTTTTTGAACCGACCACTCTTCCCTACTCCTGGGGTTCCCTTGCACATAGGCCCCGTTTATACTTCGTCGCGGGGCGACGCGACGCCACGTATAGTGGCCATATTGATTGTGCGACGCGATCGATCAATATGGCCTCATTGCGTGGCCATCGCGTCGCGCTGCGACGAAGTATAAACGGGGCCATACGGGCACATGCACTCGCACGGCTGCAAGGTCGGGAAAAAATTCGCCAAACTTCGTCTAGGGTGTGGATATTCGGGATACTGATCACGAATCTGGGTTCAATTTTTTGTTGCGTTCTACCATTCCCCTCATCGTCTGTTGACGACGATCCGCGGACGGCACCTGACCATGATTTTAGCATGAACTTTTGGCTTTTAAATTTTGGAGCGCTATTTTCAGATCAAGATGTGGCCATGGGAACGAAGAGTGGTTAGGTGGAGAGAACGGCGATGCGTATGCTGTTTTTCACAGCATCCACATCTAATCTAACCTAGTGTGTTCCACCGTTACATCGAAAACAGATGCCAGAATGGTGACAAGTACTCCAAATAACCGTCTAAACGAGGTTTGGAGAAGGATTTTTCAGCTTTTGGAGTGTTCTGAGTACGAGCGCCCATATCTCTAATGCCTCCCTCTTGCAGCCCCTAGAGTGGGGAGGAGCGGTCATATGAGGTCGCTACGAGACACACATCGAAATCTAATAGAACACATTATAAACGGATCGCAAATCGAAAGAGAACTTCCCGCAACACGACAAGCATGGTTTAATGGCCAGCGGCGTATCTCCAGTCGATTAAAGCCAGCTTGGGCCACATCTTGCAAGAGGTTAAGGACGCATTAGAAAAGCGAACACGGTACCCGGCAAGGGCCAAAATGCAAAAAACTCCAATTGCAATGCACAAGCACCAATCCCGGAACCGCTGCCTTGGCCACCTTCCTGCAAGTCCACTCAGTAGATGCTAGTCTTGAAATGACCGTGAGACCATTTTGTTAGGTCCACCTTCATTACCTTCGCTACTGGTGCCCTAACTGTCCACTTCGAGTTGCTCAGTAGAACCTTTATGTGAAGGAACATCTTTGTAAGCACCCTTACGCGTGAGAATTTTGCGTCAAATAGTCTGGTATTGGAAATTCGCAGTTCAGCTTTTTGTTTCGTAACGAATGTGCTTCAGCTGGCCATAGAGAGTTTCATTTAGGATGAATGCTACGCATATTCTTTCTTAGTCAACTCTTCTAAGGGTTTGTGGTCATAACTAGGAGTGAGATTCCAGGCATTTTGAGCTATTTAGCTAGCTATAGTTCGCTAAAGGTTGCAGAACCAGTTAGGCGTAGAATGTGTTCAGACGCTTTGTGTCCTCTTGGATATTTCAGTTTCTAACTTATCGACTAGCAGCGGCCGATATTCTGCAAATCCTTAACTTTAGGTCCCTTTCATTGCCTTTTACCGCAAGGAACTAGTGAGCAACGTGTTGTCGATCAACGATCTTTGGAAGGTGTACGAGTATGACGAGAAGTGGTGTCACTTACAGAATCGTAAAAAGAAGGTGTGCACTTTTGGGCCAGCTTTGCTTGTGTTTGGAATTCTCACCTCTTGTTTCCAGCTCGTGGATTTGATGAAGCGCATGCAGTATTACCAGACTGAGTCCTTGCAGACTTATCGACGACCACTTAGTGATAGTCATATTAACGAGTTAGTGTGAAGTTCGCCGTTTGATCGTGGCTTTCTGAAAACGTTTTGCCTAGGGTTGAAACTGTAGACACAATGGAAGCGTTAGGCGATCTGTCAGCACAGTTTCACGTCTACTATGGTTCTGAAGTGAATCGAATGTTGGACTGGGAGGCGGCCCAGAAGGTGCGACATCTCTCTAATTTGGAATGAATTTCATCGAAAGCTACAAATTACTTATGCAATTAAGGACATTGATGAAGGAGGCGATGGCACCAATGTGCATGGAACCAGATTTCGTCAAAGCACTCGTAATGATCGGTATCAGGTGCGTTGTATTCGTTGTTACTTGCTTATCTACGACGATTGCGACAAACCTCGGATAACAAAGTGAAGGCCGGGAACATGCCGCTACTCTAATGAACAGGCGTAATCCATTAAGCCACTTGACGAAATTCGGCCGTTAGGAGCATAGTAGTTGCCTGGCGGCAATGCTTACGACACCAGCGAAATGTCGCAGTACGTGTGCTATTCCGAACCTGAGCGACCCTAGAGGTAAAGCAGTTTGTTCTGTAAGCCCCATCTTCGAGAACCGCACAAGATTTCTGAGGGAAGTCGCTTGTTCTAGGAGTTGTAAAAGAGAGAATTACTTATCCACTTTCGAAGCACCTGAAATGTCTTCAAATGAATACATATTTCATGGTGCTAGAGGCCGGAGTGTAAAAACTGCTTATTCCTAAACGAACGATACTATAATCATGGGTAGCCGTTAGCCGAGTCTAGCATTACGGCTCTAAGCGGCTGGTGCCCGTTGCACCACGGATTTTAAAATATAGCGCATGCTCATGGAAGTTTTCGGAATCATATTGCTATATGCGGTGGAACATAGTATTAGCAGAATCTGGCGTTTCTGAGCCACACTGATGGAGTGCGACCTTTCCAGCTATACTTTCTTACTCCTTTAGTCTGAGCTCTGGGGAACAAACTTAACTGCACACGAAACAGGTGGTACAAATCTTATTTATTTACCAGACGTTCAGCGGCCTAGCGGCTTCGCCCCAAACCCCGAGAATAGAAGAACACCAATTTTCCT
Source organism: Heligmosomoides polygyrus polygyrus (assembly GCA_947396885.1). NCBI lineage: Eukaryota > Metazoa > Nematoda > Chromadorea > Rhabditida > Heligmosomidae > Heligmosomoides > Heligmosomoides polygyrus. The sequence continues at coordinate 55,917,460 of OX377203.1, read as the reverse complement.
CCTTTCTTATTTAGGCCTTCTTACTTTTACTACAGTAAAAAAAACTGGTTTCACTGCATAGATTAGTGCAACGGGATATGGTGGGTCAGAATTTCTAGTGCTCCTATGAAGCCCATCCACCCTCTATAGCATGTACTCGATTTATTCTTCAAAGTGTCCGTTCTCGATGTGTCGAGAAACAGGTCATGAGAGCCACAATCTTGTGCTTAATCTCAAGAACGTAATTAAAATTGATCGGTATTGGTCGACACCGGTTACTATCCGACGGCAGTGTACTCCTCCGAATTACATAGTCACTCTTCGTACCGGAGTGAGATCAAGCATGCACATGTGACACTGAGTCCCGACTCACGTGTCTCCACGTTGCCACGACGTGTATGACACTTCTGCACCCCGACACATCTGCCACGACTTCTGTGACCCGTATTCAGAAACCCGACGCACATTGGTCGATATTGAGCGAAAATGGTGGTCCCCCTTATTCCCCCTCTAGAGGTCTCCCTTTGTTGACCCCCTCCTACTCGTCCTCCTTACTCGGAATCCCAACGCACGTTGGACGTCTAGCGCACGTCTTTTGAATCTCTACGCACGTTGGACGACGTCTAGGGCACATTTTCTGAATCCTGACTCACGTTGAAGGACGTCTAGCGCACGTCTTCTGAATCCCTACGTACGTTGGAGACGTCTGCGGCACGTCTTCTGAATCCCTACGTACGTTGGACGACAATAGGGCACGCCTTCTGAATCCCTGCGCTCTGCACTTCATCCCCATTCATACCCTGACCCGTTGCCCGCTGAATATATCGTTAACTTGGGTGATCAGCCGCCAAAGTTATCAGTTCGCCAGCAATCCTCCATGGTTAAGCTGGAAGAAAACCCGGTTGGCATACGCCGCATTGTCGTAGACATCTCTTGGCTTCAGTGCGCTCCCCGTGATTGACAACGTCACCCACGGATTAAGCGATTTATAAAATTTATTTATTGTACGAGAAGAGCCACGCAGGTAAAAATTCAGGTTCGGTTAACAGACAGCATGTAAAGCATAAGTGAACAAAAACAATTTGAAGTCATCAAACGAGGTAAACTAAGAAGCGTCTTGGAGATACCTGTCAACGAGTTTTTTGTGCTGCCTCAAGGAGTTAGGTAGAACTGTTTCCTTGATAGTTTCAAAAACTCGGTTCCTGCTCGATTGGAAAAGAAACCTAATCGTGAAATACATTTTGCCCTTGGGATTCAGATCTTCCATATATGTTTTGCTCTCAACCACAGTGGTCGAAACAGTAAAAATTATACGCCCTCATCTGTGTTTATGAGATGCACGAGTACTAAGTGCAATAAACCTTGTCAGTGTCCTTTTCAAAGCAAATGCAGTGAGCAGTCTATGAAAAACCTCTTCAAGTCAAATCTTTTCCTCTCCATTTTTAGCTGTGTGTTGATAACGGCATTGGCGGAATGGTTGCAAGATTTGGAATTACTGCTCGACAGCTTGCTGAAAATTTGGACTGGAAGAAGCACGACGTGGAACAGGATCCGGTAATTTTGATTTTTTTTTGGAACCATTCGTTTTTAAAATTTTACTGCCTTAAAGTATTATCCTTTGTCAACCTTCTATCAGGGAAAGTTTCGTAGCAGATGCTTACCATTCCTATTTGTGTCATCCCTTACATGAATCTCACTTTGAGATGAGATGCATATGGTGAGATGCAGCTTCGAATGCTTATTCTCAATATGTGTTCCACGTATGCGACTAGCGTGAGTGAACGGAGGTGTGGACCACTTTCGTCTTGCCCTGCTTGCGCCCAGCCTGCGCCCAGGGCTGGCAAATAACACGCCGAGCTCAAGTAGGTGACAAACACCAGTAGAGATCGACAGGCATCTGCACAGTGAGCAAGAAGGTGATGTGGTAGTAAGCTTGTGCTTCGTTGTTCGGCTCCCGGATTTGCAGCGTTTTTGCACTTTGTTTAGAACTCGTAAAACATTCGATTTGATTAATTGGAGCTCTCCTTGTAAAATCAGAACGAAAAGCGCTAAGGAGGAGATCGGATTCGTTGACACTATTTTAATCTCGTGACTCCAGTGGCAGAAAAACATTTCTCGCTAGAACCTCATCGTTATATGGGGTGCTCATCACGCATATGGATTCCGCTTAGACTTTACGATGCTGTACGTTAAGCATGGGACCCTCTATGCTGTGTTAATAGCGCGTTGCTCAGTCAGTTGGGGAACTGTCAGTAGAAAACGAACGTTGGAAATCAAATGAGAATCAGCGTCCCAAAGAGTCTTAGGGTGAATTTTAGGCGAAATTTGTTTCCCACCTCGGAATTAGCAAAGGTGCAGAAATGCCACTGAATCTGGCATAGTTTCTGCCGATGTGTTTCGCTACGATTTCGAATGGAGAGTTTGATTGATTGTGTCGGACCATTCTTACGAAGTGCAAGTACGCTCACCTTCACTGAGTCAAAGCCCCGCTCTTTCCACCATACCGCTTATCTAGCCTCTGCGCCACTACTGCTCGGCTGCCAGCGACGTTTGCGGCCTAATTAAGCTCGGAACTTGTTGTTTGCCTGGAGTGAGGGCAGGCTGCACAAAGTGCAATTGGACCATCCCCGCTATCCGATGAGGTATGAAACGCATGTCCAAAATTAGCGAATTACTCTTCGAAACTGCATCCCTTGATGTACATAGCATCTCAGAGGGCAGCTGCGTCCTGGTATCCTTCTCTTTTAGAATATCCGCTGGGTTGCTTTTCTCATGGTTTACGGTATGATTAGGCGGATAAGGTTTAATCGTTTTGCTGTATTCAGTGAGTTGTGTTGCGAAACACTAATCAATGCTAGATAGTCACGTAGACTTGTCAGTTCACGCTGCTCTGCTCTACGAAACGAGAGTTTTTACTCCCTCCTTTTCTCGAACGCTTGCAGAATCACTCAATGGTGCTTGTTGGGCAGAAATCCGCGGTGTAATGAAGAGATCCTTCGTAGTCAGTAAAGCATTAGAGGCAAGCATGTGGACAAGAGCGCTGGAGTCGTTATCTGACAGTCTTACCATGTTGTTGAAGGTTGCGCCGAAAGTAGCGGCCGCCGATTACACAAGCTCGTCGTTCCCCACACCTGAGGCCGTTATTGCGGGGGCCATTTACATGATGGCACGCGAACTCAGTCGCGAACCAGCGGTGAGCTCTATTATTTCACCTGTATGATTGATAGCTCTCAACTTTCGTTAAAGGCTCGCGAACGTATACGTGCTATTTACCGCGCAAATGTGAAGCTCTATGTTCGTCCAACGCAGAAGGGCCGTGAGCATTTGGACGAGTCGAGCCCTGTTTGGAAGATGAGGTGGGTTGCTGACACGACTGGCCGAATGTTCCCTTGTTACCGCCTTGTTTAGATACGTGAAAGGCAAACCGGTGTCCCAACTGGAGGATGAAGAATACTTGTACTACCATCAAGCCAAAGTCGCAGAGCATCTTGACATCAAATTTGTGTTTGAGAAGGAGCCTGACGACGCGATGTGTATGAGGAGCTTATCAGACGCTCTCCTCGCAGAACAGCCATACAGAGTGGTTAGTTCTATAGTTGCAAGCGTTTTCTGAGTGGCATTGCAGTATCTCTGCGGGAATGTAGTCGAAATTTCAGTAAGCGCAGGTGTCGGGCCTGAGCATCCTGTTCTTCTCTATTTCTTGTAGTCACCATTTCTTCGATAGTACTGCAATCTTATTTTTTTCGCAGAAATAATCTCTTCGACCAAAGTAGATACTTGCTGCGGTTATCAGATTTGCTGTTGATTCCTCTACAATTGCGTTCTCTGTAAGAGGATGGGAGGGCGAAAGTAGTGCTCTATTATTCCACCTTCTTAGCTTTTTGAATTCGCCATGATTTTAGGAATTTTCGTATGGTAGGACGGGGAACGTGAATTTGAGGGGAAAGACCTAAGCAGTACTCCTTATGCTTGTGTTTTGCGCAGCTGAAAATCGATCTGTTGTTTACTGATGCCCAGAAGTAGATAATAGGAATTAGGTTTCGGGCAGGCGCATAGATGAAACGATTCACAATGTCTCTATCTTCTAGGCGCGATTTTGTCCATTTTATGTTGGGATTGGCCAGCATCTTTTAACTTGGGGGCACCAATCACCTTATCGTCGCCTCAAGTTATTTCGGCAATTTTTCAGGACGAATATTCCGAGGTTGTCGAAGAATGGAACTCAATACGTGAAAAAGCAACACGAATGGCAATTGATGAAATGCTGCTGCCTTTCCTTGAAAATGAACTTGAACAAAAGCTGCTGGAGGAGGCGAAAACGAGCGTTATCACGGTTAGTTGATGTGATGCTTTTTCTATTGGAAAGATTGAAAGAGCAGTGGTATATGAGGTGCCCCTCACCCACCGCCTGAAATCACGTTCTGTTACTGGGGGAGGGTCCATTCCAGGCTAGGTTAGATGATCGTGAGCAGGCAGCATTCCTTAAAGTCTTCTTGTTTAGAAGTGTGCTAAAGCGATGTATACACGGCTGGAGCCTGCCGCGTTCCATCCAACAGAGGAGCAGCTTGAAGATGAAGACGAAGATGTTGCTCGTCAGGTTGGTGACTGCAATTACATGAACTGGCCATGTTCAGGGTCAGGTGCATCTCAGTAGCATGCCTTGTTTTGATGTCATGGCTATGAAACGTTCGACATCTTGAGATTTTGAGAGGCGTTTTAGAGAATGCGAAGTTTTGGCTGGGAATACGCGCGTCTTTTGAAACGATCGGCAATGAATGCTAGTATGAAATTGTGTGTGTTCCAAGATATGAATTGTATGGTGCGTATAACTGATTCCAGTTTGTTGGACACCTAACTCTGTTGGGAAGTGGGTAAGGACGTAGCTGTCCTTTGCTGCTTATTCGCTCCTCTATTTTTATGCTTAACAGTTCTGCGGTTTTTCAACTGCTCGATTTGTGCCCACTCCGCAGGCTGTGAGTGAAGCCTTAAAGGCCATCAGCTGTTCTCTTAAGACGTCGATTCTGGGTTCTGGACTCAGATTCTTCTCGCAATGCTTGCATTTGTGTTTCCGAATTATCTTCTTCGGCAATCTGCCGTCGGTGCTAGTGCACTTAACTATACCCCTCTGCAGGGAGAGGTTCGTGTTATGGCGATCGCCTATCCAACCGACTTTAACGAGGCCGCGTTTGGAGTGCTAGTGGACCAAGACGGCGCTGTGATAGACTACTGCCGAATGGTTCACTTCCTGAAGCGCAGTGGAGGGTTCGGACCTCAACAAAATCTCAAAGTGAGCCCTCCCACCCACTCATTTGCTCCCCGTTTTTCAATCCGGTTCCAATTCTAGGCCGAATCCATGAATTTCTTCAAAAAGTTTGTCGAGCGACGTCGTCCACATGTGATAGGGTTGTGTGGCGAAAATCTTGAGAGCACGCGCCTCCGACGAGATCTTGAGGACTGTTTGAACGCCATGGTCAGCGAAGGAGAGATCTCTCGAGCTCCTCCAGTCTACATAATGGACAACGAGGCTGCCAAGGTCTACATGCTTTCGAAGGGAGCACTGGTGAGCATCTCTTCAGTTTTTTCGTGCAGTAGTTGGAAGCCGTTGCGGATTTTGTTCAGGGTTGCTTTTCAGAGATTTACTCCAGGAATTGCTTTCCCTAGGAAAATTCAGTGCGTGGTGCTTTTTTGTTGCTTCTGATTTTCTTTGTTGTTGTTGTTTATTTGTTGCACCAAAATTGTTGCTTCTGATTTTCTAAGCTAAAAACCGTTCTAGGGTTCTAAAACTGACAAAAAATACTCTCATAATTGGGTTTCTAATATTCGTTTCTGAATTCCAAAAAGAATTTCGTGCGATCTTCTCTTCGAAGCTAAGTTTTGAAACACTCTAGATTTAGGGCTTGACCAGAAGAACAAGCAGTTAAGGATACAAATCGACGTTATACTTTTGCGTTGTGAAGTTTGCCACTCCTCTTCTGCATGACAAAGTAGAGGACCTTTGAACGCCAATTTGGCTTACGCAATCATTTGGACTGCTGTTTGTCCAGTGTTTCATATTTCCCAGAAAAACGACAAACGCTCCTGTACCTACTTCTGGCGATAGACTTAGTTGGACAGGACGGGAATAAAGCATGAGATCAATCTTACCTGAGAGTGGATGCCGGCGGCTTCGAGCTATAAACAGGCGTGTAACACTTGCTTATCGTGTCAGCCTCAAAGACAACGAGAGGGTTATGCTACGGTGTCTATGGCGGTGAAGTGTAGAGGCGGTGCTGAGAAGCATCACTATTTGCTGACCTATAGCCCTCTACTAATCGTAGAAAGGGATTTCTACATGCATAGAGTACTCTGTGAGCGTAGCATTGTTTTCTTACTAGCGCCGCCAACGAGGCAAGGCCGTGAGTGTTGCTCAACCGATCAACTTCATCAAGAAGGCGTCGAGGCGTTTTATGCATTCCAGTCGGCTATTAATTGACCTGAACCACACTTATGTTTCTAAGAGTATACTCTAGTTTTGCAGCGTCAGCGGGTAACGGCGACTAATGAGCTAGTAAACGCGCAGTCTGTGCGCAATTTTCTTCGTTTGTTGGATTAGTTGGCAACCTACCGCTTGTGGTTAAGGCAGAGCATTCTGGCTATCCTCCTACTTTGCTGCAAGCCGTGTCTCTGGCACGTCTGCTACTCGATCCGTTGTGGGAGTATTGTCATCTATGGAATCCCGACGACGACATCTTCTGCCTGGCTTTCCACCCTCTCCAAAATGAAGTCAGCAAGGTTGGTGACGCTGCTGACACAAATGGTTCTCCGAATCATTAGTACATCCTACGTTTTAGGATGACCTCAGTAACGCACTGGCACGTGAGATTATCAATCGTGTCAACGAAGTTGGCGTGGACGTGAATAGGTAATGCATTTCCGGGTAGTGTGTCTGCTTTGAACAGCTGTGAGTGCAGTCCCTCAAAACGATCAAAAGTTATCTTCCATTCAGGTGCTTGGAGCATCCTCACACCGCCAACGTGCTGCAGTTTGTCTGTGGTCTTGGGCCGCGTAAGGCCACTCATTTGCTAAAGATGCTGAAACAGCATGACCACCTGCTTGAGAGTAGAACAAAGTTGGTAACGCTCTGTCGAATGGGTCCGAAGGTCTTCATGAATTGTGCAGGCTTCATCAAAATCGACACAACTAGGGTACGCACATCGAGTTTTACATGCCTTTCACGCATGGTTTAAACAAGTTCAATTTAGGTGGCTGAGAAGACAGATGCTTACGTTGAAGTGCTTGACGGGTCTCGGGTTCACCCGGAAACCTACGAGTGGGCCAGAAAAATGGCTGTCGATGCACTGGAGGTGAGCTCATTTGAGCGTTCCCGAGAAACTGGAAGCAGCGGTTGTCCGGTTTGAGCTCCTAACGGAAAACGTTTACTTGCAGGTCGACGACTCGGCTGATCCCACCACTGCTTTGGAGGAAATCCTTCAGGCGCCTGATCGACTGAAGGATCTCGATTTGGACGCTTTCGCGGAAGAGTTGAAGCGACAGGTTAGCTAGAGTGGAGGCACGATATTTAAAAGAGTTGTCATTAAAACAAACGAGAAGGGAGATATCCAAAAACATTGCACGCTGCTCCGTTTTTATTTTCATTTCCATTGGCATCACAATTGACAGCAGTTTATTCTTTCAGGGTTTTGGCGAGAAAAAAGCGACGCTTTACGACATCTCGGCCGAGTTGAACCATAGGTACAAAGACCAAAGGAGGCCTTTTGTTCCTTTGAGTGACCAGGTGTGTACTTCCGCATGCTTTCTTCTGCGTTGTGAATTCCCTTGGTTTCAGGAGCTTTTCACACTGCTAACAAAAGAGTCTAAGAACTCTTTGATGGAAGAGAAACGGGTCTGCGGTGTTGTCTTAGGCGTTCAGTTTAAAAAGATTCCTGAAGATCAACGCGCAGCGTACATATCCGGTCAAGAACACATGGTAAGTGTAATAATTGTGATATTGAGACATTTTATCGGACGAGTGAATGAATGCATAGATTCTATATTGAAAATCTCCGAACAAATGAACGCGCTTCACTCGGCGACTTTTTCGAATGGTCGAAAGTCGAATGTGCAGGTTTTTCTCGGTTCGATAATCGGGTGGCCGAGTATTTCGAATGAAGAATTTAACGCAGAGCCGTCGTTCACTGTGCTATGAGAGTAAATTATTGGAATGTTCGCGCACAGCTATAGTATGCCTTACACCAAGTGTGAAGATCATTGTCCACTAATGTTCGTTTGAACTTTCAGCAAAGGATACAAGATACAGAGTTCTGGGAGTGTTCCTTCTGTCGCATGCCTATCACCTCGAATAATCTATACGAACATCTCCAAATCAAGGTAGTTCAACGAAAATTATTTAGTATGCACAGAATTCATGAACGTTGTTTAGGATACCCGGAAGGGTGGCTGTCCTGGTATTCCTGTCGGTATTAAAGTGAGACTTGATAATGGTATTCATGGATTCATTCCAAACAAGATGATCTCCGACAAGCCTGAATCCTTCAAGAATCCACTCGAGAGGGTCAAGGTGTGTTTGGAGCTGCATTATTCCTTCCTACGTGAATTCGTTTGCTGATACTTGCTGCAGGTGAACCAACCTATCTACTGCCGCGTGATCAAATTGGAGCCTGAGAAGTTTTCCTGCCTGTTGTCGTGTCGGACATCTGATCTCAACAAAGAGTCTCCGGACGAACATGACGACTATTGGGACTATGAGGCTGAGAAGGAGGATGTAGAGAAGGATCGTAGCGCCAAGAATCTTAAGGTACGGCACATATATGACGTCTGTCGCGTAACTATTAAATGGCCTGCGTGGTTATAGACTGAGAGCAATTTCACGCATCGGCAAATTGTGCACTCGCAGTTCCACAACGTCAGTTACCGCGAAGCACAGAGGATGCTCAGCACTAAGGATACGGTGAGAGGTTTTCATCCAGCTGCGCAGCGCCGACATTTATATGCCACAGATCCTTTCGCCCTTTGAAATTCTAAAAGTTTCAAGATGAGGGGGGGGGGGGTAGCAAGGGCAGCTTTCACCTCATAACTAAATACCAGCGAAATTCCCCTCATCGTAGCAGCTGACCCTATAGAGTTAGGACGAACAAGGGTTTCCCAACGCCGATCGCACTTCATAAAGGTGTTAACTGCGATCAAAATTTTAGCGCCAGACGGGTCTCAAACCCCTGCCTTCTGCTGTGCGGGCAGAGAGAATGCAGCGTAATTACATTATGGGCACTATTTGGATGGACGTACGCATCTAGAACAGCGGACCCCACCCGTGGTACTTGACGCGGTGTCAGCAAGGAGCCATTAAGCTCAAAGCTTTGCACGAATTGATTCAATACATTTTGTTCAAGCCTGAAGCGGCTGTTACCGTGGGCTGCCACATGCTTGATTGCGATCAAAATTTCCACTATTGCAAACTAGTGCCGATAGGTCACTACCAGGGATATATGCGTCGGGTCAGACTGGTAACTGATAAGGTGATATTATACCGATACGGGAGGACCGCGAACTGCTTTTTCCTTTTCATTTTGAAGAATGAGAAAAATTGTAGGCCCTACTAGGAATATGTGCAGTGGACAATACTTCAGACCGGTGTTTTTGCCGGGTCTATTCATGTCGTGATGTCCTAATTGATTCCATTTTATTTATTGACTTGCAACATGACCACACGTGTAAATAAAATAAAGAAGAGATGGCAGACAAGAACGTCATATAAACAGTAACGCATACGATAACCAGATGAGGAAACTGGGAAAAAAGTAAGCAACTGTAACCCACTGACAAACAAATCTAAACAGCGTAGCATCCGTCAAATTAAACCTGCACATTGAGCACAATCTGATTTGAGAAGCTTGGGCATACAGTCCTAGGATGCCTTCGTTACTTTTCACTAACTTATTTGTTAGTGAGGATTACCTCTGAATCAAGAGGAGTTGGACATGTCTGTGCAGTCCCCAGTATCATTGCGAAGTCAAAATGCTTTATCGTTGCTTTTTGATTTGTCTGGAAGGAAGGCCTTGCTCAGTTTTTTGGTGTAAGGATATATAAAACGAACAACTTTCCTGAGCAGGTGGCGATGTCTGTTCCTCCACGTGGTGCCACTGGAAACTGTTCGCTTTTGCGAGCCGAGCTGAACACGGACACTCGAATGCAGGCGACAGGCCCTAGTGACAGGCCGGCCTACGAACAGCCCATGTCACATTATATGGTTGATGGTGCTGAATGTTTCACGAGATAATGCTACGGCGTCCGCGGGAGCCGACGCGCATTCGCAAAGTCCGGCGAGTGTGAAAAGTCTGCGAGGGTCCCTGATGCGAGGACGGCATCGGGGGGAAACTGAGCTAGTCCAAATGTGCCGCAACGTTAAGCAAGACCCGCGTGGCAACGCTGAATGTGGGTACGTTGTCGGGCCGCTCCTTTGAGTTGGCAGAGGCACTGAAGCGAAGGAAGATTGACTTGTGTGCGGTGCAGGATACGAGGTGGTCCTGTAGCAAGTCAAGGGACATAGGCCGAGGCTACAAAGCCGTTCTGTGTGGCAGTCCCAGGACCACCAGCGGTGTTGGCATAATCGTCTCCGAACGGTTCCGAGACGCGATTGCAAGCGTGGAACGTTTCAATGACCGCTTGATGAAGGTCGTAATCGCTGCAGAACGGCGGCGGTATCATCTTTTCTCTGCATATGCTCCACAGACTGGATGCCCTGAGCGAGCCAAGGATGAATTTTGGAGCCTGCTTGATGAGAAGACAGCAGAAGTGCCGTCACAAGACGTAATCATTGTCGCAGGTGACCTTAACTGACACGTTGCCGCTGCGAAAGACGGGTACAGCTGTCATGGTGGTCTCGGTTTTGGTTCACGTAACGCCGATGGTGAGCGTATCCTCGAGTACGCGGAGACGCACGACCATCGTGAACACCAGATTCCGAAAACGTGAATCCCACCTTATCTCATTCTACAGCGGGAATTCTAAAACGCAGATCGACTTTGTCCTTGTGCGAAATCGTGACCAAGGGCTTGTCACGGACGCGAAGGTCGTGCCGTATGAAACGGTCGCCACACAACACCGCCCACTGATCTGCACTATGAGGATCACACCACCGATGTTTAAGCAGGTCGAACGGAGCGGTCCGTCAAGAATCAAGTGGTGGCGACTGAAAGAGAATGAAGCAGCTGTTACTTCGCGCATTCGGTTGCCGACGGTCACGACCGTCGACAAGACATGGCAAATAGCCACCGACGCGATTCTGAATGCTGCGCGTTCCTAACTCGGCACTACGAAACCGGGACGGCGTAGGGTCGATAAGCAGACATGGCTGTGGACTAACGAAGTTAAGGAAAAAGTCCGAGAGAAGAAGAGATTATACCACGCATTCCTCTGCGATAAGACAGCCGATAAATGGCGTCTGTATCAGGAATCCAAGAAAGCCGCTAAGAAGGCGGTAGCCGCTGCAAGAGCCACTCATTACGATGATATCAAGGGGAAGCTTGAGTCGCGCGATGGCGAGCGATTTCATTATCGACTCGCGAAGGTCCGCCATCGCCAGACTGAGGATGTTGAGAAGCTCTTTGGCATCAACGAAGAGAATGGTCATCTACTCATGGACCGCAAGATGGTTTTGAACCGATGGCGCACCTACTTCGAGGAAGTCTCGACAGTAGAGTTTGCTCATCCGAGCAATCCACCTTCTCCTCCTGTATACGGTCCCGTTCAGAAAATCACCATAGAGGAGGTAGAAGCGGCTTTGAAGAAGATGAAGCCGGGCAAGGCAACGGGCCCCGATGATTTGGCGGCCGAGTTATGGAAGTCGAAATCCTGGTACCCAACGAAGTGGCTGGCGACGTTTTTCAACCAGGTTATTGCGGAGAAGAAAGTGCCCGATATCTGGCAGAGGAGCGAGACGATTCCGATTTGGAAAAAGAAGGGCAGTCCAGCAGACTGCACAAATTACCGTCCAATCCGATTGCTTTCGCATAGCATGAAGATCTTCGAGAGGATTGTCGCCGGCGCATTCCGTGATACCGTGATACCGTGTAGCTCTGTACCAACCAGTGCGGCTTCGTAGCTGGTTGTGGCACAGTCGATGCTATACACGCCGTTCGTCTTCTGATAGAAAAACACCGCGAGAAACAGAAGCCGGTGCATCTTGCCTTCCTGGATTTGGAGAAGGCCTTTGATCGCGTTCCGCGTGAAGTGATATGGTATGCCTTACGGGAACATGGAGTCCCCAAAGAGCTCATTGAGTGGGTACGAATACTGTACTCTTGTCCAAAGAGTCGAGTGCAAGCTGCAGCAGGCACGTCGATGGAGTTTCCCATTTCTGTCGGGGTACATCAAGGGTCTGCGCTCTCCCCACTATTCGTCGTCGTTATGGATGCCATATCGCGTGATCTTCAGCAGCCAGTCCCTTGGACGTTGCTTTATGCTGATGATGTAATGCTTGCTATCGAAGATAAGATTGAACTCCAGCGGCAGGTACAAGCTTGGTGCGATCGCTTGGAGAGATTTGGATTCAAACTTAATGTCAAGAAGACCGAGTATATGACGACTGATGAAGACGAGTCCAGCTCCATTAAGGTAAATGGCATTGAGCTGCCACGTACTTCAGTATTCAAGTACTTTGGATCAGCAATCGCGTCCGATGGCGGTTTACTCGTTGAAGCCAACTCACGCGTGAGTGCAGCGTGGTCCAAATGGCGCTCTCTGACGGGAGTGCTCTGCGACAAGAAGATACCAGAGCGCCTGAAGTCGAAGATCTACAGAGCAGTCGTCCGACCTGTAGCTATTTACGGAGCTGAGTGCTGGCCCGTTACCAAAGAAATTGAAAGGCGCCTCAGCGTAATGGAAACGAAGATGCTGCGGCGGACGGCCGGAGTTACGCGTTTGGATCGAGTACGCAACGAATCCATACGGCAGAGGTTCGGTGTCACCCCGATATTTGAGAAGATGCGCGAAGCTCGTCTGCGATGGTACGGCCACGTCCTTCGCGCAAAAGGTGTCCGAAAGACTGGTCTTCTTAACTGTGATGTGCCTGGTAGGCCGCCACAAATGCTACCAAACAGCGGTGGCCTGATACGCTGCATCAGGGCTTGAAGGTGGCTAGGTTGCACCCTGATCAGGCATTCGATCGGGAGAAATGGCGCCAACACTCCAGGAAAGCGGACCCCGCAACTAAGCGGGACAAATGCTGAAGAAGAAGAAGAAGAAGAAGAATTTTCCTGAGCAGGTCTTCCGCAGTTTTCGTCTCATCTCTCATAAGGAGAGCCTTCAAGGTAGCGGTGAGCTTTTGCGATGCAATTTTTACAGGATGGAGGGTCCCGCGTGGGAAGTTCAAAACCGTAGTTAATTTTTTCGGAATGCTCTTGTGTGGTCGAAAAAAGCGTGTGGACGCGTGAGCGCGATGTTCATGACGCCCTGCGGCTAATGTTCATGACGCCCTGCGGCGAATGTGGTCAGTTGCGGGTAGCAATGTCGCCTGTCGGCCGCACCGCGTGAATTTCACAGTTAGACTCCCGGTGTCGCCATAGTTCTCGCACACATTGCGCCGCTATTATTGTGCTTGCGTGATCGCAGGAGTCAGTTTGTGCACGATTATTGCTTTTAGTAATTGTTAAGCATTTACCGTTATCAAAGCAAATTTGTGACCTATCCCGCGAAGTGTACGTGTTTGTGTGCATTTACGGTATCGTTATTGATATTATACAGTGCAAATACTATTCATTGAGAAGTAACTCAAATGAAAGCAGAACAGGGCCAGACTTACTGAAAGCATTAATCGTGTACAAATTGACACGCATTGACATTGGTCACGCAAGCACATAATAAAAAAGAGTCGACGTGTGCAAAAACTATGGCGACACCGGGGGTCGAACCGTAGAACCCACTTGGTGCGGCCAACAGACGACATCGCTACCTCATTGCCAACCGACCACATTGGGTTAGGTGGCAGCAGGGCGCGAACTTCGCGCTCACGCTTCTACACGCCTTTTTTCGACAACAGGTGAGAAAAATTCACTACGGTTTTGGACTCCCACACGGCTAGGAAAGAAAGTGGCGAAAATTTGTAGAAATGGGATTTGTACAACGGGGACGGAACCAGATCCTTCTTTGTCGCGCTGTAAAACCGATCGCTTCCTTTTGAGTGTATTTGAATTATATGCAGGTCATGTTGAAAGCCATTTTCAGGGCGATATTGTCATAAGGCCGTCGACCAAGTCGACGAACCGTTTGACTATTTCTTGGAAGGTAACCGATGGAGTAGTTGGCAATATAGACGTAGAAGAGCACGACAAGGACGATCCAAAGGAGCTCGGACGTCGACTAACTATTCTGTAAGAACTTCTGAACCCATCTCCCGTCTGACTGCATGCTCCCACACTCCTCCAACGCCACTACATCCGTGTGCTTTCAGAGGCGAAGACTTCGACGATCTTGACGAAGCTATAGCTCGATTCCTATATCCTATGGCGGATCTCTGCAGGGACGTGATGGGTCACAAGGTATCACTGACACTTGGGCGTCTATATTTTTTCCTACGAACGCGCATTTGTTCCATGCCGTCAAATTGTCAATGATCTTCAGTATTATCTGGATGGTATTTTCGCTGAGGAACGCGACAAGATCGAAGCCAGACTCCGTGAGGAGAAGCGCGCGGCTCCCTCACGAATTCCGTTAGTTTATCGAAGTTGTTCCGTGTTCTAGCAGGCGTGGCACTATGCTTACTTTCATACAGGTACACGCTGACCGCCTCTCGCACATATCCAGCAAAGTTCGTTCTTTCGTATCTGGCTAGGGTAAAGCCGTGCCACGAGTACATTTCCGGTTCGTTTCCACTCTCCTCTTGTGCTTTTTTTTTTCGAAAATCGCATTCTTCCAGTGACTAGCGAAGGGCTCAAGTTTCGCCAGAAATTCTTCTCATCTCGTGATTCTCTTCTAGCTTGGTTCAAGGTTCACTTCCGTGAGCCCCCTCCCGGACTGAGCGGTTCGTTTGAAATGTGGCTTCCTTTCGAGCACTTTATGCAGCATGTTCAAATTTCAGCGCAACACCGTCGCTGAATTCCTGCTGGCGAGCTGAAGTTCGGATAGAGACAGAAGCTTCCCGATATCCCACTGTTGTCACGTTTTCAGGTCGAGGGCTACAGGCTACATTGCTCTTACGTCACTCGAGAATCTCGGTTCATGGCTTGTAGAATAAAATGAGCATGACGGCGGACCACCTGCTGACTTTCGCTTGTTCGCTCTGGATTGTTTTCAAATGTTTGTTGTTGAGAAGCTATTTATTTGTCAAGAATTGTTGATTCATCATAAATCGGAATATCTTCGCTGACGCACACGTCGTGTTTGAAAAGAGGCACTCGTTTCCACAGTTGAAACCGATCAGCCAGATGAATTGATTAGAGACATCCTGGCCTACTTGGTGGCTGTCAGCTGCCGACAGTGAGTACAAACGCAGAAAATCCAGACAACGGTGCTGGTATCTGGGGACATCTCCGGTGGGACGGATGCGTTGTTCGTAGGGAAGAAGACCGGACAGTGCCTAGCTCCAAAGCGTCTCAAGAGCGACCTAGGTGGAGATCAGACGAGAGTGGCGCGGTACATTTGTTTATGCCAACGCAAACCACATGCTGCAAAAAGGAAGGGAATTTATAACTGTCATGGTAGGCGGACTATAATTTAATTGAGTTGCGGGAGGAAGTATGAATGCTGCCGATTGTGTTATTGTTATCGTTGGCATAGTGTATAAAATTGAACACAACATACTTGTCGACTCCCGACTCAGTCCGCAGGTGGGTGCAGGCTTATTTATGCCAACTGTCCTGCCTGCTCCTCCTCCCGGAGAACTTAGTCGGTGACCTTCTGTGCTGTCGCTAGGCGAACAGGAAGAAGGGATTATAGAAGCACTTAAGCCGTGCATGTCTACCGACATGGTAGTGGTCTTCTTCAATTAAGTTCTTTCAAAGTTACCGGTACCTATTCCGACTTGACAACTCAGAAAGGTTACCTAAGGTCCCTAGTGTTTCTTTTATCTCCGCTTTAGGTATCAGACGGCTGGACCGTATGTCAGACGGTAGTTACACCGTATAGTTTTATAAAGTTTATGATAAACTTAAAAACAACCACAAATACGGAACAGCGACACAGCGACTTCAAAGCGAACGCGGCAATGAATGAAGAAGTTATCAAAATAGCTTCAAAATGAGTAAATGCTAATGAACTCAAATGGATTAAATGGATTCAAACGGGTTAAATGCACTCACAAGAATTAAATACCACCACCAGAGCTTGGTTAGTACGTGAGAATGCAACTGGGGCTCGTCCGATCACTGAGGTCTGGTAACCAACGGGCTGACTCGCTCTTGACTCCCTTTGGGCTCGACTCTTAGGGGCGGATGGGACGAGGGAGGAGCAAGGGTCGACCACCAGGTAGAGACCAACTCAACTAGGTGCTTACCTATTCCTCAAGGACCAATCTCACTTATCGTTTGCCGTGAGGACGACTACCATGCAGCGGACGCTGCTTAGCCTGAACCCGAGGAATGCGGGGCGAGAGAAGGTGCGTTGGGTACCAATAAAAGGCCCACCTAGGAGGTCAGGCTAGGGCAACGCCACCAGGGAGTCGCCAGCCGACTGCTAATACTAGGCTCTTAACTAGGTGAAGTTACGCCCCGGGTGCACCCCTAAATTCTCACTAACGCTATCGCCTATTAAAACTCGGGCCGACTAAACTCGTCACAACCAGGTCAAGAGGCAGATGCGCAGCTCCTGCCTGTACTCAATGGGGAGTCTACCTTAGGGGGGACCGGGTGTTTATATCCCTTAGTGCTTACCTATCCTCTCCCCCTAATTTAGTGGGTCTCCACCCAGCAGGTACCCCTACCGTGTAGGCGTTTGGTTAGCCTATAACACGAAAGAGGGAGTTGGGCTAACTGGGGTTAGCCACTGGTGACCCAAAGCCGGCTGTGAAGTGTGCGGCTGGGTAGCACTGGTTGGACGGGATGATAATTTAAATTATGTCAGCCGAAAGTCGTGGGAGAGGAAGGAGGGAATGAGTAGGAGTGGAATACAAAAGGTGTTAAGGGCACTGGGACCCATGCTCGCTACACGTAGCGAAAGTACCCGCACTATACGGAAGGGGGAAATCACCTAACCCGACCGCAGACCTGGAGGGAAGGCACCTAGTGCCGTCCCACTGAGCAATGTGAGTAGGAAAAATAGGTTTCGAATACGTCGGGTCTGCCCGACAAAAAAAACCACGCACGCGACTGCGAGCACACAAAGCTCCTTGATCCCTCTACGTAAAAGGGGAGTACCCTTCCCCACGAAGGCGTGATAGAGGATTCGAAAGCAACGACGAAGATAAAGAAGAATGGCCCTTGTGGCCTAACCGGCTATCCGGCGTCGAGTAGTAGCGAGGACTTTGTGAGACTGAACTTGAGCTGGCGCCGCGGACGCTCGGGAGTGGTGCGGTGCGGTTCCCGCCGCGCTCGATCACTGTGGATCAGGGGTGTGCGTAATTACGATGTACGATTTACGATTTTACGATTTACGGTGACTTTTGGCAAATTTTTTTACGATTTACGACATTTTGGGTCGTAAATCGTAATTTTTCGTAAATGTGATCTTCGGTCCACGGATGACAAACGCATAACGTGATACGATTTGGATCATGACGATGTACCCACTTTTAAAGACTTCCCTCATAGCCCATTGCTATTTCCTATTTACTTTTTTATGTTCTGCTGTGGCGCTGTGACAGAACAACGAAGGTTTGTGGATAGGCCGCTCGAGTTAATTCCTGGTAATGGAACAGGGTAGCCTTTTTTCTGGTCACACTCTAGCACAACATCTCACATTCGAGTGGCTTGAGTTCCAGTTTACAGAAAGACATGAAAATTCTCCTTGCACTGGAATGAAAATGATCATCTGCTGAACCATATCCTATGCTGCAACCACCGCCTAGTCAACTTGTGACTTTTTCACCACTTGTTCACCACATAGACGACCTTCCCAATGCACACGAGAAGAACTCATGCAAAGCCATTAAGGAATATTTGACTTGATGGAGGCTGTAGAATAACAGCTAAACTGTTGGAAAGAGTAAAACACTCATGTTTCAATCTGATTATCACTGCACCGTCATCGCGCGGAGTCTATTTACGTATGAAGTGCGCCTTAAGCAAACCGTCTGACATTTTCATGATAAATGTGAAAGGTTTTACACTTTTGCTCTCGTTTTCAGTGGTCTCATTGGGGTTGTTGTGTTCGCCCTATGCGATCCGTTCAGAATGCTGAAGACTGAGTAAAAGATACGATAGCGCTTGTTACAAAGGGAGAGCAGGACTGGCGAATGCAAGTAGTCATTAATTAGTAATGCAATATTTTGGAGTTTCCGAAAGTTAACAAACCTGCGAGCGAAGTAAATGCCGAAAGCAATTGCCTGGTATCGTCGAACGACGATCTTTCGTTCCAGAAGTTGTGGTTGCCTTCAAAAACGATAAAGGACAAAGCATGACGTTAGTCAGTCCCTGTTCGATATGCGCCTTCCATTCTTTCTACCTCTATAGGATATCGTAAAGGTCATTTGAGTGTGTTTGCCCTATAGAATAAATTGCGGTTGCCGCTGATGTAGAGGTCAGTGTTCTATCCTTCCCAGGCAAATGAGCTACCAATTCACAACACAGCAGGTATGGAAGAGTTGTCTGCCCGTGGATGCACCTTTTACGAGTCAGTTAAACCACTTTCCATACAAGCTGCATCTTGCTTCTCTACTTTACTTCTAAAGAATGCCACAAAAATATTTCTTTTATAGTTTTAAGTCAAAAATCCGACTATGATCAGTGTCCAAAAAGTGATCACACTCTTTCAATCGTCACGCAATTCCTTCCCGTCTGCTACAAAAATGCATGTTGGGTACAATTCAAAAGGTGAGAAGGCTTAGAACTTTAGGTGTGTCGTACCATAGAAATGTGTCATGCGCTCACTTAGTAGGGATGCTTGTTGGATTATTTGTGCAAATACTGTTTTCGTCGAGTTGGCCAGCGATCAATTTTTTTGGTTTTGGATGGAACTTTTTGTTGGTTTATTCGGAGTTGTTGCGGTTGTTTCTACAAAGTCATAGTTTTATATGCAAGCCAATGGCTAGTAGAATGAAAAACATTTTTGGTCGTCCAAGCAGTGTAAGCTTTCTATTTGGGCACCCTGTATATGTAGGCGCATTTTAAGATAGCGTTTTTGAACAAGCACTTTATTTTGGTTCTCCAAAAACTTGTCAAGATTTGAAAAGTGCTAGTTGATTTTAACGGCTTCCGTCTTAATTAGAAAAGTGTCCAGCTCGAGCTGAAAACGTCTCAATAAAACATAGTTAGCTTCGATTAGCTTTAGCATAATGGAAAAAAAAACAAGGAAATTAGATGCATTGTAAGTAAGTCGGCGCCTCTTACGATTTACGGTTTACGATTTACGTTTTACGACGATTTTTCGTAATTACGATTTACGATTTACGAAATTGAGGATTTCATTTACGCACACCCCTGCTGTGGATCACCCCAGGCCTCGTTCGGATGGGTCCATGGCGAAGAAGAGGGGTCCGTAGGAAATAGTATTCCGAAGGAGGAGAGTGCCGACGGTAAGAGAAATATCGAACCGATTGACACTGGGGGTCCGATGGGCGCCGGACCCGGACTTGACATAATAGAAATTAGATAAATCGGCTATTAAAGAAAAAACAAACAAAAAAAGCGAAGAAACGAAGAAAAAGATAAGTTAAGGGAAAGAGGGCATGATTTGTGAAAAACGTGAGCAAGGTGCAGGAAAGAAATGAGTGCTCCACTAATGCAGAAACAGCGCAAGTAAATGTGTAGGCTTTTCGATCTGAATCACTGAAATGGTAAAGGTAAAGTGGTCAAAAAAAGCACGGTGCAGAGCAGGGGCTTTGATACTACTACCATAAGTGCTAGACTAGCTTCAACCTGTGTGGGGTGGACCTCATTGGTACTGGCATATGAAAGACGGTACGCAGTGCAAAGGACTTCCCTGATGGTAAGGGAAGTCGTTATCGGAATGAGTCCACATTTCTTATTTGACAGATAGTTGATCTAAGACTCAATACATATAATCTCTCAATTATACTATATTTAAAAACGGAACCAAGAAAATGTCTTAAATTGCGCAATTTGTGCATATAGTAAAGGTGTTGGAGATGTGCTCAGCGAGAGGGAAAGGAGAACTCCATGCATTGCATTGCACAAAAACAATTATTGTAACGGTTGTTAAGGTAGACTCAGCTGGAAGAGTTCTGTGACATTGACGCGAGTGGCAGCATGATGATGGATTACCACCTGAAATCTCCAGTTACAGCACGGCAACAACGGTCCTGTTTTTGTCGCAGTTGTAGGTAATTTGCAGTTATTGGTCTTTCTAGAATCTTCCCTGACATGATAAAAGGCTGGCCGCAGATGGGCTAATTGCTGCTCTTGCACTCTTCCTTCTATGTTGGACTACAGCGACGACTGTACGGAGACCAGCAACCGCGCCACCACCGCAAGCAGCACTAACCACCAAGGAACGTGACGCAGCGAACGGGAAGCGGAAGAAGGCCGGCTGCGCAACGAAACTGATCATCGTTATCCATAAATGAAGTCTTAGCAGACACCGAGAGAGGACTGGAACCCCCGACCTTTCGCGTAGAGGTGGGGCTCGCAGTCACTAGGCCATGTGCAACGCGGCGGTCGTGTGCGTTGAAACACATCACAGGCATCGAAATAAGGAGTTGTAAGATTTACTAATACGCAGCTGGGGATAGGACATAACTACCATTCATGCGGTCGTGTTGTATGATGCGTCTGATCTAAGAGTGCCCGGCTGGTTGGGACTTGAGCAAACGGGCCGGATGTTTTCTAAAGGAATGTGAATTGCTATAGATGAAGCAGTCGTTATTCAAGGTATTCCACTGTGCTACTCGTCTTATGAGGAACGAGTTCTCATAGCTAGTTGTGTAAGATTTCTCAGGCCTGATGCGAAACGGCTGATCCCTCAGTCTACCAATACTCGGTGCCATCCAAAAAGATCAGAGTAGTTAAGACTGATTTGATTTGTAGTCAACTTAAACATGAGGGTAAAGAAATCCGTCATTTTTCGTCTGAACGCTAAAGACTCTGCACTTAGCCTAGATAGTCGCTCCTAGTAAGAAAGTCCGCATGTAGAAAAAGAGCGGTACGTAAAACTTTTTCGCACTTTTCAAAAGTGTACTACTGTTAATTGACAACATTGGAGAACAGTACTCTAACAGCGGCCCCACATAAAGACAATATACTTTAAAAAGCATAAAGGTATCTCGCATTTTAAAAGCCCTGAGGATGAAGTTCGAACACTTTTGCGCGTTTCTTACTCTTTTAAGAATGTACCTTCCAAAACTGAGACTGCTTTCATAAATAATTCCTCAGTCACATATTTCTTCGGTACACTTCAAGGTGCCCCCTCTCAAAGTAAAGGAAATGTTGGGATGTCTACGTCCTATCCTCATAACGGCGGTTTTGTGGGTAGAAATATCTAGTGACCAAGCTTTAGACTAGTCTGCAACGGCATCTATTGCACTTTGAAGTTTTTGGAAGTCGCTAAAGGTGAATATTTTTTCAGCAAAGATGCTGCAGGAAGGGCCTGGGGAAGTGAGCAAGGTAAATCGTTGATGAAAATTATAAGCAAAAGTGGACCCAAGCATGTTCCTTGTTGAACTCCACTTGGTGTTCAATAGTAAGGAGATAAGCTGTCATTGGTCATTGCGGACTGGACTCTATCGGTTAGAAATGAGCGCAAAGAATTCAACAATTGCCCTTTCATTCCATAAGAATGCAGTTTTTTTAATTAGCAACGAAATGGAGATAGAGTCGAAAGCTTTTGCGTAATCTAAATAACAAACGGACACATATTTACTCTTGTATATCTCCCTATGTCAAAATGATATATTGGAAATAAGAGCAAATGTAGTAGATTTTTTAAAAGAAACACATGTTGTTCTGCTCGGATTAAGTTGTTATCACTTAGATACCTTGCAATATTTAAGATGCGCTCCATAACCTTGCTTACTGAACTGGTGAGGAAAATAGGTCTGTAATTAGCAACGTCGTGTATAATGCCGTTTTTGTGGATTGGACATACAAGGTCAACTTTTCATAATTTTGGCACCTGTCCATAAAGGAGAAGACTGCTAAAAAGTAAAGATAATGGAGAAGCCAGACCCAAAGCTGCCTTTTAAGAAATACGTATGGCATATCATCTAGTGAGGTGGAATGCCTATTTGGGAGACTACGTAGTACACTGTAAACCGATTCGTTCGTGATATCTATCCAGTTCAGCTCGCAGTCGATCATAGAAGGCAGATTAATTCCTGTGTCGCATGATTGTCTGTAAACTGATCTGAAGTAGTCAGCGAACATCATGGCTTTAAGAAAATCATCGCTAATATAAGTCCCGCCAACAACAAGATCTGGGATACGTTCCGACAGCTTTAATTTCTTTCTGCAGTAACTGAAGGAACGTTTAGAATTACCACCACAGGCATTCTTTTCTCCTTCATTGTTTGAATCTGGCTACCACTCGTTTGAATTTTCGACAGAGCCTAGCATATTTGACGTCCTTAAGGAAGATACAGTAGAATGTAAACGATCAACCTTAGCTTTTAAGAGGGCTAAACTTCTAGGATATTTTTCACGAACAGTACTGTATTTTACCAGTGGCACGTATTTTCTTACAAGATAAAATATACCATTATATTTACAGTATAAGATGTCAACATTAGCAGAGGAGTTGCATATTGCTAGCCAGTCTATTTGAGCAAGAATAGAAATAATAGAAGTGTAATCACCTTTGAAAAAGTCTCTGGTTTCTACGAATATTTCTGCAATATTTTCTTTCACATCAGAAATCGTAAAAAAATACTGTTGTGGTCGGAAGTACTGAAAGATAGGAGGACGCGTATCGTTCCAACTATGTTAGGCTGTGACACAATATCTAAGATGTTTAGGCCGCGTTTAGGTTGATTTACCAATTGCATCAAGTTCCAAGAGATAACAAGGTCAAGAAGAGAGGACGACGAGTTGAGATGTTCTCTCAATGGACCATACTGGTCCAGTCAATGGTTGGAAAATTGAAATCCCCTATTAGAACGATGTGGCTACTCCACTCTTCGAAACATGGCTAAGGAAATCTGCCAACCTAGTAAAAGTGTTGGAAGCGCACAAAGGGCTACGGTAGCAAAGCAGAAGTAGCATGTTACCCCTAATTGTTTCAATTTCCAAAACTAGAAGCTGTATCTCGCTACAGAAGTCCCTCTTGTATACAAGTCGGTGGAGTGTTCATCGTGAATAAGTGCCAACACTCCGTCCCTCATTCGGTCACCTCTGCGAGCACATCGGTACCCGAATATCTAGAGTCATAACATGAGGATGGCGTCGTGAATTGTTTGAGGCTTGCACCAGCTTTCTGTTATGAACAAGCCACTGGGCATTTTTCGCTAGAGAAAGTTTATGTATGGGAGCTTGTTGACAATGGATTTCGCGTTGCAAAGGAAGAACTCGTACATTACAGGTTGACTTGCGGTCGATCATATGTGAAGGAGGTTGTGTTTCACGTACTGGCAGTTCAGTGCGCTAGCACAAGTGTGAAGGGAAGTGGGCAGCCGTAGGAGATGGAGAACGAGGCATGGCACAGATTCAGCTAGCAGAGGCGATGGTTGGCTGTTGTGTCGTGCTGTCAATTCGCAAGGATTGCTCAGTTTGTGGATGGCCAAGTCTTTCAAAATATGTAAGAGCCTTCTTCATTGCTCATTATACCTGCTTCTTTGCGCAGCACTCGGTCGTACTCCAATTCTCCCTAGTATAATCTGTCGTGGCGTAGGAGCGGACGTAATCTCTTGTAAGCGATTTCCTTCCCGTTCTCATGTGCGCCAGCATCCTGTCTCTAAGTTCCTGAGTGTCTAGATAGATCTTCATTCTACGAGGCCTGGAGCCGCTTGCTGTTTTTCCGAGTTTTGGATACCGATGGAAGGTTATTCTGCCGCTTTTAAACTCGTTTAAAAGAAGCTCGTCGCCAAAGGTTTCCACCACCTCTTTAACAGCTTCTTTATCAAACGCATGTGTGGCGGACTCGGTGGACTGCTCAGTAATGTCCACCCATGTGATTCGGCACGCTTTAGAAACGACGAGTTTGGTGTCAGCCTTAAAGTTCACTAAAGCGCTATATAAGGCAGACCTTGGATCAGAACCCCTTTGGGATTCCGATGCGAATCGAGCCTCTATAGCGTCAAGCTCCTTAATAACTGCAAGTTGTGATTCTTGCATTTTGACAGAAAATTCAAACATCTTATCAAACCGCTCAAAATATTCGTCCCATCGCTTCAACATCGGCGTCAACCATGAAGGCGCCCCTTCAGCGGTGTTCTTTCTCAGTGCCATCTTGACATCAGCGAATGATAGTCGAGTCGAGGCTATGTAATAGACGGTCGCAGAACCAAGAATAGCACGTAGACGCCGAGCAGACAGTTCACAAGTCGAGATGACTGTACCAGACGGGAATGACATACTGCGCAGACGATGGCATTCATTCTGAAATGCTGCTGCCAAAAGCGCCAGAAGAGCGAATCCTGGGGCCAACAAGGCAATCGCTGAAGCAGACAGCTCCGGTCTGGAATTAGGCATTCACGCATAGTTAGAGGCATCATTTATTCGAAATGAGTAGAATTTTCGGTGCTCGTACTGGCAGACTATTCATCGTCCTAACCTTGTTTCGGTGACCGATCGCGCTGCTTGCTCCTGAAATACACAGAGGGCGATGGTGTTATAGAGGGTCCCCACAGTTCTACATTCTGAGGATTGCGCTTATTCTCAACCATTCGGGTGCTGCACCGCACCAACAGCCCCATTCCGTTGAGAGACGTGTGCCGCATCACTGGCCCTTGGTAAGGTGTTCGTCGCCTTATTCACCTGACAGAAAGCACAGGGTTAAAGCGCGCGTTCGCGAAGCCAGTGCTCTAATTTTTGCCGTCACACCATGGACGGAACCTGCCCAGAGCATCAAAGCTGCACTCGAGTTGCGAACCTCGTCCTTGAGTAGGCATGCTCGAGTGCTTCATTATATTTCAGCCCTCATGCACCAGGTCCGTGGTGTTTATGCTTCGCCAACACCTTCCAACGAGTCGCAAACGCCTCTTCAGAAGCTGGACCGCATATCAACTCCATCGCGCATTGCATTTGTCGCCAACATTCGTGCTGCTAGGGGTCTTCGTTCGATACGCTGCCTGTGTCGGTTTGTCGGAATCGAGCGGGAACGATGTACCCCTTTTAACACTTGTGGTCCAATCTGAGCTCGAAGCTGATTGAAGCCATTGCTTCGACGTTATGCGGTTCAGGCTTCGCGTAGACCGAGGACGATCGAAAGTTAAAAGGTAGTCATCATAGTTAGGAACATACGTTGATAGGCAAGTCCAGTTAGGTTCTTTTAGATTTTTAATAATGATCCCAAGACAAAAGTAGGCGAAAACCCCTTGACCCCCAAAAGGAAGGCTCGATGAAAGAACAGTTTATTAAAAACACGCAAAAGAAAGGAAACAGTAACGACAGGTGGAAACTTGGACGACGAGATGATGATGATGAATTTGGTTTAGTAACGGGGGTGCCGGTGCTCTCGTCCTAGCGACGTAGAAGGTAGACAATGCTATGAGTTGTGAGCGTTGACCAAGGCGTCGACGACTAAGCGATAGATGGGCGACGACTCCTCCAAGCTTAGATGACGAGCGACCGGATGACGATGTGGTTGTGATGGTAGGACGTGATGAGAATGCGGAGCGAGCGGCTAACGGCAAGTGAAGTAGACACGGCGCAGGCGCGACCTAAAATAGAAGACCAGCTCACGTTCAGAAGAAACTGTCAGAAGAAACATCTACGCGGCTGGCGGCAAAAACAGTACTCGCAGTACGACTGCAGCGACCTTAAGTCGAATGGACTCCTTTGCACTAGCAAGTCCGGCCTATGGACTCGGACTCATAGCTACAAGGGCTTGACGGACGGGAGATCGGCCTTGCACGACCCGGCAGAAACACGTGGGAGTGACACTAACCGGAGACAGAAGAGAAGCGACCCAGGAAGACGACAAAGGCAGACTGACTGTGGCAGACGACGCCCCTCGAAGGTTTTGTACTTCCCGCGCTCTGCGGTCCGCAATCGCAGACCACGCGTCACGATCCGCCGCGTTGACTCCGCGAACACACGGCGACTCTTTCCTAAAGGCCTTCGCACACTTTCGCCGCCACGCGGCAGCCCTATCTTTAAGAATGGGGCAGAGACGCAGAATCGCCTCGCGAGGCAAATCGATATCTATGGCAATCGAGGTGCCGCGCCGCGTCGCGGCGAAAGTGTGCGAAGGCCTTAAAGGCCATCCCAGACTTCTGCGCGGCGTTGCCGCTGCCCTATCCTTCATCATAGGGCAGGGACGCAGAGCTCGCCGCCAGCGGCGCCGCCGGAAATGATTTGAGTCATACGAGACGGCGCCACTCCAGCGGCGCCGGGAGAGTCTGTCTGCGCTCTGCCCTTTCGTGGGTCCCGATTAGAAAGACTAAAGTACCTCGCCGTTGCCGCTGGCCGGCCGGCAGCCGCCGTTGAGCGGCGTTCAATACTGTCGCTGCTTCTAAAAATTGCGAGGGATGAAAAGAGTTGAGCAGCTGTGTAACCAAGAGCGATTCATGTTGTCGCCTCGTCCAGCTAGCTACACGAGTTAAAGCTGCTGAACATACTGCACAGAATCCTACTATATATAATGCGGCTAATCTGTGCGCCACATAGTGGGTCACCCAGAGGAGGATCAAAGGATTATACAGCGTGTGGTACTGTGGCGTATGCTGCCCGGCTGTGTCTTTGAGGTTAGCCATGGCAAATTTTCGGAATTTAGCAGTCCATTACTGTACACTTAGCTCGCAGTGAAGTGTGTATGCATAAATGGAGATTGTGCAGCGAGCGTCCAGTCTTGACGTGTCATAGATGTCGTGCAACGAGCAACCGGATTCTCAAGACGTGTCACACGGCCGACTTGAACCTGCATTGAAGTATAAATTGTGGGATTGCGAGGAGAGTGTACAGAATTCATTGGAATCTCTTTGAAGAACCTACCTTACCATATTCTCCTTCTTAAATCGATATTATATTCCAGACCATTTTTCTGCTGTAATAAAGGTAGGAAGAAATAAAGAAGAGGAGAAGAACCGCTGCGGCTCAGGGTTTAGAGGCAGTGCCTCAAAACAGACATCTGGCGGGTAGTTGGCCACCGAACGTCTGGTTACTACATGTAAGAGCTTCGTGGATCACATTGGGTAGAACCACAAATAGCCGCTCTAACTGTTCGCATACATTACTTTGTTTCAGTGGTTGATTCGGAAGGTGTCTGACATTATGAGTATTTACAAGGGGTGTGCGTAATTACGATTTACGATTTACGATTTTACGATTTACGGTGATTTTTGGCAATTTTTTTACGATTTACGATTTACGACATTTTGGGTCGTAAATCGTATAGTTTCGTAAATGTGATCTTCGGTCCACGGATGACAAACATCCACATAACGTGATACAATTCGGGTTATGACGATGTACCCACTTTTAAAGACTTCGCTCGTAGCTCATTGCTATTTCCTAGCTACTTTTTTATGTTCTGCTGTGGCGCTGTGACAGAACAACGCAACTTTGTGGATAGCCCGCTCGAGTTAATTCCTGGCAATGGAACTGGGCTAGCCTTTTTTGGGGAGCAAGCTGAACATACAAAAGCGCGCGGCAGCCGCGGCGACTGCTGCGGCGAGCGTGACATCTACATAGTGTGTGCTGATACAGTTACGAACTCTAACGCTCTAGTAACTGCATAAACTGCTTTGGATAGCTCTGCTCAGATATTTGTGAGTCCTTCGGTGCACATAATTAGAGGAGATGGTTATTTTGGGTGGGAATTGGATGACCTAATCCAAGCAATAGACAATTGCTGCTATTGTGAAACGATTTTGGGTTCTTTCATGACATGAAGCTTTATTTCTAAAAGTCACATATCTAGATACAATACAGCATAACTCGGGAGTTTGTTAGAGCTCCGTTTCCCCCGTTACAGCCCACCTAGGAGCGATGCGTCAGTGGCGATTCATCGCGCGTGCGGCAGATGCCGCCGCGCGCGCGGCGAAAACTTGTATGTTCGTACTACCAGCCGCCTTTTTTCTGTTCACGCTCTAGCACAACATCTCACATTCGAATGGCAGCACTGAGAGCATTTCGTTCCAGTACCCACAGAAAAATGAAAATTCTCCTTGCACTGGAATGAAGATGATCGTCTGCGGAACCATATTCTATGCTGCAACCAACACCTAGTGAACATGTAACTTTTTCACCACCTGTTCACCACATAGGCGACCCTGTCCAATGCACATGAGTAGAAATCATGCAAAGCCATTAAGGAATATTGGACTTGATTGGAGGCTGTGGAATAATTGCTAAACTGTTGGAAAGAGTAAAACAATCATGTTTCAATTTGATTGTCACTACACGTTATGGCGCGGATTCTGTTTACATATGAGGTGCGCCTTAAGCAGCAAAACTTCTGACATTTTCATGATGAAAGTGAAAATGTTTGTCACTATTTTCAGTGGGTTGATTGAGGCTGTGTGTGTTCGCCCTATGCGATCCTTTCAGAATCCTAAACTGCGCAAAAGGTACGATGGCGCTTGTTACAAAGGTAGTGGAGAGCAGGACTGGCGAATGCAAGCAGTCATTAATTTGTAATGCAATATTTGGGAGTTTTCGAAATCTTACAAGTGCAAGCAAACATGCGGGCAAAGAAAATGCCGAACATAATTGGTTGATATCGTCGAACGAAGTTCTTTTATTCCAGAAGTTGTGGATGCCTTCAAAAATGATAAAGGACAAAGCATGCCCTTAATCAGTCCCTGTTTGAGATGCCCCATTCATTCTCTCTACCTCTATGTGATATCGTAGAGGTCATTTAAGTGTGGGATTGTGCTATAGAATGAATTGCGGTGGCCAGCCGATGTAGAGATCAGTGTTTTATCCTTCCCAGGCAAATCAGTACCAATTCACAACCCATAAGGCATGGAAGACTTGATTGCCCGTGGTAGGATCGTAATCAGAAACTATTATGGAGCACGCGATTGTCATCCTCCTCCGAGTTCTCTACCATGGGTCCCCCTATATGCTTAAAATGCACCTTGTGCGAATCAGTTAAATCACTTTCAATTCAAGCTGCACCTTGCTTTCTTGCTTTACGTCTAAAGATTGCCACACAAATATCTTCTTGTGTAATTATAAGTCAAAAATCCGACTATGATGAGTGTCCTAAAATGTGATCATACTCTTTCAATCGTCACACAATTCCTTCCCGTCTGCTACAAAAATGCTGTTGGGTATAATTCAAAATGTGAGAAGGCCTAGACCTTTACGTGTGTCATACCATAGAAATGTGCCTTGCGCTCAGTCAGTAGGGGTGCTTGTTGGATTATTTGTGCAAATACTGTTTTCGTCGAGTTGGCCAGCGATCAAGTTTTTTTTTTGGCTTTGGATGGAACGGTTTTTGTTGGTTTATTCGGAGCTGTTGCGGTTGTTTCTACAAAGTCATAGTTGAATATGCAAACCAGAGGCTATGATAAACATTTTTGATCGTCCAAGCAGTGTAAGCTTTTTATTTGGGCACCCTGTATAGGCACCTTTTAAGATAGCGTTTTTGAACAAGCAGTTTATTTTTGTTCTCCAAAAACTTGTCCAACTCGATTTGAAAGGTGATAGTTGATTTTAATGGCTTCCATCTTAATTAGGAAAGCTCTAGCTGAAAACGCATCAATAAAACATATGTAGTTAGCTTCGAGTAACTTTAACATGATAAAAAAGCAAGGAAATCAAATGCATTAAAAGTCAGGTACCTTTTACGATTTACGGTTTACGATTTACGATTTACGAAATTTCGGATTTCGTTTACGCACACCCCTATTTACTCACACCATTCACACCTCACATTTCTCATGGCATCCTGGATAAGTTTTAAATCATATTGAGCTAAGCTTTATATCACATTCTACTATATCGTCATTGTGAGAATTGACTTGGTTGAACCCGTATTGAATTTAATTAGTAAATTTTACAGCATTGGATTCTAGGCACTTTCTAGGAAAAGCTTATTTTCCCCTCCTGTCACAATAATGGAAAGGATGTGAAGGGGTCGCATGGAAAATGAAGGTTTGCATTTGGGCGAGGAAGTCTAACCGTAGGAGCAGAACACTGCAGGACCGGTTCGCGGCAATTCGGGGGCACGGAGCTCGTTGACGAAATCAATTCTGAAAGACCTATGCATCTGAAACAAACACAAATAGATGCTTTTAGATGAACGAGAACTTCACAGGAACTAGTGCTCCAGTATTATTTGTTCCACTTCCCCTGGTCGATAATATATCAACTATCAACAACAATGGAGAAAAAGAAAGAGAGGGCTTGGGCTACCGCACGAGCCGGCTCCAACCGCTAGGAGAACTACTGAAGGAGTTCGCGTAATACCCGTGACTTGTTCCTCGTCAGGCGGTGGTCCATGAGAGCAGCAAGATAGTTTCTAAATGAGGCATTTAACCTTGGTGAGAAGGGTATCAAAAACGCTGCCCGATCGCTAGCGCACTCCTGCCTTTGATGTGGAGGTTGAGGGTGAGCTGCCTTTGATGTGGAGGTTGCTTTTTAAATGTGTTTCTTGATGAGCATGTGACGGTTTTGATTTTCATACAAAGTGTGAGGTAAGGATCAAGTTTTGACAGGCTGAGGCGATGGAGACATTGCAGTCCACCTAATTATATCACTTCCAGGCATTTTGTCGCGCAAGTTGGGTTTCATCTTTATCGTTCCAAAGCACGTCACTTCCTCAACTTCGCTCGTGTCCACAGGCTGCAGAACGCGATTGCTCGGAAAGCGACGATCATGGCAAAGATTAGAGCCACGTCGATCCACATGTTTTGTGGAGAAAAGCTCAGGCTGCGAATGACTTCGGTTCCATTCCGGAAGCAGCGACCTCCGTCCGACCGTGGACAACCTGACGTATTCGACGGTGGTGCTTATCTAGACGGCGAGGGAGAACTGTGCTGAATACCTGCTATGGTGTCCACGTGGCTCCATTCGTTCACCGCCAGGCTCTCAAATGCATAACCGAAATACGAGAGGTACTTGAAGGGGAAGAAGTAGACTGGCAGCGATCCCTGATTGATGAAAAATCCTAAAGCTTCAGAATGTAATCGAGGACAAAGAGCAGGCTTGGCAAATGCGGATGCAGACCTCCGAACACCATCATTGGAGTTACGAATATGGGAAGAACTGCGACTGCGGTCTTCACCGATCCGAATATGCATCCGGCTGCGTACCCTGTAGGGAGCAGTAAGGTAACATCTAGGACGAGCCAGAGGAGGGAACGAACCGATGGATATGGCTGTGTTCTGGACGAGGACGGCGACGAGCAGGTAGAATGCGAACGCATCCCACAACGGCACCAGACGCGACATCCAGTACATGATCGTGGCAAACACGATCGCAGACACCGTGAAGTTTGGCAACTGCAACGATCATTAGCATTTTCAGAGCGATTGCGAATTTCGCTCGCTGCCCAGACCTCAGCTAAGTTCTTGGCAAAAAAGTAGGCAGTGACGCTGTAGAGGCCCGAGCCGTGTTCACGGTAGAATGTGTAAATTTCAGAGCAGAAGTGCTGAAAAGCGAATGTTGATTTCTTTGATACAGAGTAGGGTCTGCGCGGATAAAGCAGCACATTTAGGAAGTCACGGTAGTGATGAAGACGAAACAAGATTAGGTGTTTGCTGAATTCCGTTGTACGCTGAATGCAAAAAACCTTTCTCTAGAAATGAAGTGCTGAGTAATCAATCGTGAGCGAGTAGTACTGGAATATCTTCTTAGTTTAAGCGGGTCTACGACCTCTTAGCGAGGAAGGAAAATAGTGTTTCTTTCTTGTGGTGAGGAAGAACTGCCTGCCATTTGATTTCCAATGAAATGCCAGAAAGGCCAATAAAACTATAACCTAGAGCACCTTGGAAGATCTAAGCTTCTGTAAAGATACCTAAGCCGGAGAAGCGTCTATAGTGGAGAAGCTCTCCCATTTTATAAACACTAAAGGATACAGCTAGGCGCTAAGTCTTCTCGATTTATATCCACGGCTGCATAGTGACTAGAGACGACGAGTAGTGGAAGTGTTGTCATCCCTCCACGACCTGCTGACCAGGGGTGTGCGCTGACTTGCCGCCGGTAAATTTTTTACCGCATATTTTTAACGCGGAAATTCGCCGGTAAATTCCGGTAAATTTGGTAAATCCGCTAATGTTTTAAAAGTTAATATTCCCTAAAAACAACTAGTTTTAAGCGGCGGTGGTGTAAAAAAAGTGTAAAGCTTTTCACCGAAACATCACCACGCCCAGAAGAATCATATCCTCATCATTTCATCATGCACACGTGATCCTAAAGCAAACGACGCCCTGAGAGCAACGAGCAACCCACAACAAACAAAGCAAGCGGAAGCCTAACAACGCGCAAGTATAACGATCTATATTGTGGGTGCTCAACTAAAACTCTACAAAAACATTTCTGGAACATCCGACATTCAGTCGAACATTGTGCTACATTTTTCTTGGATCAGCATTCTAACTGCTTTTGAAATTATCACAATTACCATAATTTCATCCGATGAAGGAGTGATTTACACCTTAAACCACTACTTTTTTGAACTATTAAGCTGTACTTTGGAGCAAATCCAGACAGTTCAGAAAAACATCGAAATGTGACATAATGACGAACTTCTTTCTTTTCTTATACGGGAATACAGCTTAAGAGTATAGCAGGAGATCAGCTAGGCTAGCGAAGTACATTCGGATGACTTAGATCTTGGAGTAAATTACGGGAACAAGACATGAGCGTACTTCTCGTTATTCCTCTGGCGATCGTCTACTCTGAGAGCTTCTATATCTCTAGTTCAAATTGTCTCATGTCGTGTGCGGAATCTCACCGCGAGGTGCTATCCCAATGGAGGCGCGTTTTTACCATTGCAGCGCACCATCTCCGCCTCGTGATGTGGACATGGATGTTTTAATGAGATTGAGGGTCACGAACGCTAATACAAGTTATCGGAGAAGATAGAAGCAATCACTTCTAAACAGAGATCGGTAGTATGCTTCCTTCTCCATTCGGTACATAGAAACATGCTTTTGCATGAAAGATCGTTAAATTTTCCGGTAAATTTGAGAATTTACCGAAAAATTTCGTTAAGAGAATTTATCGCGAAAATGCCGGTAAATCCGGTAAATCGGTAAATCGTGAACCGGTAAACGCACACCCCTGCTGCTGACAATTCAAACTTGGAATCGATTCAGGACGTGCCAAGAACGTCCATCTCTTGTCGACTTCGCCAAGTGAGCAGCTCTATTCTTCTGGCATATTTCTGAATCTTTTCTTTCTGAATCTCGAGGAAGAAATTCGGCTGCAAACAAATTTGTAGAATTCTTCGGCTGCTTTGGATTAACTCTACGAGTGGCAGAACCCACGCGTACCTCAATTTTGGACATATTACTGACAAGGGAAGGGTCTGAAGCGTATTTCTGGATGGAGAGAGCGAGTCATATAGAAGCGGTCTCCGACCCTCAATTAATATAAAAATGCGTTTATTTTTGGCCAAGTCGTTAAGCCTGAGGAGTAGTCCTTGAGCTTACTATAGGGTCGGCGCCTCACGAGGGGAGCCTCTTGTACGTCCGTGGTGCCGCTGCTCGGGGTGCAGTGGATAGATGCATTGCTTCATACGGGGTTTTGCTTTCTTGCGTCGCCGTATTTTCGCATTTCAAGTGACTGGTTGACATTTGAGGGGTCCTGCCATCTACACAATTTTTAGGCGTTTTCTGTGCATTTTCCAGCTATGTGCGGTGGAGAGTAACTTTCTTGCGACTGTTTATCACTGACCAGTTTTTAACGAAGGGCCGGATTCATCAACGCTTGAACGCCTGCAACCACTCGATGTGCCAGAGGCACTTCTTCTACGTCATCTCGAGAAGTCAAATTTAGTGCGAACTTGGCCTACACAGTGACTAGAGGTAAAGAGGTAGACAAAGCGAAACCCTGCGTCTTCAGCCAACAATGAGCTTGATGCCATCTGCTCAACTTCGTCGACTTGGGCCGAACCTGAGCTGACACCTTCCCGCCGCGCGCTCAAAGCGCCTAGTGTCGACTGCGTCTTTGTTCGCCATTGCTCGATCTTCCGCTGCAGAGAGGTTTCACTAGCAACGGAAGGGTCTGAAGCGAATGTCTGAACGGGGGGAGCGAGTCATATAGGGAGAATCCTCATCCCTCAATTGGTTTGAAAATGTGTTTATGTTTTGCCAAGTCGTTAAACCCAAGGAGTAGAGGGTCACAATGGGACGGTAGAGGGTTGACTCGTGCGAGGGAGGTCAGGGATTTGACTCCTCTCGTGTCTGCACTTTTGCATTTCAACTGATTATTAAAGATTTGGGGGATTCTGACCTATAAAGTATATATTTTCAGACGTTTTTTGCTCGTTTTTCCAATGGTACATTGTGATATTCAACATGATGATGTATAAATGTTCAACACCAGTGATACACAGGTACAAATTGCATGAAGCACCACTGGGCACCTTACGGGTAGCATATAAAGGCTACAGACTCCTCATAGTCTGTTTCCATACATGGACCAAAGGCCTCGGGAAAAACTATCCTGCTCGGATTTTCAAAGGAGACCACGTTGTGTCGTCGGATGTGGTTCAAATGAAAAAGAGGTCTGTGGATCCCGCAAATTAACATAAACGGCATCGAAACACTCTGTCCCTCATCTTTTCCTGTCGCCTGGAAATTAGAGGTCCGCTGGAGGTCTTCTAAAACCTAACACCAACAATGTCCGCCGATGCTCGAGTGATCCATCTGCTCACGCTGAAGTGTGGCCCACTTTAGACAAGGAACCTTCGAGAGATGAAATCAAGCTGGCCGAACGGATGGCCAGCAATCTCAAGGACGTCGAAGCACGTCAACTTGAAGTTGACGAAGACGAACAGCTGGAAGTGGTGGAAGAAGAAGAGGAGGATTGGGATCCGCAAGATGAACTGATGGACGTTTAGAGGCAAGCAAGCAGTGGGCATATGATAATTTTTCGGGTGGAACTATTATTTCGGAGGCAAGGGTACGTCTTCAGTTAGATTGTGGTTACGTTCTCATAACCATGGAGGAAGACAACGCGATTCACCACACAGGCACTTTGTACCTGTGTATCACTGGTGCTAAACATTTATCACCATGTTGAATACCACAGCGTAAAAGGATCATCATCATCATTTTCATTAGCGTCTGTCCCGCTTGGTGGCGAGGTCCGCTCTTCTGGTGTGGTGACGCCAATTCTCCCGATCAAATGCTTGATCAGGGTGCACACCAGCCATCTCTAAGTCCAAGCGCAACGTATCTAGCCAACGTTGCTTCGGGCGTCCTCTGGGCCGCTTTCCAGGGACCACAAGATTCAGGCCAATCTTACACACGGTGTCGTCGTTAGCGCGAAGGACGTGGCCGTACCATCGAAGACGAGCTTCGCGCAGCTTCTCGGATATCGGGGCGACACCGAACCTCTGTCGTATGGTGTCGTTACGAACGCGGTCCAATCGCGTAACTCCAGCCGTCCACCGTAGCATCTTTGTCTTCATTACACTGAGGCGGCTTTCAATTTCCTTCGTCACAGGCCAGCACTCAGCACCGTACGTCGCTACTGGGCGGACTACTGTTCTATAAACTTTCGATTTGAGGTGCTCAGGTATTGTCCTGTCGCAAAGCACCCCAGTCAGCGAGCGCCATTTGGACCAGGCTGCACTCACACGCGCATTCACCTCCATCTTTAAGCTGCCATCGGACGTGACTGTTGACCCAAGATACTTGAAAGATGTCACTCGTGAGAGCTCAGAACCATCGATCTTGATAGATCCGTGCTCATTCACATCCGTCGTCAAGTATTCCGTCTTTTTGACGTTTAGCTTGAGACCGAACAATGCCAAACGATCGCACCACGCCTGTGCCTGTCGCTCGAGTTCGGTATTGTCTTCACATGCAAGCATGACGTCGTCAGCATACAGCAGCGTCCAAGGTGCCGCCATTTGGAGATCTCGTGAGATTGCATCCATCACGACCACGAAGAGCAGTGGGGATAGCGCAGATCCCTGATGCACCCCCACAGAGATGGGAAACTCCATCGAGGTGCCCGCTGGCGCTCGCACTCGACTCCTTGGGCAAGAGTATAGAATGCGCACCCACTCAATAAGCTCTTCAGGGATACCATGTTGTCGCAACGCGTACCATATAACATCTCGCGGAACGCGGTCGAAGGCCTTCTCCAAGTCCTGGAAGGCAAAATGCACCGGTTTCTGTTTCTCGCGGTGCTTTCTAGCAGAAAGCGAACGGCGTGAATGGCATCAACGGTGCCACAGCCAGATACGAAACCACACTGATTCGTGGAAAGCTGTACGACATCCCGGATACGTCCGTCGACAATTCGCTCAAAGATTTTCATGGTGTGCGAAAGAAGTCGAATTGGACGGTAACTGGCGCAGTCTGCAGGACTGCCCTTCTTCTTCCAAATCGGGATGGTGGTGCTTTGGTGCCAACCCTCAGGCACTTTCTTCTCAGCAACAACCTGATTGAAAAACGCAGTCAGCCAGTCAGCAGGGCACCAGCCCTTCGACTTCCACAGGTCAGCTGGGAGGTCATCGGGACCAGTGGCTTTGCCTGACTTCATCTTCCTCAGGGCTGCTTCAGTTTCGCTCACTGTG
>OX377203.1:55849042-55880381 GCA_947396885.1 Heligmosomoides polygyrus polygyrus | reverse complement strand
AGCGGATATGAGCAGGTTACTTCCCGTTTGAGGGTGGTCGGGTCAGGATCACGGATCACCCTCAGTTCTCGGTATGAGCGATCCCCTCCCGTAATCGTCCAAATGTACTTCGGCATCGTGTTCGGCACCCCGAATAAGTCCCCGACCCTATACGAATTTCGAGCAAAATCGATGATCCTGACCGACCACCATCGGTTATCCAGAAAAAATCCAAACTTACCGAAGTCGACGGGTTTTTCAAAAGCGGACGTCGGATTCGTAATCGGCGCCCCAAATAACCCCTAGACGGTTTTGGACGCAGTTTGCATGAGGAAATTTGACCAATTTCGAAAATATCGGTTTTCGATGGCGTCATCATCCGCGCAGCTCGGCTAGCGCGCCCACGTCCTCGATGGGATATTGTCAAAATCGGTCGATATTAATACCATTCGATAGCGCTTTTCAAGCAGAACAAAACGGTGTTATTGGGATTGTTAAAAACCCAAATGTGGGCGAGTAAGAGGGCAGGAAACTTCAACCGCTAAGTCCGCTGCCCTAAAACGGCAGATGGGGCTGAGGCAGTTTAGGCAGATGAGAAGTTCTGAGCACGTCGCCGTAAAGTACCTTAGTGATCTGTTCGCGTACGCATTCTGAAGCCGTTAGCTCCCCGCTTCTTCTCGCAGTGGTCCACCGAAATCGGAAAAAATGCGTCACGCAAGCCTCACCTGCATTTTCACACCACTCCTAAGCTAAGCCATTTTACTTTAATCTACTAGTAGACCGTGCTGTTGCCTACAAGGCTCACAAGTTGCAGCCGAAACGATTCGAACTTGACAGAGCTATTGCGCTCCGAACACGCCCGCGCGTGCAATTTGCGAGCGGTCGCCTCCCTCGATTAAAAGGTGCGAATCTGTATGCATTGTTCACTGCGCACCTCCAAAGGTTCGCTGGACAGCCTTAGAGCAACTCCTGACTAGGACGGCTGCAAATTTCTGACAAAACTCCCCAAACGCTCGTCTACAAGCTGTCCCCCCCCCTAGATTGAAAGGTTCGAATCTGTATGCATTGTTCACGGCGCACTCCAAAGGCTAGCTGGACAGCCTTAGAGCAACTCTGAGTAGGGCGGCTGAAAAATCTGACAAAACTCCCCAAACGCTCAGTCTACAAGCTGTCCCCCCTCCCTCGATTGAAAGGTTCTTCTTTGTCCGCATTGTACATGGCGCACACCAAAATTTCGCTGGGACACCAAAATTTCGCTGGGACAGAGCTAATCCTAAGTGTGGTGATTAGAAATTTCTGAGAACCTTCTCCAAACGGTTCGAAATAGTCTTGAAAATTTCGCATTTCCCAGTAAGAGAAGACAGAAGCGCACGGGACATGCACTTGCCCACTCGATTGATAGGTTAGATTCTGTGTGCATTGTGCACGGCGCACTCTCGGTGCATTCCTGGCATGATAGAGCACTGGCGACGTACGTCATGATTGAGATACTCCGAAAGCACGCATATCCTGGGAAATAAGCTGCTCTAACCGCCCGTCCAGTCAATTTTGGACCTCCCACGGCGAAAATATGGGTGTTCCGGTAAAGTTTTATATATGTTTGTGTAGATCTCGAAGAGACGAATCGAACGATGCTAACCTTAAAAAAACTTAAAACTGAAGGAGTTATGATCATGCGACGCTATTTTTGCGTTTTTTCGCCCACTTATGACCGTGCGGCGCGAGCGGTATTGTAGTATCTGTGCTCATACGATGCGCTAACGTCGAGAAGTAGATAGGAGACGTACGTGAACGACCGCAAACTGAAACATGAACGCCATGTTCATCACCATCTGGTAGAGCGAGCCGTTGATGTTGACCACCTTCTCTTGCGTGTACGAATCGTTGAGGTAGACGAGGCCGGTTAGCACGGCAATCACCTGCAAAATGCTGGCTGTAATCGTGAGACAGGAACTTGTTCTGTGGGACGCTTACGTACAATGGACTGAAAGAGCTGCACTTTCAGAAGTGTCGGCTCTCGAAGAACGGTCATTGTGTTCCGCCAAAACAGAGCACGGAACTGGTTGAAGCAGCTGAAATTCAGCTCAACTGAGCAACCAGACATTAAACTTCTTTGAGCGGCTTCTGTGACAGAGCACGTATGTCAGTTTGGATGAGTGTACATCACCTCTGGGTACTAAATCTTTTGGAAGTTTAGGTTCGATACACCATCGAAATGCACTGGCTATATGAAAGGAACAGTGTAAGCATATGGCATAGGAGGAGTTCGACGCTGACACGGCGTGTGTGTTCAAGCGACTTGGGACTGGCCACAACGATTATTTAACAGTTCCCATCCTGTTACTACAAGGTGAAGCCGATAAATAATGACCTTATTGGATAACAAAAAATGACGGTTCACCTCCACCACCCCAGTGGTGCGTGACTGGGGTTGGTGAGAATTTTACTACCTGACATTGGCCTGCAATCGGGTTTGTTCAGCGCCAGATGACGTCTCCGAAGTGGTGTGCGTGGGTTTCGCTTCCAGCCATGCCTGCTGCCCATACGAGCTTTTGTCGAAAGCGTCGCATATCACCTGTAAGTGGGGTATAGCACTTCATCTTCGTGCAAGGAATGAAGGTGGGACAGAGAAAGAAAACGATCACTTTAGCTTCATCCTTCTCACGATCTGAGTTGCCGTCCTCGTACGCCGCTAGCGAGGAAATATAGTGATCGGCAGGGTTGAAGTTCGCTGGAAGTGGCCGTCCCAACGATGCCCAAAACCGCTGCGCGTCCGCTTGTCGTCCGCAGAACGCCACTCGACCATTAGCCATCATGCTCACTCTGCAAGGCAAAGAAAGCTCTGCAGTTCAATTCCGCCACCGATCGGGAGTTTAAGCGCCATCAATCCATTCTCGAATCCCTTGCTCCCATCCTAGCACATTCTGCTCGCAAGGGAACAGACCGGATTTCTCGATGATAATAGGTGTTTCCATCTAAAAGTACGCAACAGCGATCTACGATAGTATTCGTCCTCGCCGTTCCGGCGTACCAAACCAGTCACTTCCTTCGTAAACATTTAAAGTGAGGCGTAAATGTGGCGGTGCGCGTTTCCGCCGACCTGAAGTAAGGCTTTGTTTCAGCTCAGATGGGAGTAAATACTATTACCACTTTGCTCAACCTTCCAGGTATTTGGAGTGAACAAGACATTCTCCGCATGGTATCATGCCGCTTACCTATCAAACAACTCGAAAACCTGACTAGACGGTTGGTGAATCGTGAAGACGATGGTCATCGACTTCATGCTCGCCAGTTTTTTTAGCACCTAAATGTGCACCTAACTCTGACGGTATTTCGATTTTCGGTTCATTTAAAAGCATCGTGGAAAGAGCTGCTGCTTACATTGACGACCTGAACTGCAAGAAACGAGTCCAATCCTGAAGTTGGCTCATCGCACAGCAGGATAGGTGGGTTGGTGAGAATCTGAAGTCAGCGTATTCAAACGAGCGTGTGGTGAATCTACGGAGAGAATGCAGCTCGATACTGGCTCTGGTTCTTTTGTGATAGCGATTTCAAAGTTGTGTTTGACTACATCAGTCCCGGCACCTCCGAGATTAAGCTGCGAAATAAAACATGAGTTGGTGCCAGATTTTGCTGCGATCCGTTAGGTGCTCACGAATCGCAGTAGAATCTGGCACCAACCCATGTGGGGTGGGCTGCCGTAAGCCGAACGCTGTGCTGGCCCGAGTGCATGCAAAGGTGGGCAACCCTCGCTGAAATGAGGACGGTTAACGACTGCAGTGGGGTACGATATCGCCGCATTTATCGACTTCACAAGATGCACGACACGTGAGGTTGGGTCGGCAATGCCTAGTCCTGTCGCTCTCCTCCATGTCCTGACTTCCGAATGACTATTTGCCGAGTTGCAGTCGACAATCCAGAAGGGACGAAGAAGATGTCTCGGGGATAAGCAGTTCCTTTGTGGCACGCGCCGCATACTCTACATGTAATGCTTCTGCAGTGTGGTGAAGCTATTAGTCAATGCAAGAAAGTTCGGTGGCCGGACGATGAAAAAACCCTGTCTCCTTCCTAGACAAGCCCGGTACCAATTCAGCGATGGACTGCTGGGATGGAGTGCTTAGCTGGCCTTGCCAGCGCCGGAATGTTGAGTCCATTTGGGGCTAGAGATGGTACAAAGGCCTTTTCACTGAACTTCGCGTACTTACGACCTAAAACGTTCGTCGATCTCTGGAGGGCAGTCGTTCTGGGAGACAATGAGCACAAAATCGCTTGGCTTTCATTGCTATCCTACTGTTATATTGTTGCAAAATTAATTTTCGTTCCGAGGTCTGTATAAATAAATAAGCTTTCTACACTAAATCATTCCGATTCAGGGAAAGCTACACATACCGTTCAGTAGGGTTTTCCCTTAAAAGCGAAATGGTTCGGTAGGTTTTTTGCTGCTTTTTCAAGAAACATATGTGGATTTCGCTCTAATTTCTCTAGCCGACCTTTTCCAGAGCTCCGTAAAATCATGAACCGACGCGACTATCGAATCATCATGCTTTCGAATTTATATTGGAAAATAATTTTAATTGCTTTCGAATATACATTCTGCATCGGAGGCGTTTCGCAACCCTAGCAGCGCTATTGGGACCAGGGATGTGCGTAATTACGATTTACGATCTATGATTTTACGATTTACGGAGATTTTTGGCAATTTTTCTTACGATTTACGATTTACGACATTTTGGGTCGTAAATCGTAAATTTTCGTAAATCTGATCTTCGGTGCAGAGATGGCAACGTCCACATAACGTGATACAATTAGGGTTATAACGATGTACCCGCTCTTAAAGTCTTCTCCCATAGCTCATTGTTGTTTCCTCTCTACTCTTCTATGTTCTGCTGTGGCACTGTAACAGAAAAACGCAGCTTTGTGTTTAGGCCGCTCGAGCTCGACTCATCTGCTTACCCCCTCTTTTCACCTCTTCAAGAGCTGCCGACTTAGCAACAGAGCTATAGTTGAGAAGAAGCAATGACAATAAACGATTAGAATGATAAAATCCTGGCGATGAAACTGGTCTAGCCCTCTTTTTGGTTGCACTTTTCAGATTGCAATTGCCTGAGAACACTACATCCCAGTCCACAGAAAGAAAAAGTTGCAAATTGGTTTTGTACCGGAAGGAATATGATCGCCTGCTGAACCATATTCTGTGCTGCAACCACCGCCTACTCAACGTGTGACTTTTTCAGCATATTTTTAAACGACTCTTTCCAATGCGAGTGGAACTGAAGCACAGCCATCAAGGATTATTGGACATGATTGCAGGCGGGTTGTGGAATAACAGCTAAGCTGCTGGAAAAATAAAACACTCGTATTTCAAATCAGTTTCATTAAGCCTCCAGTGGCTGGTATCGAGGTTGTGAGCTGTCATAACGATGTTTTGTTGCGATCAAGACTTCTAGCGCCAGGCGGGACTCGAACCCGCACCTCCCTCTAACCGGGCGGGAATGCTCTACGCCATTACACCACCGGCCACGTTTGATCGAACGCAACATCCACATCTCGTGGGACCGATCAGCACTCACCCGTATCCGGGATGAGCTGGCCGCTGATATCAGCATGGAACCAGTTAAGCTGATGGTCTTGATACTCATATTTCGATCTCATTATCACAGCACGTTATGGGGCGGAATGTATTTGCATACAAGGTGCAGCCTAAACAAAACTTTTTGATTTTGTCAAGAAAGAAGTGAAGTGTTTTCGACACTTCTGGTCTCCTTTTTCAATGGTTTGATTTCACAAGGCTAATGAAGAGTAGGACCTGCGAATGCAAACACTCATTGATTAGTGGTGGGATGATTTGGAATTTCCGAAATCTAACAAGTACAAGCAAACATGTGGGCGAAGTGAATACCGAAAGTAATTGCCAGGTATCGTCAAACGACGTTCTTTCATTCCAGAAGTTGTAGATGCCTTCAAAAAACGCTGAAGGGTAGAGCATGGCGTTAGTTTGTTTCCTGGTTGAGATGCGCCACTCATTCTACCTCTATGTATGGGATATCGTTGAGCTCGTTGAGTGAGGGTTAACCTGTAGAATGACTTGCGGTGGCCAGCCGATGTAAAGGTCAGTTTTACCACATTTGCTTAAGCCTGCAGCGGCTGATAGAGAGACTATATGTTGTTACAGGATGTTTTGTTGCGATTAAAACTTTTGCGCCAGGCGGGACCCGAACCCGCATCCGCTGCTTTTCGGGCAGCGATGCGACGTGCGGTCAAACAGCGCCGGTGGTGTGAGGCGAACATCGCTGCCCGGAAAGCAGCGGATGCGGGTTCGAGTCCCGCCTGGCGCAAGAGTTTTGATCGCAACAAAACATCCTGTAACAACGTAAAGGTCAGTGTTTTATCCTTTCCAGACAAGCCCCGTACCAAGTCACCGACCGAGGAAATATGAGGAAGTTGACTGGCCGTGGTAGTATCCGAATCAAGAACTTCTATTCTGAATCGCGCGACAGTCGTTCCTCCTCCGACTTCTCTACCA
The DNA here is from genome assembly GCA_947396885.1 of Heligmosomoides polygyrus polygyrus. Classification (NCBI taxonomy): domain Eukaryota; kingdom Metazoa; phylum Nematoda; class Chromadorea; order Rhabditida; family Heligmosomidae; genus Heligmosomoides; species Heligmosomoides polygyrus. Next base: position 55,873,879 of record OX377203.1, on the reverse strand, counting down.
TCGGTCTTCCATATATGTTTAAAAATCATACAATTTTGATCATACAATTTTAGCTGTCTCACAATTCCTTCTCGTCTGCTACAAAATGCCCTTTGGTACAGCTCAGAATGTGGAACGGTTTAGAACTTCAGATGTGCCATACGATAGAAATGTGCCATGCGCTCACTCAGTAGGCGATGCTTGTTGGATTTTTTGTGTAAATGCTGCTTTCGTTGAGATGATCAGTGATAAAATGATTTTTTGGTTTTGAATGGAACCATTTTTCTTGGTTTTGACTCTGACTTGTAGAGGTTGTTTCTTCAAAGCCATACTTCTATATGCAAGCTAAAGGCTAGCCATTACGATGCACATTTTTTGGTCGTCCAATCAGTGCAAGCTTTTTGTTTGTGCACTGTGTATATGTGTGCAGTTTAACTAGAAATGTGTCCAGCTCGAATTGAAAACGACTCAATAAAAATATTTCCCTTCGATTAGCCTTAACATAATAGAAGAAAATCAGGTATTCAGATGCACTATGAGTCAGGCACCTCTCACGATTTACGGTTTACGATTTACAACGATTTTTTCGCAATTGGAACGAACTGTCCTTACGAACGAATGGTGAGGCTGTGCTTTGAAAAATTTGCTTCTGGCGGTTTTCATCTCGAGGAAAAACCAGGTCGCGGGTGCAGGTTGTCGCCTGACGATAAAGTTTTGAGGAGAGCCGTCGAAGCAAATCCGGAGACGAATACACGTACGTTAGCAGAAGACGTGGCGTGCACCATAGCACGGTAGCAAGACATTAGGCGAGAATCGGCGAGGTGAAGAAGACGTCAAAGTTGGTGCCTCATGAGTTGACCGCTGAGCAGCGTCTGGCACCACGTCCTGCTCCTGCTAATTCGATTTAAAAATGAGCCTTTTCGAGGCCGTGTTGTAGCTGCAGATGGAAAATGGGTCCTTTACGATAGCAGGAGACGAGGATCTGTCTGGGTAGATAAGGATGCTCCTTTGTAAAGGTGCAATCCATTACAGCGTTTTGCAACCTGGTCAGGCAGTCACAGCAGGGTCTTCCTGCTGTGATTTAGACCAAATGTAAGAGAAGATGCAAAAATTGTGGCCGGCAGTGGTGAATAGAGGAGGGCCGCTTCTGTTGCAGGACAACGCAAGGCCACACACCTCACAAATCACTCGGCGGAAGTTGACCCAATTAGGTATCGAAGTTCTCTCACACCCACCATATTCTCCCGACCATTTCCCCACTGACTATCACTTTTTCCGAGCTCTTGATTCTCATTGGCGCCGGCAAGAATTCACTAATTTGGCCGATGTAGAATGCCCCCCCCCCTTGAATTCGTCAATTCCTATGTTTTCAGTTTTTATTGCAAAGGATTAGGTTCATTACCTTTCGTTGGGAAAAATGTCTGGATTTTGGTGGGTTTAAAAATTGGATTATTAAAGGTGTGTTTAAGCTGAGTTATAGCCGTTTCAAGCAAGCGGTTCGCTTCGGCGATTAATTTTGCGACAGACTAATACATACCATTTTCAGGTCGAATTGTACACTTTGAAATCCAACTGTACACATTTCACGTCAAATTGGACACTCTTGTAAGCTAGCCTACGAATTTTGAAATCAAATTGAACGTCTTCCAAATCGAAACGAGCTTGTTGCTGGTTCAACTACAGACTCTTCAAGATGGCTAGAATATTTTTTCAAGGAAAATTAGAATAAGTTTTCTTGATTTTTTATTTATTTTAGCTGCTCGAATGAGTCTAACACTTTTATAGAATTTATTATTTTTTGAAAAAAAATAATAAATTAAATTTTGATTCAAAGCGTAACAAAGCATATAGTCCACCAAAAGGCCAAATGTCCAGATATGCACCTGAAACGAGCGTCGCGATGTTTGATTGATAGTGTAAATACTGCTTACATAAAGCATCAAAGTGGGGGTATGTGAGTTTTTTACAATTGTCTATATTGCATCGTTTGTAAGTGTGAAACTCCTTCCAAACAGCCATTTCGCTATCAATCGAATAAAAATCACGTCTTGGAGGAAAGCATGACGGAATCTTTCTTCTGGCACTAAAAAATTGCCGCTCTCATGTATTTTAAAACGAGCTATAAACCTTCATTTTTCTATCAAAATGAGAATTTTATAAAACTTCAAACAAAGTGTTCACTTATTCGTCAAGTGAATTGAACGCTCAAAGAAATTTATACTAAATTTTTCCTTGAACAAAAAAATTATTCTAACATTTTTGTAGAGTTCTTAGTTCAATGTAGAACAAGCTCATGTTGATCTGTAGGTGTTTGCTTTGATTCATGTTCATAAGATAACTTGGAAGAGTGTCGAACTTGACGTGAAAAGTGTCCAATTTGGTTTGAAAAGTGTCCGCTTCGACGTGAAAATGGTGTATAAGTGTAATGTAGTACAAACAGCTTACCTCTGAGGCGAAAGCGAGCCTCTTCTTCTCTCCCCCTGAAATGCCTTTCCGCGATCGAGTCCCAATGATGCTGTCGGCGCAATCATTCAGACCGAGCTGAAACGGAATATACAGAAACAACAGATTGTTATATTAGGTCGTAACGAATTAAATGGCACTGGCTCGCGCCATTTTTTGGCGCATCTTTACGCGTTTGATCAAGAACAAACCGTAACATGTGGCATATCGTTTAGAAGCGCAAACTTTGCTCTACCGGCGAGTACCAAATTTTCTGTGTAAAAGTAGGAAAGCTTTAGAGTTTTATTGACTTTTTTGCAGATGGACAAAAGGATAATCCGAGGCATTTACTTGTATGAATTCAACCTGGGCACTACAGCTAAGGAGGCGAACGAGAAGATCAACGCCGCATTCGGTCAAGGATGTTCCACAATTCGGACGGCGTATCGTTGGTATCAGAAGTTCCGGAATGGAGATGAGAGCTTGGAAGAACATGAAGGTCGAGGGAGGCATAGTGATGTTGATGAGGACAAGCTGAGAGATGTGGTAGAGGAGGATCCACATAAAGGTACCAGGGAGATAGCGAAGGTTCTTGGCGTCAGTCACAACACAGCTGCCCGGCATCTGAAGGAAATTGGAAAGACCAAAAAGCTGGAAAGATGGGTGCCTCACGAGCTGTCTGAGGAGCAAAGAAACCGACGATATGAGATCTCGTCCGCACTGCTTCTACGGAACGAAGCGGACCCATTCCTTGATCGCATCGCAACCTGTGACGAGAAATGGATAATGTACGACAACAGGCGACGATCGGCACAGTGGGTGGACAGCGATGAGAGCCCCAAAGTTTTTGCGAAGGCGGAATTGCACCAAAAGAAAGTAATGGTGACACTATGGTGGTGTTCGCTGGGAATTATTCACCACAGCTTCCTCCCTCCCGGTGAATACATCACGGCAGAGAAGTACTGCATTGAAATTGAAGAAACGATGAAAATGTTGAAGGGTATCCGGCCGGCCTTGGTAAACCGAAGGCGAGTTCTCCATCTGCACGACAATGCTCGCCCCCATGTAGCACGAATGACGTTGCAGAAATTGAATGAGCTGAGCATTGAAACTCTACCACGTCCTCCGTACCTTTCTTGCAGAATTTAGAAGTAGCACTGCACAACCAATCAAAAAAAAAACGAGCAGGCGCTGTCCATCTACAGGGTGCGTAAGAAGTGTTGACGCACCTACTTTTTGTTTCAGCTCCAACTTTCTCTTTCTACTTTTCAAAGTTTTTGTGTGTTATTTTTGTTGTCTATATTGTGTTCAAAAAATACTCACGAAAAAAAACTGAAGAAGCATGATACCGTCGTGGTTACGTTGACCCTTTCCTGGCTGCTACCAGAGGAAATGAATACTTCGTTAAGAAGAGAATTAGGCGGCGTTCGAAACGGTAGGTGAGGAAAGAGGTCAACAACCCAAATGTCAGCCAAGGCTCTGTCATAACAGATGATGATTACAAGGTGTTCAGGCATGATAACGTTCAAATCCAAAATTATCAATCTCTGTCCGATAACGGCAAACAGATAACGCGCGCAGGTGTGAACAGCTTCTCAGACGAGCACAGCATAAACGTGAAACTGCTGGATTACTCTTTTTAGGCGATTTTGGAGAATGAGGTCTGTGCTACTCTCAACAGAAGTGACCAGTCGCGGAAGGCTACCCTGTTCAAAGCACCGGAAGAAATCCAAGCAAAGTACTTGCGGGGCGGGCTCATGAATTTTTCCGTCGTTTTCGCTCCTGTAATCACAGTAAAGGAGCCAATGTCGATTACGCGTTACTCTATTGTGTTTGTAAGATCATTTTCCATATTTCTCAAGTGAATACTTATTTATTTATTTATTTATTTATTTATTTATTTATTTAATAATTTCCTTCGACTCCTTCGACTGCGCCGCCCGAATTTATCTTAAATAAGAAAAATGTTTAATTTAATTTTGAATAGTGAGAACGAAGCTTACAACATCGGTAACAGACACTTCAGGTTTACGAAAAGTGCTTCAAGCATTTCCGTCAAGACCCGCAGACAAATCGCAGCCGCCTTACTCAGGAATTGCTCTAAGACTGTCCAGCGAGCCTTTGGAGTGCGCTGTGCACTGTGCATATAGGATCGAACCTATCAATCGAGGGGGGGGGACAGCTTGTAGAGTGAGCGTCTGAGTAATGGGGACTGGTGAATGGGGGGAAGGGGTCCAGTGAAGGGGACCTTTTCCGGTCCCCCTTCACTGGACCCCTTCCCCCATTCACCGGTCCCCATTAGTCATACTTTATCACAAATTCCCCCTATTCACCGGTCCCCATTAGTCATACTTTATCACAAATTTGCAGCCGCCCTACTCAGGAATTGCTCTAAGACTTCCAGCGAGCTTTTGAAGTGCGCGTGTACAATGCATATAGAATCGAACCTATCAATCGAAGGGGGACAGTTTGTAGAGTGAGCGTCTGAGGAGTTTTGTCACAAATTTGCAGCCGCCCTACTCAGGAATTGCTTTAAGACTTCCAGCGAGCCTAGAGTGCGCCGTGCACAATGCCTACAGATTCGAATCTTTCAATCGAGGGGGGCGACCGCTCGCAAATTGCAAGCGCGGGCGTGTTCGGAGCGCAGTAGCTCTGTCAAGATGGAACCTTTCAGGTTGCAGCTTCTAGGTTTTGTAGGCAGCTGAGTACGCCAAGGAAGAATGGTTTAGCTTAGGAGGGGCAATGTTATAGTGGTGCGAAAATGCAGGTGAGGCTTGTGTGAAGCATTTTTTCCGACTTCTTCCGTCTTCCGTGGAGCACTGCGAGAAGACGCGGCGTGCAAACGGCCTCAAAATGCGTACGCGAACAAAGCGCCTAAGGTGCTTTACGATGACGTGCTCAGAACTTCTCAGCTGCCTAAACTGTCTTAGCCCCACTGCCGTTTCAGGGCGGCGGACTTAGCGGTTGAAGTTTCCTACACTCTTATTCGCCCATATTTGGGTTTTCGACACTCCCAATAGCACCGTTTTGTTCTGCTTGAAAAGCGCTATCGAATGGTATCAATATCGACCGATTTTGGAAACATCGATTTTTTGACAATATCCCAGCTTTTCGTTTCTTTTTTCTTCTGGGCGTGGGCGCCCTAGGGCGAGCTGCGCGGGTGACGACGTCATCGAAAACCGATATTTTCGAAATTGGCCAAATTTCCTCGTGCAAAGTTCGTTCAAAATCGTCCAGGGGTTATTTGGGGCGCTGATTACAAATCCGATGTCAGTTTTTGAAAATTCCGTCGACATCGGTAGGTTTTGGACTTTCTTCTGGATAATTGAGGGTGGTCGCGTCAGGATCATCGATTTTGCTCAAAATTCGTGTAGGGTCGGGGACTTGTTCGGGGTGCCGAACTCGATGCCGAAGTACATTTGGACGATTACGGCAGGAGACCGCCCATACGGATAACTGAGGGTGATCGGTGATCCTGACCTGACCACCCTCAAACGGGAGGTAACCTGCTGAAGACGGCGGAATTTTCAAAAATGAACGTCGGATTCGTAATCAGCGCCCTAATTAACCCCTAGATGTTTTTGACGAAGTCTGCACGAGGAAATTTGGCCAATTTCGAAAATACCGGTTTTCAATGACGTCATCGTCCGTGCAGCTCGGTCTAGAGCGCCCATGTCCTCGACATTGTCAAAAAATCGATTTTTTTGGAATTAGTCGAGAGTGACACCATTCGACAGAGCTTTTCGCTATGAACAAAACGGTGTTATCGTGATTGTCGGCAACCCAAATATGGTCGACTAAGAGGGCAGGAAACTTCAACCGCTAAGTCTGCCGCCGAAAAAGGGCAGATAGGGCTGAGGCCGTTTAGGCAGCTGAGAAGTTCTGAGAACGTCACCGTAAAGCACCCTAAGTGCTCTGTTCGCATACGCATTTTGAGGCCGTTTGCACGCTGCGCCTTCTCGCAGTGGTCCATCGAAATCGGAAAAAATGCGTCACGCAAGCCTCACCTGCATATTCGCGCCGCTGTTACTTCGCCCATTCAAAAGCTGCAGTGCTGCTGTTTAGCACACGACTAGAACGTTTCAATGGCTACAAACAGGACAAGTTGCAGAGCCAGATCGATTCGATCTCGACAGAGTTACTGCGCTCCGAACACGCCCTTGCGTCCTATTTGGCACAGCAACGGTCGATGTTCTCCGCGCTCTTATTCGCCCAGATCACAGTTATCGCTACTCCTAGTAGCACGATTGAAATCAGCAGGAAAAGTTCTTTCGAATGATATCAAGCTTGGCCAATTTCGAAAACATCGATTTTCGATGACGTCATCGTCCGTCTGCGACGGCCTGAAGCGGTCTCGTCCTCGATGCAAAATGGTCATAAAATCGATTCTTCCAAAATCTGCCGAAATTAACAACATTCGATAGCGCTTCTCACACTGAACAGAGCAGTACCATTGCGAGTGTCGAAAATCAAATCTGCGCGTGCAAGAACTCAAGAAACTCTAACCGCTATCTTCCGCCACTCTAAATTGGCAGATGGGGCTAAGGCACTTCAGGAAGCTAGGAAGTTTTGAGCATGTCATCGTAAAGTATATTAATTGTCCTGCTCGCCTACGCGTTTGTAGGCCGTTAGGTCCCCGAGTCTTCCTGCAGAGGTCGACTGAAATCCGTCACACAAGGCTAACCTGCATATTCGCGTCCCTGTAAATTTACCTAATCCTAATCATAAGCTACACCGTTCCACTTTAGCGTATTACTTCATCGTTTCACTGCCTACAAGACCCACGAGTTGTAGTCGATACGATTCGGACTCGACAGAGTTATTGCGTTACTAGTACGCACGGCGCACTCCAAAGGCTCGCTGGAAGTCTTAGAGCAATTCCTGAGTAGGGCGGCTGCAAATTTGTGATAAAACTCCTCAGACGCTCACTCTACAAGCTGTCCCCCTCGATTGATAGGTTCGATCCCACATGCATTGTGCACGGCGCACTCCAAAGGCCCGCTGAAAGTCAGAGCAATTCCTGAGTAGGGCGGCTGCAAATTTGTGATAAAGCTCCTCAGACGCTCACTCTACAAACTGTCGCTCGATCGCTCTACAGGTTGTCGCGCCCACTCGATTGATTATGTCGCACCTATATGCATTGCTCAACTGAGATCTATAAGGCATAAGATAAAGCTTGAGCTGCTGAGCTCAAAAATATGTTCCTTTTTACAAGAACTTGACTTTAAGAAAGTTATTTGAAAAGGCGACTTTGGAACAGCCCAAAGCGGCCTATGTTGACATTTCCGGGATTTCCGGCGAACGAACGGAGGAACATGTCCGGTACTGTATGATAAGAAAAAGAGATAAGGAATAAGAGATGAAATACTAGACAAGAGATATCGGAGGCGAGCTAGACGCGGTCAACCGAAAAACTGTGGAATCTTGTATCGCCCTCTTCTGCTGCTTCTAACGAAGGGAGTCCTTCAGCTTACGGCACCCCAGTGCTCTGCCGCACATGGGTGATGCGTAGTCCGTCCCTATGCAGCCATAAGCACCGCTGCGGACAGTCCACGCGAAAGCGTCGATTGATCCAATACATTGTCGCGCGCGACGTGCGTGGGTATATGCAGTACCGGACATGTCTTTTGGTCATTGGCCGGGATGACGCGCAGATCGATTTGGAACGGTCCAGAGCGGCCTTGTTGAATAACTTCTTTAAAGTTTGAATATTTCTGGAAAAAAGAAACATAGCTGAGCTCAGCAGCTCAAGCTCTATCCATTGGTGTACAAATTGCCGATTCCCGATGAACTTTTTCCTCATCGATTTCTTTGCCGATCCCTCTAATCGCAGCTGGTCCCTCATCGTTTGCCTTCATTCCTACGCGAATGATGACTGATTTCGCCCAAAATCTGGTTTGTTTTACCGTATCTAAATCATCATCATCAATATCGCTCTCGTCGCACAGTCAAAACTTCGGATTGCGACGGAAAAATCCGTCGCAAACCGTTGCTCGATCATAACTCCTTCAGTTTTAGGTTTTTTGAAAAAAAGGTTGGCACCATTCAGTTCGCCTCTTCGAGTTCTACACAAACGGGAATACAACTTTAACATATGAACTTCCAGACAAAGTTTCCAGGTTTGGAGTCACATGCAAAATGTATGCAGATGATTTAAAGATTTATAAAACTGTCAAAGAAGACCAAGATTATATTTGCGTTCAAACAGCGATTGACTACATTTCCAATTGGGCGAATGAGTGGAAACTACCTCTTCCACCTGAGAAATCCTGCCGCTTAGTAATTGGTGGCCGAAATGTTGTCTCTCTCCCTGGCTACAAACTACAGAATTCAACACTTAGAGTAGTTGACGAGGTTCGTGATCTTGGATTTTTAATACGCAAAAATCTGAATTTTGACGCTCACTACAAATCTTTGGTAAAAATGGCAAATTTTCGCACCTACAACATTTTCAAAGTTTTGAAGAGCAATAATCCTGATCTCCTTCTGCGGGCTTATAAATCATATGTGCGGCCGATAGCTGAATTCGAACAACTGTGTTCAACCCTCTCAAGAAGAAAGACATTGACATGCTCGAAAGAATTCAGAATAATTTCACTCGCAAAGCAGTAGTGAGATGCTATGGCATAGACTACTCGCAAATCCCAAATGGCCGAAAAAGAAACAGGATGTTGGGATTAAAGTCTCTTGAATGTAGAAGGCAATCATTCGATCTCAAGATGCTTTTAAAAATTCTCACCTAAAAGGTGCACATAAACCCATGCATATTTTTCCGAGGCCATCTGTCTAGAACAAGGAGAGGTAAACTTCAACTATATGTGCCGGTAGTGAGGACCACAGTCAGATCGACATTCTCGACCTATAGAAGCTTGCGGGAGTTCAACTTATTACTAGCCCAAAACGAGAATCTCTTAGGATTATCTGAGCATTCGCTCGCTTGATTGTTGTCCAGCGTTGCATTGTTACAATTGTTTCCGTTCTCATTTATTGGTGCCTACTTAGTCCTCAAGTTTGAGTTATTAATGTTTGTGTTGTTGTTTTTTTGTTTCTTTATTATATGCGTGGCTACCACCATGCTGTGAATAAATAAATAAATCAATAAAACAGAACACCCAGATTTTCGCCGTGGGTGGCCCAAAAAGTGACTGGAGCAGGCTTTTGCGATTAGAGCAGCTTATTTCCCAGGACACGTGTGCTTTCGGAGTATCTCAAGCATGGCGTGCGTTGCCAGTGCGCTGTCATGCCAGGAATGCTCCGAGAGTGCGCCGTACATAATGCATACAGAATCGAACCTATCAATCAAGTAAACGAACATTAGCTCCAACCTTTCCCTGCAAGGTTTTGGTGTGCGCCGTGTACAATGCATATAGAAACGAACCTATGAATCGAGTGGATTCGACAACTCGTAGAGTGAGTGTTTGGGGGGTTTTATCAGAAACTTCCTACTCAGGAACTGCTCTGGTAAGACTGTCCAGTTAGCGTTTGGAGTGCGCGGGGAATGCATACAGAATCGAACCTTTCAATCGATGCTGAACAGAACGGTACCATTGCGAGTGTCGAAGACTCAAATCTTGGAGAGTAAGAGCGCAAGAAACTCTAACCGCTATCTTCTGCCGCTTTAAACTGGAAACTGCTAAGGCAGTTTAGGCAGCTGAGGAGTTCTGAGCAGTCATCGTAAGCGCTCTGTTCGCATACGCATTTGAAGGCCGTTAGCTCGCCGCGTCTTCCCGCGGTGGTCCATCGAATTCGGAAAGTACGTCACACAGGGCTAACCTGCATTTTCACACCGCTGTAGCTTTGTGCAATGATAAGCTACACCATTCTAATTTAGTTCACTACTTTTACTTTTACTGCCTACAAGACCCACGAGTTGCAGCCGAAACGATTCGAACTTGACAGAGTTATTGCGCCGAGAACACGCCCGCGCGTGCAATTTGCGAGCGGTCACCCCTCTCGATTGATAGATTCGATTCTATATGCATTGTTCACAACGCACTCCAAAGTCTCGTCGGAACAGATCGAAACAATACCTGACAGGGCGGATGTATATTTCTGATAGAACTCTCTAAACCCTCACGCTACAAGCTGTCCCCCCCCCCATCGAATGAAAGGTTCGATTCTGTTTAAAGGCTTTTCTGCTAATCCTGAGTGGGGCGGCTAAAAATTTATGATAAATTTTTTTAAGACGGTTCGAAATAGTGTTCCCAGTAAGAGAAGATAGAAGCGCAGTGGACATGGTTCGCTCACTCGATTGATAGGTTCGATTCTGTATGCACTGTGCACGGCACACTCTCGGAGCATTCCTGGCATGGCAGCGCACTGGCAACGCACGCCATGCTTGAGACACTCCGAAAGCACGCGTGTCCTGGGAAATAAGCTGCTCTAATCGCAAAAGCCTGCTCCAGTCACTTTTTAGGCCACCCACAGCGAAAATCTGAGTGTTCTGTTAAAGTTGTATTCACGTTTGTGTAGAACTCGAAGAGACGAATTGAACGATGCCAACCTTTTTTTTTCAAAAGACCTAAAACTGAAGGAGTTATGATCATGCGACGCTTTGCGACGGATTTTTCCGTCGCAATCCGAAGTTTTGACTGTGCGACGAGAGCGATATTGATGATGATGATTTAGATACGGTAAAACAATCCAGATTTTGGGCGAAATCAGTCATCATTCGCGTAGGAATGAAGGCAAACGATGAGGGACCAGCTGCGATTAGAGGGATCGGCAAAGAAATCGATGAGGAAAAAGTTCATCGGGAATCGGCAATTTATACACCAATGGATAGAGCTTGAGCTGCTGAGCTCAGCTATGTTTCTTTTTTCCAGAAATATTCAAGCTTTAAAGAAGTTATTCAACAAGACCGCTATGGACCGTTCCTGAAATTGATGGCCGCCCAATGGGCCTTACAAAGGCAAACAAAGTTACACCACCGATGACAGTGGAACCGGCTTCCTAAGAAGTGAATGATATTGAATGGCTAATCAGTCACCGTTTCCTGACTGTTTAAAGGGCTCCGCACACTTCTGCGGCGTGGCCGCAGCCCTATCCTTCAACATGGGGCAAGGACGCAGAGGCCGCCGGCAACGGCAGCCGGCACCGTCCCGCACCAGCACACTTTTCCGGCATTGCCGCATCGTCGGTGCGGCAATGCCGCAGGCAGAGACTCTGCGCTCTAGCCGATCGCGACGGGGAACAGGAAGTGGAAACACGTGCGTACTTTAAGTTAGCTGATCGATAGGGCCAATCAGCTGATTATTTTCTGCAATTGGACGACGTACTTAGGTGTTTTTTCTTCTCCAGTTGTTGATATTTGCTATTTTTCTCGCTTACACCCCTTTTATTAGGATTTGGTGTTGGAGTTCAATATTTCGTTTGCTATTGTTCCGCGAGAGACCGAGACTGTTCCGGGAGTTAACAATGCAGAGTTGACGCAGAATCAACGGGTTTCAGCACTTCTGTTGATGTTTATGTTTACAATGTTTACACGAATGTGTTGCTTTCTTCTGGCAGACGGATGCTCACAAAAGCATGACGTGAACTAAGCTCGGAAGCCATGTGGGAATGTCGGTCTCGTACTTCATTTTCACCAGTCTCTCCTCACCTTTCTCTACACCACTTTTCTTTGGAGCCCTGTTCTTTCCCTGGACAAAGGTCACGGTTATCATGGAGAATCCATAGGTCCTTGTGAGCACCGAAGACCGAGCAACATTGAGCACGAAGGAAGGAACTGCCAGCTGATTTCTCGGTTCGGGCGCGCGTCCCTCACTGGAGCGCGCTTTCCAGTTGGACTGCGCTGCAACGGCGCCGTGCTGCGGCAACGCCGGAGGACGGCGCCGTCGCCGTGGGGAGGAGCGCCGCAACTTGAAGGCTCCGCCCACTTTTGCCGGCTGCCGGCTGCGGCAACGCCGCAAAAATGTGCGGAGCCCTTAAGGTGGGGTCGACGTCAAAATGATGGCTACTGGTTGTTTTTGTTAACGAGTGGGTGAAGTCGAGCGACCAATCTCGAATCTCGAGCAATTAGAACCGAGTTCACGGCCTGAGGATGAGCCACAACCGGTAGTTCCAAAGGGTAGTTGGTAACTCGCAACTACCTTTTTTACAATTCAGTTTCTTTAGGCCTCAAATGGCTTGTACCGAGGATGTAAGCTCGAGGATGTAAGCTGTTACAACGATGTTTTGTTGCGATAAAACTTCAAGCGCCAGGCGGGACTCGATCCCGCACCTCCTGTTCACAGGACAGGAACGACATTACCCCACCGGCACTGTTTGATCGAACGCAACATCCAAACCTCATGGGACCCATCAGCATTCACCCGTATATCGGGCCGCCCAGATAGCAGGAGGTGCGGGTTCGAGTCCCGCCTGGCGCTACACATTTTGCTCACAACAAAACCTCGTTGTAACAGCTTACCTTTTTAAATTACTGAGTGGCTACTCCACCCTTCTTTGATTTCACTAAGTAAGTAATAATAATGTTAACGAGTTCGCTATCAGCGACAGGAACAAAAGCAGAATCAATATGAAGTTGAAGACAATTAGTTATAACAGTGTTGCCTTCTGGTTACCACTCACATCACTCATCACCTCTTCGACCTTCTGCAACTGCTGCTCAGTATTGTATCCACCACCCATGCGAAGAATAGCCTGAACAACAGATGACAGGAAAAGTAGCGAAGAAATCGCCCTGTAGTGAACGTGGTGCCGATAGTATTGTTCTCACACTGAATATCAGGTGCTCCTTCACAGTCAACGATCCAATGAAACAGTCTTCCTGCTGCACGTAGGCACAAGCACTTCGCATGAACTCCTTTGTCACGGGCCCTTGATTGACCTGAAAAGCCTTGTTCGTCTCTGCTGGGCAGCTTTTGCCGCACGTTTTGGGCATTTTTGACTCCTCACAAAACCTAGTTTGAGGAATAGGGTGAGAGTTACGAGAAACAGGAACCATCGTTCAAAACTAGTACGGTCGCTCGCGAAGGCAGGGAGCAAGCGAAAACCCCCCGCAAACTTCTGCGGCAGCGCCGCTTTGGTAAAGGATAGGGCCGCGGCGCTGCCGCAGAAGTGTGCGGGGCCTTTAACGCCTTCGCTTTTCAATTGACTTGAGTTCCCTCAAAACCACCTGGACAACCGAGAGCTCTCCTGCTCGAAACTTACTCGGACACTCCCTTGAACTTGAAGAGTGCCCAGATTCCGGTGGGCCAACACGTTAAGGAGACATGTCTTGCCGGCACCGCTCGGGCCCATGATTGCCATGATTTCGCTCGGCATGGCCGATCCATACACTGAAATGCACCGATCTCTGAGGACAAGATGCTCAGGCGTTGACGTTCTGAACAACTGTTAGAAATAGCGTGTCCAAGCACAATATCGGACACACGAAGATCAATGATAAGAGTGTCCAAACCAAACCATTCCAACTTCTCATTTTATCTCACCCGTTTTCCTGAATCTCGAATGGTGCGATTGTTTACGTCAAGCAGAAAACGCACTGCAGATGGGATTTTCACTGAAACGTTGGATTTTCTGGTCTTTTGCTGAAATCGAGTCGGAAGAGACAGCAAAATGTTGACATATAGGCAACCTTAAGCGCAATTGAGAGAAGTAGGAAGCCGGAAGTGTTCCAGCCGTCCTCTTGAATGATACAATACGGCACTCTGCGTTTGTCTGGATTGGAGGATCAAAGACGAAGAAACTATATGAAGATGGGGAGTAATGCCTTCCTCTCAGTCTTCACATCCGTCGCTCTGGATATCTGGGAATGCTAACGTGCTCATTCCTCTGTGCGTACCAGCTTGCAGACCACTCTATGTACGTCTCGGCTACGCCTTCCTTGTCAATGTTTGGAAGAGTCTGGAAGAGGCTGGACACGTTCGACCATAAAATTGGAAGTGAAGGGCATTTTTCATCGTTACCAGCAGCAATACTCAGATAGCCTTGGGTCTTCCGTAAAGAGGGAAATGTAGATCGGTATACCGGTGATCACGCTGCAACGAAAAATGCGCCCAACGTTTAGCATACGTGGTGGGAAGTCTTCAATCTGAGACAGGACAGATCTATCGAGAACAGTCGAGTAGGAAGCAAGCAGAGAACGCTTCGTAGATGAACTCTACCTGTCAAGTATGATGAACCGTTGGAGTGCAGCTGAACTGCAACGCACAAGGGGCAACCAAGGCAGGCATTTGATGAAGGGCGGAAGAGGAATAAGATTGCGAACCGCAAAGTCATTTCTTGGACGCAAACTCCTTTCCTTTGTAAATTCCAAGTTCTCTCATCTCGAGACCCCAATCTTGTCGTTGTGTACTTCTCCTACGTTCTTTGCCAACGAGGTTTTTAGGTGGAAACTTGATTTGCGGCCGGACCTTTCGACCCTGTCGTCGTTTTTGGAAGCCTAAAATGGCTCGAGGCGTTGGATTTGCATCGTACCCTACCAAGTTCTCCAACAGCGCTAGCATTTTTTACCTAACAAGATATATTATATACTACCAGACTGATCACGCGATACAACGGGGCACAACGGAAGACTAAGCTTCAGCATTCCGCTGCTGCAGGCCACTGCCACTAATGAACGGCCTTCGAAGTTCGGACAACGAGGGCTTCTCGCAGGTCTCTCCAGTAATGTCGGTACCCATCGGGGCCATCCAGATTAGATTTTTGCGTTGGTAAAGATAAAAGAAATTTAATCTGTATGGTTCCCGATGGATACCGACATTACTGGAATGATCTGCGAGAATCCCCGTCGTCGCAACTTTGGAGGCGGCTCATCAGTGACAATTACCAGCTTCTGCATCAGCGGAATGCTGAAGCTCAGTCTTCCGTTGTGTCCCGTTGCGTCGCGTGATCAGTCTGGAGTGTCAAGGTGCACTGGAGTCTATCGTTCTGCTTTTCTTGAAAGGCAAAAGACATCAGACACATGTTCTGCAGCAGGGCAGCGCTGCAGTCCATGTGTCCAGGTCGACCGAAGATTGGCTCCACCGTCACAATATTCGAGTAACGGACTGGCCAGCCTGTTCTCCTGACAGCAACCCAATGGAGAACATGTGAGCGATCGTGGTTCGACGAGTCTACGCAGGTAATCGACAGCTCAATGATGTGATGGCCATTTTGATAACAAGGGATACCAGCGAAGACGAAATTATCCAGAACCTTGTCATAAGCATGAACTATACGTTGCATGATGTTATAAGAAATAATGGTGGTTTGATCGACTTTTGAATTTAGTAAAAAGTTTGATTTTAGCAAGTGGATACATACTTTTGAAACGCCAATTTTCAATCAATTTTCTTCAAAAAAGTCTGATTCTAGTATGAGACGAAAAAAATCCTGAAAGTGAATGATTACCTATTTTCGACTACGAGGAATCTAGTGGAGCTAGCTTGGGCTTGCAGAAATAAACCCGAAACGAGATATGGGCAAGTCTTGGAGTGGATACATGCTTTTGAAACGCACTGTATTATATATGTATATTTGCCTACATATTTTTTCGCATTCTTCCATCATTAATAAAGAAGGTTGGTACATCATTAGCTATTCTTACCAGTTGATTAGTACAGTTTTGACTCTATTCATGCAGAGAATATAATAGAACCAGTAGTACGTCGGCCTAGCGGCCGCCTACGACTGGTTGGGGGCTTCGCCTCCAAAACCCGAGAATAGGACACCATGGCCGCTACGGGTTTCCTATTCTTCCCTAGGCCTTCTGACCTTTATGTTAATCGAGATGGATCGATTGATCCGACGTCAGATTCGTGTTCAGCGACCTCGATTACCCCCAGGGCCGAAGTTTCGCGCCACTTGAGCGCCATCCTCAAAAAATCGATAGTATCGATCGATATCGATTGGTCGACTTCAGATTCGTGTTCAGATCGATTATCCCCAGGGCCGAAGTTTCGCGCCACTTGAACGTCATCCTCAAAAAATCGATAATATCGATCGATATCGATTTATCCGACGTCAGATTCGTCTTCAGCGACCTCGATTACCTCAAGGCCGAAGTTTCGCGCCACTTGAGCGCCATCCTCAAAAAATCGATAATATCGATCGATATCGATTGATCCGACTTCAGATTCGTGTTCAGCGACCTCGAATACCCCCAAGACCGAAGTTTCGCGCCATCCTTAAAAAATCGATAATATCGATCGATATCGATTGATCCGACTTCAGATTCGTGTTCAGCGACCTCGAATACCCCCAAGGCCGAAGTTTCGCGCCACTTGAGCGCCATCCTCAAAAAATCGATAATATCGATCGATATCGATTGGTCGACTTCAGATTCGTGTTCAGCGACCTCGATTACCCCCAGGGCCGGAGTTTCGACATGTTCGGCACGTCTGCGGCTCGCCATGCACGGTTGCCGACGTGTTCGGCACGTCTACGGCTCGCCATGCACGGTTCCGACGTGTTCGGCACGTCTAAGGCTCGCCATGCACGGTTCCGACGTGTTCGGCACGTCTACGGCTCGCCATGCACGGTTGCCGACGTGTTCGGCTGCCGCGCCCCATCTCAAGTGTGACGGACGGACAGTGTGACACACGCACGCACGCACACACACACACACACTTGCTGCTTTATACATATATAGTAGGATTTGTTATCTACAACACCTTTTCGTCTTGAAACCGCATGTCTGTTCGAAAATCAAAAGGAGCGCATGCACTGTACTAGTGGGGTCGGAAAAATAGCTATTCACACTTCGGCAGCGAATGTTATTAGGAGTGCTGATTACGAATCTAACATTTTTCTGGGTTTCTTGTGAGATGCTGGGTAAGTGTGAGTAAGTGAGGATGACGAGGTCAAAAGCACTAGTTTCGCAAAAACTCTGGGGGTCAAAAATGTGTTGGAAATGGGATAAATGGTCCTACTAACGTTAGATCGTAAAATGCAACAACAGCATAAGCGTGAATCGAACCCACGACCACACTCCTATGAACCGAGAACAGTATCCACTGTGCCAACCGACCGCATTCCGTTGGTGGCAGCAGGGCGAGATGAACTTCGTGCTCACGTTTTCACACGTCTTTTTTCAACCACAGAAGAGAATTTCGAAAAAAATTAACTATGGTTTTGGACTCTCCACACGGGACGCTACAACCTGTAAAAATTCCATCTCAAAAGCTCACCGCAAGTTTGAAGGCTCTCCTTATAAGGCGTGTTTCGGGAGCAAAAGTGGTTAAAGTCACGATTGGGCACATGTGTGTATTATTTGTCGTAGATTCCAGCATGGGTTTCGACGGGGATCCACTGCTACTCAAATGCTGGCGGCACTCAATGACTGGACCGATGCATTGGACCGGAATCTAGGGGTGGATGTGGTATACTTTTATTTTCAGAAGGCATTTGATAAGGTACCACATGACCAAAGACTTTTTAGCTAATAGAACTTTTAGGGTCAATCTCATGGGGGAGCTTTCTCTTTCGAGACGTGCAACGAGTGGTGTCCCACAGGGGTCGGTGTTATCACCTATACTCTTTAACATCTATACCAGAGGTATACCTGCAGTGATTGCCGAACGCGGCATTGACTGTAAAGTTTTCGCCGACGATCTCAAACTTTATAGCACCATCAGCTCTTCTCTAGATGATATGAAACTCCAGCTAGCAATTTCAGATGTTGTCAATTGGTCTCAGATATGGGAGCTTCCGTTGGTCAAGGACAAAATTAGGGTTATGCACATTGGCAAAAACAACATGAAAACTGATTACTTAATTGGCGACCATCAAATTTCGCATGCAAATGAAGTGTGGGACTTGGGCTTTCTTGTAACCGAGAATCTTGATTTTGAAAAACATTGCAAAGAGATTTCGGCTAAAGCCATGCGCAGAGTGTGCAATATATTCAGATGTCTCTCTACTAGCTATCTTCAAATTCTCCTTAGGGCTTACAAAATTTATGTGAGCCCTATGCTGGAATACGGCACTCCTATAATTGCTCCTAACAAAATCAAATCTAAGAAACTTCTGGAAAGGGTGCAAAACAGTTATACCAGGAAAATGTTTCTGTGTTCAGGAGAATTCAATTACAGGACAATTCCTAGTAGCGCGGAAAGGAACTACCAACTTGGGTTTGAAACTTTAGACTTCAGAAGGAGAAAGTTTGATTTGGTCTTGGTTTACAAAATTCTGCATGGACTAATACACGTTGATCGGCAGCAATACTTTCCAGTCAAGCCGTCCATTACCAGAGGGCCTAAACATAAAGTGATTCTCCCAAGGGCTAGGGCCTCAGTTCGCTCGAACTACTTCATCTGCAGGGCGGGGAGCGAATACGTCAAGTTGTGTAAGCGTTTTCAGATACCTTCTAAACTTTCGGCTTTCAAAACAATCATAAATGAGTTTTTGAAATATTCTTAGTTTCCCGCATTCTGCTCTGAGGCAGGATCACTTGACAGCATTGTTTCCTTTCTTTTCTTTAGTTTTCTTGTTAGTTGTTTCTTCTTCGTTGCTTTTTATACGCGTAGCCTCGTAATTGTTTCAAACTCTTTTCACAGGGTTGTTGTCTTGGAATCTCGACCGCCATGTACTCTTGTCGGTCGCAGTTGCATGTGCATAGATTCACATGTCCCAATAAAGATAAAGATAAAGATTCCAGGCGCTTACCAAAAATGGCGTCACGGTCGATAAAATGACCGCTTTAAAGTTCACGAGTCCTCCATGTTAGCAGCAACTGAAGGCTGGAACAGGGCAGGCGATCTACTCACACGCAGAAGAAGGTTCAAGGTGTTGGGCAGCACTGCTCTGCTTCATAGCTGTTCATGCATTCCATTCAAACTCCGGTCTCTACACGTTCTCAACCACGCGCGCCTCCTGCCACAGCTGCCGCGCAGGACGGTGCCAATCTCGGCCTTGCCCGTTTCGAATATGAGTGATTTCCAGTAGCCCTAACAAGTAAAAGTTGTACCCTAAGCCGAGCAGCAGGTGTCAGAAACTAAACGTCATCTGCAGGAGGTCACGCACCTGGTGTCCCAGAACTCACATTTGGTCTGTCGTAAAGCCCCACACCAGCAAGTTAGGCGATTTTCAAAGTCAGACATCAAGTGTCAAAATCCAGAAGAGTGTCCCAGAGGTGAGTGTCGGGGTCCAATGTCACAAAACGTGTCACCGTAACCCATGCTCCACATCGAACACTCCACCGGCTTTTCGGACTGAAACTTTACCTTCAAGGAATATGGACTTTTCGTTATATGGGTTTTGGAGAAGGTATATTGGTTTTCAAACAGCCCATCCACGTAAGAGTACTCGGTTATGTAAAATATGTTCTACCCACCCTGAGTATTGCTCCCAATTAGTTATCCAATGCAATAAGAAGGAGGTTTTGCAAACGAAAGAGTTGGGAGGATCTTCACAAAACAGGTTTTCTATCGTAGCAACAAGTTTATGAAATATTGATTATTTGCTCGATTACTCTCCACGATTGAAGCTGTTGCAAATGAAAAGCTTACAGTGGTGACAGTGTGAGTAATAGCAGGCCTTGTACCTTGTTTTCCAATCTTCAGAAGTCAGATTGACGTCTGATAAGCATTGACTATTCAGGCCGTGTAATGAGGGAACAGATGGTTTTGATTTCTGCCAGATCATTACCAGCGCATTCAAACGAGTGGTTTCAACGCACTGTTCAATTCTGTTTTTTACACATAAAGTTGCGCGGTAGATGACAACAATACTTGCAAGATTTCCGCATTCCGGGAAATACTAACTTTGGAAAGTATCGAACTGAAGATGGCAATGATTAATGTTCTCCAGCTTCTAACTGGGCTATACATATGTAGTATGTATGTATGTGTCCTCATCTTGTAATTGATTGCACACTGCAGTCAGGGTCAAGCGTGGGGATCGATTTTTGTGGAAAATTTTTGACCCCCCCCCCTCTTCTCCCAGGCGGATCTGGTACGACCCCCCCCCTGTGTTGACCATCGTTTTATTTCCTTCTTGTTTTTTTTTTTAAATTTACTATGCGATTTTTGTATACTTTAATAGATTTCCTCTCCAGGTGCAGCTTCGACTATGTCAGATTAGTTCAAGGAGGAGTGCTATTGAGTAACTGTTTGATCGGGTTATTTGTTAGAAAAAACGCTGATAAAGGCTTTGAGTATGTAATCTTCTGATACTATTATCTTGATTGCTTACAGTTGAAAATAAAGCACTTTTGCGAACAGTTGTTGAATTAATCAGTCGAGTTCAACTTTTCAGCTTTTCCGAGGATCTCATGACACGACACATTTTCTTGCCTGAAGGAGCAACATCTGCATTCGAAATTGTGCTCTATGAAATGTCGAATGTTAACTGCTAAAACTGAATTAGGTGCTCCCTCCGCAAAATTTTTGAGACACTCTTCGAATCGATGACGGAGGCGCAGCTGAACTTCTCACAGCAAAAAATTTCTAACTTCTGAAGGAAGAACATCAGAGAGCGAAAATTGAGCCATCTTAAAGTTTAAGGTGTGATTAATATACACTAAGAAAACTAAGCTTTTTCGCAGCTATCTTCGTTATGATTAGGGTGGATCGTATTCCAAACAATCGTTTTTCACGAAAAATTAATTTTCCACCTAAAGGAAAAAAATCTACACAGTTAAAGGTCTGCCACAAAAAATTCAAATCTTAACCCATGTACAGCCAAAAAATCATAGTTTTCTGAAATGAACAGGTTTGATCGACCTCGGGTCGATTTCGCACCGACATCATTGGGCCAACAAAATTGGATGATCATAAAAATGATTATAACTCGGTAAGCTTTTCGAAATTTGAAAAAGCCAATGGCTTTCTGAAAAATTAAGGAAAAATGCTTTCTAAACGTATAGAAACCATTTTTCAAAAGAGAGGTCTCCGGAGCCTTCGATTTTGGAATGAAAAAAATTAAAGTGATTTTGTATAAATATTCATACTTAGGTAAGTTTTTTGAAATTTGGAAAAGCCAATAACCTTTTGAAAACTAGAGAGAGAGCACTTTTGGACCATATCAGAATTAGTTTTCTACAGGGAGGTCTTCACAGGGGCTGTGGGGTTCGGATTCTGATCCATTGTTGCAGAAATACGTGCCAAAATCGAACCCCCGCCCCGTATGAGGACCCCTTTTTTGGAAACGGCTTCCTGTATGTTTAGAAAGCATTTTTCTATTTTTCAAAAGGGAGTTATGATCAATTTTGTGGTATCGTGGCCAGAGAGTTGGTCGATCCTTCAGCGGAGTCACTGGATTGATTTCAAAAAAAAAATTCATAACTGGGTCCATTTTTTAAACTTAAAAAAGCCAATAGTTTTTTTTTGAAAACTAGAGGAAGAGCGCTTTCTTACCATATAAGAACTGTTTTTAAGAAACAGGTCTTAAGACGGGGCGGGGGGAGCTCGATTTCTGGATCACTGTTGGAGAAATACGTGCGAAAAATCGAACCCCCCGCCCGTATGAAGATCACTTTTTTTAAATAACGATTTTTATATGGTGAAAAACGCCTTTTCTCTAGTTTTCAAAAATATTGGAATTTTCGAATTTCAAAAAATGAACCGAGTTGTGATTAATTTTGTGAAGAACTTCTCGTGGACTCCGTACCGACGTTTTTTATTTGAAGTGGTTTCATAAAACTGTTCATAACTCGGTTCATTTTTCGAATTCAGAAAAGCCTATATCTTTTTGAAAAAAAGAGAAAGATGAAGAAAAAAGAAAAAAAGCGTGCTCTTTAACCATGCCAGAAATTATTCAATAGAGAGGTCTTCCTACGGGGCGGTGGAGGTTCGATTTCTGAGAAACCGAACCCCCCCCCCCACGCTCCCGCCCCGTATGAAGGTCGTTCTTTTGAAAAACGACCTTTATTGTATGATGAGTTAGCATACTTCTTCTATTTTTTAAAAAAGCCATTGGAATTTTTGAATTCTAAGAAACGAATCGAGTTATGATCATTTCTGTTAAATCAGTGCAATGTCGTCGGCGCAGAGTCTACGGGAAGTTCTTCACAAAATTGATCACAACTCGGTTCATTTTTTGAAATTCAAAAATCCCAATGGCTTCTTGGAAAATAGGCTTCTTGAGTTTTTGAATTTGCTTAAAATGCTTTCTAACAAAAAAAAACAGAAAACACTTTTCAAAAAAGGGGTCTTAATACGGGGAGGGAGGGGGTTCGATTTTAGCACGTATTTCTGCAACAATAGATCAGAAATCGAACCCTGTTGAAATGTTGTTTTTTTTTCCTGTTGAAAACTGTTTCTGGTATTGTTGGAAAACGCTTTTTTGTAGTTTTCAAAAAGCCACTGGCTTTTTCAAATTTCGAAAAACCTACCGAGTTATAGTTATTTTTGTGAACGTCGAATTTTTCCGCCCCTATGACGTCGGTGCCATATCAAACAGGGGTCGATCCAATCTACTCGTTTCATAAAACCATGACTTCCACACTGTGCATTGATCTAGAGTTGAAACTTTCTGAGGCAAAATTTCAACTGTATAGGTGGTCTGCTTCAAGTAGAGAATAACTAATTTTTCTCGAGAAAGGAAAATTTTGAGTGCGATTCGCCCTAATCATATTGGAGATGGCTGCGAAAAAGCTTAGTTTTTTACTGTGTAATAAACATGAGTTAAAATTAATTTCACTCTCTGATGTTCTTTCCTTCAGAAGATAGAAATTTTCCGTGAGAAGATCATCCTTCAGTTGCGATCGATGATAAGAAAGCAATCACTGCACGCAACATACCATATTTCGGAGATTTTTTGGAGTACCTGAAAAATTCACAGTGATTTGAAAACTATATGAAGTGTGGACTATATGCTTTAAAAATCAGGTTGTAAAAGTGGCAGCTTCTATGTGATTAACGGCGTCGATATTGTTCGGCAATTGACGGAAATCGGGACTTCGTAGAGAAGATCGTTTCAAAAACTGTGGCTTAAAATTTCATAGTGGACATCCTCACTTTCTGATGCTGTTTCCTGCAGAAGAGAGAAAATTAGCTCCGTGACAAGTCCATCCTACGGTTGCCATTGCATAATCGATTCAAAGAGCGCCTCAAGAAATCTTGTAGGAAAGCATTTAAGTTTCCTTAGGAAATAACACTTCAAATCTTATAGTGTGCAATTTTGGATGTAGATGTCGCTTGTGATGGCATAAAACTATCGTGTCCATGCCTTCCTGGAAAAAATCTGGAAGAAAATTGAAACCTCTTATTGACTCCAAATTGGCCGGCAAAAATTCTTTATTTTCAATACAATCACTATTTGAAGCTTTTTTGATATTAAATTTTATAGGTTCAATAAACGAAAGAGACTCCACGCTGTCGTAGACACTCCTGGAAAAAACAACTTATTAAGAATTACAAACATCCCCTTCCCAAGCGGCGTCTCACAAGGGAAGGATCTGAAGCGTATGTCTGAAAGGGGGGGGGGGGAGCGGAGAATCCCCACCTCTC
Source organism: Heligmosomoides polygyrus polygyrus (assembly GCA_947396885.1). Lineage (NCBI taxonomy): Eukaryota > Metazoa > Nematoda > Chromadorea > Rhabditida > Heligmosomidae > Heligmosomoides > Heligmosomoides polygyrus. The sequence goes on along the minus strand of OX377203.1, from coordinate 55,850,081 downwards.
AATTAGTATGAAAATGTGTTTATTTTTTGCCAAGTCGTTAAACCCAAGGAGTAGGGGTCATAATGGGATACGGCGCATCACGAGTTTAGGAGTCTTGTACGTCGGCGATGCCCCTACCGGCAAGCGGCTAGGAGCGCAGTGGAAGTGCGGTTGCTTCGCGCGAGGAAAGTCAAGGGTTTTGGCTCCTATGTGCTGCTGCGTTTTTGCATTTCACCTAAGGTCATTTGTCCTGCTGCTCGAATTTTCAAAAAATCCTGCTCGGATTTTCAAAGGAGACCAGGATGTGACGTCGGATGTGGTTAAAATGAGAAACGAGGTCTATGGATCCCGCAAATCAACCTAAACCGCATCGATACACTCTTTTCCTCATCTTTGCCTGTCACTTGGAAATCAGAGGCTGCTGAAGGTTTTCTAGAACCTTACACCAACAATGTCCGTCGATGCTTGAGTGGTGATCCACCTGCTCACGCTGAAGTGTGGCCCACCTTCAGACAACGAACCTTCGAGGAAAGAAATCAAGCTGGCCGAATGGTATACTCAAGGACATCGAAGCACGTCAGCTTAAAGTTGACGAAGACGAACAGCTGGAAGTGGTGGAATAACAAGAAGAAGATTGGGATCCGTAAGATGAACTGGTGGACGTGGAGAGGCAAGCAACCAGAGGACAGCAGTCTGCAGTGGAGCCTGTAGGTTTTATACGCTGCCCACATTGTGACCAGTGCTTCTGTTTCATGCACTTTGTGCCTGTCTTTCACTGGTGTTGAGCATTTATACATCATTATGTTGAATAGCTTTCTCATTGTCTTGTGGTTAGAAAACCGGTCAATAATAAACAACTCGCAAGAAAGGTGCTCTCCAAAGCGTGTAGCTGGAAAATGCGCAGAAAATGTCTGAAAATTGTATAGACGTCGAAATGCCCCAAATCTCACCCAGTCAGTTGAAATGAAAAAATGCAGCAGCGCGGGAGAACCGAACCCCTGATCTTCCTTGCACGAAGCAACGTCACTATCCACTGCGCTTGCCGGTAGAGGCATTGGTG
>OX377203.1:55704950-55848842 GCA_947396885.1 Heligmosomoides polygyrus polygyrus | reverse complement strand
AAATTGGCCAAATTCCATCGTGCAAACTTCGTCCAAAATCGTCTAGGGGTTATTTGGGGCGCTGATTAGGAATCCGACGTCCGTTTCTGAAAAATCCGTCGACTTCAGCAGGTTACTTCCCGTTTGAGGGTTGTCGGGTCAGGATCACCAATCACCCTCAGTTATCGATATAAGCGGTCTAGTGCCGTAATCGTCCAAATGTACTTCGGCATCGTGTTCGGCACCCCGAATAGGTCCCTGACCCTACACGAATTTTGAGCAAAATCGGTGATCCTGGCCCGACCACCCTCAAACGGGAAGTAACCTGCTGAAGTCGACGGAATTTTCAAAAACGGACGTCGGATTCCTAATCAGCGCCCCAAATAACCCCTAGACTATTTTGGACGAAGTTTGCACGATGGAATTTGGCCAATTTCGAAAATACCGGTTTTCGATGACGTCATCGCCCGCGCAGCTCTGCCTAGGGCGCCCACGTCCTCGATATTGTCTAAAAAATCAATTTTTTTTTGAAATTGGTCGAGAGTGACACCATTCAATAGAGCTTGTCGTTATGAACAAAACGGTGTTACCGTGAGTGTCGGAAACCCAAATATGGGCAAGTAAGAGGGCAGGAAACTTCAACCGCCGCCCTAAAACGGCAGATGGGGCTAAGGCAGTTTAGGCAGCTGAGAAGTTCTGAGCCCGTCACCGTAAATTACCTTGAGCGCTCTGTTCGCATACGCGTTTTGAGGCCGTTAGCTCGCCGCGTCTTCTCGCAGTGGTCCACCGAAATCGGAAAAAAATACGTCACGCAAGCCTCACCTGCATATTCGCGCCGCTGTTACTTCGTCCATTCACAAGCTATATCGATGTTCTTTAGCATGCTATTAGAACGTTTTACTGGCTACAAAATCAACGCGTTGCAGCCAGATCGATTGGATCTCGACAGAGTTACTGCGCTCCGAATACGCCCTTGCGTCCTATTTGGCAAGACGAGAGTCGATGTTCTCCGCGCTTTTATTCGCCCAGATCACAGTTCTCGATACTGCTAGTAACACCGTTGAAATCAGCAGGAAAAGTTCTATCAAATGGTATCAAGCTTGGCCAATTTCGAAAACATCGATTTTCGATGACGTCATCGTCCATCTGCGACGGCCTGGAGCGGTCTCGTCCTCGATGCGAAATTGTCGAAAAATCGATGTTTCCAAAATCGGCCGAAATTGATACCATTGAATAGCGCTTTTCACGCTGAACAGAGCAGTACCATTGCGAGTGTCGAAAACTAAAATCTGGGCGTGCAAGAACTCAAGAAACACTAACCGCTATCTTCCGCCACTCTAAATTGGCAGATGGGGGTAAGGCACCTCAGGAAACTAGGGAGTTCTGAGCAAGTCATCATAAAGTACATTAATTGTACTGCTCGCCTACGCGTTTGTAGGCCGTTAGGTCTCCGTGTCTTCTTGCAGAGGTCGTCTGAATTCCGAAAAAATCGTGTAACACAAGGCTAACCTGCATATTCGCGCCCCTGTAACTTTACCTAATCATAAGCTACACCGTTCTACGTTAGCTTGCTACTACAACGTTTCACTGCCTACAAGACCCACGAGTTGCAGCCGAAACGATTCGGACCTGACAGAGTTATTGCGCTCCGAACACGGCCGCGTGTGCAATTTGCAAGCGGTGGCTCCCATTCGATTGATAGGTTCGATGACGTATGCATTGTTCACGGCGCACTCTAAAGGCTCGCTGGACAGCCTTAGAGCAATTCCTGAGTAAGGCGGCTGCAAATTTGTGATAAAACTCCCCAAACGCTCACTCTACAAGTTGTCGCGCCCACTCGATTGGTAGGTCCGATTCTGTATGCATTGTGCACGGCGCACTCTAAAGGCTCGCCGGATAGTTTTAGAGCAATTTCTGATTAGGACGACTGGAACTTTCCAATAAAACTCCCCAAACACTCGATCTACAAGCTGTCGCGCCCACTCGATTGATTCTGTCGGGCCTATATGCATTGTTCAACTCCACTGAGATTTATATACCAAAAGATAGAGCTTGAGCTGCTGAGTTCAAATATATGTTTATTTTCGCCAGTGCTCGATTTCTAAAGAAGTTATTCAAAAAGGCCGCTTTGGAGCGTTCCAAAGCGGCCTATGTTGGCCGGCGCGGCTTTTTCGGCCAGTGACCAAAAGACATGTCCGGTACTGTAGTGTCATTTCATGAGGGGTGCAGTCGGTCCGGACCCGGCTGTATTGCGCAGCATGCATCTGTGAATTGGCTCCGCCCCCTAAGATAGGCTCCGCCTCCTGGATCGCGGGTCACCACGCTGCGCCCTCAACCGGACTTGGGGACGCAGGGCATGGGGTGTTGCGCTCCCCTCCTTAGGCAGTCGGGATCCCAATGGACATAGCTGACAAAGGGCAACCGCCCATTCGCAACAATTGTCGTTGCCCCTTCAAGGCATCTCTGCTTATTAGCTCGTTGTTTCTGTGTTCAAACCTCTTCGATGGCACCCAGTACCAGGTCCTTGTTTCGAATTTCCCACCCACGTCTGTCAAATCTTCCATCCCTTCGTGGTCGGAGAATTGGTAGCAAACTAGTCCGGGAAGGATAATGTGTACTCTGACTTGTTCATCGACTGGCCACCTCTGATCATTGGGTCAAACCCAATATATTGATCAACGCCGTCTTTCACCTCCATGCTTTATGCTATTTCTATGTAGTTCTTTCTTAGTTCAACTGTTTCTAACTCCGCTCATTGAAGGTGCTAGCTTGACGAAACAATTAGTGCCTAATGTTAATAGAGACAAGGTTTTTAGATTCTTGAGACTTTGCATTGTATTTCACACATACTCTTCACTCTTCTATAACCTCATCACATTTCGATCGAAGTCGTGATGAAGACTGCCCAACTAAATTTATTCCTACATGATTTCCCTCTTTTAAACAAGTACGGGACTTTTATTTGGAATATTGGAACATTTCCTAAATTATTGCAATTTTTGGTGAAGCCTACAGAATTCCATCGCGAGAAGCCGTCTTTTGGCTCCTCTGGGTGGAACCCTTTAGAGAAGGAGCACCTTTTATAGTGGTTCAGCTAAATATGTACTTTTTCTGGGCATTTCCTATGGAGAATTGGGAGAATTGACTACCGGTCTCAATATCATTCTAGAGGATATGAGGGGGCTCATCACTCCGTCTATTCCTCCGTTGCTCCGCACAGTGAACACAGGAGAGTACCCATATCTCTACCAGCATTATTACATAATTCAATATTCGAGGGACAAGTGCTCAAAGCGCGAATCACGCGAACATGATGGCCAATAACAAGGCATCATAACAAATAACTGTTATCTATTAAGTTATCCCCCTTCATGTGCCACCTCACCGCGGTGAAGGGGTGAACATCACTTTGTGGTGGCTAACGGCACAAACGGTCACGCAGTACGCGACGCTTTGTCGTGTATGGGCAGCTCTTCTGTATCCCTGGCCAGGAACATGTGAGTAGCCAGACCACCGCTACAGCTCAAACAACTAAACCCGCGCCCCAGTCCTCCGCGCGCCGGAGGTGGACTTCTACGACGTCGGTTGCATCCACCTCCGGCGAGGGGCCATCTAATCTCGGAGTTAAACTATCAGGACGTCATTGGAATCGGACTACCGCAAACTCCCTCCCACCACGACACGGAAACTGCCTATTCGTCTGCACTTACAACTGTCGTTCGATCGCATCTGAGCAGGATCTTCGGACACTGCTTTACAGAAGCCGCAACATCAGATACGACGTTATCGCCCTGCAGGAAACGAAAGGCAGAACGGAAACCATAAGAAGGACCGACCACAACGAGCTTCTCATTATCGGAGTAAAGGTGGACAGAAAGAATATTGGCGGAGTTGGATTTCTCGTCAATTCGACAGTGCACCACTTAGTAGACTCTTATAAGATCATCAGTCCGCGAGTAGCTGTTCTTCGTCTGGAAACCAAAGATCAAGGAACCATCTCCATCATAAATAGATATGCTCCAACATCTGCGGCCACAGATGAAGAAAAGGAGGAATTCTACAAGCTGTTCGAAAGGACTGTCAACGACGAGAAAAGCTACTACAAAGTTGTCGTTGGTGACTTTAACGCTATCGTCGGTACGAATGATCACGACGGATGGAGGATAGGACCACATGGAACTTCCTCAAGGAACGAAAACGGAGAGCGCCTGATAGAATTCCTATCCGCGTGCCGTCTCTACCATGCGAATTCCATGTTTAAGAAGCCTTCAAACCGACGATGGACCTGGGAAAGCCCAAATAGAGAAACACGTTCGGAGATCGACCATGTTCTTACAAACAGACGCTGGAGTCTGTACGAAGTCTCCGTGCTACCTTCATTTGACACCGGCTCGGATCACCGTCTTGTCCGTGCGAAGCTGACTCTCAAAAAGAGGATGTTCAAGTGTGACACTCATAAACCGGCACCGGTGAGAATCCCCACATTCAAGTCTGAGGAGTTGTAATATGCAATAAAGTCGTACGATTGAAATCTTCTTGAAGATCCATCGAAAGACTACGATCTTCTCTCCAAAGGACTGTTGAAATGTGCTAGCAGCTCTTGCAAAGCCACATCACCGTCTGCTTCAAGACTCAACGCACATGCGCTTAAACTCATGGAGCAAAGAAGAGCTGTTAAACTGGATCCTAATGCTTCCCATCTGGAAAAAGTCACCATCTCGAAGGCCTGTCGAATTGCAGTGAAGGAGTACATTCAAGCCTACAGAAGATTAAAGCTGTTAGAAGCGGCTGGGAAAGGTTCAAGCATAAAGCGCTGCAAACGAGATCTCTGCGATCAGAAGGCAATAATGTCAGCCCTTGTGGATAAGGATGGAACAACGCAAACGTCTCGAAGAGCGATGGAGGCCATCGTTCAGGAATTCTACACAGATCTGTTCCGTTCTTCCATCACTGTCCCGAAATGCTTGATGCCACCAGCTGAGGAAGTACCTCCCATTCTGGAATCAGAAGTTGCTCATGCCATCAGAAGGATGAAGCCGGGCACTGCTCCCGGACCGGACGGCATTTCTGCTGATCTCCTTCGTGCGGGTGGCAGTGCCGTCTGCTCACTTCTTGCCAAGCACTTCAACCACTACCTTCGAATTGGTAGGATTCCGGACTCATGGAAGGAGTCGAAAGCAGTTTTAATCTTCAAAAAAGGTCAGCAGGAGGATATCAACAACTATCGACCCATCAGTCTTCTCTCGGTTGTGTACAAGATCTTCACCAAGATACTGCTTAACCGCATGGAGCGTTGCTTGGATGAATATCAGCCAGTGGAGCAAGCAGGGTTTCGCAAGGATTTCTCCTGCATGGAACATATTCAGACTGTCTCACAGCTCATCGAGAGGAGCCGCGAATACCACCACCCACTTGTCCTTGTCTTCGTGGATTACCGGAAAGCGTTTGACTCTGTGGATATCAACGCCGTTTTGAACGCACTTGTGCACGCTGGTATACCATCGCCCTACATCCGACTTCTCGACGAATGCTTCTCGAACACATCGACTACCATCCAGCTGTTCGATCGAAAGCTTAAAATTCCTATCGGGAAAGGAGTACGGCAGGGAGACACGATTTCTCCCAAGCTATTCACAGCGGCACTCCAGGATGCCATGAAAGACTTGAACTGGGACGATAAAGGCTACCTTGTCGACGGTAAACGGATCAGCAACCTTCGCTTCGCCGACGATATTGTTCTCATCTCTACCAGCACGGCAGAAGCCGAGGAAATGCTGAACGAGCTCAATGTGGCAGGTATGAAGATTGGATTGGACATGAATATGTCCAAGACACAATTTATGGTCAACCAGTGGTGTGACACGGGACTCGTAAGGTTAAATGGAGTCGCTCTGCAACAGGTCGATTCCTACGTCTCTCTGGGAAGAGAGCTGAACATGGATAACGACCTCGCTCCTGAAATCGCCCGCAGGAGACGCGCAGCATGGGCAGCCTTCAGTTTGAATCGCGAAGTCACCGATCAGGTCAAGGATCACGGCCTCAGGGCCTCGATATTCAACGCCTCTGTACTGCCTGCGATGTGTTATGTGACGGAAACCTGGCCCGACAACAAGACAATCGCCAGAGCAATGCAAACTACGCATCGTGCACTGGAGAGATGTCTTCTGAGGACAAGCCCTCGTCAGCAATGGCAAGAAGGCCTACGAAGCTCGGAGCTACGGGAGAAGTCGCAATTAGCAGACCCGCTGCAGTACATGAAGAAGTCCAAATATCGCTGGGCCGGACACCTGCTTCGACGAAAGGACGATAGATGGAGTCTCCGTGTCACAGAATGGTTCCCGAGAGACCATAAGAGACCACTGGGACGACCGCCAACGCGATGGGCAGACTCATTCTCAAGATCTTTCAGAGAGCGGAGTCTGCCTCACTGGATGCAAGCAAAGAGATCGAGCGGTCTGGAAGAGTTGTGATCCCCGCTGAGAAGACCTCCAGCCGACAACGGACCATCAAAGTATCAAAGTATCAAAGTAAGTATTAAGTTATCGATGTCAGTAGGTTTCATCAACTTCCGGCCAGAATCGTCTTTAGGAAATGAAGATCGAGTGATTGAGTTGGACGGTGCTCCTGAAGCAAAGCGTAGCTAGCAGGCAAAGCGACACCTAGGCCTCCAGACATTACTCATATCTTAACCTCACAAAAGCTGGCGAAACAGTGGCTTGGAGTCAATTTTTTAAACTTTTCCTGCGCTGGAAGGTTCAAGAACAGTTTACTTCAAGAGTTATGGATATTGTACTGTAATTTTTTGTAAGAACTCTTAAGTGTGCCACACTTGGGAATTCGACAACTACCATAGAACTACAGAGATAGGAACATCGTCAAACCATACACGGTTTAACTTGGGAAAAGGAGGGCAAATAAAGTTAAAGTGCGGAAACAGAGATGCCTTAAAAGAGCGACGATAGTCTTTAACCAAGTCCCTTAAGATAATGGTGAATAGCCTGCTCCGTGCAGTTGAGGCACACTCACTCTACTCTTTCGCCATGGGAAACCTACCCAAGTGACAAGCCTCCTAAGGGCAGATGCAGGGTCAGCGCAGTTAGTAACCGCGACCGCAATACCAGCTCCCATACTGCCGATGCCCGAACACCATTATTAGATGACTTGGAAGAATATGGTTGGAAACAACCAAGACATCCTCTGTTGTATAAAAGAAGCTGATCTGTGAAGTTTGAACAACAACTAGAAGAAAAATCCCGCCATGTTTTCGGAGAAGGTTGCATTTTTGATGCGCTAGTTCTCTCCAGCGCGGATCGATTCTAGACGGCCAAGAAGAAGCGATCGAGAAGGTGGAAGAATTCCGCTTCCTCGGAGGTGACCTATCTGAGGAAGGAAGTGTGGAACAGGCGGTCAGGGGACGGATAAGCGCAGCCTGGCTCAAGTGGATGGAGTCCATAGGGATCATCTGCGATCGTAGATGCTCCAGGACGCTCAAGTGAAGCTCTATAGAGCAGTTGTGAAGCCTGCCCTCCTCAGAGTACTGGGCCCTGGGTAAGGCGCAGGAGCGGCAACTGGACGCGGCGGAAATGAGGATGCTAAGGTGGGCATGTGGATGGTCCCGTCGGGACAGGCTGCGAAACGAGGATGTTAGGGCAGTGATGAAGACAGCCCCGATCCAACTGAAGATGAGGGAGCAGCGCCTGAGCTGGTATGGACACGTCCTCAGAAGACCAGAGGATCACCCCATAAGATTGGCCATAGATTTCGAAGCACCTGGAAAGCGTCCAAGAGGAGCCTCAAGGAAAAGGTGGAAGGACGTCATCAAAAAAGTCCTCGCCGAAGTCGGCGACACGGCAGATGATGCCCTTGATAGGATGAGGTGGCGACGGATCACAAGAACAGCGAACCCTGCGACTGCGCGGGACTAAACGCTCAGGAGGAGGAGAAGAAGAAGTTCTTTCCAGCGGGAATCACTAGCCTAGCACGTCTTGTGGCAGAGAGACTTCGCCTACTGCTGGACCACTAAACACAGCATCGTGGTGTTTCTTCAAGCCGAAGCACTAATTTGCACGTCCAGTTTTGCTACTTCGCATTGCGATGAGCTCGAGGATCCGAAACTTTGGTCACTGGGCAAGATGTATACTCAAACTGCAAAGTAAGCATCAACGGTGACAACGAATACAAACACCTTTAGCTGTGTGGAAGCGGTAACGCGGGAATTACCCTTACAAGTGGAAGAAACTGTTCATCCAAACTTAGCTAGCATCTGAAGTGGATATTTTACGGGGCAAGTGGTCTTATATAGATCGTTTCATAACGCGAGAAAGATAAGGAATCTGGTAGAATGCCTTGTCGTTTAGATTTAAGGCTTCAAAAATCAACTGCAAAAAGCTAATTGTGCCGTAGGATATAAATAAGAGAGACTCGATGGCGCTAGTGGAGCAGTTCAAATTAAAATGTCCTCTAAATTCGGTACTGGGTTTCATGTTCCTGCCCACTCTGAAATGACAATCGCATGCTATATGATATGTTATGGCATTGCTAGAAACCGCTGGCTGTAAGCTTTTGCGCGAAAATATTCACTGTGAAAAAGATTAGCAAGATGCGACGCACAAACGCGTTCTTGCGTCGCATCATGAGAACCTTTTTCATCATGATAACGCGTTACTGCATATCTACCTACTACTATCATATACTTGAGTCTGCGCGCCACTGACGACGAAGCATCGATAAGAAACCATGGCGTATGCCACCCGGTTGAGGGCGGCTGTCGCCCAACTGAAGTCCGGTCAACGAAATTCGGGGAGTGCTCACAAGAGGTGAGAGTTTCATGAAGCTATCAACGCCGTTCAAATTCTAATCGAGAACACAATTAGAGCACCGACTACTGCAGAGTTTTTTTCCAAGAGAAGTTTCTGGAGCTTAGTTCTGAATAGGAAGTCGCTACTTATGAGAATGCATAGACTTTTTAGTTACCATTTAATACGTATTGTGTCTTCTTTGTCAAAGAGGTTGTTAGGTGGAATATTTATTTTGGCCTGACGTTTCGACCCTGTCGTCGTCTTCGGAGGCCCAGAATTCCACCGCTGGCGAGTAGCGATTGCGCTACCACCCAAAGTTAGTCGATGACCAGTAGCGACTTTTTTTAGTTACCAACAACGAATAAAAATAAGGAAGGGGCCGCCGTAAAACACTTTAGTGGAGCAGTGCCCCACGAGCTTTGTACCACGGAGAGAAAGGAGGTGCTGAATAACGCAGAAAATCGACATGGTCGTCCACTGTGGTCACTGACTATGATCGTCCATTAAACGAACGGCATCACGCATTGGGTTCTCCAGAAGTCTCCTACTAAGCCTTTGGTTTGGTTGTCTGGCGAATGATTTATTATGGTTACAGTTATATTGCCTGCGAAGGACCGGTCTGTGCAGTACGGGATCACGCCGTGAAGCCGGCAAACGTAATACGCAGTGTTAGATGATAGAATGCTTCACTTTGACCGACCGTGACCCGACCTCTCAGCACTAGGACTGCGACAGCATGTTGAACATTAGCAATAAAAATGTATTTAGCTATTTCTTCTAAGAGAAAAATGAAGGAAAAATAATAAAGGATGGCGTTGCTCAACCGCTTCAGGATACGCCGCGCATTCTAAATACTTCTACGGGATGTCGTGGAGGCGATCTGAATGCATATTTTACCATATATGCCATATGACTTGTGAGCCGGCCGATGAACAAGCCAGTGCTCTATCCTCACCAGACAAATCCACACCAATTCACAGACCCCGGAGAGATGGAAGGCTTGATTGGCCTGCGCTTGAAATCCGAAAGAGGAACCTGAACCTAGTATCGAGTGTACGCGACAGCACTTCCCCAACTGCGCTACACGCGCCCTCCATTTACTTGTTCTACCTTAACCAATTGACCTACCATAAACCATAAACGCAACACAAGCACGTGCAAGAATTATGCAGTAGCTTAAACAAGCACGAGAAACTTACCCAAATTCGCATCCGATTGATTAGTCAGGGACCAAGTGCCAACAGAGCAGATCCTTATTTTTATATTTTTCCTATATTTTTTCCTACTGCTTTTTATCCCCTGCTTTCTCAGAAACGAAAAAATAAGAGAAAAAACAATCTTTACTTAGAAACATAATATGACTAAAAGATAGGGGCATGTTAGTGAAGATATGCAAAACTAATTGTTATAAGAGTGTCGCGTGTGGATGTAGCAGTCGAACAGACTGAGAAGCGGTGGTGTAATGGCGTAGAAGAACCTACACAGTAGGCAGCGGATGCGGGTTCGAGTCTCGCCTGGCCCAGAGATTGGATCGCAACAGAACATCGTTATAACAACGTGTTATAAGAGCTGTTCCAAACCCGAAATGCGTCGAATATTTATCTGTTGCTATTTCATGGTATCTGGTGCTGCATGAATACAGCTGCGAAATGCTTTTCAGTTCCTATCAAGGAGCCACGAATGCAGAGAAGGGGTGTTGTAGCGCAGCCGGAAGAGGCGCTGGCGGTCGCATGCACACGAGATTCCGAGAATCTTGGTTAGGGGCGCGCTCTGACAAGTCAAGCCTTTTATCTATCATGCCTCGTCGAATCCGGTACCAGACACGATTTTATCCGGCGGAGTGGCGTTCTACCCCCCGCCCTTTAAACAGAGGCGTGGCAAATGTCTGCGTCTCCACTATCTCGTAAGGCAGCCACTGTACTCTCGAGCAAGCCTAGGGGGTTGGGGTGGGCGGGCCAGGGGGACGAGGGGGTAGAACGCCCGACCCCCATTTTATCCGTCTAGGAAGGATAAAACACAACACAAAACACTTGTCCAACGGCTGGCTTGCCAAAGTCGTTGTCTAAGCAAAATACGCACTCACTTACCTCCACAGTACTCGGTGAAAGATGAAAGCGTTGCGCATCCCAAAAAGGATTCATTAACGCTTTATCGCTTGTCCTAACAAAGAACATCATTCAAAACGAGAATTTTTATTTGTCGTATTTGAACTCAAGATCATTCGCTGGTTTGCATGCACAATCCATACGCCCAATTTCAAAGATTTATTAATATAAAAGAAGGGAAGGGCACTAGGAATACGCCTAAGGGAACATCTATCTGGGAAACGACGTGGATTGCTCACCATGCCACTTGGAAAACATAGGATTGATGCGCATAACGGTAATGACTATGAGGTGAAATGCACAATTTTGGCCATTGAGGGAGATATTTCCGCGGGAGAAGAGTTAGAGGCATTCTGGATTTTCGCAAGAAATCCAGTGATGAACAACCGAAATGAGTGCCTTTCTGTGACGAGTGACTTCTTGCCATTTGTGCCTCATTGTGAACTGTAGACGACCGGTCGTGGTAGTGACGCACAGTGTGCCTCATTCGCCTCTACTGGTCAACTTACGCGGGCGAATCGGCCCCTGCGGTGGATCCAATTGGTGGGTTCGTTTCTCCCATTTGGACTCTGGTTGTGGTCGTAGGCGTAGGTCGAAAATGCTAGGGCAGTTAAGGCGCTTGGTGGGGTAGAGTACAATTCTAACCTATGCACCTCGTTCAGGCCTCCGAAGACGACGAAGTCGAAAGTCGAAACGCGTCAGGCCCTGCGAATAAAGATCCACCTAAAACCTCGTGTGGCACAGTACATACAAGCTGACAACTCACAGCAATGCCGAGGTTTCAAGAAGAGAGAAGTTTGCGATTTATTAACATGTTTCGATTTATAACATATTTAGAATATTTTGAGAACAGCAATCACAAGAATTGGAAGAAATCCAGATTGACAAGCCTTAACAATTCAAACTCACGTATGCGTTTACACCGTACCACGACAACTGCATAGTTGAAGGATCTTCCTCCATTGGAAGCTAAATTTTGCAATATTAAGACATTAGGCTACAGAGATCTCGTGCTGGGAAAAGGACTAACCATGAAAGTGAGTAGAACTAAAGCGATGAAACCTAGGAAAAAATGGATATGTCATTGAGCGGAGGATCTTACATGTAACTGGTAATTGGGTGCTTCGGAAGTTGTTGATGGCCCAACCTTTTAGACCTTGTAGAGCTATGGCTTTCATATGAGGAAGACATTACGAAGGAATGGGGGCAGGAGGAGATGACGTCGCGGAGAACGATATTCGAGCGAGAATGAAAGATGCTCTGAAGCGCGGTGGAAACGCGACCGCTCTACTCTCTGCGCTCAGAATATCGCAGCGAACAACACGTCCGTTCAGGAAGGACTTCCACTACCTGGAGGACAGAGTCAACCGCGGAGGTTGGCAGTATCACGGACTTTTCCACTGCGGCTGATCGGGATGGGACAAGATTGAGTACCGTGGAATCGAACTGCAGCTGCGTCTTGAAGCTCCATCATTGCAGAGCACTCAGTATTCGCTGCAATTGTAGAGCAGGTAAAGAAGACATGTAGAAAGGAAACAAGCACGTGGAATCGCGTCGATCCGTATGCCCTTCTCGAAAGCCTGGGAATAAATGAGAAGACTCGCCATCGTTTCATCAAGCGTATAGCATGTATTGTCTGATTGGACTTATTTACAATAGGCGACAGATACACGACTGTTCACCTTGCTTAAGGAGGAACCACTGGGCAACTGTGGAATGTGAAGCTATGGAGACAACGGTGGTGAAAGCTCGATCCAGACAGCGAGACGATGAGCGATACAGACGATTGCTTCTTTGAAAATTTTAAACCACTACGCATCTTAGGATGCGCACGCAACGTCAGCTTCGAAAGCGGTCGGCTTATTGAATACGATTTTTGCCAGTAAATTTGACCACCGTTTGCGTGCTGCTTCGAAACAGATTTCGGATTTGGATTTCGTTTTCTGTTAGCCGATCAGCCGACGCTGTTAGGACCCGAGTGTGGCAGTGGTTGTAAGGAAGATCGTGGACATAGTGAAGTTCCGAAATCCCATAACATCGTTAGGAGGAGCGCAGAGATGGATCATTTCTTCGCAGCGCCGCTAAGGATAAGGGTAGTCATCAGGGTAAGAACGAGTGTTTGGGCAGCCTATAAGCTGATGAACTCAGCAGATCCTGTTGACTGTGTCCAGCTGCTACCCAGTTGTAGTCGAGCACAGGTCTCAAGGCAGACACACGAATTTTCGCAGCAAATGCTCGAACATGATGAACTCTTACTTGTGGGTACAGTCCGTTCCTAATTCGGCTAGGCATTGGTCTTAGAGGGTGATGACTTGCAGGCCTTGTCAAATTACCTGAAGTGATGAGAGAAATTACCAGTGAAAACGCGCTAGAGCACAGACTAGCGTACGTTACTTATCGCCGACGATAAAAAACAAACGTTCGGATTCGACGAAGAAAAGAGAAGAAAGTGAAGGTTTGCTAAATATGGGGCGTTAGAGTATTCGGCGCAGAGTGCTGTCCTACACATTGGTAAAGTCTAACTGTACGCCATTCGAAAGGGGTCAGACAGTTGTTGTGATAGCGATAAGAAGTGCGACCCAAGGGCCATATTGACGAGTCATTTTCTGGGCAAGTTGTCGATAAGAGTTCTGGAAGGCGGTCGGCTTTGACTAGTCATTCTGCTGACATGCGGCAGCGGAATGTTTCACATGACGTTGTTCGTGACTGATCGTGAGAGACAAACCTTCCTTTTGGGTTAGCTCCAGCAGAACTGCCTTCAAGATGCTCTCTTCATATTACAAAATATGAATTGCTAGCAGCTAATGCTTAAGACTTTATGTGTGTGTTTCTGTGTCCGATAGTTAGTTACGATCGAGAATAACGAGTAACCTTTCAAGTTTTGAGAACAATCCGGATCAGAGATTCGAAAGGCAAATAGGATTTATTAGCAGTACATATGTGTATGAAAAGGAACATCAATTTGCGATTAGTTTCAATATTTTTTATAGGATACAGTGGCCGAAAGCGTCGAACCAGTTAATGGAATGGAGATTGCTCTTATCCCGAATGGATGTGATCTCTATTATTCTGATCATCATAACCCTAAAGCTAAGGCTCTCTACGCCTCTTATATCGCCCTCTCCTTCTATTGTCCTACAGCATTCATTTTGGGGCCTATTGAGCTATCGAAAGCAACCACCATTGAACGTATAAGAAATTTTGGAAGCCAATGAAGCAGCGGCTCAGCCGCACAGAGTGGACACATGATTGGCTGCTGCGATTACGGTAGGAGCAATGCCGCGTTCCCGTACCCCACCTCTCTCCGTTGCACGTTCCCATACCGCAACATGCACCGAAATTTTTAAGGCGAAAGCACTGACTTTTCTTGTGAGCGTATTCACACGGATTTGGCCTGAAATCTTCACAGGATCACTCTTGGCGTATCAAGCAACGATAGTGGGGTCAGCTGTTCATTTGGCTCCCTGCCTCCTTAGTTCAGAAAGTAGTTTCTTACGAGGGGGTCAACGAAGTGACCTTGGAGTTACTCAGAGCGACCTATTGAAGATTGTAGAGCACTGTCTGGGAAGGGCCATGGTGATTTCTAAATTTCCCGCGGGCTTCTGGGGCCGGACTCATCAACGAGTTACAGCAATTCACCAGAGAAATTACAGCCGAAATTCCTGATAGCGCGGCTTGTATCGCTCAACATATCGCTTGATAAACCGCGCTATCACGGATTTCGGCTTATTTTCTCTGTTAAATTGTTGCAAGTCGCTGATGAATCCGGCCCCTGGGTAGTTAAAAAATAACAGAAAACCGTAGCGCTTGGATGCGGGCTGATAAAGCAAGAGCGGCGCGTGGTACTGTTTTGTGGCGAAGAGGTGTTCCGTACACTACCCTCACAAGGGGCGGAGCAAAGAGTGCGCCGAGGACGAGATGTCCGACTCCCCGCCATCGCATGGAGGCATTGCGTTTCTAATCACTTCCCTTGACTGAAGCTCTATCTTGAAGAGATTTCGCTCTTGAGACAAGAGTCAGAGTCTTGTACACCACATTTGGAGAAAAGAACTTTTCAGCTGCAACGCCAAGGCTTCCTTGAGTACGTTGCTCAGTACTAAGGCGTCGTCCGCATTTTCCTACAAGTACAGCGAACATCTTAACGAGATATTCCTTGACAACAACGCGATCAATAAGTTCTTCAATATGAAGAGAACTCACTTGATCCTCTAAAGTGAGAGGACGGTGAGCCGGTTTTGCGAACAATTTCAGAAAGCCTTCAACATAGAGGCTACCAATTCCTAACCGGTATCACCCATAGTGGCGAGAAAGAGTCCACCTTCTCCCCTCAATTGCCTCCACAACCGAACTTGCTAAAAAATGACTTCGGAGTTCTCCATAAGATGCGCTCTCCAATCGTCTCCTATCAGCTGTTAGGTTTTTGGACGACTTCACGCCAAATAACGACGGTTTCGCGTGCCGCAAACTTGTCCAAATAGCGCGAGTAGGGCGGGAAGTAGGCGGCGAGTGGGATCATGTAGAAAACGAGCGCCACCCTCTTCTTTGTTGTGCTCAGAAAATGACCTGCAAAAGAATTGGAGCTTCAATGATAGCCAGAACATGGGGTTTGACAAACCTATAATAGAAGCGCAAAGGCGCGCTAGCGGAAGACATCCACAAAAAGTGTGGCAGCGGTTGGATGGTCGAGTGGGTAGCGCTGCGGACTTGGAGGAGGTGCTCGATTCCGAGACTCGGCCTCCTGTCGGATGTGGAACAGGTTAGTATTCGCCATATTTGTAGTATATCTCGTTGTTAGCTCATTTGCGAATATGATTGACAAGTATTGCTCTGATCCATAACCCATCAGATGAGCTGATCGCCCTTCGTTTCAGTAGAGAACCTATTTCCCGTAACTTAGACTATGTCTATTAACTGTGACCAAATCTGGATTCTTTTATGCACCTTGTGCTACTTGTCGTCCTTCTGACCACTATTTCCAACCAATCTCCCTGACTCGTAAGGCCTAGGTATACTCCTGCGTATGTGTCCGGGAATGGGCACGAATCGTGCCGGTACATCTCACCTGGCTACTCGTAACACCCCGTCCGCGGTTACGATTGGCCGGCACGACTCCTGTCCGTCCGCGGACACTCCCGCGGGAGTATACCCTTAAACACTTCAGCGGCAAGCCGCTCGCCGCTATGGTTAAGGATACGGCAGGGAAGCCGCGGGCGGCGAACGGTGGCTGCGAGCAACAATACTCACTCGCGACCGTGCGTGCGGTCGCGGTGCGGCGCTGCAGCCAGGAGCACCTCTAGCTGCGACAGGGACGCGTACGGCCTTTGTCATACCATCGCTCACCCCCGAGCGACGCCTAATGATATGCGATGGCACGTAAAAACACCCCCCTGTGCAGTCGATTGGGTCAGGCCGTCGCGATGGCGCGCGCTTACGCACCGTGCATTGAAGCCGACGGCGCGACTCCAATGCATCGTCTGCTGGCTTATTAGCTTCCAGGGGACTGAAAAGGATTACAACACATAAAGTAGTGCTGATGAGCACACGACTCAGTAGTACTGGAGACCGAGTAACCCGCGCGATGTGCGGGCAAAGAGGAAGGAATCGTGTGCTAGTCGACTGCTTCTATGTTCAGTATGCGTATGGACGCAGAAGATGCACCGTAGGCGTTATCCAGTGTAAACTGGAATGAGAAAACCTGCCGATGACATCGTCCAATGTCCGCAGGGGTTCAGAAGACGTGCTGTATTCACAAACTTACCTCAGTGCGACATGAATAATCGGCTATAGTTTCTACTGTAACCAGCCCAAATTTCAAAAACGGATGTCAGATTTGGGGTCAGCACCCTAAATAGCTCCCCCCTAGGCGAAGTTTGGGCGAAAAATTTTCTCGACTTCTCCTAGACCTTTGGAGTCCTGAAAGTACTATAGTGCCATTTTGTTTGTTATTTAGTTTTGTTGTGTTCGTGTTTCGATCCGTCTTGGATGTCATCAGAGATGAGCTTACAGCGCTGTTCGACTTCTTCATTAACGCGCTACTGCGATTAGCTGAAAGCCGCAGCTCTGCCAGCGCTGCGAACTCACCATAAACATAACACAAATACAGATATTCCTATTCCTTCTACATTTGCTAATTTTTTGGGACAGTAAGAATCGGCGCAATTCAGAGCATGCAGATTCTTTTAGTGGTCATTAAGATTAACTCTGAGCGAAAGCAACTGCTTAAATCCGACATTTTGGACCAAACTCATGGAATAACAACGTCGAAATGGATGCGAATCCTTTGAAAAAATGGATTCTAGGAGAGCTTAACGAGCAAAACTAACTGTGCGACGCACATATTCAGTAAGCAACTGAATTTCACAACCACGGATCGTAATAACAAATCCGAAGTGCCTTTCCTTAGCGTTTACCGCGAAATACGGTTTGTCAAGTACGCCGAACGCCTGATCTCGGATTACTTTCAGGGGGCACTGTTCTGAAGTAATCTATATTTCTGTTCCCCTCGAAGCTGGCACGCTAGTGGACGATCCCGCGCCGTCGGCTCCACTACACGGTGCGCAAGCGCGCGCCATCGCGAAGGCCTGACCCAATCGATTGCACGGGGGGTGTTTTTAGGTGCCATCGTGATATGCTCCCATATCGATTCCATCGCGCCGTCCGATCGATATGGGAGCATATCATTAGGCTTCGCTCGGGATGAGCGATGGTATGACAAAGGCCTTCGAGTTACACGATGCTGTTGCAGTGCTAGAGCGCGAAGGTACGTACCAACTTAACGGGTGAACCGTTTCGCGTAGGCAAAAGAAGAGGAACAGTGGAATGCGACGCAGTCATTATGGGACGAGATATATAATGTCTTTCAAGCATAATAAGTATTTGAAGAGGGTTTCTTAACTGACTGCTCAGGAATAGTATGGGACCTAAACTACGTGAGAGAACTAAACTGGTGACAAATAGTTGTAGAGACAAAAGAGGATTCACTTGAAGAGAGCTCATAGTGTTTTGTCTACAGAGAGGCCAACTTTTATGCGAGAGGTTCTATAGGCTGCCTACTCAATTACAATGTCTACTGATATTCTTTTACCGTCATCGGATTCATTTTAGTTTCATGGTGTACATTTGACCTTCCGTGGGTTTTTGGTGATGTTCCAAAATCCTCCACGGGTTGTATTTACACTGGTATTTGGACCCGTAAGTTTAACCCTTCTAGTTTATCCTCAGGAATCGCTAGATTGTGAAACTTTTGTCAGTTTCCGAGCTGTTGTTTTGATATCTTCAGTTGAATATTTTATGCACTTCAGAACTTTGAACCAGTGAGAAGAAAAGAAGGGTGCAAGTAGATTGTCATAAATTGAAAAGTATTGAAGTTTCGCAAATAAGATATCAAATTCAATTTTTGAAGGCTCACTTATACACTCGGCTTCTGAACACACGATATACTTCACTAAACTTCACATAATATACTTTTCATTGCAGGCAACACTCAAAATGTACTATTTCCACTCTTTAAAAGAATGTTCTAATCTAATAATGATTGAATATTTTCCCGCCAATTTTGAACTTTAAACCCAAGTTTTGTCCGTCTAAAACCTCTAATCATTAGCTCATTACTTACATTGTCTGCTTGGATCTTACTCGTCATTTATCTTTCACTAAGTTTCCCTCCCCACTATATTACGTGCCTTAATACACTCAATTGAGCATCACTAGCATTCTATCACTTTGAACCACTCTACAAGACGAAGTTTCGCCATTCTACCGTTTTATACACCCACGTTTTGCCCACCAGCGCATTCTTCTACAGGCATTCTCGCGCTCCAACTGGCCTAGCCTCAGAACGTTAGCGCAAAACTCGTCCTATCCGCCGCGGGAGCAGTGAGGACTCCGCCCGGGGCGACGCGCGCGCGACCACACGCATCAAAATGAGTGTCGCTGCCGCCCCGGCGAACGGTAGCGGCGAGCGGCGGCGCCGCTGGTGTGGCAGCGGCATTAATAATTCACATCACGGCTGCCGCCGCCGCTGATTTCGGGCCGATTCGGCTCCGACAGAGACTGTCTGCGCTTCTAGGCTTTCGCGGCGGGGATCTAGAGTGACCCATCGTTCTCGCCGCGCGCCACCCGACGGTTGCTGCAAAAGTGTTTGGGGCCTTAATGTGGCTCTTATATTCCCGCCGCGGCGCGGCGCGTCAAATTGCCAAGCCACGCGACTGGCTCCGCCACACTCCGAATTTGACGCGCCGCTGCGCGATTGCAGTTAAAAAGGGAAGCGTCAGTATCGGCGGCGACCAGCTTCTGTGCACTACTGAGTGAGCGCCATGGATGACGGTGAAGACGCTCCATGAGTCATTCTCCTTCATTTACTGCATGATCGTGATGCAAGAACACCTCTGAAACTCGAAAAATAATAAGGCAACAAAATATTTGGAACCGCTTTTTGGATTAGACATATGTTATACTTCGGCGCTGCGACACGTCACCGACGTCGCCGACGTCGCCACATACGCATCGTCGACGTCGGCGATTCAGTGTCATCATTTGGTAACCAGTCTGCCAATAGAAACGCTAGGTGATCACATCTGCCTCGAATTTGCACACATTTTGTGTTTTTCCTAATGTTTCAAGACTTGATGATGATTTTTGTTCTGTATGAACGGCAGTCTGCTCAAACATTGTTAATCTGTCGAATTTTCTCTTACTAACCAAATTTGGATTTTAGAAGGAGTGTGATCTCACTTATCAGAAACAATACCAAATGAATTTAGAATTAACTGCCATGTACTACTACAAAAAAAACTACCCCGCTACGGTCGTAACGGGTATTTATGTCCGCCATAAGCAGGGCGTAGCCCTGGCACAACTGCTATAATTCGCCTATAGCAGGCTATCGGACCGACGACCTACAGGCATACCCAGAGTCACTGCCCGCGATACGCCGCGGGGTATGCGCCATTGGTCAACAGCCTTTTCCGCCGCCCATTAGCTGCAGTTATGCTGATTAACCCATTCAGCTTTAATGTTGCTACACCACTCCCCAGAGTCAGTCTCGGAAAATGGGGCTGCTGCTCACATTTAAGTTGTGCAATCACTAAACTCGCATGCCGCGTGTCTTTCACGTCATTGTCAAGTTCTGAACATCTAAAGAAAGCACATCATAGGTCAATGTGGCCAAGTAGCAACAAGATTGTAAGCATTCAGTCCTTGCACAATCAATCAAGTCTAAAATGTAAGGTTTTAGACGGGCGCATGGGGCGATCTGGGCAATTTACAAGCTTGATAAAACTCGTTACCCTGTGTTTTGATGTGAGTCTCAAACGTCTTCAAAGGCTTCATTAGCAGCAATTTAGAACCTTTCAAATAGTTTTTGCATTTTAAAGGATACCCTGCATTTTTCGCAAGCTGTAGTGTGCTTTTAACTTTTAAACACTAAACGAAGCCCAAATCAATCGATATGGTCACTTTGTGAGGAGATTATAACAAGTGTTCAAGCGAAAAACTATCATTCGAGTTCAAAATGTAAGAATTCAGACGAGTGCATGGTGCAATCCAAACCGCTAATATGTCAAAAGAGTAAATGTTGATAAGCATGAGGTCGTAACTGTATACATACGAAGGTTTTTAAAATATGCTGGAAGACGAGTTGAATGAAAAGATGCGCAGTTAAGCAAGTAAAAGTAAGTAAAGAGTACAATTTTCGCCATTGCTGTCCACAAGACGGGCGTCTTTGCACTTTTGATTTCGTAATTCGAGGTCCGCCGAGGATGATGACAGTGGGGAACGAAGAACCCACCCACAAACAAAATACTCCCCGGAGCGCATTTTCTGCCACCCTTGGATGAGGTCGGCGACGGCCCGTCGCCGACGTCGGCGGCGGAAGTATAACACCCTCTGCTAAGCTCTCGGCGTCGCCAAAGTATAACATAGGCCATAGTCCAGAGATGGCGACCCACTGTCGCCTTCCTTTATAAAACTCAGCGATTCATCCACTTTCAAAATGAAAAAGTTGAACACGATTACCAGGGATGTGCGGAAATTTTTCAGGAAAAAGCAGAAGGCGAAAGACGGAACGGAAACGCTCAAAAATGGTCGGAAACCGGAATACGAAACGCGGAAACGGAAATGACCCATTTTCGCCATCTTTTCTGAAGTGCACTGAAACGGCGTCAGAAGCGGCTTCCATTGCATTTTTTCTTGCTCAGAACTTTGCGAGCAGCGAAATCTTCAACAGGTTAATGCTCATCCTCGTCATAACATAAAATAGCGAAGCAAGAATTTATAATAATGCTACGATAACATTTTAGTTGTGGCTAGAGCAGTAAACAAAACAAATTCAAGTCTTATCTCACAATTCCTCACTATTTCATCATGCAATATCACCGCTGTTTCCATATCTAGTTCCTGCGAATGAAGTATAAAACTAGAGCAGCCAAATAGATTATTTTGCAACCTGGAAAGAGATTCCTCTCATTTTTAGAAACCTGTGGCATCACGAACGAAGTGGTGACTGCACAGATGTCTGCATACTCAACATTAGCAGTTACATTGGAATCACCAAAAGTAGCACTCAGAATTCATTTTGGGATCTAAGATGGAGAACCTCCAAAATTGAATTTTCACCTTTCATCAGGAATACTGGTGTAATCTTGAAGCAGACAAGCGCATGACACAACCTCCACTGAACCTTTTGTTTCATGATGCTGCGCTATATGCTTACAAAATTTTTGTAGCTATTTGTGACTAGTGGGAAAAGAATTGTATAATCATTCAAATGTTGAGTGCATTTTCCTAACATACAATGCAGGCATAGCCTTTGCTGGCACATTAGTTTTGCCCTGTACTCAGCCGTTGCCATTTTAAGTGCTTTTTTTTGATAGTCTAACTTCAAGAACATTAATACTGGAGTTGTCGAACAGATTTCTCTAACAATTATACGAAGGAGAACTCTTTTTAATTAATTTTTCATCTTTTTAATTTATAAGCTCTTTTTTAATTTATTGTGTTCAATAGAAAACCTGTGTTGAACAGTGCCCATTTCCGTTTCCGCCTTCCGGTCAAAAAAGAGGCGGAACACGGAACGGAACCGAAGAGCTCAAAACGGCCGGAAACCTGAATTCGGAACGCGGAAACGGAAATTCCGCACATCCCTGACGATTACATACGCTGCTGCATTCCGCACATCCCTGACGATTACATACGCTGCTGCAAATGAAAGACATCGGGGCTTGTTTTGACTAGAGTAAGCCTGCTAGCGATACAGACCTATGTGATCAAACGAGTTTGAGGGCGCTCACCGAGCGACAGGACTTCCCCGAAGCACACATGAAGCTAGTGTGGATTGCATTATGGATTTGAAGGAGGAGAACAGGAAAGAAAACCCGCGTATCAAGGAGCTTCTGGAGGAGAACAGGGAGGCGAACAAATGCATTCAAGAGTTACTTGAAAAAATCAGCAAACTTAGGAAGGAAAATGTTTCATTATGTCACTCTGTTGCTTCTCAGGATTCGTCCAATTTAAACTCATCTCTAACTGAATTTTCATCTGTAGAGCCAGCTGGACCTTAAAAGGCCAATTGTTGTATCCCATCTTCCTGAGAATCGCAATAATAACTTTATCGATCAGCTGTTTTGGGACCATAGCTCTGTTGCGAGAATTCTAGTTTTCCGTGGTGTCGGTTGATTGACCTTTATTTTCGCCGAAAATACAGGAGTGGCGAGGTGTAGAATAGCTTAGAAGAAGTGTCTATCTTGCTTTCGAGGGTGGGAAGCTTGTCGTTTACCTCTTGAAGGGAGAAGATTTGAGGCCGTTCAAGGTCAGACGAGTAGAAATGTCGAAGGTGTCCGGATGCAGCGCCGCGTCGGGACCTGTTGCAGGTGCGTCTTCTTTGGATGACGCGGAAGAGGGCGCCGACTGCATGGACATGCTTTGACGAGGGTGCTTCATGAACTCTTTTTGAATGAAAGGAAGAACGGGGCGTGACAGTTTTCCTTCTCCATGGAAAGAGTTGATTGACTGTGATGCTGTCCATGTGAGTCACTGACTGTTCCTCTGAGGGCAGGCTCTGAAAAGGCCCCCAAGACATGCAGTGCGTAAAAGCATTTTAATAATTGCTGCGGCTATTCTTATGAAGGCTACGACAACGGTAGGCCCAAAAGCATAGATCAAAAGTGCGATCACTGCGAAGACTGCCACAACAGCTAATGTAGTTTTCCAATGTGTTACAATGACGAATATGAGCAGACCGATATTTGGAATGGAGATACGGCCCAACAAGCTTTCCTCCTTCTTTTTGCTTTCTCCATCGAAAATTTCTTCGTCCGTCACACTGCTGTGATAGGGTAGGGTTCCAGCCAGGATTATGTCGTGGCTACTTGCTCCACATTGATACCAGCGCTCTTGGACGTGGGCATGACTGAATTCAAGCTTGAGAAGGTTCGCTTCGCTTTGCTTTGAAAAGCTTATGAGAAATGATTGACTTGGGCAGTCAAGTGCCGATTCTCGAGTTTTCTCGGAAAGGCAATGGTCAACGACCTTTGTTTGCTGCCTCTGCGCAGCTGCAGCAGCCTGTGACGCTCGTTGCATGCACGGAGCAAGGAGGATCTACGGCAAGCAAGGTGATTTGTATTTCTTTTTTCGATGTAAGGAGCAGTGTTAGCACTGCTTCGTGTGAGTTGAGAAAAACTGTTTCTTCAGCTGTAATGTTGTAATGTGGCGCAATAAGAGACAGCACGGAAGTGGTGTTCTCGAGTTTTTCGAAAGAACTTTGAGGACAAAGGCACTGCACTGCTTCTGTACTACTTGACCAGGCGCTGACTACCTTGTTTTTGCACAAGTTGAAGCTGCTCTAGCAACTTCTTCATTGGGACACTCGACTGCAACTTTGAAGTCATCGTCTAGAATCACATTCGCTTTTTGTGATTCCGCGAATCTCTTGTTGGCAGCAGTCAGGAGGATGTGCTGCAAGGAAATGACTATCATGCTCCATCCCGTCACGTTCGCTCAGACATACGGATGAAGCTGGAGAGAGTTTGTCGTCGTTGCATCAGATGGAATGAACTGTATTTCTGCGTGAACTTAGGGATTCTATGAGGAACACCAGAATACGTGATATGTATTGTCATCGTGTGGCACTGAGCGTCGCGATAGAACAGTCACCCCTATGATGGAAAACCTATACACCCACACGCGATGCCACCGCATGTTGTGGTGTACTTAAAGTAGCCGGGGTATTTTTCTGCTTCGCTCAGTTCAGGAACACTGTCATTCGACTGCAGTGCCGAACATGCATCACCAAAGCAGGATCCCATGTAGAGACATCTTCTCTCATGAAACACTGCTGATAAGGTGCCTCTGGTGTAAAAGAGCGTTTCTTTGTTGCAGACCTGTCGTGTTCGCTTAAGAACAACTTGCAGTTTCCGTTGGTTTGGTTTTGATACTTCAAGAAACGCACACCTTCCTATAGAGTTTGTTGAATGAAAACTGGTGTTCGTACTTAATCGTGCACATGTTTGAGTCGTTACAGATGAATTCTCTGCTATGACGCATGCATGACTCTTGGCAAGCGCGTACTTCTGCTGGGTCTATTGCTAACATAACTAGTGCAACCGAGACAAACGTTGATGGTCTCGATGGCCTCATGTTCACAAGAACGTGAGCTGTTGGTCTATGATTGCTCGACCTTGGGGGATAAATAGCTTTTCGCTTCGCAGGAATTTTCTTGACAACCGCACTGCAAATCACAATGAGAAGTGCGGTTACTACTATGAAGCAGACTGCTGTGAAAATGGCTTCGAAAGGCCAGCAATGAGGATTCCTTAGAAGCGCTAGTGAGAAGAATGTCTTGTCCTCACAAAAGTTGCGACGTGGGCAAATAACACCATTTTGTGCACCGCGTTCAGCATGACTTTGAAGTGTAATGTTCACGTGCTTACCGTGAGCCGACGGTGGTATTACAAAAGTCACACGTTCGATTTTTGCCCTGTTGCGACAGGCTTCATTGAATCACAGAGTATACAAATCTGAAGGTGGTTTTATGACTGCTTTTACCTCCAAGCAGAGTACATGCGATGTGTTGCTTATGCGAATCAGCGTGAGGGGAGAAGTGGGTATAAGAGGCTCTTCGCTACAGCATTGAAAATGGTGACAACTCGACAGACTTGAGTATTTGTCTGTCTGTGTCATGTTTTTCGTAGTACTTTACGTTCTCTTTCGCTTTTCCCGGAGGAAGAACTCTCCGCTCTTTTGATAGTTCCTTATCTTGTACAAACCAGTCTTTCTTGTAGTGTTTTCCACTTATACTGCTCCGAATTTCGAGAAGAATAACTTTGGAAATAGGGCACTGAACAGTACTTCCTGATGGAGTGACACTTTTTGTTGAGATCGCGCTAAATGCCTTTGCTGTTTTGGGACTGCTTTGTGTAGACCACGCAACTCAATCAAGTACTCTTTGTGCCACCTGTTCCAGAACCAGTTGGCTATTTCTGCAAATTGCAGGGCTTCTTTCGCCTACTTGAGCGTGCTGATAACAAGGTCGTTGTAAGTTGGATCATCTCACTCTTCTCTGTTTCTGTTTCCGGCAGAGCAAATTTTAGGTTACCTTGCAGGAAATCAACCGGTCGCTGAGGGATCGATGATACGTCCTGAGGATCAAGTACCGTCGGCGGTCGTGTATTAACTACACCTTCCATGCATGCTAGCACTGTCGAGAACTTGCTGTAGGACAATTTTCTGCGACCAATTGTCTTAATTAAGCATCTTTTCACGATTCCCACAAGTTGTTCCCATAACTCCACCCATCCACGGAGATGCAGAGGGATTGAATGTCCACTTGATGAATTTTGTTGTTGAGTAGGACAATTTCTGCTCTTTTGGCTTTTTTGGAACAACGTGTCTATTACCTTTGCTCCTAGCACGAAGTTAGTTCTTATGACTTATGAAGTGCAGGAACCTATCTAGGAAAGCTGATGCGGAAAGGCTGTTCACAAGTTCCAGGTAGACTGCCTGGGTAGTAAGACACGTCTAAAGGGCAATGTAGACTTTTAGTTGGTATCAGTCAAGAATGGGCCCAGGTAGTCGCATCCCACGATTTGAAAAGCGTTCGAGGTGATCAGGTCCTTTGGCAGTGGAGCCATATCTGGCTGTGCGAAGGGTAAACCTTGTTCTTTCTTGCACAACGTGCATTTGCTGAGGATTGAAGGTCGTGGTACCCAGAAGCGCATTCTTAGCAACGACAGTGTGTGCTGTCGTCCACAATGCATATTCGTGTAGTGTATCTCGTTCGCTATGAGCCGTACGAGATCGGAGTCGTTCGGAATGTAGATGGGTTCTTTTGTGTCACATGGAAAGGCGGCGTTAGTTAGCCTTGATTTGACTCTGATCAGATAGTTTTCATCTTGGACTATCCTCTTGTCTTTGTGTTTTGAATGAAGATTATTGACGTCGATGTGTTCTACTTCTTTGCGGAGTATTATGATTTCGCTCAGCTTCAACTCATCGAAGTGATTTCCTTCTCCGGATCGAATCTTTGGACTATCACAGTGCTGATGCACTTGTCTCTGCGCAAATTCACCAAAAAAAAATCCAGCGAGAGTGCTTTCATGGCACGGGCGAGGGCGCTTTAGCGCTGGCGTGTAGCAGCGGAAGCGTGCCAACCTGATCACGTCATCCGACCTCACCTGCGGCAGCTTGATTGCGGCTGCGCATATGTTTGCGCCTCCTTTTTGCGCTGAACTTTCTTCGTGCTCCAGCAATGGGTCACTGTTGAGCAGGGATGTGCGAAAATTTTTCTGGAAAAAGCGGAAGACGAAAGACGGAACGGAAACGCTCAAGAATGGCCGAAAACCGAAATACGAAACGCAGAAACGGAAATGACATATGTTCGCCATTTTATCAAAAATTGCATCTGAAACGGCGTCAGAAGCGGCTTCTATTGCACCTTTTCTTGCTCAGAACTTTGCGAGCAGCCGAATCTTCACCAGATGAATGTTCGTCCTCATCATAACATAACATAACGAAGCATGAATTTATAATATTGCAATGATAACCTTTTAGCTAGGGCTGAGCAATAAACGAAAACAAATTCAGGTGCTTCTTTCACTATTTCTCACTATTTCAGCATGCTGTCTTCCCATATCTAGTTCCTGCAACGGACTTTTCACTGACTTTTTTGATGCCGATATTTTTGAACGGTAAACTTAATCGACTTAATCACTTGAGGTTACTAACAGACCCGCATTTGAAAAAAATTGACTCGGGTGAAGTCTAAAACTGGAGTAGCCACCATAGTTGTGCTTTTTCGAAATTTTATCGAACGAATGAACGATCGAATTTATTCGACGTCAAAAATTTCCGATCGAATGATCGAGCGAATTTATTCGATGTCGAAAATTTCCGAACGAGTGAAACTCGATGTCGAAAATTTCCAAACGAACGAACGATCGAATTGATTCGACGTCGAAGATTTTCGAACAAATGAAGGATCGAATTTATTCGACGTCGAGACTTTTCGAACGAATGAACGATCGAATTTATTCGACGTCGAGATTTTTCGAACGAATGAACGATCGAATTTATTCGATGTCGAAAATTTTTGAATGATCGAATAGTCGAATAATTTGTTCGAATGAAAGAATCCTACTATATACAAAAGAGTACTGCGCGTGTGTTTCCGTACTTCAGTCCGTCCGTCACACTGGCGTATTGGCGATACTCAACAATTGATAGCGATCGACAGCGGCCCGAAGCATCAGCTCTGGGGCAATCGAGGTCCCCGAACACGAATCTGAAGTTCGTTTATGGAGTATGGATCGCCACCAATCGATATGGATAAAATTACCGATTTTTTGTTGATGTCGTTCAAGGGGCCTGAAGCATCAGCCCTGGGGCAATCGAGGTCGCTGAACACGAATTTGAAGTTCGTTTATGGAGTATGGATCGCCACCAATCGATATGGATAAAATTATCGATTTTTTGTTGATGTCGTTTAAGGGGTCCGAAGCATCAGTCCTGGGGCAATCGAGGTCGCTGAACACGAATCTAAAGTTCGTTTTTGGAGTATGGGTCGCCATCAATCGGCATGGATCAAATTATCGATTTTTCGTTGATGTCGTTCAAGGGGCCCGAAGCATCAGCCCTGGGGCAATCGAGGTCGCTGAACACGAATCTGAAGTTCGTTTTTCGAGTATGGATCGCCACCAATCGATATGGATCAAAATATCGATTTTTTTGATCTCTAGTTTAACATGATTATACTAAGATTTACTACTTCTTCATAAAAACAACAGATCTTCGGAATCATATTCACGAACACAACAACTGCTTTACGTGAAAGCTAATAAAGGTTTATTATTTACTAAAGAATTACTACTTCTTCATAAAAACAACAGATCTTCGGAATCATATTCACGAACACAACAACTGCTTCACGTGAAAGCTAATATCTAATATTATCTAATATCCTCGAGTACTCTTTAGTGTTTCTTCATAAGGTTATTTGCAATCCATGATTGAAGGTCGAACTACAAAAATGTCTGTCTTTGAAAAAAAAAGCTCACGGAAGCCCGTTTTCAACTAGAGTAAACTTGAGACTTAAAAGTGTTAGTAGTATTACAACGTGAAGTACTACAAGGAATACTGGTGGAGGTCTAGAGCGAATCCCTCGCTCTAGACCTCTACCAGTATTCCTCCTAGTACTTAACGTTGCGTCAATTTCGCTGTCGGAGTCGTCAGACTCCAACTCGGGGTGCTCCTCGAGTTCACTTTCCGACGAGGTGATGGTTCCAATTCTCGTTCGTGCTCCTCTTTCTCCTCGAAACTCACGTACCTTCGCATTTCCGCTGCAGATCATGATTTGCAGTCTTTGAAGGTTTCCAAGCAATCGTTTATTGATTTCGGCAAATATTTGACTCTAAACCTACCTCCCCAAATCCTTATTTTCGTTTGCCTTTGTCATCAGCAGTAGTCGCGCGTTTTCACCACTTAATCGGCCTCGACGTTTGTGACCGTAGATCACATCAGCCAAACTAAACGATCGTTCATTATCCTGATGCTTTTGCAATCAAACTAAACACCTTCCAAGCCAGAACGAGCTTCCATTAAATTAGGCTCTCCGGGGTCTCTCTACAATATGTTTTGTTCAAGAAAAATCTGGTAAGACTTTTGTTGAATTTCATGATTGCTGCCGTTCTGCTTAAAGCGCAGAAAGGCAGCAAACATTTAATGCATTGAAATAAAGGCCGCGCCATGCACTTGATTATATAGTCACGATTTTTATTTGATTGATAGCAAAAATTATGCTTTCGTGGAGTTGCACAGACTGAAGCGGTACCACAAGAACAGTTATTAAAAAAACACATATCCTCAAATGGTTTTTTTAAAGTAAGTAGTGTTTACACTATCAGTCAAATGAAAATCGCGCCGATCCATTCACGTGCATGGCGCAACCCCTTTTCCTTTTCCCCCAAGCAAATTTTAGTTCAAAAATTAAAACAAGTGTGTCCACTAATCGGGGAACATGAGCTAATAACATTCAAAAAAGTCATACTAAATTTTCCTTGAACAGGGTCGGAGAGTCTCAGAAGTTAGGGAAAGGTCGAAAAAAAAACTGCCCAAACTTCGCTCAAGGGGGTTATCTGGAGCGCTGATCACGTACCTAACATTCGTTTTTGAAATTTCGGCCGATTGCAGATGGTGTCTAAACTTGATTTGTAAGTACGGGTGACAAAGACTGTCGAGGTCTCAGATTTCGGCCAAACTTCGGCTAAGGGGGTTATTTAAGGTGCTGATCACGAATAAAATATCTATTTTTAGTACAATGCTGGAGTAAGTAGTTACGGGTACGGAACGCTTCAGAATATCTGAAGAGGTATCCTACTTTTCGGTGGTCATGACCTTAGTTACCCGTACCTATCGTAACATAACGAACTTCAGCGTAATGCGGAAAAAGGATGTCAGATTCGTGATCATAACCCCAAGTAACCCGCCTCCCCTGTACGAGGTTTGGGCTAAAAAAATCGACCTTTCTTCGACCGCAGGAGTCCTGAAAGTACAATAGTGCAGACTAAAACGAAGACAGCTAAAAAGCCCAATCTGAACAATCTTTCACAATCTACGGCGCTTGCGGGTATAACCAAGTATTTAGCTGCTTCTTGACGAAGGAGAGGAAACTCGTGTGCATGCTGAGACCACCATTTGTATGGATCGTCGTTCTCGTTGGGACGCTCTCTTCTTCACAGCATGGGATGTCGCCGAAGCTCATTCTGGAAGGCAAAGGTTCGATGAGAAAGCAGATTAAGTGAGCCGAAGGTTCAAGTCACGAGGGCGGGTGCAATCTCGTACTGACTGAAAACTTAAGAGATTGGTGTGGTCCCGCACATTGATTAGAGGCGGTATCAGTAGTATCAGTAATAAGTAATGTTAGACACGTGGTGCACCCCCGCTCTACGCGACTTGTAACAAATAGAAAGACGAAGTTGGACCAACCAAAGCTTCATCCACTCCCCTCGAGACATCGCTTTCTTCTTCAACTTCGTTTTCTTTTTCGAAGAGTGGTTGCCAAAAGCAGTTCCTACTGTCCTGACTACTTTTTTTGATCCATCTCCCTGCGACTCTTTTTCAAAAGCGCTGTCATTTGAAGTTACTAAAGCGAATAAATCATTATAGTCAAGTTGCCAAACGACGCCAACTTACGTTTTCGGTCCACAATTTTCTGTGCAATCTTCCACCAGTCGTCGTGGGCGAGGACGGATTCGAGGAAGGCGAAGCGCGGATCGAGGAGTGTGGACATCCTAACAATCTCATTAGCAAACCACGCAGCGAAATGTTTTGTGGTTTCAGCTAATAGAAGTTCTCCAAATTTCCTCATGTTCGATCGCGACTGCGATAATGTCCTAAAATATGTATATGTTGCTTTAATGATATTGTTTTTAAAGCCAAACTCTGAGTGGCGTACATCTCAGTTCTCGCTAATAATAGTTTTCCACCGGCTAAGATGAGGGAGCAAGTTTAATTGGATGCGCACACCTATAAATATATTGGACATCAGTTTCTTTCCCACGTAGTTATTTGAAATCCATCCACTTATTAGTTTTTGCCGCTGTGTAACCACCGCAGCGACGCCAGCGAAACGTAAACACAGTTTTTCTGTGATTTTCAAAAAAAAAAATTGGGTCAAGTACAATTTTCGTTAGTGCATAATACGGCTCCAGAAATGTCCTAAGCGATTTCAATCCTCTAACGTCATCATCGTCAAACACATCGGTTGTGCATTGCTCCATAACTTTTTCAAATGCGGGCAGCTGAAATAGGAGCCGGTGAGGCACTGCGTGTCTTGTCATGTTGAAAATAGTGATAAATGTACTAACCGTTGTCAATATGTCGCAAATCATTGTATATGTCGGAACCCATCTGGTTCTGCATTCCGTAGACGGTGCTATTTCCTCCAATTGAAACTCTTTAAGAAAGCTGCAAAACCTCGGATCGTATTCGGCACATAGTATAACTCTCACAGCTTGCTTCCCACCTGAGGAACAATCTTTTTACAGCTGTGCTTTTATTCATCTTGGACGTCACATTGCGACATTTTTGAAGAACCGACTCGACGTATTCGTGCTTCAACGCTTTTACCACAGATAAGATAATGACATGAGCGGAACATTGCAAGCTGAAATGACCCGTCATGTCAACTACGTTCAAACATGTTTTTCGTTGAACTCACTACTTGAGTCCAGCGTCAGATGCAGTTTTCTTCATGTTGAACGCTCCGTCAGCGACCATCGCCGATATGCATTCCTCATTAACTTCCAGCCTTCTGAGACATTGTAGGAGCTTTTCCTTAATAAGCTCGGCAGTATGACCGAAAGCTTGTTCTTAGTACATCGGTACATAGTGGGACAGAAAACTAATAGTTACCTTGAGAGGCCCAATGGAACGCAGTCTAGAATGGCCGAAGTCCTGATCAGGGTCAAGCGTGGGGTTATTTTTGCCAGTTTACGACCCCTTCCCTCTAGACGAGGCCGCAGTACGACCCCCCTTCGATTCCCGAAACTGAAGCTTGACCCTGGTCCTGATATGTGATGTAGGGCACATAGTATGCCCTGTAATCGCCAAGAATTCCGTGCCGGAGTTGAACGAACTCCAGCAGTCCATTGTGATTGCGAAGAAGTTCGGATCAGCGAATAAATTTCTATTCGCTTCATCAATGTCGTCCACATTGCTCTTTAGAATGCTGAGAATTGTTCGTCTCGTTGGCGGTTTATAGGCGGGTTTCAACGAGGTAACGAACTTTTTGAAGCTTGCGGTTGACACAACTCGCAACGGGAGGGAGCAATCTGCTATTAGCACGGCAAAGTTGCGATGGACCGATCTTTTTGATTGCGAGTTCATTACTCGGTGGAAGGATTGCGTCAAGGTCGTTTAAACTTTCGTAGCCTAGCAGGCGTTCCTTTTTCAGAATTTCGTGCGTTCTGCACGACAGGCCTGTGCTCCTTTTCCAAGTGATGCAAAAGATTCGTAGTTGTCCTCGACAACGGTATCTTCATCCGTCTCTTGCATATCTTGCACTGAGCAACACGCAATCCATTCTCATCGACATCCTTACTGAAGAAATCCCATACAACACTCGATCCTCGCATTTTTTGTACTCTGAAATGCTGAGGAATACTCTTCATTTCATGGCGCGTCACATCCTGGAACCTTGCATTTCAGACTCGATTGATTGTGCATGGGCTGAATGCTTGTTAGAACCTTGCTACTGCTTGAATAACCCTAAAATTCTTATTACGCTGAAATTATGGCGATTAATCTCTCCATTCAGCTTGAATGTTGCTGCATCACTCCACAGAATCCGTCTTGGAAAATGTGGCTCCTGCTCACATTTAAATTGTGCAATCAATAAACTCGCATATCACTTGTCTTTTACGGCAACATTTAATTCTTTCCTCGTAACGTGTTTCTTTGAATGAACGAAGCTGCTTGCGAACCTCGGCCCATGTCAAAGCCACACGAAGGAAAAACTTATAAAGAGATACAAATATCTCCTAGAAGGCCGAAAAAATAGGAGACAATCCTCCAGGGCCTTTGTCATACCATCGCTCACCCCGAGCGACGCCTAATGATATGCACCCATATCGATCCCGTCGCGCCGCCCGGTCGATATGGGAGCATATCATTAGGCGTCGCTCGGGGTGAGCGATGGTATGACAAAGGCCCAAGAGAGTACATACGACTCCACCCACTCCCTCCACTAGCTTTACCTGGCATTTGCACTGCATTTTTCAGGCCCGAAGGATACATGAGTTAGCTAAAATCTTCGAGTACTGTATCACCTGTATCACCTGTCGTTCCGTTAATCATCGAATTGCTCGGGCGGGTGCCAGCAGCGTCTCCATTCGTCCCTGTCGCGTGCCAGAGTGGTCCAATGGATCCTCCTCGCTCGAGGGACACGAAGAGCGTCATATCGGTCGTTCAGGGCTTTAACGAAGAAGTCCGACCAACGCGTTGGTGGGCGTCCTGGTGTTCTTTTGACATCCCGCGGAATCCAGTCGGTGATGGCTCTCGTCCAGCGGGTGTCTGCGAAGCGCATTACGTGGCCGGCCCACCTAATTCTCGACAGCTTGGCCCACGCGACAGCGTCTCTGATCTTCGAGCGTCGGCGAAGCTCGGAACTCCGGAGGCCTTCTCTCACTTGCGTGTCACTCCGAGCATCGTCCTCTCGATTCTACGCTGATCGCGTGTTCATCCTGCTTTCGTATAGCCCAGGTCTCTGAGGCGTATGTTAGGCAGGAAGAACAGTGGAGTCGAATAGGTGGGCACGGAGTCGGACGTTCTTCGTCTTCTTCGCGACTTCTTCGACGCTCTTGAAAGCTCCCCAAGCCGCTCTTTTCCTCCTGCTCAGCTCTGGTGCTAGGTCGTTGGCCATGTTGACTTCGCGACCCAGATACACATAGCTGGAGCATTCGGAGATGTTCGTTCCGCTGTCCGAGAATGGGCATCAGAAACCCATCCGTTTCTCATGAACATGGTCTTCGTAAGACTCAGCTGCAGTCCAACGTTCCCACATACATGATCAAAGTCGGACAGCATCCGCTCCGCCTGACTGATGTTCGGTATTATGAGCACGATGTCGTCAGCGAAGCGAAGATGATGTAGCTGCCGGCCGTCGACCTTCACTCCCATGTCTTTCCATTCTAGTTCGCGCATGACGTTTTCGAGAGTGGCGCTGAAGAGCTTCGGGGATATGGTATCCCCTTGCCGAACCCCTCTCTTCACGTCAACGACGGCGTCGTTGTAGAATGGTGAGATCTTGGTCGTGAATCCACTGTACAGCTCTCGAAGGACTCTGATGTACTGAGTAGGAACGCCCTGAGTGAGCAGGGCTTCGATGACCGCTTCAGTTTCGACAGAGTCGAATGCCTTCTTCAGGTCGATGAACGTAAGGCACAGCGGCAGCTTGTACTCTCGCGACACTTCGATGAGCTTCGTAATGGTGTGTATGTGGTCGATCGTGCTGAATCATCTCCGAAATCCTGCTTGCTCGCATGGCTGTCCTTCGTCCAGCGTTCTGCTAATCCTATTCAGGATAACTCGAGTGAACAGCTTGTAGGCTACGGACAGCAGGCAGATCAGGCGATAGTTGCCAATGTCGTGCACATCTCCCTTCTTGTACAACAAGACGGTTCTGCTGGTCTTCCACTGAGATGGAACCTTGCACTCCGACAGGTAACGTGTGAAGAGCCGCGCCAGGGTGTTGATGAGCGTAGGCGGGAGGTTCTTCAGGTGTTCGGGTCTGATCCTGTCGGGACCGGGTGCTGTACGTTTGTTCACCGACGAG
This sequence comes from Heligmosomoides polygyrus polygyrus, assembly GCA_947396885.1. NCBI lineage: Eukaryota > Metazoa > Nematoda > Chromadorea > Rhabditida > Heligmosomidae > Heligmosomoides > Heligmosomoides polygyrus. The sequence continues at coordinate 55,814,139 of OX377203.1, read as the reverse complement.
ATGGCGTGTCGGATCTCGGAAGGAAGGGAGAACAGAGGGGACGACGTATCCATCCTGCGGAAGATGGCATGGGGGCAGGTGGACGTGGCTATCGAAGAGATCGGAGTAGAAGTCGTGGATGACCTTCTCCATGGTCCTTCTGGAAGAGGTGACGGTTCCGTCGGGGCGTCGGAGAGCTGTCATCTTGGTCTTGAAGTTGGCGAAGTTCCGGCGGGCATTGCGGATGCTCAACCCTGCCTCTGCAGCTTCAGCCAACACTTCCGCCCCTCTCCTTAAGATCCTCCTTTATCGCCTGTCTGCATAGCTTCGCAAGCTCGGACGTCAGTTGGTAGTTGCCTGACTCTCGTGCTGCTCCACGTTGGCGTATCAGCTCGAGAGTTTCCGGAGACAGACGTCTCTTGGTGGTCTTCAAGCTCTCGGCTCCCTTAGCACTATCGTGGAGATGGTGCACGAAGCGGTCGTATTCCTCGTCGACGTTGTCCATGACGGCATCTACCCAAAGGCCGGCAAGAGAGGTGTAGAGGTCCCAGTTGATGGTCGTTCTGGGACTCCTCTTCTTGAACTTCGCGGCCTTCTCTCCTTGACGCGAAAAGCGAAACCTTGCGCGAAGGAAGCGGTGGTCCGATCCAGTGTAGAACTTGGGGACAACGGAGACGTCGGTCAGGCAATACTTGCGGTTGAAGATGATGTGGTCGATCTCGTTGTGGAACTAGCCACCGGGAGATTCCCAGGTCCATCGTAGGGAGGGAGGCTTCTGGAACTGCGAGTTTCCATGGATGGTCTTGGTCGACATGATGAACTCAGACAGCCTTTCGCCTTGCTCGTTCCACTCCAAACCGTGTGCTCCGATGTGAAGTTCTTCCGGCGACCTTCGCGGTCCGATCTTGGCGTTGAAGTCGCCGACGATCACCTTGTAGAAGGTGTGATCTTCCTTATAGAACTTCTCCAGCTCCACGTAGAAGGCTTCGACCTCTCCGTCACCGTAGTCGGATGTTGGGACATACGCGACGAACACAGTCAAAGCTGGCACGGAACCACATCGCTTCAGTCGCAGACGTCCGATTCGGCTTGTCAGAGACTCCTACGAATCGATGTTCATGGCCAAGTGCGTGTTGACGAGGACACCAACGCCGCCTACTCCCCTGCTGTCGCATGTTCCGAGGAACAGTTCTTCTCCGGAGTCGTAGGCGGCGTGTAGGGGGTGGTGTCTTCTCGTCTCGGTCAGTCCGATGACGTCGTACTTGATCATCCTGGCTTACATCATCAGGTCCTCGACGAATGCTTCCGATGCAAGCGTGCGGGCGTTGTAAGTACAGATCGTCATCCTAGTCCTTCTCAATTTGCGCAGCCTGGTTAGGCCCTGAGATTTTAGCAGCCTCTCCGTACTCGTCCTTCCCATCGCTGCAGAAATGGGGCTCTTTCGGGGTCAGGGGAATGAGGCCCTTTAGTGCTGCTGTTTTTCACTTGAGTACACACGGGTAGCTAGTCGGGCTCTGTCGTGCGGGCGAAAAACTCCGGGCAGCCAGCCAGACTGCCCGAAGGGACGGGGCGAGACTTTTGAGGCGGCCTCGAATCGCCTTACGATGTACTCCCAGTCTACCGAGTGCAAGCTTTTGGCCGAGCCGACACAGTTACAATCCGCACAGTCACGGACACATCCGCGCACACTGTGCACGAACATGCCGCTCCCACGCACAAGGAACGCGTCGATCCGACACAGCAGGAGCAAGGAGTCCATCTCCTGCATCCCACCTGCGTCTCTGGGCAGTACACGGTCGCATTTGGTTCGCGTTTAATTCCCCTATCCACCACCCGGGGACGCGCCACGTGGCCCTGCGACAAGCGGCCCGAGATCCCTCTTAACAAGAGAGCTCGAAGGCTCTCCATCGAGGGAGATCCGTGGTCGAGTACTGTAAGGGATAAATAAGTAAAGGACAGAGTCAGTAAACCATTTTGTGGGACGTGCCACGCATTCCACTTTTGCGGGATCTTGAGGAGGCAATTGTAACGCGCATTTGACTTTTATAATAGAATGATACGCTGTGGCGAGACGATGAGCAGATCAGTGTTTTGTCGTTGCCAGACAAGTTTGGTACCAACTCATTGATCCCAGAGGGATAGAAGGCTTGACTGACCTAGAAGGAGACGCGAACGAGAAACCTCAAATCGGGCACCGAGCGACGGCCGGCGCTTCTCCCGATTGCGCCAGTCGACCCCTCAACTTCGATGTATCTATAAAGCCTGAAAAGCGGGACAGTTTTCTAGGGGAAATGCACACCGTGGATCTGCTATCTAAAATTTTGCACGTGACTAAATGTGGAAGGCCGGATGCTAGGTGGCTACAGAAACTCCTCTTTCTGTTTTGCAATGTTGTTTTCATTTCTGACCTGATCAGTTTCTTCAAAGCTTGAAGAAGCCTGCTCAGTCTAGGATTTGAGAGCTTCTTTCTGGGTCATCTAGCAGAGAACACTTTTTCTAGAACAACACATCGGAAATAGGCTATTATTATGAAGGTCCGACCGTCTTACCATTAGACAACGCAAGCACGCAATCCTTCTGGCTGTGAAGGAAGCTCAGTGATACTGGACGATAAGCAGCAGGTGCTCTGAGTAAGCAGTTTAAGAAGTTGTTCGATGATATTGTTAAGGCTAGTGCCACCCATGGATTCAATTCGGATTCCGAATGATGCTATGTAACGATCTTAAAAACTTGCCGAAATATCGATGAAGAAAGGAAGAGGCTCGTCTGGGTCGCACGTCGATTGTCGCAAACGCCACTTTTCTACATGCGCAAAGCCCACTCACTGCAAGCATCTCAATGATGGCACATGCGGCCTCATTTGAGATCCACCCTTCAACCTCCTGGTCTGGAAGAGGGCGAACGAGCAGCATCGTCTCATATGTAATTCTATGTTAGCCGCTAACATTAGACGAATCAGAACGACTGACGCATCACTACGCTTGCGCGGTGAGCTCTCTTGAGCAAACGGTACCATCTCTGGCGTTATTTTGCTTGGCGTGCACAACAGACGAGCTTGCCTACTGAATGGTTATTGTTAGGCGGAATACTTATTCAAATTGTATTCACAACATTTCGTAGAGGGATATGCATCTGACGATTAATGATTTAATACTTTTCGTTAAAACTTTTCACCATTTTTAAAAATTAACTCTTTCTTTAAGCAAGTGCATTTTGGACGATTTTTTTTTGTTGGACGAGCTTTAGCAGCGTCATTGTATTAGTGAGAAAACCCTCCACTTACTTGAATTAGTAGAAAGAGGTTGCGATATCGATCTCATGTTGGCATTGTACTTCGTTTTCATCACCTGTATCACCTGTCGTCCCGCTGATCATAGACTTGCTCGAGCGGGTAGCAGCGTCTCCATTCGTCCCTGTCCCTGTCGCGTGCAAGAGTGCTCCAACGGATCCTCCTCGCTCGAGGGACACGAAGAGCGTCATATCGGTTGTTCAGAGCTTTCACGAAGAAGTCCGACCAACGCGTTGGTGGACGTCTTGGGGTTCTCTTAACATCCCGTGGAATCCAGTCAGTGACGGCTCTCATCCAGCGGGTGTCTGCGAAGCCCATTAAGTGGCCGACCCACCTAATTTCCGACAACCTGACTCACGCGACAGCGTCTCTGATCTTCGACCCTTCTCTCACTCTCCGACTCCGTAGGCCTTCTCTCACTTGCGTGAGTCGTGTCACTCGTCCTCTCGATTCCACGCTGCGCGACGCTGATCGCGTGTTCATCCTGCTTTCGTATAGCCCAGGTCTCTGAGGCGGATGTTAGGAGTCGAATAGGTGGGCACGGAGTTGGACGTTCTTCGTCTTCTTCGCGACTTCTTCGACGCTCTTAAAGGCTCCCCAAGCCGTTCGTTTCCTCCAGCTCGGCTCTGGCACTAGGTCGTTGGCCATATTGACTTCGCGACCCAGATACACGTAGCTGGAGCATTCGGAGATGTTCGTTCCGTTGAGCGAGAATGGGGCATCAGAAACTTGTCCGTTCCTCATGAACATCGTCTTCGTAAGATTCAGCTGCAGTCCAACGTTCCCACCAAGAGTGTGCATTTACCGGTTGACGATTTACCTATTTACCGGATTTACCGGCATTTTCGCGATAAACTCTCTTAACGAAATTTGATTTTATTTTATTTTAACGTTCACAAAAATTATCATAACTCGGTAAGTTTTTCAAATTTTGAAAATGCCAAGAACTTTTTGAAAACTAGAGAAAATATCCTTTCTGTCCTATAGGAAGCAGCTTTCAAGAATGAGGTCTTCATGCGGGGCGGGTGAGGTTTATGTTTCGACCGAAAAAATTGAAAAGATTTTGAATAATCAACCATAATTCGGTAAGTTCTTCGAATTTTTGAAAAGACAAAAACTTTTTGAAAACTAAAAGTAATGAGCTTTCTTACCATACATGAGCCTTTCGTAAAAAGGGATCTTCTTGCGGGGCGGGGAGGTTGAATTTCTTGTCGATTTTTGCAAAAACGCTTGCCAAAAATCGAACCCACCCGCCGCGCATGAAGGTCCCCTTTTTCAAAACCGATTCATATACGGTAAGAAAGCGCATTTACTCTAGTTTTCGAAAAACTCTTGGCTTTTTCAATTTCAAAAAACTAACCGAGTTATGATCGTTTTTGTGAAGAAGTCGGTGTAGAGTCGACCAGAGTCCAAGAAAACTAGAGGAAATGCGCTTTCTTACCGTATATGAATCGGTTTTGAAAAAGGGGATCTTCATGCGCGGCGGGTGGGTTCGATTTTTGGCAAGCATTTTTGCAAAAATCGACAAGAAATTCAACCTCCCCGCCCCGCAAGAAGATCCCTTTTGTATGGTAAGAAAACACATTACTTTTAGTTTTCAGAAAGTTTTTGGCTTTTCAAAAATTCGAAGAACTTACCGAATTATGGTTGATTATTCAAAATCTTTTCAATTTTTTTCGGTCGAAACATAAACCTCACCCGCCCCGCATGAAGACCTCATTCTTGAAAGCTGCTTCCTATAGGACAGAAAGGATATTTTCTCTAGTTTTCAAAAAGTTCTTGGCATTTTCAAAATTTGAAAAACTTACCGAGTTATGATAATTTTTGTGAACGTTAAGTTTTGCCGCTCCGATGACGTGGAGCCAGATCGACCATAGGTGAATCCAACCTGTTCGATTCAAAAAATAATAGTTTTTTTTTGCTGTAAACTGATCGTGGCTTGAAATTTTTTGTGGGAAAGTTTTAACTATACAGGTGGTCTGTTTTCAGGTAGGAAATGATTTTGTTTTTATGAAAAACGAGAATTTTGAATCTCATCTCAATTTAGAAGGTCATCTCCATCATATCGAAGATCACTGCGAAGAAGCTTGGTTTTTCTACTGTACAGTAATCACGACCTTAATTTTTGTATGGTACAATTTCACTCTCAGATGTTCCTTCCTTCAGAATGTAGAAAAATTTTCCGAGAGAAGTACATCCTTTAGTTGCGTCTCCGTCGGCGATTCAGAGTGTGGCTCAAAAATTCTTGTAGGGAGATCACTCATGTCAGCCTTAGGAATTAACACTCGAAGCCTTATAAAGTACAATCTTTGATGTGATCTTTGAGTTGAAGTCCAAGAAACTCACCTTGGAGTATTATACTTGGAAAGAAGAGATGGGGAGCATCAACACCTCCTATGACTGACATCTTATATTAGAATAATAGGAGAAAAATAAAGCTTTTGTTGGAGTGGTTTCATTAAATGAATGAGTTCTAAACTCCACGTGTTGCTGTGTGAAGATTTTATTCAATTAAAAAGAAAAGCTCTTCAGACTGTCTAATTCTCGCAACGCGAACAATCCTGAGATAGAATCGGTAGGAATTTACGTTTAATCTGAAAGTCTGCTTCACTGATGGGAATCGCTTGTTTTTTAGTTCACATGCCGAACACTTCGCCTCCAAATCGCAGATGTAAAAAATGACATAACTTAAAAAATGACATAAAATGGCATGAAGAAGGTTTGGAAAGACATGGTCGAAGATTACATGTACACCAAAAACATCGCCATGGGAGTGCTTGACCGCCTCGACTTCCAGTTCGAGGATGTGAAAAGGGTAAGTAATGGAATTGAAGCAAGAATAGGAGTTCAACAATTTCCTGTCAAGTTGTTTTTAATTTTCAGGCTATCGAAGAATTAAAACGAGAGACAGAAAGAATCAAACGTTTCCTGAAACACAGATCGAAGAACTAAAACAAGGGATACGAAGAATCGATCCGACTCCATGACAGACCAATTGTCGAAATGTTTCTTTAGAATAATAAAAAATTGCAGTGAATTTGTCTTTAACTTTTCTATATCTGTGGCGTGGTCATGAGACCGACGGAAAGTCTAAACATAAGTGATTAGTTCGAACACAGTCGGCAAAAGTTTTTTATTCTTGATTGTAGAACAAAACTGAGAACATCAGTTCATTCCTTTTGCTTTGATCAAAAAAGTCATTTAATTATACAATAAATCAATCAGATCATCTGTGAATGAAGCTGCGAGCGAATATCCACGTGCGCGTCGTAAGCAGTGTCGTTAAAAGTCGCACCTGAAAAGATGAACCTATTAATGGGTACAAAAATCACATAAAAATTGAAAAGAAATCGATGGAGATAATGACCGGACCAAACGAGTTGTTACTGAAATCCGTTCAGGTTATGAAGAATTCGATAACAGTTAAATATACTATAAATACTGAAAGAGTTTGAATACTAAATTAATGTTTAAAAATGTTCGCAACGCTCCAGCTGCCTAAACTGCCTTAGCCCCATCTGCCACTTTAGCGGTTGAAGTTTCCTGCCTTCTTCCTCGCCCATATCTGGGTTTTCGACACTCGCAATAGCATCGTTTTGTTCATCGCGAAAAGCTCTATCGAATGGTGTCACTCTCGACCAATTTCAAAAAAAATCGATTTTTTGACAATTTCCTATCGAGGACGCGGGCGCCTAGCCGAGCCTGCGCGGACGACGACGTCATCAAAGACTGGTATTAGGTTGGCAACTAATTTCGTGGACTCTCAAGAATCTTCAGCAAAAGTATTTATTAACAAATAACTAATGCCAATCTTTAATTGAAATAAGATCCCCCAGAACGCAGAAGTGCTTCCCATATATCAGGTAGCTGGTCTGTCTACCGGCCATAGAATTATTGTGCTTTTAAGGCCAAGAATCTTTGGAGGTGTATTTTGACTCGGTCCACATTATTAAATCGTCTTCCAACCAGGAAGGACTGCACCGCACTAAAAATGTGGTAATCACTCAGCGCAAGGTCTGGGCTGTAAGGTGGATGAGTTTGACGCTCCCAGTCAAGGTCTTCTATTTTTTGAGGCGTCCGGTTTGCTATGTTCCCTTCGTTTGGTGGTGTCAAGAAGGTATTAACTTCTGGGAGCTCTTCAAGAACGGTTCCAGCATTAATGCTGTAATCCACTCTTCTCATCCTGGCCGCGCGCAGGCTGAACTCCGCTGGAATCGATTCAGAGAGATTTTCAGGAGCGGAATTATCTATCAGCAAGATAACGCCAGATCACACGTCACGAATCGGGAGCTTCAAAAAATAGAAGACCTTAGCTGGGAGCGTCAAACTCACCCACCTTACAGCACGGCTGTGCGCCAAATGACTAGCACCTTTATAGCACGCTGCAGCACTGCTTGGTTGGAGGACGATTTATTAATGTGGACCATGTCAAAATGCACCTCCAAGGTTTCTTGGCTTCAAAAGCACAAGAATTCTACAGCTGTGGGATGAGCCAGGTAGCTGATAAACGGCAATTAGTCCCGCGTTCCAACATATCTTATTTTGGTTGAAAACTGTTATTTGTTCTTTGTTTATGAACACTTTTGTTGAAGTCGCTTGAGAGTCCACGAAATTAGTTGCCAACCTAATATTTTCGAAATTGGCCAAATTTCCTCGTGCAAACTTCGTCCAAAATCATCTGGGCGGTTATTTGGGGAGCGGATTACGAATCCGACGTTTGTTTTTGAAAATTTCGTCGACTTCAGTAGGTTACCTCCCGTTTGAGGGTGGTCAGGTCAGGATCACCGATCACCCTCAGTTATCGGTATGGGCGGTCTCCTGCTGTAATCGTCCAAATGAATTTGGCATTGTGTTCGGCACCCCGAATAGGTCCCCGTCCCTATACCAAGTTTGTACAAAATCGGTCCTGACCCGACCCTCAATTATCCAGAAAAAATCCAAAACCTACCGAAATCGACGGAATTTTCAAAAACGGACGTAGGATTCGTAATCAGCGCCCCAAATAATCCCTAGATGACTTTGGACGAGAAAATGTGGCCAATTTCGAAAGTATCGATTGTCGATGACGTCATCTTCCGCGAAGACTCGGCCGGGAGCGCCTCCGTTCCTGATGAGAATTTGTCAAAAAAAATCGATTTTTTGAAATTGGTCGGGATGGATATCATTCGATAGAGCTTTTCGTGGTGAAGCTAATGGAGTTATTGCAAGTGTCGAAAACTCAAATGTGAGCAAATAATCACGCAGGAAACTTCAAACTCCGCCACCCTAAAATGGCAGCACGTCATCGTAAAAAACCTTATGTGTTCTGCTCGCCTGGGCGTTTGTAGATCGTTAGGTCTCTGCATCTTCCCGCTGGCTGAAATTGGAAAAAATCGAGTCACACAAGGCTAACCTGCATTTTCGCACTGCTGTGACTTTGTCCAATGATAAGCTACATTGCTGTGTTTCAGCGCACTACTAGAAAATTTTACTGCCTACAAAATCTACAAGCAGCAACCGGAAAGGTTCAACATGACAGAGTTATTGCGCTTCGAATTCGCCCGCGCGTGCAATTTAGCACAACGGTCGATGTTCTCCTCGCCCTTACTCACCTAGAATGCAGTTTTCCCCGCACACAATAACACCGTTCAATTCAGCATGAAAAGCGCTATCGAATGGTGTCAAGCATGCCCCTATTCGAAGATATCGATTTTCAATGACGTCAACGTCCGTCTGCCGCGGCCTTGAGTGGCCTCGTCCTCGCTGCGAATCTGCCAAAAAACCGATGTTTCCAAAATCGGTCAAAATTGATACCGTTTGATAGCGCTTTTCATGCTGAACAAAACGGTACCATTGCTATTTTCGAGCACTCAAATCTGGGCTAGTAAGAGCGCTAGAAACTCTAACCGTTATCTTTCGCCGCTTTAAAGCTGAGGCTAAGGCAGTTTAGAAAGAGTAAGAGTTCTAAGCACGTCGTCGTGAAGCACCGAAAACGCTCTCTTCCCATGCGCATTTCAAGTACCGACCGTTTGTTCGCCGGGTCTTCCCGCAGTAGTCCACCGAAATAGGAAAAAATGCGTCCCACAAGCCTCATCTGCATTTTCGCACCTCTGTAACATTGCCTACTCCTAAGCTACATCGTTTTGCTTTAGTGTGCTACCAGAATGTTTTACTGCCTACAAGATCCACGAGCTACATCCGAAACGATTTGAACTTGAACGAGTTAGGCGTGCGGCTATATGCATTGTTTACGGCGCATTCCAAAGTCTCACAGGGACAGACTGGAGCAACTACTGAGTAGGACGGTTCGAAATTTCATATAAACTTCTCCAACGGTTCGCAATAGTTTTGAAGGCTTCACATTTTACAGTAAGGGAAGCTAGAACCGGAGTGAAAATGATTTCTCTCACTCGATTGATAGGTTCGATCCTATGTGCTTTGTGCATGGCGCACTCTCGGAGTATTCCAGGTATGACAGAGCACCGACGACGCACGCCATGCTTGAGATACTTCGAAAACACTGCACTTCACATGCACGTCCTGGAAAATAAGGTGCTCCAATCGCAAAAGCCTGCTGCAGTTATTTTTTTTTTGGGCCAGCCATTGCGAAAACGCGGTAGTCTGGTAAAGCTTTATATGTGTTTGTGTAGATCTTGAGGAGTCAAATCGAATGGTACCAACAGTTTCTCATACAACTTAAAATTAAAGGAGTTATGAGCATACGACTGTTTGCGACGGATTTTTCCGTCGCAAACAGTCTTTTTGACCGCGCGACGCGAGTATTGTAGTTCAAAAAAGTAGTAGTTTAAGGTGTAAATCATTCTTCCATCGAATGAATTTATGTTCATTGTGATATTTTCAAAAAGCAGTTAGAATGTTAATCCAAAACAAATATAGCAATGTTCGAATGAATGTCGGATGTTCCAGGAATGGTTTTGTAGAGTTTCAACTAAGCTTTCATATCTTAAAAGACCCACAAAATAAATCGTTATACTTGTGCATTGGTAGGCTTTCGCTTGATTTGTTTGTTACAGGATGCTCGCTGCTTTCAGGGCGTTGTTTGCTTTAGGATGACGTATGCATGACAAAATGAAGATGATACGGTTTTTATGACCGTGATGATGCTTCGGTGAAAGCTTTATTCTTTTTTTGCGTCATCGCCGCTTAAAAGTAATTGTTTTTGAGGGAATACTAAATTTAAAAAATTAACAGATTTACTGAATTTACCGGAGTTTACCGGAAAATTTCCGCATTAAAAATATGTGGTAAAAATCTACCGGCGCAATGTCAGGTCAGCGCCACCCTTGGTTCCCACATACACGATCGAAGTCGGCCAGCATTCGCTCCGCCTGGCTGATGCTCGGTGTTATGAGCACGATGTCGTCAGCTAAGCGAAGGTGGTGCAGTTGCCGGCCGTCGACATTCACTCCCATGTCTTTCCATTCTAGTTCGCGCATGACGTTTTCGAGGGTGGCACTTAAGAGCTTCGGGGATATGGTATCCCCCTGCCGAACCCCTCTCTTCACGTCGATGATAACGTCGTTGTAGAATGGTGAGATCTTGGTCGTGAATCCACTGTACAGCTCTCGAAGGGCTCTGATGCACTGAGTAGGAACACCCTGCGTGAGCAGGGCGTCGATTACCGCTTCAGTTTCGACGGAGTCAAATGCCTTCTTCAGGTCGACGAACGTAAGGCACAGCGACAGCTTGTACCATTGCGACACTTCGACGAGCTTCGTAATGGTATGCATGTGGTCGATCGTGCTGAATCCTCTCCGAAATCCTGCTTGTTCGCATGGCTGTCCTTCGTCCAGCGTTCTGCTAGCCCTATTTAAGATGACTCGAGTGAACAGCTTGTAAACAACGGACATGAGCGCTGGAGAAGATTCTTCAGGTGTTCGAGTCCGACCCTGTGGGACCGAGTGCTGCATGTTTCTTCATCGACGAGATGGCGTATCCGATCTCGAAAGGGAGAACAGAGAGGGCTACGTATCCATCCTGAGGAAGATGGCGTGGAGGCTGGTGAACGTGGATATCGAATAGATCAGAGCAAAAGTCGCCTTCATGCTTATCATTTATTCCATACCAGACGTTCAACGGCCTCGGGCCGCCGAACGTCTGTGTGGGGCTTCGCCCCAAAACCGGAGAATAGAGCACCCCGAACTTCTTCTTATCCTCTTAGGCCTTCTCCCATTCATTACAGCAAAAAACTGGTTTTGCTACATAGAATGGTATAGCAGAAAACACGATAGGCCAAAATCTTCAAAACTGCTCCCATGGTGCCTCACCCTCTATTGCACGTACGCGATTCATTCTCTGAAGTGCTCGTTCTATTCATTAATTATGGTCCTCTATTAATGGTCCTATTACTGGACCCTTTATTAAACCCTCTTAACTGATGTTTCCTTTATGGGCTCCCTTACTGGTCCCCCTTGACTGGTCCTTCGGTGGTACCTCATTTATTGGTCCTATCTTCACTGGTTCCCCTTTATATCAACCCTTCACAGGTCCCTCCCCCACCTTCACAGCCCCCCCCCCCCTCTTTCACCGGTCCCACCCTTACTGGTCCCCTTTTGCTGGTCCCTCTTCAGTGGTCCCCCTTTATTGTCACCCGCTTCCGGTTCACCCTTCACTGCCCCCGTCTTCGTCGGTCCCTGCTACTGCTCTCACCTTCACTGAACCTCGATTCACTGGTCGCCTCTTTACTGGTCCCCCTTCACCGGTCCCCCTTCAGTGGACCCCACCTCTCTTCACCGGTCCCCATTGCTGGTCCCACCTTTACTAGTACCCCCTTTACTGGTCAACCCTTTCCCGATCCCTCCTTACTGGACCACCATCCTTCACCGCTCCCCTATTACTGGTCCCATGTTGACTGGTAACACGTCGTCTGAATCCGGACAGGCCTTTCGCGACATCAGTGACACCTCTTCTGAACCCAGGCACCTGATGAACGACGTCGGGGATATGTGTTCTTAATCCGGACGTGCTTTGAGCGACATCGTTGACACGTCGTGTGAATTTGGAACCCCTGGCACGACATCGGTGACACGTCGTCTGAATCCGGACAGGCCTTTCGCGTCATCAGTGACACCTCTTCTCAACCCAGGCACCTGATGAAGGACGTCGGTGACATGTCTTCTCAAGCCGGACGTCCTTTGCCTGACATCGGTTATACGTCTTCTTAACCCAGACACCCAATACGTGACATCAGTGACACGTCGTCTGAATCCGAACACCTCTTGCGCGACATCGGTGACACCTCTTCTCAACCTGGACGTCCTTCGCGCATTGGTGACATGACTTCTAAACCCAGACGCCTGTGAATGACGTCGATAACACCTCTTCTGAACTCGGACGCTCACAACCCCCCCCCCCCCGCCATTCCATCCCCACACTTTCTCCCAACACACTGCTCCAGCACTTTTGTGCAAACAAACAAACACACACAGACAAACTATCGTTCTCGCTTATATTTCGTGATATTTGTTTCATATGTAGGACTGGAAGATCATAGAAAACGCGGCGAAAACGGCAATGAAACACAAAACAGCTTACAAACAAGAGCAAGAAAACTAAACAAACGCTTGAAAAGGTTCCTTATTTCTTCTCCAATTTTTACGGAAATTCGTGCAGATTCAGGCGATAGTTATGATGCTAAGGCAACGTTGAGCGCCGTGTATCTGATAGCACGTGGCTGCTTCTACTGTCATTACCTCGGTACTACTGAATTTCACGCCTTGCATGTCGACTATCTTACTTAAACCTCTCGTCTTTTTAGACAGCTCTTGTAACAATGTTTTTCGAAGCAGCTATGGCAGTATGGAACAATCTTAAGCTGTGAAAGTCTACTTGGCGACTGCAACTCCAGCAGAAAGTTTTGCCAAAACTCATGAACAACGAATAAAAACATGCCTGGTTTTCCTAGAAGCCGAAAGAATTAGGCTTAGTAAAAATCGTTATTCTAGAACTTTTGATGTTACTGTTTGGCTTTGAACTTTAAGGACGTTTCTCGTTTAGCAATTTTGTTGATGACAGACGGACAGCTGTTACGTGCTGTGAAGATGAAGACGTTGCTGTATCATTGCCGTGTAGATGGAGTCGATAAAGGCGAGGATTCGGTGGTTTATCTGCTGAACTGTCGCCAAACTGATTGCAGCTGAGGGAAATTTAACTTAATGACTTTAGCGCAGAGACTTTCCGTTAAAAAATAATTTAACGACAGAAATTTAATGCAAACCTCCTGATCCCGAAGAGGCAGGATGCGTGGCGAGCTCGCAAAACGACTGCTTAACGCTCACCTTTAACCAACATCCTTTTAAACTTATGACTACAGGCTAAAGGTAAGGCGACGATGGATGAGAAGCAGCGGGAAATTCACAGAAACGTTTCGGAATTTATTTCCTGTTTTCAGAGTTCTTTGCCTCGAATGCTAGTAACCTAAGTGATCTGAGTTTATTTGGAATTAATTGAAGGCTGTGTGGGAAGTGCGCTGCCGTTTGCGTCACCACCGCCACTTGCTGCGTAACCGGATCTGATTTGCCGCGTCGGAACAGCAGCTGGCAGTCGGCGGCAGTTTGTCCCACTCCCCATTAGGACACGGTCTGTGAGGCGGCAGTGCTTCTCGCGTCGCGCGGTGCATTAGCGGGAGGGAGACGATGAGACGCACGCGCTCGTCGCTTCAGCCCAGGCTCGACGGAGTCTCTGTCCGCCTCTACGCCGCGCGTGACGAGTCTCGCTGTGCAAGGAAAAGGGTCTGTTTTCTCCCGTCAGGGATTATCGAGGAGTTCACGTTCAGCCAGCGCACCATCAGAACCGCGCCGCTCTCTCGTCGGGCTCACGCATCTTCATTTCTCCACGATGGGAGTTTTCCGCCATCCTCTCGAGCACAAAGCACCTTCGCGGTTTCGGCACAACTTTCGTCGGGCTTGAAAGTGTCACAAGAAAACTAGCCCTCAGTCGTGAACATTCTTAGGTGTTGAAGTCTGAGAACACCAACACATTACTCTTTAATACGTAGTAGCAATAGTAATAGTTTATTGCGACCATTTAACATGGAGGTGAGATGAAATAACAAACTTTCCACACCTATTCTCCAAAGTACCACCCTCAGGAGATCCTAATTGGAATTCAGCTATTCATAGCATTAATTTGAAGGCAGTTAGTTAGTGCTCCGCTAAATATCCGATGTTCCGATGTGAAATGTCAACGAATAAGGCTTCCGACTTAATTTCGTGACTGACGTTTAAGCTGTGAGTGAAAAAAGTAGTTTAGGCGTTGCGGGTGGCGCTAATCGTGAATTCTGCATAGCTGGCATTTAGTGGAGGTATGCAAATTGATCTTCGCCGAGGCACTTCCCGTCGCTCGACCGCGGCTTCTAATCCACTGTGACGCGGAGCCGTAAGGAGACGTGAAGCAGCGACGTCGATGCCACAACGATGGCATCCGAGGTTAGTTTTCCGTCGAAGTTGCCCAGCGACAAGCAGGCGTCCGCTAATGGCTGCGGAAGCTCTCGCATTCCTGGCGCTTCTCAGCTTCGCCTCTTCTTCTCAAACTGGCGCAGCCGCTATAAAGGCTCCACTTGAAAGCCCGGTATTTCAGTATGATGAGGGAGGACACCTTCATCAGCGAGAAGCATATCGGCAGAACGGCTTCACAGGATAGCACTGCTCGGGACCATCTACAAGAGCAGATATTTGATCTGTACAAGGATGATGCTGCTCACAAGATCTACATCCCGAGATTTTTCAAGGTGACGTCATAATCCTGCTGTCAGAATGCTTTCGCAATTGTTTCTATATTGTGGAGATTGTCCTTCAGACGGCTTGTTGCGTTGCGCTCCAGGCAGCTTCCTAGTGCAGCACGAAAACGTGAAGTGTCGCTAGTTGTGTGTTGGTCATACATGCTCTGCCAAAACGTTTCCTCGCCGACTAGTGCTCTAGAGCTCGCAATGTGCAGCAAAGGGCAGAAATTGGCTTGTGATGGAGAGTTCCCTATTCCGGTCGTTCACTGCTTGTGAAATTCTTTGTGAGAACGCAGAACGCATCCAATGTTTTCCCGCGGACGCCTCATCTTCAGCGGCCAGAATAGAGCACGTTACGCCGTAGTCGACCATGATGCGCATCCTACCTATGCCTACCAAAAGGACTACTTGTACTTAGCGTCGCAAACGGCGTACTCAATTTCACGGATTACTCCCATCCCAGAGCAACCCGTCCCACGCTAGGGCTACGTCACTTTGTAACTGGGCCTTACTACTAGCCTTCTGCAATGAAATGCAATATCCGAGGCTAGGTGAGCTGAAAGGCTCCTTGCGCTCTTAAGGATCCGTTCACATTCCAGATGCTGTTTGAGGCAGATTTCCAAACTAAGACCTTGCCCAAATAAGTCACTTCTGTGGTACCCTTTATCCCCCACATCGTCATAGCAAAATGCTGATCAAAGCGCGCAACTAGAAAATGATGCCGCCTAAGAAAGCTCTGCTAGCGATAACTTCAAACGGAGGCTGGACCGTAATTCATTTTATGCAGGCGGAGGGTATTGTAGGACGTTGCTCTAGAGGAGGAGTAATCTGCGAAATTGAATGTCTGGTTTACAACGCTAATCCTAAGTACATTCGAGAAACGGGTAGCGGTGCGCACAAAAGAACACCTGGCACGCAAAAGCCGTGGCTCTTTAAATGGTCCTCCTGGTAAGCATAGGTAGAATGCACATCATGGTCGCTTCTATGGGTGCTCTATTCTGCCCAATGAAGGGGAAGCATCCGCAGAGAAGCATTAGATGCGATCTCAATTCTCGCAAACAGTTCAGCAATGAACAACCGGAGTCACCAGTTCTCGGTTACAAATTAATTTCTGGCCTCTGTTGTGCATTGCTGTTGCTCTAGAACGTTGGCGATGCGCATCTCATAGAACGCTTCTTTATGCGGTGACTGCACAGTATGAGTCAAGACCGAGAGAGTCGAGACAGGCCTTGCTGGCCTGAAGGACGACTTCGCCCCAACTGAGGTGGATCCATGAGTGCGTTTACTGCACTCATCCAGGTACCGTGTAGATCGTCTTCCCACGGAGCTCTCTCAGTGATCACAGCAACGAATGTTATAGTGAAAGTCCACCCCTCCAAAAGGTAATAAGTTATGTTTTATTTCTGCCGAACCCTTGAAGCAAGCGAGTAAGGGGCACTAAAATTTCCTTGTAGCTAACAACTCTCCGCAAGCTCGAGCACATCAATGGGGGCGAAGCGCAGGCTGGCATCGGTGTTTGGGTATCGTGGTGGTGAAGGTGCCGTCTCGTAGACGTTGGGGTTCGTGCTTCGTTTCTTACCTCTTCTATCAGATTTTCATAAGAAGCAGCAAGCGAACGGCCATATGGAGTTTACTACTACCGTTTTATTACCACCTTGCTAGCACTTCGAGATTCTTTACCAATGTCTCATCTGTGTAAAACACAACGATTTTCTTCACACTGACACCAGTGATATTCGAGATCGGTTTAAGAATTCTCGCCCTAGACCATTGCTTTGTACTTCGACCCTTCCACAGCTCGGAAAAAAATTCACCCAAATTTTGCGCGGAGGGTTACTGGAGATGCACGCTTCACGAATCTGGCGGTCATTTTTGAAAGTTCGACCGTTCTACAATAGGTTATGGCTAGGTGGCGAGGACAACAGCATAACCGACCATGTCTAACTTTGCCTAGGGATATTATCTGAAGCGCCTGCCACTAATATGAGTCCCGCGTTGGCGCTATAGTGGAGTATGGTAGGGTACGTAGGTAGGGTGATGGTGACAGGTCAAGATCACCAATACTGTCCAAGCATTGCCTAAGTTGGTTATTTGAAGTATTTGAATAAGATATTCGAAACCAGCACTTCAAATAAGTCTAAGTCTAACCAGGAAACTATCTCAACGGTAGGTCGGAACAGCCCAACTGTTGTATATGGGCAGAATCGCCTCTCTTTGTGAAACAATAAAATGCAAAAATCTCGACCCCAATACAACTCTACGCAGAGTTAGGGACGACAGAAGTTGGGCCATTGGCGGCGTTAACCCTATGCCTGCAGGCGGAGAGCACGCTCAAGTTGGCTGGAAACAGCGACGAGGAGCGAGAAATGGTGGCGCAGTGGGTAGAGAGGTGGTGTAGTCCCCATAATCGCTGTTTCCAGCCAACTTGAGCTCGCATTCCGCGTGCAGGCATAGGGCTGACGCCGCCAACGGCTCAGCTTCCGTTGTCCCGATCTCTGCGCAGAGTTGTATTGGGGTCGAGATATCTGCATTTTGTTGCTTCCCAGAGAGAGGCGACTCTGCCCATATATAACACTTGGGCTGTTCCGACCTACCGTTGAGATAGTCTCCTGGTAAGTCTAAGTCTCGAATAAGAGACTTGCTTCCGGTATTATGGTGAGTACCTGCGATAGTAGCGGTTGCTAAGTCCTATGTCCGTGACAGCTGCTTGACACTAGCTACCGCATCCTCTCATATTCCACCGTAGTTACAAAAGCGCACCTCACATCCGCAATCAGCACTCGTTTTAACCGCCGTAGGCGAAACTTGCGGGAAATCGTTGACACTGACCCCGCCATCCTTATTCACCAATAGCTGCTGTATCCTACCGCAAACGACATAATTAGCACAAATGGATATCATCCTTGCATTCAGCACACCAAATAACCCATTTTGATTCGCCTGCGCTCGTTCGCCCCATTGCAGTTGGGCACAATATGACTCTCCTTTTCGGAGCACGTCATAACCGTTCAAATCTTCGTTATCGGCACAATTCCAGGAGCTGCTTGACAACGGCATACGGAACGACGACCCTCGGCTGGCCGGAGTGGTCAAGCAGGTTCGCCGCTTATCCGCCTGTAGAAGAAGAATACTAATCGCAGAATTTAGGTTCGAGAAGCAGAGCATGTCGACGAAGGCGTATTCGATCAGGAGCACTTATTCCTCGATCGGGAGGCGTTTAAGAGCTGAGTTCTCACTGAACCTCAACGCTATTCCTGAGAGCTATTCATCTGTCAGAATTATTGCTGCTTTCGAAGTCTGCCCTCAAGACCAAACAACGCAGCAGTGCAGTATAGTACTTCTTCTGTAGGCCGCACTAATTCTGCAAGAGATTGTGAACCTCTTTCGTAAATTCTCGTCCTTGAACCTCTCCAGAATGGTACAGCCTGGATTTCCAATTGTTCAATGGATCAGAGTTACGGACAAACCTTGAGGCATAACAAATACCCCTCTATGCTGTGGAGTTAGGTCAAATTTGTAGTACTGGTGGTGGTGGGGGGGGGGGGAAGGACGTGCTGCTAAAAGCGATCAAGTTATTATGTTAAGCAACATGGTTTCGAGTTCCGTCTGACACGAGTGTTAGTCACAGCAAAATGTCGTACTTGTTCCTCGTGACTTCATCGTGGCGTCTCATCATAGCATCCACTCTTCACAGCGGTTCGAGAAGACTGATTTTCTCGTGTCTCATGGAAACCTTTCAACTACATTAAACTGACTTGCCCTTCAGTGTATTGTTAGAGAAGCGTTCTTTCTTTTAAAAAAATGATCACGCTGAACTCTATGCGCTCCGCAAAACTTAACAGCAAGCAGGTTTTGAATTGCCGGCTAGGAAACCTTCTTAAGATACGATGATTGGACACGATGGATATACGCATCTCTTGCTGGTGTTCAGCAGATAGTTGGATCGGGACTCTAGAATAAAATGAAGACTCTAGAATATCAACCAGTTCACCTGTTCGATTCATGCACTGCCAAAATTCAAAAATGGAGCTTTTTCTTTGTACAGTGCCTTGATTTATATCAGAGAGCCTTCCTTCGGCGATGCGAGTAGCTCCTCCTCCCTTTCCTTTGGAACGCATTGTCTCCAGTTTTCCGGAAGCGTTGGGATTGATAGTATACTAACTATTTAGATGCGTTGGCAGCAGCATTGGAGTAATTGGAAAGGCGCTTAAGAAGCAGCTGGTAATCCCGGATTGGCAAAGCTTCATTTCCGTCATGGCCGAGCTGTACAGCTCTTGTAGCCAGTACAAAGGTGGAGAAGTAAGTCAATTTTCTTCTGCTTGGCCGATCAACCATGGGAGATATTGCAAAAAGATTGTGCTCAATCCGTCCACATTCTTACTCCTATAGCCGAGAGGTACTTAAGCCAGGAGCAATTTGTACAAAATTACAAGTGGACCCTGCGTGCAATTAGCAGTTTCGGAGAAAACTCAGCGACGTAATTGCTGTTGCACCTCCTCCATTTGAAGCTGCATGCAAAAAGTCGAGTTCTTCTAACTGATTACGACTGCACCGCTGCTGAGAGATTTAACGGCGCAGCGATATTTCCTCTTTGGTGCGAGCACTTTCTATATAGCATTGTCTAGAGATTGATTACTCTGCTAGGTACTTTAACTAACACCACTCTTCAACTGCAATAATTTCTTGGAATTCACAGTTACTGCTTGTCTTGGACACCTGAAAAGAGTGTCAGATTACCGATTTATCTCCTACATCGGAATGGAAACAACAGTGCTGGTAGGTGAAGTAACCAATTCGAAATTACTAGCTGAGGTGGCGGGACGAGGGCCAAGAAGAACCAGAGCTTCTTTTAGCTACTACCAAGCAGATTGTAGATTGCATTGAGCTTACTATGACTAAAGCCCCAAATCCTTCGTCGGTTAATTTCTGAACATAGCAAGGGCACAAGGCCATCCCGCAGACACGTTCCCTTACAAGCATGCAGTAAGTGTGAGGGGTGGAAACACTGGATTAGGAGTAAGGTTTATCCATAGTAGCGCATAGAACGGAATACTGATGGTAGAGTGGATCATAGTGCCTCGGAGTGAGGAGTCGGTCGTGCTAACGCCGGAGTCTGCCATCAGCTTGCCGTCATTCCGGTCCTCGTCCTCGCCGTCGTCCTCGAAGCCGCCGGCCGCCGTCGTCGCCTCGTCGCATCTCCCCGATCGCTCCCCGCCTCGGCTTGCTAGAATCAATCGGATCAGAGAAGGCGTGGAAATCACAGATGCTCAGCTAGCTTCGCTTACACCTCCCCCTTTTCACCAAAAGATCGTGACCCAGAATTTGGCTGAAATATGCGTGACGAAACCGATCTCTAGAACAAACCGAGAAACCTACCCTATTCTGTTGGAAGGTAGTCTCCCAAAGTCGTGGCTGGAACGATGGCTCCGTGTTGCCTTGCCCACGCGTGAACCGCACTCCAGACGGCACAACCGCAAGCGAAGGCTGATGGCCCAAAACGAACTGTCCGTGCCTGCAGCGCGTGAGCGCCACGTTCATTCGATGCGGATCGTCCAAGAATTCCGCCACTCCCGCTTGGAAGTCCGTCCTCGTGGTAAGCAGCACAACCGCGTTCTTTTTTCTGCCTTGGATGGCATCCACGGTGGAAAGATCTACGCCGGTGTCGCGTGCAAAATCCGCCAGCCGTCGGTGATGTTCTTTGTAAAACGTGGTTATACATATGCTGCTGGTGGCGATGCACCTCGCAAGCTGACGTCCTACTAGAGTGGTGCAGATCATTGCCTCCGCATCGTTGAAATGCGAATGAGTCGCTCTCCTGGAACTACCGCTGACATTCAAGAACATGAATGGTAGGGACTGGCTCGGGAACCGCATCATGTTCAGCAGCATGTGACGCTCCTCGGCCGCCGTTCCACTCCTCAACTCTCCCGCATAGACGAAGTGGCTAGGGAGGTCGTTCAAGAAAGGATGCGCCCTGAACGTGGTGACAAGGGGGGCCATAGGGACGGACCTCGCCCGCGTTAGAACCTCCATCACGCTACGCGCTCCGAATTGAGCGGTAGAGTGCCGTGAGCACCGCGCATACGGCTCCAATTGGTACACGTCGCCTATGAAGATGTGGCGCGCTTTCGGCATACGGCTCAGCATGGCGGCAAAGACAGGCTCGGTACTTGCGAAGCTTCGCCGCATAAGATAAGCTCGAAGTCGTCGAGGTAATTCTTGAATATGCCGCCCTTTCCCGTCGCATTCAGCAAGGACGACGTCGTTATTGCGACGACCTGCGGCTGATATTTGAGGAACATGACCTCGACGACCTTGTCAAGCAGGTGGACACGTCCCTCTCAAAGAGGACGAGGTCCTCCCTTACCT
Source organism: Heligmosomoides polygyrus polygyrus (assembly GCA_947396885.1). Classification (NCBI taxonomy): domain Eukaryota; kingdom Metazoa; phylum Nematoda; class Chromadorea; order Rhabditida; family Heligmosomidae; genus Heligmosomoides; species Heligmosomoides polygyrus. Next base: position 55,792,783 of record OX377203.1, on the reverse strand, counting down.
GTTTCGTTAGTAACTCCTGGCGCTCCCTATTCTTCGTGTGGGCCTCGAATACGACCCGGCCATCCCTGAAGCGCTCACATTCGTCCAAGATTTTTTCCTCCAACTCGCTCCTGTAGAGATCGGGTAGTCGCTTGAGGATCTCATGCATATCGGCGTCGTCGAAGACCACCGATTCAGCGATGTAACGGCAAACGGCCAAGTCGACGAACGCGTCGAGGGACAGGATGGTTTCAGTTATCTGGGCGACGACTGCATTCGTGGTGGCGGTGACGATGATGCGGGATCCTCCCCGCGCTTGCTCTGCCGCTACACAAGCATCGACGACGGTTTTGCCGGTTCCGAACACGGCCTGTATCCCCAAAATCGGGAATGGTGTTGTACCGATCACAAGGGCCTGCCGGTATCCTTCGTCAGAATTACTGACCGCCTGTCGATGGATATAGGTGACCCGTCCAAGACGGGGATGGTTGTCACGGTGTTCTGCTGGCTCTCTTCGACGCACGATAAGGGTGTGGGTCCATACGCCGCGTCCAATATTCTCCCAATATTACCCTTTCGCAACTATCCGTCGTCACATTCGTGAACAGTTGCATCCCGGAGACCGCCTCATACGCCGGGATTGCGCTGGAAGGGAGCTTGCTCAGCTTTACGCACACCTCTAGGAAGACGAGTTGTCGGCGTTGTGTAGTGGGGGAGGTCGTTGCCCGCAGGATCACGACGAAGTGCAGGGGATCTGCGGGGTACATGACAGCCGATGGTCGCCATGTTGAGAACCGCCACGGAGTGCCGCTCGCCCTCTACTCTCGGAGGCCTGAGAGTCCCACGTCCTATGTTTGCCCTAGGTGGGATACGGGCGTGCCGTTAATCGCAGTTGTTAGCCTCTGCGTAGAGACTGTGTGAGGGGGCGCAACGAGGGAACGGTCCTTTCGTCATGCCACCCTGAAGAACCCAAAACTACGATACTGCTCGTGCTCGGGACTTACTTATGCTCACATTGAATGGATGCGCAGAGGGTAACCGGGACCGAGGAATGCTGTGGAAGAAGGCAGAAAACTGAGTGAAGGGAAAGACTGACCTCTCGAAGTTGATGGCTTGCCGGAATCTAATGCCATTTGAGCGAGCCGGTTCTGAAGAATTTCCGGGACGTCTGCCGTGGGCATAGACGTAAATGGTGACAGATTTTGTGCCGGCAGCAGTTCGAGAGCCTAAAGTAGAATGTAATTATAATCTAGCGATTTGTGCAAAATTTGGGTAAATGGGGATATGACCACCTTCATCGAAGTCGCTATCGATCGAGACTTCGTTGAGGCAAGGAGGGACGAACTCCTTTCGCTGCGCGTGCCTTCCGCACGCATATCCGCATCTAAAGCTGAGAGAAAGATCGCCGGTGCTGGCTGGGAATTCGAGCTGGCGTTGGCGCCAAGAATCGATCAGTAAAGCTTGGATCGGACAATTGCGTATAGATGATTGATAGGCGCGGTGGGCGCGAGGGGTACAATTACTTAGTACTATATCGTTTCTATAGACTGAGTAATATGTGGATGCCACCTCGTGGCGTGGTTGGTCGCTGTTTGCTTTGACGACTTGCTGCGATGCTGACTGTCCTTCTCGTGCCCCGACGGGGAAGAGGAGGCAGGATTCCGACAGCAGCTAACGGATCACATTGTTCATCGTGATCGTTACTGAATTCAGCAGCGTGACTTTTACTCTCTGATGTCCGAAGTAGCTAAAATTGTCGAAGGACAAAACGCTGAAATCTTGCAGAAAGTGCAGAATTTACTCAGGAGCTGGAAAGCAAGTTGCAAAATGCCCTGCAAATGACCAGTGAGCTAGGAGCGGAAAATCCAACGAGGATGATCCAGTCGTTTCATGAAGTCATGTATCGCGCGATTTGGTAACATATCTCATAGAAACATGCGGTCTCTAACACTCGGACCTTGATGCAGAAAGGTGATGATCATCATAGTGCCCTTTGAACGTGTCTCGCATCTTTGTTGACGTCGGAAGCCGTTTGCCAAGTGGTGGGAGGTTAACAGTCTTTGGGCATAAATGTCCGCTTCCCTTTTTGGGTCGATGTGACGCTCCTGGACGCGCCTGGTCGCCAATTCGCCAAGGACTTCTTCGTATTCCTTCCCGATCGCGGCGAACTCCACTGCATTCTGCTGTAGAGATTTGCCTACAATGTGGAGTGTGGCAAGTATGGATATGACAGGCAGCTTGTCTCTGAGCACGACTTCGTGTGGGTGTACGATCTTATTCCCCTGCTGGCCGCATTGGCTTCGCCAGATGATTATCTTCGTTAGGCTCGGATGCAACGAACAGCAGCGCTGGACAACGACGCGACGTTCTTCTTCAGAGTCGCAAGGTTCGCATTCGTTACAACTCCTGTTTGGGGTAAACTTCGCTACGGATTCGTGCCGACTGCGACACGTAGAGGTCCGTTCATCAACAACTACAAGATGGCCTTCGAAGGAGCTCCGGAAGCTGTAACGGTCACGCAAACCCTTGCTCACTTCAGCTGGAAAAACGTACGTGAGGATGCAATGATGAATCATGCAGCCTGATTTTCCGAGCTACCGAAGTCCGTCCAGGCTCGAGACCAGCTGTGTCGATATGTGAAGCTCTTTCTGCCGGCAAACCTGGATGAGGCTGTCGTACCGCTGGAAGTCTATGAACTTACTCCTAGCGAGTCTACCTGGCTAGCTGATCAACTTGCCGACTTCGACAGCTACCGCACTTCTCGAGCTCACAGCTATGTTGACCATGGCTAAGGTCTGGCGAGCAGCGTCTTCTGCACTCGTGTCATACGCAACTGCAGACGACGACAGGAGCCACAAATCTGCTGGACTACCCGGTGCGGTTGGAGTTTCTTCTGAGTGATATGAGACCTGAGGCAGGTTATGTTCGCCACCGTTCCACAGGTGTCTGAATCACAGATGCGTCGTCATTCATCCGCATGGAGGTCGACCGCGTGGGCAGCTTCGAGAAGCCCGTCAATTGTGGATTACTCTGTAGGCCTATCTGTGGACCCATCAGCCAGTCATGCGAGTCACCTATCAAGTTGGCACTGTGGCCGGGAAACGTTATTTTCGACTGAGCGCTTTCGGTGAATTTCTTATGGAAGGTTTTGAGGTTGAAGGTTCGGAATCGCTCGAAAACCTTGCGTAAAGACGCTGCATGGCTTTTGAAATCTCTTTGAATATGACCACGTCATCGATGTGCGCCAAGCAATTGGATTCGAGGCCAGCTAAGGCACGAGCCATGATCCTACATCGTTACTCATATGGTGATGCACAAGGCAAAATTCGAGCATATGACCCGCAAAACTAATGTCGAGCTCCGTTCCACTGTATCCTGTCACCTGTCTCTTGCTCAAGCTGTGGAACTGTTTTGCCGAAGGAGATTAGAGAGCGAGCACGAGGTGGACATCTGTGTTTGCTTGGGGAACCTACCCAGTGTTCACGCTGCGTGCAGAGCACAAAATCTTAGCTGAACTAGACAAAGATGATCAGCACCGAGGAGCACATTAGATCCTGGATGCTGTTTACGATCATAGGGTGCATCCTTCCTCAGCAGTTCCTGCTCTGCCTCCACCTCCACCGTCAATGTCGATTACCTTGGGCCCCTGGCAGCTGTCACTGCGAGGTGACCAGATTCAAGCCAACCAGGGGCCGGATTCATCAATGTTACTGCAGTAACATTAACGGAGAATTGTAAGCGAAAGCTGAGATAACGCGGTTTATCGCTCACCATATCGCTTGGTAGGCCGCGTTGTCTGAGCTTTCGCTTACAATTCTCCGTTAAAGTTACTGCAGTAACTTTGATGAATCCGGCCCCAGATGGGCACTTCTGACATGCCGCTGCTTGTCATTCAAACGCTATTCGTAGCCGGGAAGTCAGTGTTTGATGCCGTCATTGCTGCCCAGCTGATTGAGGCAGACCCCGATCAGTTCATAATCGTGACAACAACAATGAATTCAGCGGTCATCCACTTTACAAAAGCCTTATTGTCCCCTACCGTCCTCAAGGTACATCAAAGGATTTGCAACATACCATTTCCATGATAGGATGCGGCAATGTCGAGTCACTGCATCATAGTGCGCACTAGGTAGTATCCACCAGCAACGCCGAATGCAGTGAAAATGCGAGCGACTTAATCTTGTCACCCAGTGACATAAGGGGAAGACGACATGAGTTACTATCGCGCCCACTACTTCTTCTGACTCGACGACCACAACATCATGGATCCATCGCGAAGAACGCACGATTCGTCTTGATTAGTGCAATGTCGCATATAATCGACTGGGGACTCGGGTGCTGCAGAGCCGTGACGTCCGTGAACGGTCGTCAAAATTAGGTAACAGTTTACGACCGTAAGCTTGTGTTCAACGCATCAGCCACCGATGGCCAGTCGAATTCCAACGGGTTGGAAGTTTTGGCTACGCTGCCAGATTTAGTCAGAGAACCCACCTCACACCTGCCTGTTGCACATTATCCACCAATGTTCAGCGGAAACGGCTTTGTAGACTCAGAACGAGCGCGAGAGAAGTTGACGGAATACAAAACCGTCTGTTCGGCAATTTTGCACAAGGATTCCGGAGAGTTATACCGCTTGGTGTTGGGACGATAGAGCATGACCGTCAGAGCTCGCAGAAGTGTAGAGACGTCCACAGTCATGAGAACAGTTTTTCATACGACAAAGTTATGCGCCAAGGTCGATCACCTCCGTCCATACTACCGTGAGGCAAAACCAGACTGGATGGGAGTAACCCCCAGGGAGGTATAGAGCCGCGACCAGTCATAGAAAAAAGCGTCTGAGAAAAAACTGATTTAGAAAGCTCTTCGTTCCGAACCAGTAACGCTGACACTCGCGCAATAGCCTGAGCAAGTGCAGCCTTACTTTCCTGAAGCGGAAGTGAAAGAACATTTATCTTACTACTGGCTTTGTCTACCATCAAGTCCTCGGATGGAGTCCAAGACGTTGAAGCTCTCTGACGAGTCTGCGCACTGCGCAGGGTTAGAAAAGTTTCCAAAGCGCGTAGCTGAAGGTCTCAGTCCTTGTTGACGCCTTGAAGAAGGGCACTGACTCGCGAAGTGGCTCGAGCACAGTTATAGCATTCCGTGGATCAAACGGTTCTCCCGGTTCCTGCTTGCACGGGCCAGGTAGCGCTGATGGGGTCCCTCAAAGAACTTTTTTTAAGTGATGTACGATAGATTCGAAGCTTAACGAAATATCTGATGTCAGGAGGCAGGCGGGCTACGTACTCCTCTAGCACGCATTCCTTCTGCGTCGAGGGATCTTGCCACACGGTGTCCGCCCGAACCAAGTGTAGAATACGATTGGCGAACACCGCTGACGGTTTTCCTGGTTCCTGCTTGCACGGGCCAGGTAGCGCTGATGAGGTCCCTCAAAGAACTTTTTAAAGTGATGTACGATAGATTCGAAGGACCTCCGATCCTCATCGGACAATTCCTCTCGCCAGGCCGTCGAGGTACGCTACCAGAAGACTGGCCTTCTGTTCCGATAATGTTGGAGTCGCGCGCATGCGAGCGATATCCTCAAATCGCTGCAACCAAACTGAGAACTGGACCCCGTCTCCAGTCTAGGCGTCAAAATGCACGCGGGATCTATCTATCTAAAGGGCTTATTGACTCACCATTCCCTCTCCTGACTTTGTCCTAGAGCTCCAACTGCTGTTTGTGATACTCATGCCAATACAGGGAAGCGGTGGTGTGGCAGGAGATGGCCTGCGCAACTGCCAATTTAGGGTGCCCCTCCTGACTAGGATAGACACCCTGTTAACATACCGCTTCGGATGTTCTCGTATCAGTGGAAATCGTGTGTGAGTCTTCGTTTTTCCTTTTAACTACATTTTCGATCCAAGGCTCAGTGCGGTCCTGATCTAGCTAGCCTCTTGTTCCTGTGAATTTAACGAAAGTCATGTCTCTTGTCACTGCCTTCCTCTTCGCCTTTCGACCCGTGTTGCTAGTCGGATTTAGTGGCTTACATCAAGATTTTCCTAAAGTTCTGCTCATCAATTCCATATACAGTTCCCTCCCGTTATAACACCTCCGGATAAGGCGCGACTCTCGATATAACGTAGATTTTCTCTGGCCCCGGCTAGCTTACCTTTACGCCAATCCAAATCAACTTCGCTTAAGACGCGTCGGATACAACGCTCTCCCGTTAAAGCGCGGTTTTCGGAGGAACCTTGTGTTGAAAATGACTGCTGCTATAACGCGACCTGTGCTCAGTTCGATCCCACACGGAAAATGAAGAGGAGCAAAGCTGACCAGCAGAAGGGTATATCTGATCGTAGATGCTGACCGAATCTACGATCAGATATACCCTTCTGTTGCCTCGTTCGTATTCGCCACCAGCACCTGTGTGATGCATGTAGACGTTTTTCATGCGTGTTCATAGTTCCCACAAGTGTTCATAGTCAGCAATATGTCGACCACAGTGTAAAAACCTTCGCACAATTTTGCGGCAACGCGGCAGCCCTATCTTTAAGCATAAGGCAGAGAAGAAGAGTTTGCCGCTGATGTGCCGCAGAAGCGGCAGCGGCAATACATAATGATTCACGGCATTATTGCCGCTGCAGACGCTTTGCAACCGACAATTTCTGTTTGGGTTCCAGCTGATCGTGGCGGGTTTTAGAACGGAAACTGATAGTACGGTAATTGTACTAAAGGTACCCTTTCTTAATCTTGTTCAAAATAGGTCCACAAGGGGTAATCTGCTATGGGAAGAACGAATATCATAGTCGTTTTTTGCGGAAATGCCTTATGAGCCCGTTATAATAAGTTTGAATTGCCTAAGGCCTTGCGAAATAGCGCGCGCTGGTATGAGACGCAGAGTCTCGGGCTCCTAGCAGCAAGCATTCGGGCGACCGTCTCTCCGTGGGGGGGGGGGGGTCACCATAGCATGCCGTGGCCTGCAGGCGCGGCGACTAGCTAAATACAGCGCATGTAAGTTCAGTCTTATCTCCTCCTTTCGATTACAGACCCGCGTCTTATTTGCAAGGGAGCGAACTCCTTGTGTAAGGGAGGGAACTCCAGGATGAAGGCAATTTTGACACAGGTGCGCCAGTGTGCCCAAATCCCGGAGTCCCTTCCCCTGCCCAATACTGCCCGACAGAAAAGACCCATCAAGCTTGTCGAGATTTCAAGGCTTATGCCCTTAATAACCTCCGCTGCAGGCTAGAGGCGGCGAAATAGTGCGCATCGATAGGAGGTGGAGTCTCTGCGTCTCTTATCAGCGCGCGCTATTTCGCGAGGGCTTAGGCAATTCGAACTTAATGTAACGGGCTTATAAGGCATTTCCGCAGAAAACGACTATGATAATCGTTCTTCCCATAGCAGGCTACTCCTAATAGACCTTTTTGAACAAGATTAACTCATTCGCGACGGTGTCCACACATATGAGTGGACAGCGGAGAGGGTGCGATGGACGGTGTCCACTCATATGTGTGGACGGGAATTTTTGGGAAAAACTTCATTTTTTGATGTTTTTGTTCGATTTCCTTTTCAAATTCCCAAATTGTAGTAACAAACCAATGTTCAGATCTTCTTCCAAAGATCGATTAAAATTTACTCACAGAAAGTAACTCTCGCGAGGGACGATGTCCACACAAATGAGTGGACACCCGCGCGCGCCAACAAGGCAGCGGGCCGTCGCGCGCATTGTGCGCGAGAGCGCTCTCGTCGCGAATGTGTTAAGTGGGGTATCATAAGTACAATAGTACCCACATGCTAATGACAATGATACTGCGTTGGCGATGGTATGGAGAGGCAAAACTGAAGATGATGAAGATGGGTGCCGCTTACGCTGCATTTTTGCCTCCTCCGAGTCTGCTTTTCTGACTCCCACATGCCGCGTTGCCGCAAAAGTGTGCGGAGGATTCATGACTCCCGGTAGTCGTTAGAAGCTGCAATAAATTGGAGGACTTCATCTATCAGAAACGATAGAAAATGTAGATTAAAATTCAGATTATGCAAAGCAATATCCCATGCATTTGTTTTCAGCCTAGAGCAGCTAGTGCGGAGGCTATATGCCGCCATATGATGTTTTGTTGCGATGAGAACTCTGATCGAAACAAAACATCAGAAAAGAGCAGGACCTGTATATGCACCCTCTGCTTTCAGGACAGGATTACAGAAACAGCGCTTTTTGATCATAGCAACATCCCGATATCAAGGAAGAGTGGGAGAGTACTGAGAGGCCACTGCAACGAGTGTCGCGGATGCCGGACGCGATTTAACAGGGCTGATAGCGTAATGGGCTTACATCCTGCCCGGAAGGTAGAGAGCCGGTTCGAGTTCCGTCTGGCGCGAGAGTTTTGATGGCAACGAAAAACCCTGTAACATCAGGTTACACAGTTTTTTTTTGTTGATCACTTCTAACTTTCCTCTGGTACTCGTTATTTCTCACACATATCTGTCACACTTTTGCATTTCGCAGAGAGTTTCTCTGAAGACAAGACTTCATTAATAATCTATGTAAAGATGTTCATTGCCTTCATACTCTACTCATGGTCTCATAATTCATTACTATACCCATATTCAGCCATTAGCGATTCTAAATAAATCGACGCGTAAATGACTCTAAAAAAAGGCCAGCTTCGGTTGGGAAGGGGACGTTCTGCCTGAAAGCGGCGCGGGCAAAGACGCGGAACAGTGCCTGAGCCAATTAGCGTCGACTCGCGCGGTGGCAACCGCCGCACCCGCCGCTGCGCGCTGAGCCACGCCAGCCCTTGACGCGGAGGCAGTGATGACCTAGCCGACCACGGGAGCCCGCAGATCGACCAGATCTAGTGTGATTACAATCGATAGGGGGATAGGAGGCTCAGACGAATTGCACTGGCAGTCCAGAAGTTGGGATTGATCTGAACCCTACCATCTCCTGTATTAAAATTTCGAATCTATCGAATGAACCAGGAAAGAATCTTGCTTCAATAAGACTTGTAACAATTTTTTTCCAGGCACTGTCTAACTTTCGTTAAATATCAGTTTTTGTTCACATATATCAGGATTAAATGCGACACATGCTTCCATGCTACTGATGTGAACTCTACCATCTCCTGTATTAGAATTTCGATCTCTATCGAATGAGCCAGAAATTATGCTGCCTAAATAACATTATTATTATTATTATTATTATTATTATTATTATTATTATTATTATTATATAATACCTAAATATTCAGTTGCGAGTGATGAGATCCGATAGCATAGTAGCTCTAAGAGAACTGCTGGTATAGTCGTTGTTGAATGTGCACATTACACAAGATTAATAAAGTTAGAATAAATACCACTATCACATCCCTTTTATAACTTATTTCTTGCTCTTCCCAGAAATGTTCGTTTAAGGCTTCTAGCGGTATTTTGACCTCGGGTCATGCAAGCAGTGTACTTGCATGACCAAGGTCACCTCCACCAATTAACGTGTTAGGAAACACGCATGAAATGCTTTGAAAAAACTAGAGCACTTAGGTGTTCTTAAGAGGTCTACCGACTATCAAGTCAAACTTCATGCAATTCCAAACTGGAAACGTCTCTACGCACTGAGGGATCATAATGTCATTTGTAAAAGGTTGAGCTCTTGGGGTTCTCTTGGAAGGTTTCTCGTCTATCTAATTAGATTCCTCGCGCAATTTCAGCCTGGAAGAATGCCTCGCATTCTGATATAAATAAAAACTGATATTTAAGAAAAATAAACAGCGCCTAAAAAGTCGCCTAAAGGGTTATTTAGGCAGGATATTTTCTGGCTCAATCGATGGAGATCGAAATTCTAATACAGGATATGGTATAGTTCACATCAGTAGCCTGGAAGCATGCATCGCATTTAACCCTGATATATGTGAATAGAAACTGATATTTAACGAAAGTTAAACAGCGCCTGAAAAAAAAATCCTTAAAAGGCTTATTGAAGCAAGATTCTTTCCTGGCTCATTCGATAGAGCTCGAAATTCTGATATAGGAGATGGTAGGGTTCAGATCAATCCGAATTTCTGGACTGCCAATGCAAGCCGTCTGAGCCTCCCATCCCTCTATCGACCGTAATCACACCAAATCTGGTCGATCTGCGGGCCCCGTGGTCGGCCAGGTCATCACTGCCTCCGCGTCAAGGGCTGGCGTGGCTCAGCGCGCAGCGGCGGGTGTCACCGCGCAAGTCGACGCTAACTGGTTCCGCAGGCACTGTCCCGCGTCTCTGCCCGCGCCGATTTCAGGCGGAACGTCCCTCACCCGCTCCGGTTGGGACGAGATTCCCGTTATAACGCTGATTTTCTCCGGTCCCTTCAAACGCGTTTTGTAACGAGAGGGAACTGTACTCGAATCAGAGCGTTGAGGCATCGGTATGGAAATAGCTTGTTCAGTGGTTGCTTTGAGCAGGAAGTTGTGCACGTTTTGAAATGACCTTCTGCAAAAGCCTTCGGGAATCTTTCGTTTCCGGTGGCGACGTATATTCCGCAGCTAGCAAGGGCTGATCCAGAATCGTTTGCGATCTCTGTCTGTACCGTGGATGGACAGCGAAAGAGCTGGGGCGATGGAACCAAGTCATTCTGCCTCCAGGTAACGAAGCCAGATCATATGTTTTGGAAACAGAGAGTCGAATAAAGTGCAATCTTCGCTCGACATTCATTCGAGGTTTCTACTTACTGGTTCGCAGGTTAATGTGAGCAATCTTAGACCCTAAAGCCACTTTGCTTAAGTCTGTGTCAAAGCCCTTCACGTACGCATTGGTGCATGACGAACTTGGACCTGACGAACTGCACAGCTACGTTGGCCAAGAGCCCAGTGGTCGACTATTCAACGACATCTCACTTGACCACAACAGTGAGTAGAGAGCTCTCGTTTGTTCTTCTTTTCCACTTTACATCTCAAATCTGAAAATTGATTTTCAACAATCCGAGCCAGCGAAGCGTTGAGCGTTGCCGGAAAAATCATACCGACTCCGTTTTAAACGCTCCCAGTAAAGCTAACCGACATCATAATGGATGTTGGATGCGTATCTCTAATCAACATTTTGCGCATTGTACTGTAGTAGTAGAAAAGTCGGTCGTTGTTCGCATCCCGAATAGAGATTCGTAATGCGAGAGCCGCTCAGAAAAAACAGACCTTCCATTCCTTCCAGTACCGGGTACCAGTCCTGTATGGATAAGGATAATGCAATTACGTACTTATCGGCCGGCCACTATAGGCAAAATGCGCGAACGGAAGGGCGGGAATCGCGCCGAGATCCCTCACCTGGCCAATCGCCGCGCCCTGCCACGCCCGCCGTCCGCGGTGCACCCTTCGTCCGCGGACGTTCCGCGGATGCTCCCGCGGGAGTATAACAGAGGCCTTAGGCCCGTTTAGGGGTCGTTTTGTATGCGCGCGAGGCGCGACACGATGCCATCTGTAGTGGCCGAATTGATCAATCGCTCGCTCGATCAATTCGGCTACTACAAATGCATCGCGTCGCGCCTCGCGCGCACCATAAACGACCCCTTATACTTCGACGCTGAGCGACTCAACGCCACGCATTGTGGTCATATTAATTGAGGCGACGCGGTCGACCAATTTGGCCACTTTACATGGCGTCGCATCGCTCGGCGTCGGAAGTACAAACGGGGCCTTAAGCATGTTATACTTCGGCAACGCGTCGCCGACAGCGTCGGTGACAGTGCTGGGCGGGTGCTATGCACTGCGTAGCAACCCGCGCAACACTGTCGCCGAGCCCTCCGCCGACTCTGTCGTCGGTAGCATAGCAAGGGGTGGTGTATTCTCGTCGCCGATAGCGTCAGTGACAGCATGTCGGCGACGTCGCCGACGCTCAGCGTCGACGACGACAGGTTGTCGCTGGCCATCAACCGCGTTTTCAATGTCATCCAAGGGTGGCAAAAAACGCGCTCCGATACGAGTGCTGCAAACGCTGCATTCGAACAGTATCTACAGTCCGATCTTTTCTTTGTAGGTCTTCTTGTTGCCTTTGGTAAGGGCATGTTTATACTTCGCCACAGCAGCGACAAGAGCGACGGCAGCGCCTAGAAAGTATCAACAGGCGACAAGAGCGACTGGAGCGACGGGAGTGGTGTGGTGTACGTAATTGCACCATAACGTCTATTTCTTGTCAATCAATCAGCCAACACAGACACTAGCAAACAGTCATATTACCTATATCATCAATCTGGCACTCAAAAGAAATATAATAGGATGCCTTACCTTGATCTGATGAGTGGCAGAATAGGGATAGTTTTCCTCCGACACTAGTGCGCTATGTGTAATTACGTACTCCACACTCACTCCGTCGACCCAGTCGCCCCCGTCGCTTCAGTTGCAGGCGGTTAGTATGAATAGAGCGACAAGGGAGACGGGAGCGACAGCATCAGCGCTCGGGTATGAACAGATTTCGGCGCGACTGCTCGGTGCTAATCGATTTGCGTGTTTTGCACGGGAGAGTCGCTCTCGTCGCGAAGTATGAACAGGCCCCAATAAAAAAACAGGCCCCCGAAGATCGTTCTTATTGTTCTTCCCACTTCTCCAACAGTGGGCTGAGTATGCTGGACGTAGTTGTTCCCTGCTTATTAGTAAACATTCCGTTCACGGATTGTCTTTTCGTCCATAGCACTGTTTCTTTGCTTCGGTTTGGGAAGGTACGAGCATGACTTCTTTTGTCTCGGTTTTCCAGTACACTGTTAGGATTGAATCTCCTATGAGCACTTCTTCCTGCTTCTTGATCGAGTGCCTGGGCTCTTGGTCGCTACTTGAGCCTCCAGACAAATTTGGTGGCAGTTTACAGTTTCGATTACCAAGCTTTCTTCATTATTTGTCCCTCGCCACGAGCTGCTACTGCTCCCTAAAGTGGTCGGGCCAGTAGATTCGTTCCAACTATTTGGCTGAGAGAATGGTAAATTGACTGTTGTGAAAGGTTGCCCAATGGCGCACACCCGGGGGCATATTGCGGACAGCGACTTCAGGGTATGCCTGCTAGGTCGTGGGTCGGATAACATGCTACAGGAAGATTATAGTAACCATTGTAGTGTGATTAGTAAGAGAAAATTCGCCAGATTCAAAATGGTAAAGCAGGCTACCGTTCATAGAAAACAAAAAACTTCGTCACGTGTCGGAGCATATTAAGAAAAAATGTAAAAAAATGTCAAACGAAATGTAAGCAAATTCGAGGCACATGCGATTAGCTAGCGTCGGTGACAGTGTCGGGGTCGCAGCGTCGGCGACGCGTCGCCGAAGTATAACATATGTCTTACGAGGGAAGGGTCTGAAGCGTATGTCGGAACGGGGGGAGCGAGTCATATACGGAGAATCCTCATCTCTCAATTGGCTTGAAAATATGTTTATTCTTTGCCAAGTCGTTAAACCCAAGGAGTAGGGGGTCACAATGGGATACGGCGCAGCACGCGCTTGGGGGTCTTGTGCGTCCGCGATGCTTCTGCAGCCAGTGGCTCGCAGGTGGATAGAGGGTTGACTCGTGCGGGGAGGTCAGGGGTTTGGCTCCTCTGCGGTGTTGCATTTTTGCATTTCAACTGATTGGTTGAGCTTTGGCGGAATCCGACATCTATACCATTTTCAGACGTTTTCTGCGCATTTTTCCAGCTGTACGCTGTAGTGGGCGCGTGGAGCACAGTCGGAGGAGGCACCAGCTGTCGCTTGCACCCGATACCAGGTTCCTGGTTCGGATTTCCCGCCCTGGCCAACCAAGCCTTCCATCCCTCAGGGGTCGGTGAATTGGTACCAGACTTGTCTGGGAAGGATAAAGCGCTGACTTGTTCATCGGCTGGCCACCGCAAGTCATTGTATGGCCAAATACGCATTCATGTCGCCTCCACGACATCCCGTAGAAGTAGAATGCGCTGGCGCATCCCAGAAGGGATTGAGTAACGCCGTCCTTTATCCTTATCCTTATTCAATATGATGATAAATGTTCAGCACCAGTGATACACAGGTACAAAATGCCTGTGTAGTGAATCGCGTTGTCTTCCTCCATGGTTATGAGCACGCAACCGAAATCCAATTGAAGGTGTACCCTTGCCTCCGAAACAGGATTTCCACCCGAAAGCGTTATCATACAGGGTGCGTAAAAAGTATTGACGCAGTAAATGGCGGTTGTGGAAATAGTAATGCGCAGTAAGTTTTAAGATATTCACTTGAGAAATATGGAGAATGATCTTGCAAACGCGATAGAATAACTCATAATCGACACTGGCTCCTCTACTGTGGATACAGGAGCGAAAACGGCGGAAAAATTCATGAGCACGCGCCGCAAGTATTCGCTTGGATTTCGTCCCGTGCTTTGAACAGGGTAGCCTTCTGCGGCTAGCCACTTCTGTTGAAAGTAGCACAGAAATCATCCTTCAAAATTGCCTACAAAGAGTAATCCAGCGGATTCACGTTTAAGCTGTGCTCGTCTGAGAAGCTGTTCACACCTGCGCGCATCATCTGTTTGCCGTTATCGGACAGAGGTTGATAATTTTGGATTTGAACGTTATCGTGCTCGAACATCTTGAAATCATCACTTGTTACAGAGCCGCGGCTAACGTTTGAGTTGTTGACGTCTTTCCTCAACGGCCGTTTCGAACACCGCCTAATTCTCTTGTTAATGAAGTATTCATTTCCTTTGGTAACAGCTAGAAAACGCTCACTGTAACCACGACGGTATCATGTTTCTTCAGTTTTTACAAGAATACTTTTTGAACACAATATAGACAAGAAAAATAACGCACAAAACTTTGAAAAGTAGAAAGAGAAAGTTGGAGCTGAAACAAAAAGTAGGTGCGTCAACACTTTTTACGCACCCTGTATGCCCATTGCTTGCTTGCCTCTAAACGTCCATCAGTTCATCTTGCGGATCCCAATCCTCCTCTTCTTCTTCCACCACTTCCAGCTGTTCGTCTTCGTCAACTTCAAGTTGACGTGCTTCGAAGTCCTTGAGTATGCTGGCCATTCGTTCGGCCAGCTTGATTTCTTCCCTAGAAGGTTCCTTGTCTAAAGGTGGGCCACACTTCAGCGTTTCTCATTTAAACCACCTCCGACGTCACAACGTGGTCTCCTTCGAAAATCCGAGCAGGATTCCCGAGGCCCGAGGCCTTTGGTCCATGTACGGAAACAGACTATGAGGAGCCTGTAGCCTTTATACGCTACCCGTAAGGTGCCCAGTGGTGCTTCATGCACTTTGTAACTGTGCATCACTGGTGTTGAACATTTATACATCACCATGTTGAATACCGCAGCGTACAGCTGGAAAAATGCGCAGAAAACGTCTGAAATATATACGTCTATAGGTCAGAATCCCCCAAATCTCTACCAGTCAGTTGAAATGCAAAAGTGCAGACACGAGAGAAGTCAAAATCCTGACCTTCCTCGCACGAGTCAACCCTCTACCCACCTGCGCTCCGAGCCACTGGCTGAAGACGCATCGCGGGCGTACAAGACCCCCATGCGCGTGTTGCGCCGTATCCCATTGTGACCCCTTACGCTTGGGTTCAACGACTTGGCAAAAAATAAACACATTTCAAACCAATTGAGGGATGAGGGTTCTCAATATATAACTCGCTCCCCCCGTTCAGACATACGCTTCAGACCCTTCCCTTGTTAGATGATATTGAGCAAAGCTCATTGGTCGATGAAAAATCAGTGTGACGTGCTCTTCATTTGCGACCTTTCGCTTGGACCTCCCTGGTATACACCCGCGAACACTCCTGCGGGAAGCCACTATTCGTACCAGGAGTATACATACTTCGTCACTCGTTGCAGCTCGTCACATCCACATTGCACCGACAGCTTGCCACAGTGCACTGCACCTCGGACGTTCTGCGAGAGTGTCCGCGGGAGTGTAGCAGAGGCCTTGCTGTTAGTGAGCAACAAAAGGCTTGGTCCAAAAGGTACTTTGGCTTGTCAGCCGAATGCTCTAATACTGCAGCTAGCGACATTTAAAAGCCTTGCTAATGAATAGTTTCAACTCTGTGTGCCATGGAGGTTTGTTAAATTTTAACTTCATTAAGCCTGAAGTTTCAGCGGTATCGTCGTTATCAAAGGTATGAAAGAAGCACGAATTTTTGCGAACTGTACACTCATATCGTCAACTGCACTTGTTTTCCAAACCCATAACACTAATGGGACTCCAGGAGTGTCAAGAAGAAATTACTCCGATACGAACGCAACTAACCGCTGCTTTAACAGCGGTGAAAGACCGCCCCTGTACACGACAAACATTGAGCAGGGGCTGCGAGCAACGATACTCACTCGCGTCCATGCGTGCGCTCGCGGTGCGGCGCTGCAGGTAGGGCCACCTCTAGCCGCGGCAGGAACGCGCACGAGTTTTTCGGTGCGCCCAACGTGCGAGAGGGCGAATGCACGTCCCAACCAATCGGTTGAACCGCTTCGGCTTGCCCAAGAGGAGGAAGGCAGGGGGACTCGAGCGCAGCTCACCCTACACAATGAAGACGTGGGAAGATTTTGTAATTGAGTGCCTAGAAGTGGGGTAAAACCTAAACCAAACGATGAGAGAGAACTGGTGAGGTTCAGTTACAGGTATGGAATGGACGTGGTCAAAAAAGTGATTTTAGCTAATTGAATTAAATTATTGTGGAAAATCCTATCGGAGAGAAACTCTCGTTTCAAGCGAGCATGTGATGCTAACAACAGATAGTCCGACATTTGTCCAAAAAGCTTCTCTAGTCGAGCTAGAGATATTGTATAGTGATTAAAGCTTCCACCGAGCTCATTTTGTTTTCATATTATATGAAGAGCAATTCTTGTTTTTTTGGTGAAGTTCCAAATCCCACACAGATTCTAACTTGGTAATTGTACCTGTAATTAGGTCAGTTTGTTATCGGAAATAGTTAACTTGTGAAATGTTTGCTATGCTTCGAGCTATTGATGATTAACAGTAATGTCCACGTCTGAGTTTCCATAAATCTCGGCATCGCTCGCACTGATGATTAATAGTTGGACGTATGTTTCATACACTTGACGACTTTGAAGCAACGTGGAGAGCGAAGGAGTGGCAATCCACGAAAATCTCCAAATTTTCGTAGAAAAGGTCAGCAAGCCAATTTTTGAGGGTCGCTAATTACATGTGCATTCGGCCTCTGAACACACAGTATCTTTTCTAAATGCGTGACCGCTGTAGGCAACGCTCGAAACGTCGTAGTTCTACTCATAGGAACAATCTATTTCAATAATTCTCCCACATGAAACTCTGAACTTAAAGACAAAGTTTTATCCCTCATCATTAACCAACCACTCGTCAGTAGCTCTGTTTTTCGATCTTCTTCATCATTTGCCTTTCACCAGCTACCTCTCCCCCTTTCACGCAGCTTAATTCCACTCGATTGATTAGCACTAACCTATCCTCAAACTATTCCATCCTACGAGACAAAGTTTAGGTATTCTACCTTTTTCCTACTCACGTGTGTGCCCAGCAGTGCATTCTGACCGTCCCCCATACACTCACACTCCAGCTCATCCAGCCTTGGCACGTTCGCGCAAAACTCGTCCCCTCCGCCAGCGAAGCGGTGAGGACTCCGCCTGGAGCGACGCACGCGCGCGCGACCGCAAGCGTCAAAATGAGTATCGCTACCGCCTTCCATTGAGCAGGTGAAACACATGCGGCACAGAGGAGCATCGTGCAGTAGTGGCGTGCATTGATGTTAAAATCGTGTCCGTCGTGGGTCTCCTAGCATGGGCTTAATAAGCTTCGTCTTCGCATGCCAGCTAATTACTTTCTGATGCGAAAATTTGGCACTCTTCCTGCACAGCTCACTGCCGGTTAAACGCCAAATTTGGTATTTCACTACCATTTGAGCGCTGTCTGCATCTCTGCCTTACTTCTCAGCCGCATTGCTTCACATTTGACAAATAAGGGAGTTTCGATCGCTTACGATCGGAAAGGCTCGAAGGCAATTGCGTGTCGTTTGATGTGACAGAACTATTCACCAATGTAGACAACAAGCAGCTCTGCAAGCCCTTTCAGAATGAGCATGTAGGAGGCATTGTTATATTCGGTTAGAGCAAGTCGCGTATAATGAATCTAATTCAAGAATGCCTGAACTGTAATGTATTCAATTGGTCTGGAAACATTTCTCACAGTGAAGAGGACTTGTAATGGGTCAGCGCCTAGCGGCCTGTTTGTAAGCAGAATTGGACGACCAGTGTTGGATCGAGGAACCATAATGTACTATCGGTATTCCTATAGTTGCTGTGTTCTGACAACAGCACAATCCGAAATGGGTGAGTAGTTTAATATTCCTAATACATACTACAAGTTCACTCGAAAAACCGCGTCTCAAGGTTGACTACCCCTTTTAAACACTCACGTTAGGGTGTCCAAAGGGAATTGAATGTGAGGTGATATCCAAAGGCAGCTCCAAAAACGTTATAGTCCAAGCAAAGTCTGCTCACACTATGGCTGTAAAACATGATGTGCTCCTCAACATGTACAAAACAGGAGAAGGCATATGCACGGAACACGATCAGGGAGAGCAATCATGCATGCTGGTCTCTCAAATAGCTAGTCTCAACGGGTGCGTGCCAAGACAACGAAAAGCTGACCGAGCGTGACATAGGTATGTTACAATCTCTCCCGAGGACAAGGTCTGTCTCCAACTGCCTCTCATCTAGGATTAAGCCACTGCAGCTTTACGTAAGTGTCTATTGCGAGATTAAACAACGATTGTCCTAATTAACATTCCTGTAGTAGATTTGGACAACGATGTTTCCCTAATTAGCATTCCTGAAGGCAACATCAAACGCCTGCTAGTCGGCAACAATCTCTATGACGACCGTTGCATGTACTAAGCCCTAGTTACACTTGCGCCGCCACGCGGCGCGGCACGACGATCGCCATAAAGCCCATGCACACTTCTGCGATACCGCGGCGCGGCAAGTAGGGCGACGGCAACCTCCACAGCGGTCGCGGCGCGGTCGCGTTAGACCACCATTTTAGGCAACGGGACCGACGTCCCCGTGGATGCCGCGCCGCCAGGAATGGTTTGAACCATTCCAGCCTGCGGCACTCAGCGCGGCGTCGCCAGCGATAGCCGCCGCAACAGTCGCAAGAGTGTGCATGCCCCTTCCCTGGGCGCGTGTCGCAGTGTCGTGCCGCGGCCGTCGCGGCCCTATGCTTCATCATGGGCGCGCTGTCGCGGAAGTGTGCATGGGCCTATAGGCATCGATTTTTCGCGCCGCCGGGTCGATATCTATTCTGACAATGGTGCCGCGCCGCGCAGCGGCGCAAGTATAAACTAGGGCTTAAGGAGAGCTGCGTGATTTGTCCTTATGGAAGAAATAGAGACTGAAGGAAATTGATATACCGAATTTAGTGTTTAGCCCTCAGTGGGCTACACGTCGGGTAAACAAGTAGAGTGCTAATTGTTCGACTCAGAGGGTATTTAGCTGGCAAGCGAATGCGAAGCTTACTAAGCGCACTGGTAAGCATCACGAGGAGACCCACAACGGACACGATTTTTGCATCAAATGAATGTTACTACTGAGGAAGACACTGAAGATATTCCAGATCCCATCCATGGATTCTGGAGCGCAATCCAACCACGAACAACAGGAACGAGTACGTTTCCACTAGAGTGACGTTTTGTCTTTTATTCCAATGTGTAGGCGCGTGTAGCACAGTCAGAAAAGGTGCCAGATGCACCCTATATAACGTTTTTGATTCGGATTTCCCACCCGGGCCAACGAAGCTTTTTATTCCTCCGGTGAACAAGACTTGTCTGGGAGGGATGAGGCGCTGACGTGTCTATTCGCTCGACACCGTAAGTCTTTGTATTGCCAAATACGCATTCAAATCGCCTCCATGCATCGCGTAGAAGTAGAATGAGTGGCGCATCCCATAAGAGGTTGAGCAACTCAGTACTTACCCTTTATCCTTCATTTCACTGTGTGAGCTGTGAGACGACATGCTCCTCGAAGGCTTCGTACTCCTGTGTACCGGTGCGTTCCACTTGCACAATGGTTGTCGTATACTAGGAGGTCTTTCAGTGCTGATGAAGCAGCGGTGGAATGCGTTCGTATAGCAGTTGTTTCTTATTGACATTCTGGGGTTCCTACTAGTGCTATGGGGTCGGGAAAATTAGAGCAATTGACGACATGCGCTTGCAGACCGCAAAAAAGGAATTTTTTCAGGCCTTTGATGACGACGATACCGTTAGGATTAAGAGCTGGATTACAATAAGCCTCCGTGGCGCAGAAGAATTGAAACTATTTTATCAAAATGCCCTGGTTTTAGATCGTCGATCATGAGGCCTTCTATTGAGGACAAACACTGCATGCTGTATATCAGCTTCATCAGTGAACTCGGGAGATCGAAAGCCCATGTTTAAGTGTCTCGAACCTAGGCAGTGGATCGCAAAGGCGCGTGCTTTGAAGTGGAGTTGCAGCTGCCGTTTTTGGGTTTTTTGAGACTGGTTAGAGAATTCCAAAGCAAAACCTGCATAAAAAGGTGACGTTGAAACCATCACCCATGTGACAACTGCTTGAAAAAGCCATAGACACAGATATAACTGAACATAGCAAAACCTCGAAAATAAGGGCTGCCAAGTAAGGAATGATGTGCGGGGATAAACGGAGTGAGATAAGTATAAGTGCAGAAGAGCAAAGCAAAGAATATGGTGATAGGAAAGCAACACCAAGTGTGTAAGACATCTAATGATGGACGCAATAGTACTTTGACTGGGATCTTCGGAAGCCACTTAGCCCGCGAGTTTTGAAAGATTAGAGCCAGACCTCTACTACACCTTTGCTCGTTTCTCTTATGAAAGTGAAAAGTTATGAAAGTATGAAAGTTAATTGGCAGTAATATATCTTTCTCACTTATTACAACCCACATATTTTAGAGAAACCGCATAACACTCTTATCAACGCCGGTGCGATTGTGGTCGCCTCACTGATGAGACGACGAGCTTCCCTTTCAGATCGCTTTGATTTCGTAAGTGTACTCTTCAATTACTGCCAAAGCCAACTAGACTAGGCAATGTTATTATTACTAGAGGCTTGTACGTTCGGGTTCGACGAGCCGAACCGTCTCCACCCAACCACGCCCCTTTCAACAGTTGGAAACAGAAACTGTGGTTGCTATTGTGGATGTAACAGCAACACAGCAAAATGTGTTGGAACTGTGTTGCTATCCTGTTGGAAGGTCGCAACACACTGCTGCTATCCAGCCGTAGTTATTAGCGTGCTCTAACCAGATACGCCCGCACCGCTAGGAAGAAGTTAGAACATAGCAACACACTGCTGCTATCTAGAGACGCCCCGCGCCATCGCCTCTGCGCACTCTCACTGTCTGCGCTCTGAATTGGTCGCGCCGTCGTCTCTCGCGCTCTTGCGCTGTGCGCTGGCAAAGCTTCTCGAAGCGGTCTTCCCGCAATCAATACTACCACCGCCTAGTCTAGACACTAGACTTAAGCTTTCAACAAATTGACGAAAGCATAGGGTAGCGAGATTTCTGCGGCTTGCAAATAGTCAAGATCGCGCCATGCCGCTCCTGAAACCTTGCATTTCAGACTCGGTTGAATGGGCTGAATGCTAGTTACAATATTGTTACTACCTGGCCACATTAACCTGTGCTGTACCTTTTTAACATTATGTGTCGCCCAGTAGCTGCAATTACGCCGATTAAGCTCTCCTTTCAGCTTGAATATTGCTTCATCAGTTCAAAGAATTCGTCTTGGAAAGCGTGAAAAGAAGCATAGCACAGGCTAATCAGGCGAAGTAGGTTGTTACAGGCATTCAGTCCATGCACAACCAATCGAGACTGAAACACAATGTCCCAAGCAGGCATGGCGCAATCTTGACTGTTTACATGCCACAGAAATCTCGTTACCATGTGCTTTCACACGATCTCAAACATCTTTAAAAGCTTAACTTGCAGCAATGTTGGAACCTTTCAAACAGTATTTGCATTTTTTGGGAAACCCTGCATTTCTTGCACCGTTTAGTGTGTTCTTACGTTTTAAACCTTTAAAAAGTGCAAATCAATCGATAGGCCACTTTCTGATGGGGATATCAGCGCACCAGCAGCAGGGATACGAAGGCGCGGTTATCGGACCGGAGGGCTCTGACACTCGCTCTCGAGGGACCTCACAACAACTTGCCATTTGGGCGTTAGCCGTTGCTATTCAGACCAAGCCGGCTTGACTGGGTGTCGGCCGCAGCTGCTAGGCTATTGCAGCGCAGCAACGCCTTGCAATTGCGTTGCTAAATAGCAATGGACAACCGCCCGGCTGCTTGATTCTGCAGAATATATCCACGCATATCCAGCTGGTATCCATAGTATATCCATACATGCGTGTACATACACGTCTATGCACATGTATACATAGTGTATACACATAAGAATATAATATAAGACATACTATACACAGATATACATATACACCTATATACAGTACCGGACATGCCGCTGCGTCCAACAAGCACAAGCGGCGCAAAAGATGAGAAGCGGCGCAAAAGGGCGCCGGAGAGCGCCGTTTTCCGCTCGCCACGCGCCGCGTCTGAGGCAAGTCGCGTTAGTGCGCGGCGTCCTCAACTTCTGGACGTTAGACTGAATGAAGGAGCCTATCCATGCGTTTGGACGAGCATGGTCTACTGTTTGGAACTAACTGCCGGCATGGCGCGCGCTCTGAACAATGCATATAGGCCCGGCAGAATCGATCGAGTGTGAGCGACAACCTGTAGAGCGAGCGACAGCTTGAACAGTGAGCGCATGGGGAGTTTTAACGAAAATTTCTAGCCTTCCTACTCAGGCATTGCTCTAGGACTGTCCAGCTTGCATCTGGAGTGCGCCGTGAACAATGCATATAGAATCGAACCTATCAATCGAATGAGCGCGACAGCTTGTAGAGTGCGCGTTTAGGGAGCTTTATCAGAAATCCTTAGCCGTCCTACTCAGGAACTGCTCTAGGACTGTCCAGCTTGCATCTGGAGTGCACCGCGAACAATGCATATAGAATCGAACCTATCAATCGAGTGGGCGCGACCGCTCGCAAATTGCACGCGCGGGCGTGTTTGGGGCCCGATAACTCTGTCATGTGTGAACCCTTCCGGCTGCAGCTTGTGGGTTTTGTAGACAGTAAAAAGCTCTAGCAGCTCTCCAAAGCACAGCGATGTAGCCTAAGAACTGACAAAGTTACGGTGGTGCAAAGATGCAGGTCAGGCTTGTACAACCAATTTTTTTCGATTTCAGGCGATCACTGCGGGAAGAGGCGATGAGCTGATGGCCTACAAATGCATAGGCTAACAGATAACTTAACGTACTTTACAAGAAGGCGCTTACAGCTCTCCAGCTGCCTACCTGCCTTAGTTACAGCTGCCGCTTTAGAGCGGCGGACGGCAGCAGTAAAGATTCTTCCGCCCTTACTTCTTCCAGTTTTGAGTTTTCGACACTCGCAATGACACTGTTCTCTTCAACTCGATGAGCTCTATCGAACGGTGTCAATCTCGGCCAGTTTTGGAAAAATCGATTTTTTGACAATTTCAAAGAAGAGGGCGCCGCTCTAGGTCGCGGCAGAGAGTGATGACATCGAAAATCGATATTTCCGAACCGGGCCAAATTGGTTAAGATTCGATAGAGCTTTTTCGTGCTGTATTGAACAGCGCTGCTACGAGTAGCGAATACCGTAATCTGGGCGAGTAAGAGCAGGGAGAACATCGACCGTTATTGTGCTAAATTGCAAATGCGGGCGTGTTCAGAGCGCAGTAGCTCGGTCAGGTTCGAGTCGTTTCGGCTGCAACTTGTGGGCCTTATAGGCAGTAAAATGTTCTAGTAGCCAAAGTAGAAGTGGCGTAGCTTAAGAAGAGGCAATGTTACAGAGATGCGAAGATGCAGATGCGGGTTGTGTGACGCATTTTTTCCGATTTCGATGAACCACTGCGGGAAGACGCAGCTAGCTAACGCGCTTAAAATGCGTGGGCTAACAGGACGCTTAGGATACCTAACGATGACGTGCTCAGAACGCCTCAGCTGCCTAAACTGTCTTAGCCACAGCTGCCAGTTTAAAGCGTCGGAAGATAGCGGTTAGAGGTTCTTGCGCTCTTACTCGCCAAGATTTGAGTGATCAACACTCGCAATGGTACCTTTCTGTTCAGCAGGAAAAGCGCTATCGAATGGTGTCAATTACGACCGATTTTGGAAAAAACGATTTTTTGGCGGTTTCGCAACGAGGACAAGGCCACTCAAGGCCGCGGCAGAGGGACGATGACGTCATCGAAAATCGATTTTTCCGAACAGGGTCAAGTTGGTTACCATTCGATAGAGCTTTTCGCGGTGAAGCTAAGGGTGTTATTCATGGTATCGAAAACCCAAATATGGGTGAGTAAGAGGGCAGGAAACTTCAACCGCTAAGTCCGCCGCTCTAAAACGGCAGCTGGTACTAAGGCAATTTAATAAGCTAGGGAGCTGTGAGCACGTTTTCGTAAAGAACCTTAAGCGCTCTGCTCGCCTGCATATTTGTAAGATGCTAGCTCTCCGTGTCTTTCCGCAGGGGTCGACTAAATTTGGGAAAAATCGTGTCACACAAGGCTAACCTGCATTTTCGCAGCGCTGTAACTTTGTCCTATCGTAAGCTACATTACTGTCTTTTGGCATTCCACTAGAGCATTCTACTGCCTATAAGGCCCACGAGCTGCAGCCGAAACGACTCGAAACTGACCGAGCTACTGTGCTCTGAACACGCCCGCATGTGCAATTTAGCATAATAACGGTTGATGTTCTCCCTGCTCTTACTCGCCCAGATTACGGTATTCGCTACTCGTAGCAGCACTGTTCAATTATTTATACACACGTGTATGTACGCATGTATACACGTGTGCACAATGTTTAATATATAAATTTATTATCGCAAGAACAGCAATATACATACACAACAATATACATATGATCTGTACATATGCATAGCATATATACAAAAACATGACATCTACGGCATCTTCAAAAGTGAGAGAGACACTTCGTATTATTAAAAGGCAAAAATGTGATGGCAACAAAATCAAAAAGTGAAATCAATTAAAGTGATATTCAGAATGTGATATTCAGATCTTCAAAAAAGTTCAAAAAATAAGCAGAGAAATGTGAAAAAAATTTAAAAAGGCCTAGATGAGATATGGCATAAGATAAAGATAAGTGAGACCTATTAAACAGAGTGAGAACCGAAGGATGACGCCCGAGAAAATAAAACATAAGTGAATACATGGCAGAAGTAAAGTCCTAAGGCAGTAAGAGAGTGGAAAACTAGACAATCTATACCCTATATTCTAGACTCTAGACTATATGTACAAAACGTGTAGGCATGATATAACATAAAACTACTGGCGTTATAACTACAGAACCCGATGAACGAGAGGGAAAACAAAGGGTGGGTGCTCGCTTAAGAAAGTTCAATTTTAATTCAAAATCAAACCGAAAGTTCAATTTTACCCCAAAATGAAACCCAAATTTTTGCTACTCAAAGTTAAATTTTAACTCAAAATCAAACCCGAATTTTTGTTTAACTTTTCACTTTTCGACCGAACTTTGACTAAAAAAGCGGGATTCAAGAAGTTGAAAACAATGCTAAATTTTACAAATTTTGCGCCAAAAGGATTCGCTAAAAATGGTGATAGACAACTACTTTAATTTAAATTACTTCAACTAGAGCGCACACCTTTGTTTGAGAACGAACATGGAGCAAGTGAAATTGAGAGAATATCAATGTGAATTGGTGACCTGAAGCGTGTGAAGTGTCCGTCCGCTGATGGCCATCGTCCTCAGAGGTCCGAGTCGTCGTTATCGTTGTCATCGTCCTCATCGCCGATTTATCGGCGGGAGGATCTTCGCGCGTGGGGCCTTCGAAAGTCTTCACCTTCTGGAAAAATATTTAATTATTTTGAAATATTTTGGGAGCACAGCACAAAGGGAAAAGGAAAACGCACCGGAATACGAAACAGAAGAGATGAATAATGATCTCATTCTTCAGCTTTTCGTTTACTTTCGTTTAGGTTCAAGAGGTGAGGGTCAAGAGGCCAAGAGAGAACGGAACACATAATGGGACGGAAAGGCTAGGCTAAAAACGGCCTAAAACCGGCAATTCGTAACACAGAAACGGAGATTCCGCACATCCCTGGCGATCACTCACCCATGGTTTCGCCCACCCCCACCCCCTTCACTTCACTAACTTCCCTAGTGAAGTGGGAGGAGGGTAGCCATGTTCGATTCTCCTTCAACCTCACCTCGCCATGGTAGAATCTGTCTGTAGAGTTGCTGAGCTCGGTTGCTAAACGGCTTTAGTGGTGGCTAGCGTTTTGATTTGACCCTTTCAGACTCTGAAGAAGGTGATTCAGCCAAAAGGTTAGCCACCAATAAAGCCGTTTAACAACCTCGTGACGAGCTCAGCAACTCTATAACTCTACAGACAGATTCTTTAGTACATTCGTTTTTATGGAACGAGTGAGTTCAACATATTTCAACATTAAACGCAATCAGTTCTTATGAAGTCGTTTAAGAGCGACCACCACTAACTAACTAGAATTGCACTAAAATAGCACCAAAATAAATAGCGTTTGCTGCCAACTGCAACAGAAAAAAGAACCCACTGGGTAAAATTCGAACTCGTGGCAACGAGAGCAATTATAAGAAGACTGACGCAACATTGACACACCTATTATTAGCTACAGCTCGAGCGCACAGGTTTAAAAATCTAGCTTTTAACAAAAATTCTCAATTGCTCAATTCTGGTAATTGCACTTTTCAAATCTTTGTTCTCTTGAAAGAGATATCCTCGACGTCAGTAGGAGAAATGGTATCCGCAAGATCGACATCCGGCGAATTGCTCGACATCCGACGAATTGCTCGACATTGGTCATGTATCTGGGATTATGCCCGCCACTAGCGATGATTTGAACCTGGGAACCTGGAAACCAAAAGTAGCGGTCACAGCTACTACTATGTGTGAAAAAAAGAACGGAAACAATACCTGAAAAGGCTGCTCCTGCTGGATTGTCTGTGGCGACATCCCATCCCATAACGCAACGTTTTGTTAGTCGAGCTAGACCCCAGTCGGACTCGTCTGTGGCGATATACCATAACGCTGTTGAGCTAAACTCCAGTCGGACTCTGTCAGACTCCCTTGCTCCCGACAGCTCGTTCACCTGCAGCAAGGAACCAATCTCATTCATTGAGGCATCGCGGCATCCTTCAGATTTGAAGATTGGTAGGCGAAATTTTGCTAAAGGACCAAATGAAAAGCAGATAGATACCAGGCGAGACTGATATGCTGCATCCAGACTAGTCGTCGGCGGAGCAGTAGACGCACTATTGATTGCGACCGACCGCTTCAAGAAGCTTCGCGCACCACCACGCGTGCGTCCCTGTGCAGGATGAGAGAGCGCCGAGAGCCTCCCCGTTCTCAGGCACTTGTTGCGTCCGAGCCGCTTCCCATTACCGTCTCGTGAATTTCCTACATCGCGGACGGGACGCTAGTCGGACGCGGACGGTACGCTAGTCGGACGCGGACGGGACGCTAGTGGAACGCGGGCGGGACGCTAATCGGACGCGGCTGAGACGCAAGATGCGGATGAGCTCGCGCGGATTCATTGCTCCCAATCACGTTCCACTGTGCTCTTGTATCGGACGAGGTTCGCATGTGGGCCAACAACTGCCGGCTTGACGCGTGCTTCGACGTTTTTGTCGGCTCGGTGGCTCAGGAATTCACCGTTAAAGCGACATGACGTCGGTACCAGCTCCATTGAGTATTATTGTGCGACAACAGTTTAGTAGCAATTTCTTATGTTGTTCTCTAGTGCTATACCATTAATACTGTTAATACTATGAAACACTCCAGCAAATTTATCGTTTTCCAGCACATTAGAAGCAATCAAAGACAATTCCTTGAGGTTAAATAATGGACATCTCAACTCATTAGCAAAATATCCAAATTAATTCTACACTTGTCCAATTATAAATTAAGTGAGTGTCTAGATTAACATGAAAAATGTCCGGTTTAAAGCGAAAAATGTCCACTATGAAGAGAAAATATACGTATACTAGACACTGGAAAACAATGAATTTGCTGGAGTGTTTAATAGTATTAACCGTATTAGTGGAATAGCACTAGAGAACATTATAAGAAAGTGCTATTAAACTGTTGTCGCACAATAATACTCAGTGGAGCTGGCACCGTCGTCTTGTTGCTCTAACGGTGAATTCCGGAGCCACCGGAGACGACGAAAACGTCAAAGCACGCGCCAAGCCGGCAGTTGTTGACCCACGTGCGAACCTCTTCGATCGAGGTTTCCTCGTGCATAAAGTATGCACGCTGTCCAGATCAAAATCTATCTGAGATATCGCTATCAATTCCACATGAAAACTAACTCCCGGCTAGATGGATCCCTTGCCTTAGACAAATGCGTAAACACTCTGGATTGTCCAGTAACGCCATCGGCTTGTGCTGTGCAGTACTCCTGCCCTCAGGTTGCTCCTCCGCACGTCCAACGGTTTGTGTTGCCGGATATCATTGAAACGCCTTCCGAATCCGGATGCCAGGTTCCCCCTCACTCGTTTCTTTTTACTGGGTCTAATTGTTGGTCCGCCCTTACTGGTCTTCCCCTTCCCTGCCCCACCTTCCTGGTCCTAGCTCCTGGGCAACTTCCTTGTTTCCACTATTGACCCCCACTGTTCTCTTCTTGATGGATTCCCCGTCCTGGCCCCTCCTCCAGGTTGTTCCTTTCCTTCCTAGTAGCTCTCCTGGTCCACGCTAGGGGTTCCCCTTACTTCCCTTCTCCACCACCCCTTGCGATTAGTGGTCCTCCCATGCTTACGGCAGACGTCGATGACATGTATTCGGAATCAGGACGCCCAGAAACGCGCAAAGGCCGCTGCGTGAGAAAGGCCGCGCTTCCTCTGCTACGGCAGCATCCCATGTTGAAAGGCACATTTTGTCCGCGCGGAGGCATATCTCACGCAGGTTTGACCACTCAAACGTCATCGAAGGCTAACTCAATTATATAGTGGTAGATATCCTGAAAATTCACGTGTATTACACCGAGGACATCTGAGGTTACCGGCTGATATTCGGGGTACTGAGTGGTTATCCGCCTTGGTAGGAAGACACATGATTGCCAAACTACATTGGAAATGGCCAATTTAGTTTGGCAATCACCCCTAGGGTAAAACATAGCAGTTCTGTGTAGAATCGTTAATTTCGTGCAAAACAGAATGTATAGGCCTGCCATACAAGCTGACCCCCCCCCCCCCCCCGGCTTCGGAGCCGCTCATCAGTCGGACACCCGAAACCGCTAGAGTCGAGTTCAGTTCACAAGAAGCCAGACCGGACGCGCAGAAGGGACGCGGATGAGACGGTAACTTCCGAAAACTTCTCTTGTGGGACGAGGATGGGACGCAAGAGAAGGTCTCACCACGAAAACTACCTTTGTGGGACGGAGCTGATACGCAACGCCGCTAATAGGTACGCGGATGGGACGCAACGGTCCTAATAGGTACGCGGCTGGGACGGAACAGCTGTTATGGGACGCGGCTCGGACGCAACGAGTGTCTGAGTTGGTGCGCGCCCCACGCAGAGACGCAGACAGCGCGTCAGCGCGAGAGATGTTCCTTGCACGTCTTTCAAGCCAGGAGAATACAAGTCTGTATGGATGAAGCAAAGGCTTGAAACAGAAGGCTGCCATTGCCTCAGAAGGCTTCTATTGTCTGCTCAAAGACTCGGAGATTACGAAAGTTCTATCAGAGAGTTCGCAACCACGCAACATTCATTAGACAATGATGAAGAGTCTTATATTCTCGCTGAGCTTTTAGAATTGAATGACATTCATTCATTTCTAAAATTGAATGGATATCATTCAATTCTAAAAGCTCAGCGAGAATATAATTCAAAGTTGACATTGTCATTTTTCATGATAGCCATATGTTATGTCTTGCTTCCTCATATGAGAAGGGGTACGGAAAAGAGCGCCTCGCGCTCCTAAAACATACACCCAATCCCTCGTGAGTGGCCGAAGGTCTAACGACTGCCTTAGGAGATCCTGGAGATGCAGTTTTTGCCTGCTTTTTGAAGCTCAACTAAGAAAAGTCGAGGAAGTACGAGCCAGGCGTATCAGGCGTATCATAAAAGTCCGAACGTGTGAAATGTCGGCGAGGAATTGTTTTTGTGCTTAGCCGTTAAATACTGCTGAGACGACATCAAAAGGTTCCTAATATCGAATGAGGCGATGGATTTAACAGATACCTCATGCCTGTTTCATTGATGTGACCTATACCGGTAAACAAGTGCTCTCATAGTAGTTATTTATTAAGCTGGTACTGAGCGAGCTGCTGCCCGCAACACACCGATAAGCTATCTTAAAACGGTTAAGCTAAATTAGCCAGACCCCGGAGTTCTTTGGCAGTGCAGTTATAATACGGAATTCGCTGTTCCTACACTGCCTGCCCTAGAACCAGTTTCGTGAGCACGAGTCCGAGAATATAAGTTAAAAAGTTGCCCCCGTCATTTTTGAAAATAGCCTTCTTCTTGCTTCCTCTCAGAACTAAACTATGAAAAACAACTTCCTTCGCGTCCTGATGGAATTTGCCTTCATTGTAAATCAAATGCCATAACAGACTTTGGACAGAATTTTCCAAGCATTAACAATACGTTAACAACGATACAATTGAAAACCAAAAAATAAACAGAGCACAACGAACTAGTACGGCTACATATACATAGTCGAGCACTGCATAAAAGCATTACAACACGAAGAAAGAGACCGGTTAAGGATACCTATAAACACAACCCAACAACCCTGCGGTTCATATTAAAAGCAACTTGGACACAAGTCGATTCAAGAACATTGACAGCATTACAAATGACCACCAAAGCACGACGCAATTAGAGTCGGGGGTGGGGTTACCCCCCCCCCACTCAGTGGTTTTATGCCTTGATAAAAAAAGCATGTGTATGCCCAGTTACATCGTAAATGTCTCAGTCCACTTTAGGGGTAGAAAACACTATTGCTGCAAAAATTGTGGTTTAAAAAACTAAATAGGGGTGCACTTCGGTGGCCCCCCCCCCTCCACTCTATTTGCGCCCAAAGGACTAGTGGTAAAACCGACCACTACCGATTACCGAGTTTACAGTAGAACAAATGATGCCATAGCAAAACAATATATAATAAAACCACAATCCGAAGCCTTAAATAACAAACCTCCACGAAACGAAGAAAATGGAGTACGCTGAGATCCTCGGTTTTTCTCAAACTTCGAAACACGCGTAACGGTTAAGTCGTCGAGCTCAGCTCACACGTATTTTCTTCACTAACAATAAACAATCATGAAGGATGTATCTATGCTTTGCGAGTTTTTTTAAAGCAAACTACACTTCGTCAAACTTGAAACATTCGTTGTGGGGGTGTGAAACGTCCAGGCGATTAGTAGACCTCTCGATAACTACGTAGCACGGAACGGTAAAGGAAACTGACAGCGGATTATGAATACGGGCACACCTGTACTTATGTACCGCACTTAATCTTGTTCAAAATAGGTCTACTAGGGGTAATGGGCGATTCGTACTTTATATAGCGGACTTATAAGGCATTTCCGCAACAAGAAAACCACTACGATAATGGTTTTCATTCTTTCCATGGCAGATTACCCCTAGTAGACCTATTTTAAGCAAGATTAAGCGGTACACTAAGTACGCTACTATCGCAATAGGTCGACAGCCATAAAAAGCGCTCAGTAAAGTCCGACAGAGTCCGACATTGCGGTTAAAGCGGGAACATCCCCCTCCTGCTTCTCAACAGCGTAATAGTAAGCTAAAACGGGAATCCGGCCGCTCCCGAGAACACAATAGAAGCAATGTTAGAGCAAGGCTGTGTATCACACTGGTGCTCGCCGGCGCATTTTCAAACGGTGTCGTCATCGCGTGTGCCGTGTGATTACGGCCTGCACACGCCGTTCCGCGGCGCTAATGACTGCGCCCGGATAGCAGCACTGAGTTGCTAACCTCGAAATTCTTCCTTTGGGCGCGAGCGGTGCGAGCGGTCCGATTGGAGCACGGTACCACTATGGCCCGGATAGCAACACATGTTGCCCGCCTCCAACGGAATAGCAACACACTATTGCCATTAGCAACGGCTGTTGCTAAACCCTTGAAGCCCTTGAAGGGGGCGGAATCGGTTTGACCCCTCGAGAAGAAATGTTAGAGATTGTACGAGTCCGTACAACGGAATGATGATACTCCCATCCTAATCGGCTTGAGGACCTGCCGGCCACGGCTCAAGAATAGGCCAACATGCCTGTAAGACTCAAGAATAACTATAAGCTATAAGAGGGATAAGGCTGTTCACCATTCATCATCTGGATCCCTCCATTCTGGCGCATACACCGTACACGAAACAAAGATTGTGCAGACCATGTGCACTAGGCTACGTGGCCCACACACCTAATTTTCGACGAATTGGTCCATTGAATCTGATTCTCGAACGCGGACGATGACTGGCAACCCTCTCCGATTTGCGGTAACACTCCTAGTAGCATCGCCCTCTCGATTCCTCGTTGGGCGACAGTGATCACGTTTTCATCCAGCAGTCGTAAGGTCCAGATCCAAGTCCAGCAGTGGATACCAGTGGCCGAATTCATGAACGTTTCCGGGAACGTTCCCGGCTTCCCGTGGGAAGCGACCGGGGCGGGAAGCAAAAGTTCGTATTCACGAACCTGGCGGGAAGCAACGGGAAGCTCCCGCGAGAGGCTCCCGGCCTTCCCGCACTCAACTGGTCGGGAAGGCCGGGAAGCCTTCAATGAAGTGGTGTGAGCAGTTGCGCACAATGGGATTTTGAAGGCTGTTTTGACATCGAAAGTCGGCTTCACAGAGGGTTATCTTCACCATATGTCTCGCAACGTCTTCCTGGACCATCTTCAGGGGGGGGGGGGGGGGGAAGGGAGGAGGCGCACTATGAAGTGAATTAATAAGGTCAGGGTTTGGCTTCTGTCACTTACTTGAAAAATCACATAATTGATCTGAGGATGAATAGTTCTTTCGTCGGATGAGCCATGCACTCTATTTCTGCGTGATATCGCGGCACCACTTCTTATCCATTCTCGTTACCAGTCGGTGGACATTTTAAGAGCACGTTCTAAGTGGAAAAGTTGACATCGTCAGCGAGATAGTATTGAACTTAGGAGTAAACAACTAAAGGTGCAAATAAGGTCGGGGGTCACCCCTACACAACGGTGCTTTTCGAGACCGGATTTTTTCGCAGCACCGGTGTGTTCTACCCCTATATGA
This sequence comes from Heligmosomoides polygyrus polygyrus, assembly GCA_947396885.1. Taxonomy (NCBI): domain Eukaryota; kingdom Metazoa; phylum Nematoda; class Chromadorea; order Rhabditida; family Heligmosomidae; genus Heligmosomoides; species Heligmosomoides polygyrus. The sequence continues at coordinate 55,759,517 of OX377203.1, read as the reverse complement.
ACTGAGGTAGGCCATTTCTGATGTAATTTCACATTTCACACGTGCGGACAACAACTGAGTATGGGGTGACCCCCCCCCCTCCGACCCTATTTGCGCCCAACAAAATAAAAATAAAAATATGTATGAAATTAGAAGTTAATTCTTCAATACTTAAGTGGTTCCAAAAGTCTGAAAACTGTTATCACAACCCTTCAGCCATTTCTTCTTGTAGTCTGTCTTCGTCTCATCTTTAGAGAATGTTGAGGATAAATTTTTTCTAATAGTCGCATGAGTCCAACGCTGAGCAGTAAATCGAAGAAACATGTGAAAGGATAGAACGCCACAAAGGTGGCCACGCCAACAACGGGTATTTCCACACGACGATCTATGAAACGATCGCTATGGACACCAAAGAGGATGTCACTTCACTTATTATATGCAACGGTTTCGATCTTTAACCACGTTCGAAAGCCAGACACGCTGACGTACAAGCCAATTCGTCGAAAATCAGGGGGCCGTTATCTTAATGCCGGACGCTGGAGGAGAACCGTCACCGACTGAGTTAATCGAAATATAAAAAGAACATGGAACAGAATGCTCGCTAGCGTGGTTGTCGAACTTCTTCGAGAATGCTCTGAATGCAAGATGTCATGCTTTTTGTGGCGCTCGAGCAAGGAAGATCCATTGGAGCACTCTGGCATACGACAGAGACGATTAGAGACGTTGCAGGCGACCGCTCGTGCGACCATTCTCTGCCTAACTTCGTAGGTCTATAGAAAACCTACGTAATATCCAACAATACAGAAAGGCGAACTAGAAGAGGCGACTCTTAATATTGGCTGGTGACTACAAGGTCTTCTCAAGAAGATGTAGGCATAGAACTGTCTATCATTTGACCTCGACTTAGAAAACGCAGAAGTAGAATGCCTAGATTTTTTATAGGAAAATTTGCAATTTGTTGCAATTTGTTGAAGAATCTTGAGCGGAAGCAATGAATTCATTCAGTGCAGCGAAAAAAATTCAGTGGAATCGTCCAGCTAGAATAAAACACTGATTTCCCCCATGTTCGCGTTGTAATGCAGCCCACTCCCGTCCATTGTGCATCTGAGCCTGAACCTCGAGTGTTTGGATTTCTGAGAGACTAGAAATACTTGAATATCCAGTTGAAAAACCGGTAATTTCAGAGATTAGTTTTCAAAATCTTGCAATTCCCGCCTCCGCTGCGAATCTAACTCGCGCGTCGCGGTCGCTCCTGCTCCCCGGTGGTTCATGAATATTAACCGGACTACGGGAAGGGATGCAGCGGGAGCGGGAAGGCATTACGTGCCTTCCCGCTCCCGCTGCTTCATGAATACGGCTACAGGTGTGAGCCGTATGTTAGCGCTGGGAAAACAATGGAGTCAAGCATGTGGGTATGGATCTGAAAACATGTACGTAAGTGCCAGCAAGCAGATCGCTGTCTGCAAACACGCACCATGCTTCCAGCGCGTGCGTAACAACGGGGGCGCTCTGGCACTGCTCCTGTTCATGTTCGCTACTTAAGCGCAAGATCACCATCGCACAGCCTGCAGAAATCACCTCGGCGTTTTCAGATGATTCGATGGAAGACGTCAGAATCACTAGGGCGAGCATATCGTAGATCAATAGCGCAGGCAGGAGGAGGCAGGCGCGCACGGCAAGTCGCCGTCCTTGCAGTCGAACTATATCGACTGCATTGCTTCCCTTTAATCCAGCAGCAGATCGATGAGCCATGAGTCCACCGACGTAGACAAATTGGTACTGGTTCGAAGTCCTAAGACCTTGGCATTGTTCAGAAAGTTTCTTCTCTTCCTTGGTTTCATATTTGTTTTATATCGCGTAGCTTTGTCTGTGTCGCGTGCGTTGTCACATTTCACCTGATCCCAAGTGGTCGACTGTATATCATCATCAGTTGTTATCAAGCGGAAGTTCTTAGGGAGGGGAAAGGTCCCAGGCGTAGGTCTGAACGGGGGAAACGGGGTGGAACGGCGAGAATCTCCACCCTTATTATAGTAGAAAAACATGTTTCGTTTTTGCTGAGTCCTTGAACCAAAAGAACTACGGTCCCTCGACAGTGAGGTACAGTATCGCACCGCCAGTGCGTGCAAACGTGCATACGTGCGCGCGCTGATGTATGGGACGTGGCGAAAGGCCTTGAGCCGAGCGAGTCGGCGGCTCAGCAGGGTGCGACGCTGCTTCACAGGTGCTAGATCAGATGTTCGACTCACGTGCTATGCAGTGTTTTTGGATTTTTTCACGACCGCTGCCTCCTTTACTAATTTGCTTCCTATACATCTCCTACACATTTATTTCACTCTAAATTGTCAAAAGGGTCAGATTCGTGATCAACACCCCAGATAACTGAAAACACATACCCCCACTACGATTCTTTATGCAAGCAGCATTTACGCTATCAATGAATTGCTGCGAGCTTTTTGAGTGCATGGCGTGATGTCATCTTTTGATACCCTATATGTCTGATGCCTTGTTGCGCTTCAAAACTGAATTTAATTTGTTATCCAATATAATTTTTCTTTTTTTCTCAAAAAACAAAAATTTCATGAAATTGTTATCAGATTGTAAGGAAAGTATCCGGCCATTTGTGCATTATTTTCAATTATTTTCCATCTTCCCCTACATACAGTAACTAACCAACATATGCACCATTATTATCTACAACATATTGCCATTTGTCATGTGATCTGTAGATCCCGCTTCTATTGAGTTCCTGGGGTTTTGATGAAATAACTCAGTGAGGCACTTTTCAAGTTGCTCCCTGTCATTAAATTGTTTCTCAAGCGAATGGTTCGATAACGAACGACGCAGATGGTAGTCCGTTGGAGCAAGGTCTGGTGAATACGGTGGGTCGTCCAGAACATCCTATCCGAAACACTGGAGTTTCTTCCAAGTCTCCCTTGCACGTGCGAGAACGAAGAGCTGCTTCAACGCGATCTAACACTGCCTGCAGTTGACATCGCTAGTGACCCTAGTGCTTGGAAGTAGCTCCCATTGAATGGCTCCTCGGCAATTCCACCAGACCCTGAGCATTACCTTCTTGGGTGAAGTTTCGGTCATGGCGTGGGAATCCCTGCTTCACTGAGATTGAGCCACTAACTCTTTCGTTGTAGTTCACTATCCACTTTTCTTCCCCAATGACCAGGTTCTCGAGCCAAGAAAAATTCCGCTCTAAGTCAAGAAGTCCGTGCACGCATCCTGACGCACCTGTAGCTGGTGGCTGCTAAGTGAATGCGGTATCCGTGCACCATATCTGTATGTCTTTCCACGACCGCAGGTGTCGAGCTATGGGGATGCAGCCGGGTTTCGATGTCAGTTCACGGGTGCAACGCCGGGGATCCTCCTCAACCAGCTCCAGAAGGCGCTCATTCACTGCAACTGCTCTTCCAAACCATGGTTGGCCTTCCAAGCAAAAGTCTCCGCTCTTGAACTTCAGGCTCAATACTTTCGCTGCGTCGAAAGGAGACAGTGGTAGAACCCATCCATCTACATATGTTATCCACCGCGACTCTTGCACTGCTTTGCTTTTTGAACTCTAAAGGCAAGAGCAGTTGAAGTTGCTTGCAGTCAAGAACGATTCCCTGCCATAGTTGTAACGGAATATGACGACAATAGTGGTAAATGTAGGTCACGGGTCAGCCTACATGCGTTATCGGAAGACGGTTCCCGAACACTTCTCAAAAGTTTGGTGGAATGCCAAAGTGAGAGGCAGGAAACTAGCAGATAAAACAGCATTTACGTGACACGAACGAGCCTGGATTGATGATGTTGTCTTTAGTTGCATAAACGTTGTCTTCTGAGGAGACAGACGCAACTGCCATTTTTTAGTCCAGCCAGAGAATCAATTGCCTTTTAGCCTAGAATAATCATCTGGTTCCTTAATTGCATGATATATCTTTACATCATCTGCATATTTTTTATAGAAATTCCATGATTTTGGATTACCTCATTTGTATAGATATTAAACAGAATTGGTGAAAAAACCGTCCTCTGAGGTACTCCGCTCGTAGTAGGCATAAGTTAAGAAAATGTCTGATCTAATTTGACTTGGAACGTCCGGCCGGAAGGTATTTGGCGATCCACTTGACGGGAATCGGATGAAACCCTAATTTTTCTAGTTTAAATATTAATTTTCCATGGGGCACCCGATCAAAAGCTTTCTCGAAATCGAAATATATAATGTCGCAAGAATACATATTATTGATTGCAGTTGTCCAACCATCGATGGATTCGAGGAAGTTGGTTTCGACAGATCGGCCGGGAACAAAACCGTGCTGTTGATCAGAAATGATTCTAAGTGCACAAAGAAAATTAATTATATGCTCCTTAAGCACCTTCTCAAAAAGCCTGCATAAAATGGAAGTGATACTCACTGGACGATAATTTCCCGGATTACAGCTCGGCTCCTTCTTCAAAATTGGGGTGATATAAGAATGCTTCCTTAGAGGAACTTCACTATTCATAATTGATTGGTTGAAAGGGTACGCGAGAGGTCCACATATGACACCAGCAATTTTTTGGAAAAAGAAGAGCGGGATGAAGTCAGGTGTAACAGAGGTGGGCTTTGGCCATTTCATTAGTAAGTCATAAAGCTGATTTGATTCAAACCACGGAAAGTCAGTCATGGGATCGACTGCTGATGAAAAACTAGATGGTGTTATTCCATCATCATTCTGATACACTTTTGCAAATGAATTTGCTAACAAATTCGCTTTGTCTTGAGCTGTTGTAGCAACAACTCCCTCATGTTTGAGACAGCCCACATGACTGGGACCATCAATTTTCTTGTTTAAATATTTATAAAAACTCTGTCGATTTCTAGATTCAACCACCTTTTTCTCCAAGTGCAAATTGTATCGCTTAAACTTTTTTGCGAATTTTACAGAGAACGCTTCTTATTTAGAAAAATCACTTGTACGTCAAGCCTCATGGAATAGACAGTCTCAGTGAACCAACATGTTCTGTGAATGTGAGGAAGACGGATAGCCTTAAAAACGTCACCATTCCCCACGGAACATGTTGTTCTATGTCCTTATGAAGTATCCCTATGAGAAGCTCATATTTTTCATGTACACTAGTTTTCGAGTCAAGTAAGTCTATCCAACGAATCTGAGTCAGAGATGTATTGACCTCATCATAGTTGCATTGCGAATACAATCTGCGAAAGATTGGTGTGCTCTGAATTTGGAATAACGGAATGTCAAAAGAAATGCTGCAGTGATCGCTTGAACCCACTGAGCTTAGTATTTGAAATCAGTGAGTGCTTGCTAGAAAAACGAGATCAAGAATACCGCTTCTTCTTGTAGGTTTCACTACGTATTGGGAAGGATTGTGACAAAATACCAGTTCTTCCAAGCATGTCAGATTTGATGAATATTTTCCACTGATATTAAAATTCGGCATATTGAAGTCACCTACGATCACGGAGTCTTGCTCGCAAGCTATTAAGTCACTTAGAACTTTTCTAAGTTGTTCAGTTTTGTCACACGTACAGGAAGGAGTTCTATACAAGAATGTTAGCCTAAAACTGGAACTTTCATGCATGATGTCCACGCATTGAATTTCATAAGAGTTTTCAACGGATTCCTTTAAAACTAATGAAGAAGAGAACCTACGGTTTGCTAGAAGCAATACGCTTCCACCAGACTTTTGAGGTATGTCGCATCTATACACCTCATGCTCGTAGGACAAATTTCCTAGTAGAGAAGAAATACTACGGCACGGTTATAACCAAGTTTCTGAAAATGCGTAAATAGTACAGTTATTATTTATTTGGGAGACATTTACTTTGATTTCAGTGGTATCAAGCATGTTTAGGCGGGTTTCTAATATGACGTGAAAAGTGTCCAGTTTGACGTAAAAATGGTATGTATAGCAGCTGTTGTTGTCAGTTATCATACCGAAGTGCTGAGTTTATTGTAATCTCCTAAACGAAAATGCTGTTAACTGAAGTGTGTATTGATCTAGCGAGCGAACTTTAGGAACGTTGTCCTATTTTTGTCCGATTTTATCCGAATTATGGCATTCTCAAGTGGCCGAAATGTAATTGAATGATTCGGGTACCGGTAATTTTGTGGATCCCGGGTATTTGCATAATTCGGATAAGGGCAATTCCACGGACTTCGAATATTTGGATGATTAAGACCTCGACAATACTGCTAGTGGCAATGTCCGTTCCGGACACTTTTCACGCCACTGATGGCACTGGAAACTGCTCGCTCTGCGAGCTAAGCTAATCACGGACACTCGATTGTAGGCGAAAGGCCCTCATGACAGGCCGGCCTACGAAAACCCATGTTACATCATATGGTGTATGTCAGCGAGGTGCGAGGGTCCCTGATGCGAGGACGGCATCGGTGGGCAACTGAGCTAGTCCGAAAGTCCCGTAGCGTAAGCAGGACCCGCGTGGCTGAACGTGGGTACGTTGACGGGTCGCTCGTGTGAGTTGGTTGAAGCACTGGAGCGTAGAAGAGTTGATTTCTGCGCGGCGCTGGAGACGAGGTGGTCCTGCCGCAAGTCAAGGGACATAGCTCAAGGCCTCAAGGCTGTTCTAGGTGGAAGTCCTGGGACCACCAGTGGTGTCGGAATCATCGTCTCCGAACGTTTCCGAGACTCGATTTTACGCGTCGAATGCTGTGACTCCCACCTCATCTCATAGTATAGTGGGAGCTCCAAGTCTCATATAGACTTTGTTCTTGTGAAGGATCGTCACCGAAGTCTTGTGAAGGTAGTGCCGCATGAGACGGTCGCTCCACAGCATCGACCGCTGATCTGCACCCTAAAGATCACCCCTACGAGGCTAAAGCAGGTCGAGCGATGCGGCGCCCCAAGAATCAAGTAGTTCGAATGAGAGAAAAGGAAGCAGCTGTGATTTCTCGCGTGCGGTTGACGACAGTCACGACTGTCGACGAAACTTGGAAGAAGGCGATCGACGCGATACGTCAAGCTGCACAGTTGGACTCGGCATTACGAAGCCTGGACGACGAAAGGTCGACAAACGGGCATGGCTGTGAACAGACGACGTGAAAGCAAAAGAAGACAGAAGAAGTCGCTCTATCACTTGTTTCCCAGCAAAAAGACAGCCGATAACTGGCGGGGGTACCAAGAAGCGAATAAAACTGCAAAGAAGACCGTGGCTGTTGGAAAAGCCACTCATTATGGAGACGTCAACGAGGAGCTCAGGTCATGCGATGCCAAGTGGTATCTGTACCGACTTGCTAGGAATCGCCATCGGCAGACCGAGATTATTGAGAAGTTTTACGGCATCAATGATGAGGACGGCCTTTTTGTTGTGGACCCGCAGGAAGGCGTTAAAGTGATGGCGCGATTACTTTGAGGAAATCTCTGTGGTAGAATTTCCTTATCCAGCTATCTCTTTAACGGCTCCAGTCCACGGCCCTGCCCGGAAGATCACCGTGGAGGAGTCTGAAGCGGCTTTGAAGAAGATGAAGCCAAGGAAGGCAAATGAGCCCGACGACGTGGCGGCTGATTTATGGAAGTCAAAGTTTTGACACTCTGAGTGGTTGGCGAAGTTATTTAATCAGGTTGTGGCGGAGAAGAAAGTGCCTGAGTGTTGGCGCAAAAGTACGACGATTCCGATTGACAAGAAGAAAGGCAGGCCTGGAGACTGCTCGAATTACCGTACGATTCGTTTGCTTTCGCACAGCATGAAGATCTTTGAGCGAATTGTCAACGGATAAATCCGTTACATCGTCCAGCTTTCCAGCAATCAGTGCGGCGTCGTAGCTGGATGTGGCACCATTGATGTCATACATGCCGCCAAAAACAGAAGCCAGTGCATATCGCCTTTCTCGACTTGGAGAAGGCCTTTGACCGCGTATCGCGTGAAGTGACATGGTACGCCTTGCGACATCATGGAGTTCCTGAAGAGCTCATAGAGTGGGTGCGATGTCTCTACTCTTGTCCAAAGAGTAGAGTTCAAGCTGCAGCTGGAACCTCGATAAAGTCTCTCATTTCTGTCGGACTACACCAGGGTTCTGCGCTTTCGCCACTCCTATTTGTTATCGTAATGGATGCCATCACACGAGATCTTCAGATGCCCATCTCTTGGACGTTGCTTTATGCTGATGACGTAATGCTCGCCTGCGAAGATAAAGATGAACTAGAGCGGCAGGCGCAAGCTTGGCGCGATCGCTTGGAGATGTTCGGGGTCAGGCTGAACGTCAAGAAGACCGAGTATCTGACGATTGACATAAACGAGTTCGGCTCCGTTAAGATTATTAGCACTGAGCCTGTACGCACTTCGATGTTTAAGTACTTGGGATCAGCAGTCACGTCTGACGGCAAACTGATGACTGAAGTGAATTCACGCGTGAGTGCAGCTTGGTCCAAGTGGCGCTCGTTGACTGGGGTGCTCTGCGATAGTCGTGCGGCCGGTAGCGATGTACGTCGCTCAGTGTTGGCCTGCAGCCAAGGAAGTTGAAACGGCCTCAGCGTCATGGAGACGAAGATACTGCGCTGGACGGCTGGAGTCACGCGCATAGACCGCATCCGAATCGATGTCATTCGGCAGAAGTTCGGTGTCGCGCCGATAGCTGACAAGACGCGAGAAGATCGCATACGATGGTTCGGCCACGTTCTGCGTGGAAAGGAAGACAGCGTCCGCAAGACAGGTCTTAAGTTCGAGGTAATAGGAAAGCGGCCTAGAGGGCGCCCGAAGCAGCGCCACGTTACATATGGACTTGAAGGTTGTTGGTGTCCGCCCTGATCTAGTGCTGGATCGAAAAAGATGGCATTATGGCACCAAAATAGCGGACCCCGCTATGAAACGAGACAGACGCTGAAGAAGAAAAATAATAAGAAGAAGAAGAGCTTGACAATTTTGCTAACCTCGGATAATCGGATGATTTGGATCGGATATCTCAAAACCATTCATTCGGATAAAATGCACACTGGGTAGTACACAGTCGAATTTTACTAGATTCGTTCCACATCCACCACTGTGACGTGCGCCATGACTCCACAACAACCGGCCCGAGATCTCTACCAGGAAAGTCTAGAGATTCTCCAATGAGGAACATTAATTTGGAATTCATATTTTCTTAAGCACCTGGGCAAGCAGGTCGACACCGTTTTCATCTCTCTCGTTTTACCTCCTTACACGTCTTTATCACTGGTAGAGAGAATTTAACACTCAAAGAATAACGTGGGTGTTTCGGGGAAGTTAGTAGCCAACTTATGAATAGCACTCCTGCATGTGATTCGGGCACATGCTTTTCTAATGGTCGTTCCAGTTTCGAGGAAGTGCATCATTGCACTGCTCAATTCAGGCAATCCACCAGATGAGGCGATTCTGTGGCGGTGCTGGATATGTTGGCTTCAACAATGCTGTGTGAGAAGAGGCTCCATACTCTCGTAATGGTCATTTTCGATAGAAATAGTCCATTCAAGATTCCTCTCCGAACGCGAGACTGCAGACCGAAACTACGCGCTGTCCTATTACATGAGGGAGCATAAGGTGAGCAATGGATGAAAAATATGGCCACTGTGGAATTGTAGAATGATAACCTTCGGCGATTCAGGTGTTTCCCCCGGATACGAACCTCCAGGACACGTTGGACTTGTACTTTCAGTTGTGCTCCATAGAGACGAACTGCGACACCCTTGCAGTGATGGCAGCGAGCCTCGCTAACGGCGGTGTGAATCCGGTGAATGGTGAAAGGGTCATCAACAATAGGTGTGTCAGTTCGTCACCATTCCTTTTATAGTTCTACCGTTTCCTCACAGATCAAGATCTCCTACAATATGTACGTGGTTAGCAGTGAAGTTGGAGATAACCATAACCATATTTGTATCTGAGGAATTGAATCCGCATCTCCTTGTAACACACTGCAGTTACATACACGTGACGCAGCACTCATTAAGTCGGACCAAAAGTGCCTAGAGTTTTTGATTTCTAATTTCAAAAGATCATAACTTCGTTCGTTATCAAACATTTAATATATGGGAAAATGGTTACACTTGGGGTATCGCTGCCAATGAAAACTGCTAGTTATTATCTTTGAGTTGTGAATGATTGAACAGTTAACGCTAATAGGCTGTTATTAGGCATTTTTGCAGACCTCTTGCACACAAAGGGAATTCTCTTCTGAAGGCATCCCAAGAAATTCGAAAAAACAACGCTGTGATTACGATGGAGATCATGCAGAATCGAAAATAGCTTTAATCTCCAAACGGTACAGTTTTGTGCAGATGAATTTAACATGTGTTCTTAGCAGTTGGAGCTCGGAGGGATATTAACCTTTTATTTATCGGAGCAGGGCAGATTTTCAGCTTTTACTATATTTTCATGCTCTGTGCTCAGATTTTTATAACCACATTCTGCCCCAATTTTAGTTTGCTCACCTAGGATCTTCACTATAGTTCGTGAAAACTGGCTTCTCACCAAATGTTTGGCAAACGGGTTTGGGCTGTTGTTCATGATTCCTTGTATACAATAAGTGTCTGCTATTCGGAAAAATGTTCACTTTGTTCCACTAAAAAATCTGAGCTTGGTGTCAAGTCGTAGAGTTTAGACTAACATAAGTGAATTTCTTTTTTCCTTATGGAAGGAGAGGCCTCTATGCGCTACATTCATCGACTTGAAGAAGGTATGCGACTCTGTCGACACTGAAGCGATTGTCGAAGCCCTACCCACTCAGGGTTTTCCTGCTCAGAATATCAGAGTTCTTCGATAGCTGTGCAGGGGAGGATATCACCATCCTATTATACAACGACGTCATCATGAACGTGAAGAGAGGGGTTCGGCAAGAGGATACCTTATGTCCGAAGCTCTTCAGCGCCACCCTTTAAAATGGCATGATCTAGAATGGGAAGGCATGGGAGTGAAGAGGCCGGCAGCTGTGCCGTCCTCACTTCGCCAACGATATTGTGCTCATAACACCGAGCATCAGCCAGGCGGAGCGAATGCTGGCCGACTTCGATCGTGTGTGTGGGAACGTTAGGCTGCAGCTGAATCTTACGAAGACGATGTAAATGAGTAACGGACGAGTTTCTGAAGCCCATTCTCGCTCAACGGAAGGAACAACTCTGAATGCGGCAGCTGCGTGCAGGGTCAAGCTTGAAATTCTGGAAGCCAAGAGGGGTTCGTACTGCAACGTCGTGTTGAGGGGGAATCGTACTCTCTTGGTTTTGGCAGAGGATTCTTCCCAAATTCAAGTTTTAAGATGATGTTGCATCTATTAGTAAGCTATTTTTTCCAGGTGTGGCTACGACAATGCGGAGCTATACAAGCACTTGCGTTTCCTGTAGTTAAAAAATAGGATTGAATATCAAAAAAAAAATTATTGCCGATTATTGTAGAGTGAAAATAAAGACTTCCTGTTCGCAGATTTAGAGTCAATGATAGGTTTTCATTCTTTCAGATTTTCCCAGAACGTCATGGACACGGCAGTTTTCTGCCTGAAGGAGCGACATCAACTTCCAAAATTGCACTCTATATATATTCAAGTGTTAATTACTGAGGATGACCAAAGTACTTTCCCTAAAAGATTTTTGAAGAGTTCTTTGAATCGATGACGGAATGGTAACCTAAGAACGGACTTACCTCGAAAAGAAATTTCTCTCTTCTGCAGGAAGCAGCATCAGAAAGTGAAATCGTACCCTATAAAATTTTAGGCCCGTTTGACATACAGTGATAAAACTACGTTTTTCCGAAACGATCTTCTATATGATCAGACATCTCGATTTGGCATCATTTGCCGAACAAATATCGACCCACTAATCACGTGGAAGATGCTAAAAATTTTAAGATGTGCTTACTGTATAGCAAAAAAAAACTAAGGCTCTCCGATGCGATGACGATATGCTTAGGATGGATCGCGTAAAAATTCTCGTTTTTCATAAAAAAATTATTTTTTAGCCGAAGCAGACCACCCATACGGATAAATTCTGCCACAAAAACTTCGAAGCCTTGTAAAATTCACAGTGAAAAAATCATGATTTTCTGGATCGAACAGGTTGAATCGACCTCTGGTCGACTTTGCACCAACCTCATCGGAGCATAAAATTGAACGTTCACAAAAAGGTTCATAACTCGGTAAGGTTTGCGAAGTTTCAAAAATTCAAAAGTCTCCAAAAAAGGGGTCTTCATGCTCGGCAGGGGGTTCGATTTCTGGTCGATTTTCGGCAAAAATGATGATTGTCGGTGTTGTTCTACTTGACTTCGACTCTTTCAAGAACTTCAGATAGTAGATCGCTCCTTGGTCGAGAATTTTGAGGACGGTATAAAATCACTGTTGCGGAAAGGAAAAGAAGTAGCTCAACAGTCGTCCACTAGGTTTCGTAAAACTTCTCTTGAACCACTGTTGAAGATCGTGGCTGTTCATCTTTTGTGTTAGTAAGCTGATCTCTTTACGCACCCGATGTTAAGGAGAATATGAGGGGAGGGAAGGAGCCGAAATACTTTGAAGGGTGGTTTGTGTCAATTAAGAATGGCCAGCTGCTACAAATATGTCTCTTTGACGAATGTAAGGGCTTTGCACGGCTTGTCGTGACACTCTCTCATTGATGTACTCCTGCGGTATGTATGACTGGTCTGGACAGTTTGCCTTTCGGGTGAGTAGAGATTCCGGTTCAATTAGAATGTTTGTCTGAAGAAATTAATCTAAAATCGTTCTGTCACAGAGAGATATTCTGTCATCCTGTCCTTTGTTTGATCTTCCATTTTCAACAGTAATTACATGTTCCGTTACTTCCGTACCACACTCGCTTTTACGGAGACCAGTTGCTGACCCATAGCCTAGCCCTCGTTTTTTTCTGGCTTGGACGGTCAATGGCAGGATTAAAAAAGAGAGAAAAAACACAACAATTTAGAACAGTGTAGAAATAGACTAGACCAGACTCAGAAAGGAGATCAGCCTTGCTTGTACAGTACCGAACGCGTCTTTTAAATAGACGCCGCAAAAATCGTGATTTTGTGGTTTTTGCGTCTTTTTGATATAAAAGAAAATATCAGAATCAAGGCATGCAAATAAATTAAAAATTGAATAAAGAGATAGTTTGGTTTTCGTTTCGCAGGGGCCCTTATACGAAAACCAAACTGAGAAGTATCCATCCCCCTGTGCTCATCAGTAAGGGAGGGGACGGATAAGAGATCTGGTCAACGTACCTGTATCCTTCTAGTGTGTATGTCCTGAACCAAGGCCGTGTCCTGCAGACGTTGAGGACTGTTCTGTATCCTTCTAGTGTGTATGTCCCAAACCAAGGCCGTGTACTGTAGACGTTGAGGACTGTTCTGTAAGTAAATTGAAAGGTAATTAGAAGATTCTATGTAAGGTATTAAGTATGTTAAAAAAACTATGATAGAAGAGAAAATCCAGACCTTAATAACGTATGTGCAATATAAAGAGTATAAAGGAGGAACAACCAAAAATTGGAAAGGATGGCAAAGTGCGAGGGATTAGGCTTGAAACTGAGTGTAGTGTAATTGCACATATAGGTGGGACCACTGCAAGAGAGTCTGAGGTCAATGGTTGTGGTAGATGTTAAGTGTAGAGAGCTTAACGCTCCTGTTACAATGTTAAACAGCTCAAACCACCTCACCTGTCCAGGCGAAAAGACACAGCCAGTAACCGCTTCTATTTATTTATTAAATTTGTTTTATAAAATTGTGCGTAACTGGAGCGCAGAAGGTTGTTAGAACTGTTCAACAAGGAAGGAGGTGAACTAACCAAGTAGGCATGTTAACCCTACGAAGGCTTAAGCAATGGGGCCGAGAGGTAATTTATACCTGTGAGCTGAATGTTAAACTGATTGAAACTGATTTGAATCGTTTCTATCTAGACCTACAGCTTAACTGGTTCCATGCTGATATCAGAAACTGATTTGAATCGTTTCTATCTAGAACTACAGCTTAACTGGTTCCTGGTTCCATACTGATATCAGCGGCCGGCTCATCCCGATATACGGGTGAGTGCTGATGGGTCCCACGAGGTGTGGATGTTGCATTCGATCAAACTGCGCCGGTGGTGTAATGGCGTAGAGCATTGTCAGAAGGAGGTGCGGGTTCGAGTCCCGCCTGGCGCTAGAAGTTTTAGCCGCAACAAAACATCGTTGTAACAGCTTATTTAGACCTAAGTCGTGAATAATAAAATTGAAAGCAACTTATATAACAAAACAGATTCTTTCAACTTCAAAGTAAACAGGTTTCCATACGCAGACTCACAGGTTTCAGTCAGAATTAAAATTGATGTCATTTACGCAGAAACACCTATGGTTAGAAAAGCTAATGTCTGTTCAACATTCCAATATTTGTAGTAAAATACGAGAACTTCACAGAATACTTACCCATAATGGATTTAACACAGAATTCATCCCCACAAACGTAAAAAAATGCTTATACAAAAACAGACAAATATTATATAAATACGGCATGTTAGACAACTATAATAAAGCAATAAACTTAGTGGGAACACTCGTATAGTTGGAAGTTTTCGCTTAAATTTACTTGCTAATATATACGCACATATATAAGAATAGATCTTATTGATATGCCGGTGAAGGAAATGTGGAAGCAGCGACATTTTTTGATATAATTGTGAAATGATGGATAATGCTGATCTAATAAAATTACTACATAGTGTGCCAATATACCAAGAATTGAATAATGAAATGAATACCGTAATGATAACACATATCATAATACATATCCATACAGATACCGTACAACAGATCACGGTATGGTTACTTTATATAGGAAAACCTCTAAAACCGGTTGGCACAAGAAGGAGTAAGTTTAGCGACTTTAGCAATTTCTAAATATTGACAATAAATATTTTAAAAAAGTAAAAAATGTATAAAAAATGAAACAAAAACAAAATAAAATAAAACAATGACACATCTAAGAATTATTAATAAAAAAATTATAAAGAATAAAAAATATAAAAAATTTAAAATATAAACAAATAAATCACTGATGAGCCACCGAGGAGGTGTTGTAAGAAAACGGTTTGTCTGAAGGAGGTGGCGAAACAAACCATTGAGATTTGATATTGTTTCTCCATAATTCTCAAGTATATTTAAGCATGGCATAAAGTGTTCTGTCATGCTAGGAATTCTCGGAGAGTGCGCCGTGCACAATGCGTATAGGATCGAACTTATCAATTAATAGGGCGGAGGACAGCTTGTAGAGTGAGCGTTTGGGTAGTTTTACAGAAATTCTCAGCTGCCCTACTCAGGAATTGCTGCACTCTGCCCCGTCGAGACTCTGGAGTGCGCTGGGCGGCTGAGGATTTCTGTAAAACTACTCAAACGCTCACTCTACGAGCTGTCGTCCCCCTCCCTCGATTGATAAGTTTGATCCTATATGCATTGTGCACGACACACTCTCAGAGGATTCCTGGCATGACAGAACTCTTTATGCCGTGCTTAAGATACTCCGAGAACATGCAAGTCCTAGAATATAAGCTTCTCCAATCGCAATATGTCCGCTCCAGTCATTATTAACCACCCACTGCGAAAACGCGGTGACTTGACGAAGCTGCGTACAAGATTGTATAGATCTCGAAGAGGCGAATCGAACGGTACCAACCGTTTCCCAAAAAATCTCAAATTAGAGGGATTATGAGCACGCAACGGTTTTTGATGGCTTGCAACCGACAACTCGTCCGCGACCGCCCTTCGCAGTGGAGCGCAAGTTTTCAATTTCGAACATATTCATGGCTCCATATAAAAGATACACAAAACAGTAGAGCTCTCGAGCTTCTGAGCTCAAATATGTCCTTCGTTTTTGAAATGAATGAATTTTAGGGGAGTTATATCAAAAAGACGCAAAAACCGCAAAATCGCGGTTTTTGCGGCGTCTATTCAGAAGACGCGTACGGTACTGTAGCGAATGATAACACGAGTTCACTGGATACGACTTCATCAGGTATTGACACTGTTGCGATGGCAATACCTGCGTAAAGGGTGCACTTTTAAAGCCAAACAAACTAAACTTTTTCTCTTCAAACAAATTTGTTAACACAAAATACAAATGAAGCAGAGAATTCTTTTACACAAAAATAGCGGAACAACTCAACAGTAAAACTGCTTAAGAGTATTTTCTCCAGCAGCCGCAATGACCGCCATGGCCATCCTTGGCCTGATGCGCTCGCACACTCTCTTTAAAAGAGCTTTGTCCATATATGTGAATGCTGCTTGAATAGCGGTGAGAAGGCATGTGAGAAGGGGTGCCTCGTCTTCTTAGCAACGATTTCTACAGCGCTCCAGACGTCACATTTTAGAACATAGAACATTAATTGAGCCAAAGTGATACAAAATCTGTTTAACACAAAAGAAAACAGCAAAAATAGGCTCTCCAAAGACCAGCAAAAGTGGAGAACAATTATTGAGAAAGCGATGAGAAATCAGTTGATCACAAAATGTTGCAAGGAAAGGTTGCTTTTTGAAGATTTGCGAAAAATGGCTTCTTTCGAAAAAATGAATTGCTGACGCGAAAAATGCGTTTTTCAAGCTGTTCACTCACTGAAAAAGGAACTCATGCTCTTCCAAATATTGACTGTTTTGGGTGTCTTTTTGCATCGCCCACGACGTGGCTGTCTGTAGCACGTTCTCCGCGAAGAAGGAGAGCCACAAGGTGACCTATGCTAGCAGAGGAAGAAGGACGGAAGTCGACCACATCCTGGTTCGAAGGTCTGCCCTGAAAACAGTCCGGGATGTGAAGGTCATTCCGGGAGAAGACGAGGGATCACAGCATAGACCCTTGGTAATCGACCTTAGCGTACCTCCAGCCACCAAACCCAAAGTGACGACGGAACCCAGGATCCGATGGTGGAGACTGTGGGGTTCAGAGCGGAACGAACTACGAAGGGCAGTGCTCGAAGCAGGCCTTCCAGATCCAGCTGGTCCCGTGAGAACTGGAGGAGGGTAGCCCTAACAATCCTGAGATGTGCCAAGGAAACCTTGGGAGAAGCAAAGGGAGGAACCAGAGAGGACCAATCGGCATGGTTCTGGAACGAAGAGGTGCAGACTGCGGTGAAGAAGAAGAAGGAGGCGTACAGGCTGTGGCAGAAGACGAGGGCAGTCGAGCATCTCACAGCCTACAGCTGAAGAGGCTAGCGAAAACAGCTGTAGCGGAGGCAAAGAACGCGAAAATGGATGCCCTGTACGAGAAACTAGACGGACGGGCCGGAGGGAGAGAAGTTTGCCATCCGTCTGGCTAAGGCGCGACATAGAGCTAGCCTAGACATTCGAGTAGTGAAGACCGTGAGGAATGCTGACGGTAGGGTTCTACGGAAGCCGGTCGAAGTCAGAGAGGGATGGGAGGAGTACTTCAAGGAGCTCGTGAACGAGGAGTTCCCTCATCGGGAGGCCCAAGAAGAACAACCAGCGGAACCGTCCCATCCTGGACGCAGGAAAAGTTTCGCAAGGCCATAGAAATCTCGGAAAGGCAGCTGGGCCTGATGAAGTGCCAGTAGAGGCTTGGAAGGTGCTCGGGGACCGCGGAATCAACTGGCTGACGCAGTTCCTCAACAGAATCACAAAAGAGGGTAAGATGCCGGATGACTGGAGGAGCAGCACCATAGTCCCCATTTTCAAGCAGAAGGGAGACGCTTCCGAATGCTTAAACTACCGAGGGACCAACTGATCTCACACACGATGAAGATCTACGAACGACTGGTCGACTCTAGGCTAAGAGAGATGGTCGCCATCTCCCAGGTGCAATGTGGCTTCATGCCCGAGGGGTACACCACAGACGCCATTTTCGTTGCTCGTCAGGTGATGGAGGAATATCGGGAGAAACGAAAACCCTGCTACCTAGCATTTCTGGACCTGGAGAAGGCCTACGACAGGTTACTTCGGGCCGTACTCTGGAAAGCCCTCCGAGGGAGGGGTGTCCCGAAACGTCTGATCACGGTTATAAAGGACATGTACGAAGGCTCGAAAGCGGTATACGAACTCCACACGAGGTGACAAGGAAAGTGGACATCACAGTAGGATACACGAAGAGTCGGCTCTGACAAGGGGAGCTTCCAGAGTGACGGTGAGCTTTTGCGATGCAATTTTTACAGGATGTAGGGTCCCGTGTGGGGCGCGCTCGGTTTCAGTCGATATGCATGTTTTGCACGGGCGACCAGTTGCTTCCGTCGCGGAGTATGACTAGACCCTCAAATGACGCAATCGGAAGAAACCGCGAAGTCGAGTACAACGCAAATCGAGGGTTGTTTTGCTTTGGGTTGTTTTGCCAGCACAACCAAGCTCCCCGATCGGCTATGTAGCACCATGAGTTGTCCCTCTGATGACCATCGCATGTTTTACCATATATAAAAGCTTATCTGTGGGTCACGTTAATCACGGGAAAGGGAAGCAAAGCTAAGGGATGCCTCCAACAGGGCGTTATATGCCTGCTGGCTTTTCTTTGAGCTTAACCATGGCCGATTGCTGGCAAACGTATAACCTTGGCGGTGGATCACCCAAATTTACGATGTGATGAGCGGGCAACGCGTCAAGAAATGGATGGTGATGAAGTGTCGAGCGCCGGGACTCAGCAAATGTGCCACAGACGTTGTGCAACATGCGTCCGGATTCAGAAGGCGTGCTACAGATAAGACTCCTCGCAGCATGCGTTGGATTTCGACCTTTTAAGCGTTTTGTGAGGTGCGTGCGCGTGCTTGACTTTAACTCCGTTTAACGGTAAGGGTACTGGTGAGGGTGGGGAGGTATGAAGAATGACTACAGGAACCGGAAGGATATTATTGCCGTCGGACAGTAAACGGTATCGACTGATCGACCAATACCTGATTTTATTTATGTTTCTGCATATAACTGCTTCGTGTTGGGACTCTCACGATCTGTTTCTCGCCATGTAGAGAGCGGTTACCGGTTATAAAGCGCGTACCTGCGAAAGAGGGTGGACAGGTTTTGTAGGAGATTGAAATTTTTCTGCTCTTTCCCGCTATACCATTCTATACACAGTGCCCTCTCGTTATAACGCTTCCGGATAGGACGCGCCTCCCGATATAACGTAGATTTTCTCTGGTCCCGGCCACCTTTACGCCATACAAATCAACTCCGCTTACGACGCCTCGGATACAACGCTTCTCCCGTCATAGCGCAGTTTTGGGAGGAACTCTGCGTTCAACATGACTCCCGTTATAACGCGACCTGGGATCAGTTCCGGTCCCACACGGAAAACGAAGAGGAGCAAGATGCTGATCGCGTCTACGATCAGACCTATCCTTATATTGCCTCGTTCGTAGTCGCCACCAGCACCTGTGCGACGTTGAATTAGATGCATGTAGATGTTTTCATGCGTGTTCATAGTTCCCACAAGTGTTCATAGTCAGCATAGTTCCTTCATAGTTCCCACAAGTGTTCATAGTGTTCATAGTCAGCAATATGTCGAGCACAGTACAAAAGGACTTCCCACACTTTTGCGGCAACGCGGCGGCCATATCTTTAAGCACAAACCAGAAAAGAAGAGTTTGCCGCTGATGTGCCGACGACGCGGTAGCGGCAATACATAATGAATCAAGGCATTATTGCCGCTGCAGCCGCTTTGCCGAAATTTCTGTCTGGGCTCCAGCTGATCGTGGCGGAATCTAGAACTGAAGCTGATAATGATAATGACAATGACATCGGTGATGGGTGGGGAGGCAAAACTGAGGATGTGTGCCACGTATTCAGCAGTTTTGCCTACTCTGAGATAGTTTTGCTGCCTCCCATGTGCAGCGTTGCCGCAAAAATGGGCGGAGGATTTAAGACTCACGGTAGTCGTTAGGAGCTGCAGTAAATTGGAGGGTTTCTGCTATCAGAAATGATAGAAAGTGTGGACGAAAGCTTAGGTTATTCAAAACAATATCATATGCACTTGTTCTAAGCCTAGAGCAGCTGGTACAGAGGCTATATGCCGCCATATGATGTTTTGTTGCGATCAGCATTCTCGCGCCATGCAGAACTTAAGCCTCTACCCTCTGCTTTGGACAGGATAACAGAACAGCAACGCAGTTTGATCACGCGCAACATCCCGATATCGTGGAGGAGTGCTGAGAGGTAGCTGCACCGGGCGTGACCGATGCGGCGCTCGACTTAACAGCGTTGATAGCGTAAGCCTTGTTTAGTGTGCACGCGACACGCGACACGATGCATGTGTACTGGCCAAATTGATCGAGCGATATTCCTCTCATCCCCCTTGCTCACCCACCCCCCAACCCCTAGGCTTCACCAAGAGTCTAACGCCTTACGAAACCTTTGACACGCAAAACAAGCTTCCAGTCCGCAGAACAGCGGTGTACCCCCTGACGCCACGACCCCCAGCAGGGAACGGGCCCACCTCCTGTCGCGCTGCCTGGGGACCCTTCACTAGCCTGGTTCTGCGCTCGAAGAACATACGGCCTCCGAGTGTCCGATGAAGGCGCGCACTTTTCTGATTGGAGCGTAAATTATTTGCTCATGGAATGTTGAAGCAGGAAAGATAGATTATTTTGTTGAATCGCAGATTTCATGGCAATCGAACTTTCGAATGCGAATGTTTCGAGCATTCGGATTCGAACACATACGAAAATCGCGTTTTTCAAACATTCGAATACGAATATTCGATTTCGAATAGAACTGATCGAATTCGAATGTTCGAATAATCATTCGGGCACAACGATACATTTGAGGCACTTCTCCGGGTTTGTTACAGATGACGCCATGTCGACGACAGTGAAGTTTGCCATTTAGAACACAGTGTTCTGAGGTTATGACTGTTTACTGAAGACTTCCCACTTTCAAGGACGTCGGCGGAATTAGGGTATGGCAAGAAAATCTAAAAAAAGGAATCTTAATTTGTCCGGATTTAAGCGCCGCACTGCTCATCTACAATTTGTCCTTAAAAAGGACTGCTAATGGAGACAAAAGACACTTCTCTGAAGCGTCAGATGCTACGTGCTGTATGTGCTTTGTAGAATAACCCTTTCCACTAAAAGTTATTTCGTGATTCAGATTCAGATATTTCGTGGAGTGGAGGAAACGAAGATTTTGTACGCAGATGGACTTGTCTCTGTCAAAAAAAAAAGACAAGTAATCTGAACTAAGCTCGATGGCTCAGCCACTTGAGGCTTAAAGAAACTGATCTTAATTTAATCTGAACTACATATTGGAAACCTGTAAAACTTTATGGTGCACCAGAATATTAAAGGTTTGTATGAAGGGTAAAAACGATAGTAATTTTTACACGCTGCCATTGCTAAGGATTAAAGCTATCGCCATCGGCAAGCTATTACTGCTGCGGAGAAGCAGATGGAATCGCGTTAGCCGTCTCGGCGCTACTTCCAAAACTCATTAAAGTATTACTCGTTCACCTCTTATGATGTCAGATAATTGCTTAACCTTTTAGGTGAATCATGTACTAGCGCTCGCGAATTTTGCTGTGTTCTTTGCCGACGTTCCATACGTACATAATCCATTAATGCTACATTTTTTTCTCAAGATCCTCCTTCCCATATCCTAATTGCCACTAATCGGAGAACGATGTGTACCTTAACACGATTCACATGAAAATGCCACAGATAGGACTGCCAGCGAAGTCCGGTGTCTCCGGTGGGATGATCATGGTGATCCCGAACGTGATGGGCATCGCGATCTACTCGCCTCCGCTCGACTCCCTTGGAAACACCTATCGCGGCTTAAGGTTCGCCGAGGCGCTCATAGACAAATTCAACTTTCACAACTACGACAGTCTGGTAAGGTTGTTATGGTGCGGAGTGATCTCGGGAGATGTCTCGGAGAGGTCACACCTTGAATCTGTAGGTGTACTCGGACTGCAACAAGATGGACCCGAGAAAGACTCTCGCTGAAGCCGACCAGGACACCACCTCACTACTCATGTTCGCTGCAAAGCGCGGTGACATATCTTCTATAAAAAGGCACGTTGAATCCTTGAACTCAAAAGCATTTTTCCATTTTTTGGTACATCAATTAGAAGTAATGGTAGAAGCGATGAATGAAATCCAGTGATGAAATCGAATGAAATGGAATGTGTTGGTTCTGAGAAATTATGCTTCAGTTTTACTTTGATTTAGAGTATCTCCTGTCCTATTCGAGAAACGAAGAATTTGAATTGCAACTGATAGTCCTACGTGAGGATGTCAAACACTCATGTCTCGCTCTCTCGGCAAGGATTCTGTTGCATCTTTAACACATCCGGAAAACCACAATGTCCTTATTATCCGAAACAGAAATGCAAATTCAGGCGCGTATTAGGCATGACGCAAGCGCTATTATCAGACCTGAACAAATCCGTGGTCGCTTCTGAGAAGACAGTAGCAGGAAACCTTTCTTCCGCCAAAGAGGAATAACTACTTAAGGTATCTCCTTATGGGAATGAACATTTATGTTCACGATTACGATGAACGCACAGTGCTTCACGTTCGGCATCTGAAGGCGACATTACGTGCCTATACTTCATTCTCTCGAAATGGACCGAATCTCCAGGTTTGTTCAATTTTGCTGTATGATTCCCATAATTCTAGTGTAAATAGACGATATGATTTAAAGAGCCTCGCGATCGATTTGGCCGGACTCCTGTCGACGACGCCACCTTCTTCAATCATCAAGAGTGTGCAGCCGCTCTTCAGACGGCCATGCAAAAGTGGAAGATCGCCGAGCATCCTTCGAAGACAGCTGAAGAGTCATGGACAGATCTTAATGCGTAGCTCAAATTCGAGCTGATTAGAGATGAATGAAATACGTTCAACGAGGACCCACATTTACAATGGCTTGATAGTTGTTGCAGGTCAAACGTTTAATGTGTCTGTGGAGTGTCTGCTGCTAGGTGTGGGGTTTTTTTAAATTTTACATGCGCATGCGAGGTTGTACATAAATCATTAGATCCGAGGATAATTGTGAGAACAGTTAGCACCGTGGAACTTCGATGACACAAATTTATTTACAGCGCTTCCACCATTTTAACGAACTATCAAATCACACAATAAGTAAAGATGGAAGACATGAATCACTGACGGCAGAGGTTCGTAAACAGCAGAAGTTCGCCAGTAGTTGAGGCTATTCTTCCCTGTTCGTTGTATCGCTAGCCGTAAGGCCTACGTTATACCATCGCTCAGTGGTAAGCGGTGGCGTGGACAACGGAAAGAATTCGTGACGGAACCGTGTCAGACTTTCACAAAGCCTACAGTGCATTCCAAAAGTAAGTATCCACTTTTTAGTTTGCTCTTTTTTGCTCTCTCTATGTCTCGTTTCGTATTCGTTTTGCAGGCACGCATTAGTTTCATTAGATTGCCTGTAGTCGAAAATAGGTAGCCACTCGCTTTCAGGAGTTTTTTCGTCCCACACGAGAATCAGACTTTTTTGAAGAAAATTCGTTGGAAATTGGCGTTCTAAAAGTATGTATCCACTTGTGAAAAACAAAAATTTTACTAAACTCAGAAGTCGATCGGACCACCATTATTTCTTATAACATCATGCGTGGTATTATTCATGCTATTGACAAGGATCTGGAAGATTTTGCCTTCGCTGGTGTCCCATGGAATCAAGATTGCCATCACGTCATTGAACTGAAGGTTATTCGTGTAGACTCGTCGAACCACAATCCCCTACATGGGATATTCTCCATTGGGCTGCTGTCAAGAGAACAGGCCGGCCAGTCCGTTACTTGAATCTTGTGACGGTGGAGCCATACTTTGGTCGAGCAAGAGACATAGACTGCAGTGCTGCCCTGCTGCAGAACATGTGTCTGATGTCTTCTGCTTTTCAAGAAAGGCGAAATGATAGACTCCAGTACACCTTGACACTTCATACTGACCATGCGACACGACTGGACACAACAGAAGACTATGTTTCAGTATTTCGCTGCTGCAGAAGCCGGCCACTCTCACTAATGACCCGCCTCCAACGTTGCGACGACGAGGACTTCTCGCGGGTCTCTCCAGTGATGTCGGTATCCATCGGGGCTATTCAAATTAGATTTTTCCTATTGGTAAAGATGAAAGACATTTAACCTGCATGTTCTCCTATGGATACTGACATAACTGAAAGACCTTGAGAAGCCCCGTCGTCGCAACTTCGGAGGCGGTTCATTAGTGGCAGTGGTCGGCTTCTTCCTGTATGTTCCTATCACTGCAGAGCCTATGAAGAGGGAATTTTGAAGAAAGAGCACGAGCGTGACGGTTGATTACGATGATCGAAGAAAAGGATTCACAGCTGGCCAAGTTTCGATCAGGCAATCAATATCCATTGATACTATCGATCTTTTGGACGGTGCTATCGGCTTTCTTTCAGATCTAACTCATCGGTGTAAGTGTTGCATGATTGTGATGGCCGACGGAAGCGCTTCGCAGTAGGGTGAGTTTCGATTAAGCAATCAATCGATCGATATTATCAATCTTTTAAACGACGGTATTGAATTTCTCTCAGATGCACTGGTGGAAGGAAAATCAATCAGAGACAAAATCCCACCATATAAAGGCCTGTAGTGGTTTGCTGGGTTACCGTTCTTTCTACCTGCCTATCTACCTCCCCAGATCCTCCAATTTTCAGCTGTGGACCATCAAAGGCCAGCGAAGAAAGTTGATGGGACCTGCGCTGGGTTCGGTTATGTTTTCAACCACGTCCTGAGCTGGGACCTCACTTTTCAGCAGTGGTTTATGTTTATTTTTATTATGTCACAAAAGACAGACGCGAGGTAGAACTAGATTAAAAAACAGCAAACACCAGTATAAACACGATCATAAAAAAACTGAATATAATCGATCTCAAGGTCTAAATATCTTCAAACTTTAGTAAACTTTTCGATGAGTAGCGCTTAATGTGGGAAATGGAGTGCGTTTTTGAGAGGTTTTTTCGTGAGTCTTAAGCAAGCGCTGCCTGCTCTGCGTGTAGGGCCTATGTTACACTCCCGCGGCAGCATCCACCGGACGTCCGCGGGCGGAAGATGCACCGCGGAAAATCGTCGTCGTCGCCGAAGCGGCTAGCGTCGCATTGGAGCGCGTTTTTGGCGCCCGAATCCGCGGGAAGTATAACATCCCTCTCGTCGTCTGTCGGCAGCGATCCGAGTACGGAGGGCGTGACGGCGCGCGACGATTGGCTGGGTGAGGGATCTCGGCGCGATTCTCGCCCGTACGCGGATGCTCCCTCGAGAGTATAACAATAGGTCGATAGGCCTAAAAAAGGAAGTGCGAACCTTTGTTCTTGGAACCAGGTAGTGCAATTTTCATAACCTCTCCTCTAGTTCGGAGGGCATCAAACTGAATAATTCCGTAATCCCAGCAACGTTAAGTTGGTGCAGAATTTTGCGAACGAGACGTCGAAACATCAAATACTTTGTGCCATCAAATACGAGAGATGGAAAATCCAGGTACCTACGTCTGAATACAGCTTAAGTATCCTGCACTATAAGAAGCCTCCCATCGAATCAACAACTTCGAGTAAAATTATTTTAAAGCTTCTAAATCCTGTCGACATCGTTTAACCTACAGGGATTTAACACTGTAGTGCCAGTTTCAACTAATGGACGTATATACACTGCTGGACATAAGGATAAATCCACTCGAAAATATAATTTCTTCAAAACCTGCAAAGGCCTCGTGAGTATCTTTTGTATAGTAATAGGGGCATTGACAAAGCTAAAAAATAACAACAAGAACTGGCCTCGTGAAGTGGCGAATTTCCAGAAAAATTCCAATTTTGTGGAATACAGCCTTTTTTCCACTCAGTAATAATAAGCTAAACTCGCTTCTGAGTGCTTCTTACGTCAAAATGTGTTACTGCACTTGTCGTGTTCATCCTCCATCGGTGATGGGTAGAGGAACTCGCCTTTCGGATCTCGAGAAAGGTTCTATTAACGGCATGAAGAGCTGCGGCATAAGCAACCGTAGCATTGCTAAGAAAATTGGACGTTCCCATTATGTTGTCAACTCGTATGTGAACAATCCAGATGTGTACGGTGCCGCGAAGCCTACAGGCAGAAAACCAAGCACGATAGAGCGAGTAGCATCGAACTCCTTGTCGACATCCGCTCAGATCAAAGCAAACCTCAACCTGGAAATTTCCTCCAGAACAGTCCGACGCGTCTTATCGAAGAGCACACACATCGTACGACGACGAATGCGCTGTGCTCCATTTATTACTGCCGCGAATCGTCAAAATCTACTTCTTTTTGCACGTCAAAACATAAGCACCGACTGGTCAAAGATAATGGAGTTCTCGTGTCATAACGTCTGCTATTTTCTCTGTTTCAGATTGTTTTCGATGAAAAGAAGTTTAATTGTGATGGACCTGATGGGTTTCGCAACTACTGGCACGATCTGATGAAGGAGAAACTCTTCTTTTCAAGACGCAACTTCAGTAGTGGTGGAGTGATGGTGTGGGCAGCCACCTGTTCGACTGGACGAGTCAAATTGCTCTTCGTTCCGAAAATGGATGAAATCGGCTCAGTACCAGTTTGCTTTGGAACATGGTCTTCTTCGCTTCTGGAGGAGAAATTCACAACGAAATTTGATATTTCAGCAGGATAACGCCAGGATTCATGTGAGTGGTAGCACTAGAGGGTGGCTGCAACGCCATTACTTTCCGACTTTGAATTGGCCGGCCAATTCGTCAGACCTTAATCCTGTATAAAACATTTGGGGCTTTATGGTGCGCTATCTCTACATGAATAATAAGCATTATAAGACCACTGTTGAGCTAAAAAAGGCGATTGTGGAGGCCTGGCACGCCGTAGATGGCAACCTCGTGAATAAGCTGATTTCAAGTGTGACCAATTGTTTAATTCAAGTCATTGAACGTCAAGGAGGTCCTACTGATTACTAATATTGTTGTTCCTGTTTACATTTGTTGCTGTAAACCATGTAGAACCTTCTATTGCTTGGTGAGTATGATGTTGTGACCCCTTAAGGAAAACATTTGGTGAAGAAAATAAAGTTTTTATAAAGTTTGTTCTTTTTCAACTCAGAAGTTCTTTCTGCTATATATTTGCTCTTTCTGTAACATTGTAACTGTAGTGAAATTTTGTTCGAAGCGGCTCACAATTCCTAGAAAAGCAAGAAAAAACAAAAATTTGAGTGGAGCTATCATTATGTCCAGCAGTGTATATCTTGTTAGCCACGACCAACATTGTGTTGTTCTTTGGAGAGAGACCTTTGAATGTATGATATGTGCGCAAAAGCGCAACTTGACATGTTTATTGACCATCTTCTACGGGAATCGGACCGCTGCTCGCCCTTTACTGTATTGCCACGCGCATATTGGAACGGTCTTGAAGAAGGCAATATTAATAAGATTTATTATTCTCAAATAGTCTACTTGATCTGCTACCAAGGGCCGTCGTCGTCCGATATTGAGGGCAGGTCGCGAGGCAGTCGTACCGGAGGCGATATTGAGCTGGTATTGAGCACGGCGCGACGAAGTCCGTGCGTGCCGAGCGAGTGAGTTAGAAGACGTGAGCGAGATCGTGAGACGTGCTTGCCTCGAGCGTCTGAGCCCCTCTTATACGGCGACGGCGGCGCGCTGGAATGCAAGCTTCTGCTGTAATATTCAAGAGGTCTGCCAGCAGACATGGAATCTGAGAAAGTAATATCGATTGAACTAAATCAGAAGTGGAATAAATGAAATGAGAAACCTCTATTCACATTTTATCGACAGCTACGCGTGTTCAGAAAAGTCTAACTTGTTACTCTAGGTAAACCCAAGATCAATCAATATGATGCAGACACCATCCACTTTATATGCATGCTGTGGATTAGACGGAGTTTTGCTAACACGCATGAAACTCGTTCTACGAGGAGCCAAGGGCAGCTGCCATTGCTTACACCAGGCAGCCATTTCTGGTATTTCCGAGGTAAAAATGTTAAACATTATAAGCAATAACATTTCATCACAAGTGGGGTGCTACAAGGACCCCCCCCCCTTGTGGCGCCCCACTTGTAATGTGCTTTGCTTCGATGAACACATGCCCAATTTTGACCTGAAACCTCCCATATAGAAAATCAGCATTCCACTTTGTAAGCATGGGCGTATGTAGGTTTTCCCAGTTTCAACATCAAGTGAGAGTTTGACCAGTTTACATACAACTATGTGCTGTGCTAGCCATCATAGCGGCCTCTCGACCGCACTGACAGCTTCTTCTCAACGGATACGCAGAAAATCGATCATTTGATCAACATCGATTGATGGCGATCGATACTTCAAAAGCGGACGTCAGATTCATGTTTAGCGACTGCCTCGGGGTTAACGTTTCGGGTCGCCATCAATCGTCGAGTATCGCCAAGACGCAGTGTCCCACCCAGTTGTGAAGGGCAGTCGGAAGGACGAAAACACAAACACAAACACACACACCCAGCGCAAAATTATAAGTTCACCCCCACTTTGCCCATTAGTGCCCAGAGAACCAGCTGCCGAGGATCAATTATATTGCTATCGTGATCCTTACTATCGAAAACCTCTATAGAAGAACTCTAAGCAGGTCACATTATCAGTGCAGGATACCACGAACTTTTATTGAAAATTTAACGAATGGAGATCGGTGCACAATATAAGTTCACTTCATAAAAACCTGGTTAATGATAAAAGTATCTACAGACCAAGTAAGATTAGTACTTCTTCACATCTCCTTTGTTGTAAACAACATCGAAAATTTTATTTGGCATACTAGTGATAAGGCTACCAATAACAATTTGCTCCACATTGGCCCATGGATCATGTATGGCGTTCTTCAGATCAGAAACCGAAGTGGAAATGGTTCTGTATACTTCCTGTACAAGAATGCCCCATAAATTGTCTATCGTGTTGAATTCTAGAGAACATCTAGTTCACTCCAGGAGTTGAGAGTTAATCCAATCTGTGGCTGACTGTTGTAGTACATGGATGCATTATCTTGTTGGAAAATAAGGTTGTGCCTACGAAATCTTCTGAAATATGGCAGAAGGTGATCTCCGAGCAATTTCCGGTAATCTTCACTTTTCATCCTACAGGAGACGAACTTCAAGGCATCAAGCCTCTATCTAGAAAACCCATCTCGAACCATGAGACTTCCACCGCCAAAGTTGCGCTTGGAGAATACTCGCTTATCTCACCTTCTTCCAATTCGTGCTCATCTGAGCACGAGCGAAGCTGAGCCTGGCGGACTTGTGCAGCCGTCAAACGAGAGCACATTTCATAACTTGGTGAACATGTGTGTACTGCGATTCAAGCTTCATAGTATCGTTCATTTCGATAAAGAAAGTCCAGATGACGTCGGAAGTCCTCCGTGGACGGCGTACTGTTGGAAGCCGTCCGGAGCAGCCTCTCCTCTTTTGCAGACAGCTTCCTTGGACGGCCAGCTGTTTGCTTGTAGGCTTCCGTGTCCTTCAGATAGCAATTGATGCCACTGAATGACCACCCTAGTTGAGCTGCGATCTTCCTGTTTGAAACGCCGGACGCATGAAGAGCATCGACTTGAGCTTTCTCACATGTAGGAAAGTTTAGGGCCCTTTGCCATTGTATCGATAGCAGAGTTTTGTTTTTGAGCGGGATACCGAGTTTTGCGCGGGAAAATGGTAAGCGTGGGAACAGTCCTCAAGTGAACCTATATTTTGTACCGACCTCTATTCGTCATCTCTTCAATAAAAGTTTGTGGTACCCTGCACTGATATGATTTGCTGCTTATAATTTTTCTATAAAGGTTTTCGCTAGGGGGAAAACGATGGTAGCATCATCAAGCCTCGGCAGGGCTTCTTCGGATAACAATGGTCAAATCGAGGGATGAACCTATAATTTTGCACCGAGGTGTAGTAGGATATCCGATGCCGGCGAAGCAGGCAAGCCTGGCGTAGCCCATACGCCAAGCCCGGGCCATGCGTGACATGGTTTTTAATAAATAAGCTTAATAGTCAATTCTTGCCTTTAAATAGGCATTTTTCTGGAAATTTACTCGTTGCTTCTTAGAGAACTTTTTCGGCGCCAATCTTTCACAGAAGACCAGTGCTACTAGAGCAAATAAAAATGAGTGGTAAGGGTTAGCATACTAAGGTGAACACTCAAAGATAAGTAGCACTGAGTTGCATAGACGACAAGGGGTGTGTGTAATTACGATTTACGATTTACAATTTTACAATTAACGGTGAATTTTGGGAAATTTTAACGATTTACAATTTACGACTTTTTGTCGTAAATAGTAAATTTTCGTAAATGTGATCTTCGGTCCACGGATGAGAAACGTCCACATAACGTGATATAATTCGGATTATGACGATGTACCCACTTTTAAAGACTTTCCTCATAGCTCGTTGCTATTACCTAATTGCTTTTTTATGTTCTGCTGTGGCGCTGTGACAGAAAAACACAGCATTGTGGATAGGTCGCTCTAGTTAATTCCTGGCAATGGAACTGGGCCAGCCTAATTTTCTGGTCGCACTCTAGCACAACATCTCACATTCGAATGGCCTAAAAGCATTTCGTTCCAGTCCACAGGAAAACATGAAAATAATCATTGCACTGGAATGGAGATAATCACTTGCTGAATCATGTTCTATGCTGCAACCACCGCCTCGTCAACTTGTAGCTTTTTCACTTGTTCACCACATAGACGACTCTTTCCAATGCACACGAGTAGAAGTCATGCAAAACTGTCAAGGAATATTGGACTTGATTGGAGACTGTGGAGTAACAGCTAAACTGTTGGAAAGAGTAAAACAATCATGTTTCAATCTGATTATCATTGCACGTCATGACACAGAGTGTATTCACATTTAAGGTGCAACTTAAGCAAAACGTCTGACATTTTCATGATGAAAATGAAAAAGTTTGGCACTTTTGGTCTCGTTTTCAGTGGTATGATTGAGGCTATTGTGTTCGCGCTATGCGATGCGCTCAGAAGGCTAAAGACTGCGCAAAAGATACGATAGCGTTTGTTACAAAGGTAGTGGAGAGCAGGACTGGCGAATGCAAGCAGTCATTAATTAGTAATGCAATATTTTGGAGTTTCCGAAATTTGACAAGTGCAGACAAACCTGCGAGCGAAGTAAATGCCGAAAGTAATTACCTGGTATCGTCGAACATTCCAGAAGTTGTGGTTGCCTTCAAAAATGATAAAGGACAAAGCACGACGTTAACCAGTCCCTGTTTGAGATGCGCCATCCATTCTTTCTAATTTGTGGGATATCGTGGAGGTCATTTGAGTGTGGGTTTGCCTTATAGAATGAATTGCGGTTGCCGCCGATGTAGAGGTCAGTGCATTATCCTTCCCAGACAAATCAGGTACCAATTCACAACCCAGCAGGTATGGAAAACTTGACTGCCCGTAGTAGGACTGTAATCAAGAACTATTCTGGAGCATGCAATAGCCATCCTCCTCCGACTTCCCTTTCCCTGTTCCCCTATACGTTTAAAATGCACCTTGTACGAATCAGTTAAACCGCTATCAATTCAAGCTGCACCCTTCTTCTCTACTTTACTCCTAAAGAATGCCACAAAGATCTTCTTTTATAATTTTAAGTCAAAAATCCGACTATGATGAGTGTCCAAAAATGTGATCATACTCTTTCAATCGTCACACAATTTCTTTCGGTCTGCTACAAAAATGCTGTTGGGGTACGATTCAAAATGTGGGAATGCTTAGAACTTTAGGTGTGTCATATCATAGAAATGTGCCATGCGCTCACTCTGTAGGGGATGCTTGTTGGATTAATTGTGCAAATACTGTTTTCGTCGAGTTGGCCAGCGATCAATTTATTTTTTTGTTTTTGGATAGAATGGTTTTTGTTGATTTATTCGGAGTTGTTGCGGTTGTTTCTACAAAGTCATAGTTTTATATGCAAGCCAATGGCTAGTAGAATGATGAACATTTTTGATCGTCCAAGCAGTGTAAGCTTTTTATTCGGGCACCCTGTATAGGCGCCTTTTAAGATAGCGTTTTTGAACAAGCGGTTTGAACAAGCGGTTTTTGGTCCTCCAAAAACTTGTCCAGCTTGATTTGAAAGGTACTGTTTGATTTTAATGGCTTCCATCTTAATTAGAAAAGTGTCCAGCTCGAGCTGAAAATGTCCCAGCAAAACGGTTAGGTTCAACATAATGGAAAAACAAGGAAAATAAATGTATTATAAATCAGGCACCTCTTACGATTTACGGTTTACGATTTACGATTTACGGCGATTTTTTCGTAATTACGATTTACGATTTACGAAATTTCGGATTTCATTTACGCACACCCCTGTCCACGACCATGACTTAGTGGTACCGAAAGTAGGAAATACAGATTGCGCTCAAGCAGTCCACTCTAGGCGCAGTGTCCCCTTTCAAGACCAGAGGTAGTTGACCCCATTGGCTAATTATCGCAGATATTTGTGGCTCCGCTTCTGCATATTGTCTGTATAACCTGTTGTGATGTGATATTCGTGTTGTGCTCTGCTAGTTATAAAGTAATAAATTACTTATTACAATTGGATACAGACGTACCGTTGGTGAAAAACATCCAAATTGGTGCATCAGCCGTGGATTCAATCCCACGCAAAGGTCTTCGCTAGGTCTCCTCAGTGAGAAACAGACGGTTTTATTTATTAGTTCTTTGCGAGTTCTCTCCAGAGAAACCAGGACATGACTGTCAGCTGTGCTAGTTCTCTTCGTGTGAAGCAGCCGATAATTCCAAATTTTCCTCTGCGAGTCTTCTCACGAGGAACCAGGAAAACAGAAAGCTTTCCTTGTGAGTTCTCTTAAGAGAAACAAGAAAGTAATTAAATTTTCATTCCAATCAATGAAAGGATGTCGAAAGAACCTCTTCTTCGCGAGACCTCTTCCAAAGAACTACCAAAGAACCAGAAGGAAATTCTAAATTTCGTAGGGATCCGAAGATCCTAAGATAGAAGAAAAGTCTCGCGTGGCAAGAAGACCTACTTCGAACCTAGCGAAGTAAAATTCAAAGTTTAAACTTAGAAACTTTGACAAAACATGTCAGAAGCAATAAAGATGGCAGAAATGCAGGTTTGCAAGCAAAGATAACGAATGGTTGCGGACTTATCAACTCAAGCGGGCCAGAAGTCAACCGTCTGGACCAGCCGTCCGAGTCTGCGGAAGAAAGGAGGGGTTGCGAAGCGACAGCACAGCTGAACCACATGATGAGGACGGTAATTCAACAAGCAATGCCTCGACAACTGCGTAAAGGAAGCAATTGAGACAATAAACTCACATTCTCAGCGATGCGATTGAACGCGTTGGATTGGGGATACCTCGCCACGGTATTGGTGCTCCAGTTGTCCTTTGCATTGGGCGAATTACGTGTGTAAGTACGCAATGGTGCGTAATCGCGTGACTGCGTCGCCGGCCGTTTGAGTGCTCATCGTCGCCCGAAAAGTCGCTCCGTTCGTCCGGGGATGGAAGTATAAATGGGGCTTGTATTAAATCGAACCTCCTTCCTTCGCGTGATACCTCGCCATTATGAGTTCTTCAAGTGTTAGTATTGTGCCAAACGAGGTTTTTTTTATTGTGAATCCTCTTTATTTATTCGTGCCCAATGTTTGGACAAGATTGTCGTCTTTAGAGGCCTGCAAGACTGAAGATGCGCTCTACCCCATCAAACGCCGTAGCCACTCTAACAGTTTCAAAAACATAGAGGGCCCCACTAAAGCTACCCGAAGAGAAGCATAAACTCACGATTCCATACAGCAAGAGTGCCGATGTCACTCTGCGTTAGTAAGGTAGTGAGGACGAATGAAACTTACTGCAGCGGTCGTATACCGCATACGGAGCGATAACGATCTGCACATCATCCTTCATTCTACAGCACACATCACAGTCTTCTTAACTTAGCACGATCTTTGCCAGCCAGATGTTATTTAAGTCGAACAGCTAGTCTTCTTTAATCCACATCAAATGACTTCATCACGCAGTTTTGTCCAATAGTAGAACTGCGTAGCTTTGCAAGGGATTGGATTGTGTTGGACAGGTGTGAGGGGACCATGGGTAACAGCTGGCTTACGATGTTGTTAAGAAATCTGATATTCTATCGGTTGATTAGTTCATGCAGCTGATTATAGGTCGGATTTTGAAAGTTTCCGCCGTCGTTGATAGCGTATCCGCACGACCCAGCTTATTAGTTTTTACAACGCTGTCCAAATGACACGCTTAGCCGGAGTATGGCCAAAATACTTTTTCCACCTCGGCAGTCACAAGCCCTTCGCACACTTTTGCGGCAACGCGGCAGCCCCATCCTTAAGCATGGGGCAGAGACGCAGAATCGCCGCGCGAGGCAAAACTAGCCTCGCGCGGCGATTGTGGGCCTGCCGCTGATGTGCCGCCTATGCGGCAGATGCGGCAGACGCGGTGCCGCTTACGCGGCAGACGCGGCAGGCGCGGTGGCAGCGGCAGTAATCCATCGAAGCATTGTTGCCGCATTGCCGCGTTGGTGATTGAGCGAACGGGAGGAGTGCCGCGTGAACTCTGGCACGCGGAAGTGGAAGCCGCGTACGTCGCTGTTCTGGCCTCTGCCGCGCACGCGGCGCCGCAAAAGTGTGCGGAGGGCTATACTTTTGGTTTTCGAACAGCAGAGCCGTTTCAAGGTGAAACGGCATTGTAGATGCTAAAATTTAATCTTTACCGAGTCGATATCCAACTTGTAGGAGTAGGTCAAATGTAGCGAGCTACCTCTACGGTGCAAAAGTAAATGTGCAAGCGAAATATAGTTCTCACCAAAAATTTCAAATAACCGAATATAATCGAATAGCGGCGAAAATACATTCAAAAATCGCATTTTTTTCGAGCATTCTAATTCGAGTACATTCGAAAATCTTGTTTTTTCGAGCAAACGAATTCGAATGATCGAATATTGATTCGGGCACAACTAGCGTTTTGGGAGAGAAGATCATTTCATCAAAGCAAATACCTCAAGTGTCTTAAACAATGTATACACAGTTCGAAAGGTGACAACGTTGCTCTCTGTAAGGTCACTGAAGAAGTTAAGGGCTCATATGAGAGTTTAAAAAAATGAAAATTTTCTGACATAAGAGAGGCGTGTATTGCGCCATGCACTCGTCTGATTTCTTGCCCTTTACATTCGATTGTGTTTCAGTTAAACACTTGTTGTAGTTTCTCCTTAAACAAACCGTATCGTTTGATTTGTGCTTCGATTAAGGTTTAAAACTTAAAAACACACTATGGCTTGCGAAAAGTGCAGGGTATCCTAAAGATGCAGGTGCTCATTGAAAGGTTCTAATATGCTTCTAGTGAAGCTTTTAGTGCTGTTTGAGACTCATATTAAAGCGTATGGTAACAAGATTTCTGCGGCGTGCAAATAGTCATGGCGTGCCTGAAACCTTGCATTTCAAACTCGACTGATTGGGCGTGGGTGACATGAGAGAGTAGTGCTTTGAGAAGTAGTCGCTAATCGCCTTTGCACTTCGATGATGTTTTCGATTTTCCAGAAGCACCTCAGATAAAATTCTTCACCTCGAAGGAAAGCCTAGAGGGTTCGATTGATTCGCACTTAGGCGGACGCTCTGAGTAATCGCGCCGACCAATAGCACGCGAGTGGCCGGCAGCCGGATGACTCATACTTCCGCATCCACACGGAGTTTGTGGAAGTCCGGATAAGCTGCATTGAGGAGAACAGCGTGAGGTTAAAGTTCTTAAAACGAGGGAGCACCACTTGTTGTCCTTGGATTATGAAAGGTTTTATTGACCTGCAAGACACTAGTTCCTATAGGACCTTTTGTTTAGCTTTCAGGACTGCCTAACTACTGCATATGTACAAATAGGGAGCTCCTTGTTCTTCACTATACTGAGCATTGTCTTTTAAATCATGACAGATGGATTATGATTCTACTCTACTTCTACTAAATCCTGATAGCTATAGCCTAGAGTCGGGAACAGTATACAACACGGGTGAAAGGCTACTGTTCACAAGTGCTTAGAGGTTATGCGTACTCCTCTTCGGAACATAAAACAACTGAAAGAACGCTTTCTCACCACGGTTTCAGCTGTACCTGCTGTATATCGCTAGAAGACCTCAGACAGTATGAGTAATCGGCCGCGCGCCATTGTTCGGGGCGATGACTCAGAGCGTCCGCCTAAGTGCGAATCAATTGGACCAAGCCTAGAGCCACGCATGACTCTTGGTATGGTCTCAAATGCGTAGAGGACGTTATTACAGCGATAGCGGGAACGACAAATTGTGCATTCAATAAATTCACACGTTACGTGTCTTTCACATGATTGACAGGTTCTAAATTTTAAAAGAAGCACAGCACAGGTTAACGTATTCAAGTATTGGACTGGTCAAAAAGTCTTGCAACACTTTACGCTACTGCCTGTTAAATTTGTTAGAGCTCTTACAGTATTGATTTTGTGCTGTGACGTCACAGTACTTTCTCGAAGCTTCCTCAAGCATACTACGTAAGGCCTCGTCGAGTACGAATACAGCAACAGTGTTAACGATAAACAGCAGCATCTTACGACTATCGTCTACTGCGAATTTCTGCAAGGCCATTCTGCAAGGACTGCAGCCTCCAACATCATTCAAGGGGAAAGTCGTCCGCTATCCCACAGTGGCCAGTTGACATCAGAGCTTCAAAGCTGGAGATATCTCTCTCGAAGATCGACCACGCCTCTTTGTTGTGGAAGAAGACAGCTTGCGCGAAGTCGTCTTGGATACCACATGAGTTGCGGGACTCTTACAAGTCATGCCGAATCTGTGTTGCTGAGTCGCTGCTCAGTCGCCCCACAGAAAGGACTTTCTGAAGGACGTTGTTACTGGTGATGGAAGCCTGTTTCTTTATGTTAACCACACCCGCAAGAGCCAATCATTCTCACGCGTAAAACCGTCTCCAAGACAACCGAAACGTGGACACCATGAAAAGAAGGTTCTTTTGTGTTGCTGGTGGCACTCAAAAGGCATGCTTTAATGGGAGTAGCTGGATAGTGAGACCACAGTCACAACATCTGACTATGCTACCCAGCTCCAGAGCTTGGCCGACTCCGTGCCTCAAAAACGTCCAGAACGCGAAAATGTCCACCTGTTGCACGACAACTCGCGTCCTCATGTCGCAAAAGTGATTCGCGAGAAAATCCAGAAGTTAGGCTGGGAAGTTCTGCTCCATCCACAGTACTCTCCAGACTTCGCTCCTTCTGACCTCCACTTGCTCAGAGCTCTGAAGCAATATCTTCGAGGTAGAGAGCTCGATGATCGACGTCAACTGGAAATGGAGGCTTCTGAATTCTTTTCCTCACAGCCCTTGGAACTCTGGCGGAAAGGAATTGAAAGGCTGCCCAAAGGTGGGGGCAGGATCTTAGACTTGGATGGGGAATATATCGTGGGTTGTTTTTGTATATTGCATTATATTGCATTGTATTGTAATATTGTTGTGCTTGTTTTGCAAGACTTTTCGATCAGCCTAATAGTAACAAGACTGTAGCAGGCATTCAGCCCATGCACTATCCATCGAGTCTAAAATGTAAGGCTTCAGGCGGGGGTATGGCGCCATCTTCACTCTTTGCACGCCTCAGAAATCTCTTTACCCTGGGCTTTAGTATGAGTCTCAAACCGCTCCAAAAAGCTTCACTAGAAGCAATGTTAGAACCTTTAAAATATTTGGCTATTATGCCGAAAAACTTGAAACAAAATTTTGAAAACTTCAGGATTTTCTGAAAGAAATCCAAAATTAGGGGTTAGTGAGGACCGTGTAGAAGGATCGTGCTTTCGCTGTATGAGTATATAAGGGCTCGCGAGCATCATTTTAGTGACATGTCGAACATGATTAGCCAACAACAGCTTCGAATGGTCATCTTCTACGAAAGGTGTCGAGGTTCCAACGCAAGCACAGCGGTCTTTAATATTACCGATGGATTTGGAGAAGGGACTGTAAGCCGCACGACGGTGCGTCGTTGGTTAACTCGCTTTGATTCTGGAGATATGAAGCGTGAATGCGGAGAGCAATGAACGACCTTCAGCTATCGATGATGATGAATTGCAGCTCGCTATCAAATAAATCCAGAAGCAACTACACGGGAACTGGCAACAACCCGGTTGCACCCATTTCACCATCGAGCTCCACGACCTTGGCTATCGAAAAGTTTCGACAAGATGGGTCCTTCATAGGCTGACCGAGGCAAATAAGCAAGTGTGAATGAAGACATGCCAGTCACTCC
The DNA here is from genome assembly GCA_947396885.1 of Heligmosomoides polygyrus polygyrus. Lineage (NCBI taxonomy): Eukaryota > Metazoa > Nematoda > Chromadorea > Rhabditida > Heligmosomidae > Heligmosomoides > Heligmosomoides polygyrus. The sequence goes on along the minus strand of OX377203.1, from coordinate 55,721,438 downwards.
TCGAGCAGCCGCACCGAAAAGAATTTCTTGAGGATGTAGTTACTGGAAATAAGAGCTGGATAGTCTACGACAACAGTGCATTTCGTGCCGTCTGGTTTCCACGCCACGTAGAACCCCCAGTCCAGCCGAAGCCAAATCCACACCCACGCAGACATTTACTTTGCGCTTGGTGAGATGCGAGAAAATCTACCAGAGCTGCTGGCTGCTGGCAAGACGGTCACCGTTTCCATATATGGTAAGCAGTTTCAGAGAGTGGCCGATGCAATGCGAGAAAGCAATATCAAGTGTCCACCCGTTGCACGACAACGCGGGCCCTTAGGTTGGGTCGACAACCTGTGAGAAAATGGCCGAACATGGCTGGCATCCGATAGTGCGGTAGTGGTAGCCGGATTCTGCGCTATGGGAATGCTATCTATCTGGACCTCTGAAGCATCATTTAAGAGGGGAAAAATTTGAAATATTATGACCTCAAAATGACAGTCGACAACCTCTTCAAGTCGAATCCCCTGATTTCTGGATTGGACGAAAGGAGTCTGCAATTTGTCGCGTAGATGGGAGAAGGCAGTATCGTTTCGTGGTAAATATATTTTCAACTTGGAGTTTGTATTTAGAAAACTATGGTCGAATAAAAAAGAGTTCTTGTTTGAAGACTTTTCTGCCAACCTAATAGCACTTGCATTTTTAGGATACCTTCACTTTTGCACGCCGTAGTGTGTTTTTAATTTTTAAATTAAAAGAGCAGAAATTAATCAACACGGTCCCTTTAAGGAGAAATTACAATAAGTAGTTAAGTGAAACACAATCAATCGAGTGTAAAATAGAAGAATTCAGACGAGTGCATATCGCAATCCACACAGTTTTTGTCAATTTTTTAAAGATTTCCTTGCCCTTAACCTCTTGAGCACCTTCACAGCGAGCGAAGTTATCACTTTTCAAACAGTGTATACAAATTTTGAGACACCATGCATATTAATGACAAGTGCCCTAATCTACCTGTACGTGAGCTTCGCATTTGCCCGCCTCTCTTTATGTTCGACTTTCGTTTCGCTAATATTTGGATAATACCACCCATACTGAGGATAAATTGTATCGTCCAATCCATGAAGTTCTTTTTGGTTTGGGTTTGGCTTATGATATTGCCCCAAACAGTTCGTTCGCACCCGTTTCAAGCGTTTCGAGATTCAAATTTTAGGCAAATAGACTCTCAATGCGGTTGTCACAACATCAGGTTCTTCCCATAAATGGCAGCTCCCTCTTTTCGACTCCATTTGCTTTTCCTCTCCTTTATACTATATATTCACGCCCCGGTGAGCAATCTTGAACGAAACATTGAAGGAATAACACATCTCTCCTTTCCCCACCCCTCTAACCCTCATCTAAAATTAACGGCCGTTGAGACCAAGACCTGCTACTAATTCATAACCCTTACCGCTTAGAATTCCAGATGTGTGTTATTTGGTTGATTTCCACATACTGAGCGATAAAAAAACCACCCCTGGAGACGTGCCGCCAATGTTGACAAGGTGCCTGGGGATTCAGAAGACGTTTCGCAGACGACGTCTAACCTACGTATGAGTCTAGGAGATCCTTTCTATCGCTTAACTGCCTTCTCTGGAGAGCTCAGCGGTCGCTTTATGGTGTGAAGCATGTCTAATATTTCGATATACTTCAATGGTAGGAGGGAAGGGAAAGGCGAGCATAATGGAGAGGAGCAACAGAGTAGATTCCCCTAACTAGAATTGCACCTCAAACTGTATTACAAGAGGTATGACTCGAACAAATCGCCAATTACGGGAAGGAGATAGTCAAAGGTGCAGTTATAGAGAGAGTTCACTCTGTTAGGAATGCTGCACTGTGCGTTGCGAAGGTGCGCTCTACCGCGAACACCTGACCGAATTGCACGGGAGGAGTTTTTAAACGCGATCTCCACATGAGCATTCGAACGATGTCTTGTATGGCCGGGATGGCACTTCCGCCGAGCGGCGTGTGAGGCAGCGGATAGTGGCGTTGCTTCATACGAGGGAGTTCGGGGTTCGATTCTTCTGTGTTGAGCACGAGCAGCTTGGATGGCACACGCTGGAGTCCCTTCCCTAGCCTGGTTCTGCGCTCGAAGACCATACGGCCCCCGAGTGTCCGATGAAGGCGTGCACTTTCCTGATTTGGGCATAAATAATTGGCTCGTGAAATGCTTGAAGCGGGAAAGATAGATTATTTTGTTGAGTCGCAGATTTCGTAGCAACCGAACGTTCGAATGCGAATGTTTCGAGCATTCGAATTCGAATACATTAGAAAATTGCGAGTTTTCGAGCATTCGAATTCGAATACATTCGAAAATCGCGTTTTTCGAACGCTCGTATACGGATATTCTATTTCGAATAGAATTATTCAAATTTATTTATTTATTTACAAATTTATTTACAAATTCGAATGTGTTCGAATATTCATTCGGGCTCAACTACAGTGCTCACAAAATGGATACTCATACCTCTCTCTACTGCTCAAAAAACTGAACGTAACAAGGACGATAGCTTCGCATCTAGATCACCACCCTTGATTGACAATGATCGCCAAGGTGCGAGCCTCGATCTAGGCTGAATGCTTGAAGCGAGGGTGAGGATTATGAGGTCATAAGCACCAATTTCGCCCAGACTTTGTGTATAGGGTTATTTTGGGGCGCTGGTCACGAGTCTAGCGTCCTATTTTGGACACGTCCTATTTAGGTAAAAATCAAAATGTGTTATCCTTCCACTTTCATCGGGAGCGTGTAGCTCAGTCGGAGGAAGCGGCGGCTGTCGCGTGCACCCGATACCCAGTTCTTGGTTCAAATTTCCCGCACGGCCAACTAACCAAGCCTTCCATTCTTCCGAGGTCGGTGAATTGGTACCACACTTGTCTGGGAACGATAAAGAGCTGATTTCTTCATCGAGGGGCCACCGCAAGTCATTGTATGGTCAAATACGCATTCAAATCGCCACCATGGTATCGCATAGAAGTAGAATGCGTGGCGCATCCCAAAAGGGATTGTTCCTCCTTCCGTCCTTTATCCCTCATCCTTATCCTTATCCACTTTTTTCAAAGAGCTCGAAAAAAGGTATATGATAGTTTTCACCAGATGTTCGTTCAAAAATGAGTTGGAAATGAGTGCAAAGGATGTCACTTACGATAAATTACAAAATGGGAAAGCACCAGCGTCTATGGGGACCGAAGCCTAACCAGTTACCTACAAGCTGACTTTACTTCCACTGTGCCGCCACCGCAACTGGCTGAACTTCTAATGGCTGTGCTTATTAATCAACGTTCGCCCAACGGTGCATCAGCGCACGCGAGCTTTCACCGGCCAGTACTCGCTTAGAAGATCCGTTTAGCAAATTTGGTCTGCATATTTTAGTCAAATTTTCAAGCCCTTTCACGTGGCATAGGTATCTGTGCGAAGTTCCATGGGCATTCCCTGGTATAACCTGCCATTTAAAAAAACGTATTGAACTGTCATCTCTTTGCTTAACCGAAAATTGCCGCTAGCGACAGCAAGCCTCGACACCGGGGCATCATCATTTGACGGAGTTAAGCTTTTTTCGAGTTTATTTGTGTGCCAGAAGGCCATGTATGGTGTCTGAGTAAACACATATCTACGAACCCGATTTTTATTTATTTCTGAGCATGCATCACAGTGAAAGCAGATAATTTATTTCCGAATTGAATGATGGAGTTGCTCTCATTATCACGTGAACGGCCTGAAATATGTAGATATTAACAATACTCTGCAAAAGCTGGCACAAGCTGGGTGCAAGGAAGGAGGTGTTGTTCGAAAGGCATTCTTCATTCCTTTGAAGGCAGCAGTTGCAGGCAGATGTGGAATAGGGAAACGTACACCTCGTCGTCGGACTGATTTCCGTTCTGATCCTGATTCGGCGTCGTCTCGCAGTTCAGCTCCGTGGCGGAAGCCGGACGCGATCGTTTCGGCTTCATCTCGGTCTCGAAAGGATCGAACATGGGCCTCCTTCGCTGAACAAGCGACGGTGTTGAACGGAACAGCAGCGGCTGCCTACTAACCGGAATCCAAGCGCACCTCCCTTGTGACCAATCCGGCCACTTCTTGCCTGGAGTAGCCCATTTCGAGCAGATTGAACGAGTACGAAAGAAGCTTCAAATTCTCGGGAACGGAAAGCGAGATCAAGTTGGCGAATTGGATCAGCGCCTGCAAAAATAGTTTGGAAAATCAATGATTGAGCTAAAGCCTAAATATTATACTTGAAAACCCAAAAGGAAATTGGAAAATGTTTTGATATCGGAATAAAATTTTGCCAGGAGTATTTATATTAAAATTATAATAAAAGTATGCTAGATTTTCTAATGGTTCTGGAAGAGTGTTAATTTCCTTGAGGACCGTTGTTAGCTCGCAGCCAAATCCACTCTAGTTTCCTGGTGAGGATACTATAAATCCTTGAATTGATGTTCTGAAGACGGAATTGGTCAAACTTTCTGGAAACTCGCTCGTTTATGTTCAGGATGGTTTTTGGTGGTTTCGCACTTTCCAGTGTTCAGTGCACGGTAACCATTAAACTGGAGTGTCTGGTCTTAGGCTTCGAACTTCTTTCAGGCCTTTGGAAACGACGAAGTTGTCGAAGTTGGCCCGAATAAAGTTGCTCCACCGCAACAAACCTTCATGGCACAGAGGCATTAAACTCATAATGGCATTCTATTGAAGCGCACGCACGTGCTCGCTCAAGGGATTCGACGATCAACGAGGGGACAGCAGATACAGGTGATGGGTGATAAACGCCTATCATCTAGGGCACGCTGAGTACATAACTTATAGTTAGTGCGAACCAAAGAGGTTGTACGCAACGGGGATTGGACCCTCCACCTGCGTTGTAAGCTACTCCTTGGTGCTAGACAGACATGCACGAGTGAGTTCAGTGCCAGAACAGCTGACAAAAATATGGCAAAAGTATAAAGTCTTTCTCAGTACAGCTATTAGATAAAGCCCTTAGGGTAATGCAAGGCTAAGAAAGAGTATCCAGTGTAAATATGGCGTAGCTTATTGGAACGTCTTGTTCATTTGCTAAAATCATAGCCTAAATGTCAACAGAAAATGACAGTTTTGTATCCGTATGAAGACAAATAATACAACTATAGTTGTGTTATAATACGCAACTAGCACTGAACTCTGCGATGATATTGAGAAACAAATAGAAGCGCGATAGAAAAAAAGAAACTGCGTGAGAGATAAAGTCTGTTGAGAATAGAGCCTCACCTGGTTCAGTGTCAAGCTCGGATTATGAGGTTTGATAATTTCCTTGTATTGCTCGAAGAGATCCGCGATCTGAAAAAAAAAACAGAAACATGAACACTGACAGAGCCTGAAGTGCAAAAGCACTACGGGGCAGCACCACAAGCGGTTGTGCTGTTGGATCATTAGACCAACTATGGGGAAATTGCCCAGTAAGGCACAGTATGATCTAAGCTGAGGTCTAAGTTCACTTTCGTTACTAGCCATCACTGTTCCTACAGTGTATGATCTATAACGCCGCTCTTCCTCATTTCTATTGCTACAAGTGCTCCGACACGCCTAACGGCGTGTATCGCACTTGCGCGCTTCGTACGACTTTGCAGCGTCACTGACCTATGGAAGGTAGTTTTTGTAAAACATAAAATTCGCTAGCATCTAGGACCTGGTGCGAATTTTATCGGCATCAAGCCCTTCGCCACTTCGGCACCTTCATCATAGGCATTCTTTCCTAATCGGCCAGTAACGTCATTGGTTTGTGCTGCGCAGTACTTCTGTCCCTCAGGTTGTTCCTCCGTAATCGTTCTCATGCTCAACAGCTAGCGTTTCAAGGTGTCGTTGACATGCCTTCCAAAGCCAGGTTCCCCTTTCTCGTTTCTTCTTACTGGATCTAATTGCTGGTCCGCCTTTACAGGTCTTCCCTCCCCCTCTTTAGTCCCTCACCTTCCTGGTCCCAACTACTGACCCACTCCTTTGTTTCCACTGTTGAACCTACTGGTCTTTTCTTGCTGGTTTCCCCGTCCTGGCCGCTCCTCCAGGTCCTTCCTTTCCTTCCTGATCGCCCTCCTGGTCCACCATAGAGGTCTCCCTTACCGCCCTTCTCCAGCACCCCCTTAGTGGTAATCCAATGCTCTCTGCACGGTCGGTGACACGTATTCAGAATCATGATGCTTGCTACGCGATTTGGGGGCCCGTTTTCTGGATCAAGAAGCTCAGAAGCGCGCGCAGTCGCCGCTGTGTCGAGCATGAAGAGGCTATGCATATGGCAAATTCCTTCTTCTTCGTATGAATTTCCTTACGGCTCCCTTCTTGTTGGTTCCTCGTCTTGGTCCCGCCTCCAGGTCCCTTCTTCAAGTTATATTCCTTCCCACCCCCTCGGAATCCTCCCTACTACTTTATCCCAATTGCGTAGGCCTCCCACGCCCCCGACACGACGACGACGAGCGAACGCCCATTGAGTGACATTGGTGTCACATCTCTAAATCCGGTCTCTCTTAATGGTGATGGATCCCCTTGCTGATCCTCCTTACTGTCCCCCTCCCCTGATTGGTGACTCCTTAACGATCCTTACATATTGCCTAAACTCTTCTTGGTGCCACCTACTGGCTTCCTTCTCCCCCCCCCCCAATCAACCATCACGATGCTCCTCCTGGTCGCTGCTTCCTAATCGCCGTCGGTTCTCCACCCTCAAGGGTCCCTTCTACCCTTACCCCTTTAGTAGTCTTCTCATGCTAATGCACGAAGTCGACTTCTGAATCTGGACGCTCAGAAACGCGCGAAGATGCTGTTGTGTTAAGCAGTAAAGGGCTGCGTTTTCCCTGCTGCAGCACCATCCCACGTTCAACAGCAAATTTTGCCCTGTAGATGATGAGTCGTACCTCACTTAGGTTAGATCATTCGACCGCCCTCGCTGTGGATAATGCGGCGCACCTCACTTAGGTTAGATCACCCGACCGCTCTCGCTGTGGATGATGCGGCGTGCCTCACTTAGGTTACATCACTCCACGGACAAACTCTTTTATATATAGGTGGTGATATTACTCGAAAGTGGCATTGGTTGCGCAGCTGGAAGAGACGTCGGCTTGTGCACCTAGAACTGAGTTCTTGGTTGGGCCCACCATGCTAACCAAGCCTTTCTTTCCTCCAAGCTTGGTGAAATAATTCCATCTCATATGGAAAGGATAAAGTTCGAGGTGCCCATCGGCCAACCATTGCAAATCATCCTTTTGGCCAAATAAACACTCAAGTTCCCTCCACGATCTACCGTCAAAAACGCGGCGCATCCCGGAGAGGTATGCGCGTGCTAGCGCAGTCGGGGGACGAGGCGGCTGTCGATCTCAGGCTCCTAATTCGGATCTCCCGTCCAGGCCAATCAAACCTTCCTTCGCTTCGGGGTCTGCAAGTTGGTACCAGACTTCATAGAGCACTGATTTGCTCATCGCTGGTCACCGGAAGTCATAATATAGGTCAAATACGCATACGAAATGCTTCCTAGACATCCCTAGAAGTAGAACGCGTGGCCCATCCCGAAAGGGATTGATTAACGCCGCCTTTGTCATTTTATCCATTATTCTGGAGAGACATACACGGTGTCTCAAAAAATGTGTGCACTGTTTGAAAGGTGATATCTTCCCTCACAGTAAAATAACTGGAGAAGATAAGAGCTCATATGAAAGCTTGAGAATATTTTTTTCTGACATATGAACGGTATGGACTGCGTCATGCACTCGTCTGAAATTTTGCTTTTTCCACTCGATTGATTGTGTTTCGCTTGAATAGTTATTATAATTTCTTCACAAGGTAATCGTATCGATCGTTTTGTGCTTCTTTTAATATTTAGAACTTAAACACTCACTACGACTTGCGAAAAATGCAGGGTATCCTAAAAATGCATGCACTGTTTAAAAAGCTCTAACATTGCTGCTAATGAAGCTTTTGAAAACGTTTGAGATTCATATTTAAGTCAAAGGTAACAAGATTTCTGCGACGTGCAAGTAGTCAGATTTCTCCGTGCCCCGTCCTGAAACCTTTTATTTCAGACCCGATTGATTGTGCATAAACTGAATGCTTGTTACAGTCTCGTTACTACTTGGTCTCATTGACCTGTACTATGCTTCCTTTAACGTTTTCCGTCAACCGGTAGCTGCAATTTTGCCGATTAACCTGTTAGTTTGAATGTTGCTTCATCAGTCCACAGAATCAGTTTTGGAACATGAGGCTCCTGCTCTCATTTAAATTGTACAATCAATAAACTCGTATGTTACGTGTCTCCCCTGATTGTCAAGCTCGAAACGTTAGATGAAGCAGGTTAATGTGGCCAAGTAATAACAACATTGTAAAAAGCAAGTTCGACTTTCCATAAATCTTAGCATCCAATTATTTATTTATTTATTTATTTATTATGTTTTCTTGATAAGCTATCAACCAAGATTGTTAACGGCTTTATTCGGCTGACGTTTTGGCAGTTCTGCCCTCTTCGGAGCCTGAAAAAGTCGGAAACATTCACAACATTATTTCATCCTATAGGGTATAAGAGTTAGGGAGCATTTGGATGGCCTTAGAAAAGGCAGCGTCCTGACTCCTTGGGAGAACATAGGGCCCGCATCCATGCAGGTTTCCACGTCCATCCTGGCACGAGAAAGTGACATCTCAGCACGCAGGAGGCGCCCTGGATCACAGCTAGGAATCCTGGGGTCAATCGAAAGAAGGCGTCTAATGGTAACCCAAGAACTAGCACCCTTTTTTGATCTCTGCGGGTTTCGAACTACTTGATCTGACCTGCTGGGTGTTTAATATACTTGTGCTTTTTGAAAATTTTTCGAATGAACGAATAATCGAATAACCCCATTTTTTCGGTTATTCGAATTTCCGAGTAATCGAATGTTCGAAAAAATCGAATAATCGAATAAACTTCATTACACAGTACCGGACGCGTCTTTTGAATAGACGCCGAAAAAACCGCAAAAGTGCGGTTTTTTCGGCGTCTATTCAAAAGACGCGTCCGGTACTGTAACTTAGTAATACACCCTGGTGCAAAATAGGTTCACCCCGACTTGTCCATTAGTACCCGAAAAAACCCGCTGCCAAGGCTTAGTAATATCACCATCGTGTTCCTCACTATCGAAAACTTCTATAGAAGAATTCTAAGCAGCTTATCTGAAAAGTGAAGGATACCACGAACTTTAACTGAAAATTTAATGACCGGGCAAAATATAAGTTCGCTTCATAGAAAACGTGATTAATCACAAAAGTACCTACAGATAAGGTAAGATTAGTACTTCATCTCATCACCTCCCCTGTTGTAAACAATATCTAACTCTATTTGGCATACTACTAATTAGATTATCACTAAAGTTTGCTTAACACTGGTCCATGCATGAAGTATGGCGTTCTTCGGATGAGAAACCGATGTCTAAGCGATTTCATTTTTGTACACTTTGTGTACATGAATGTCCCACAAGTTTTCTAGTTTTCGGGTTGAGATCTGAAGAATAACTAGGCCATTTCAAATGTTGAATTTTGTATGAGTTAAGCCAACCTTAGTTGACTGCGATACGTGTATGGATGCATTATCTTGTTGGAAAGTAAGGTTGTGCCTAAGAAATCTTCTGAAATATGGCAGAAGGTTATCTCCGAGCAGTTCTGGTAGTCTTCACTGTTCATCCTACACGAGACGAACTCCAAGGTAACAAGTTCGTATCCAGAAAACGCAGCCCAAACCATGAGACTTCCACCGACAAAGATGTGCATATAGAATACTCGCTTCTCTCTCCTCAAATCTCTCCAATAGTGTCTGTACGGGTTCATCAAAATTTCCACTTCTTTTACACTACTGAAGAGATCTGAGAAAAGAGGTCGAGTATCCTCTAGGCGCAACTTTGGCGGTGGAAGTCTCATGGTTGGGCTGCGTTTTCTGGATGTGGTCTTGTCTCGTTCGTCTCGGAGGTTCGTCTCGTGTTGGATGAACAGCGAAGACTACCAGGAACTGCTCCGAGATCACTTTTTGCCATATTTCAGAAGATTTCGTAGGCGCAACCTCATTTTCCAACTATATAATGCATCCATACACGTATCGCAATCAACTACAGGTTGGCTTAACTCCAATACAATTCAACTTTTGGAATGGCAAGTTGTCACCCAGATCTCAGTCCGATAGAGAACTTGTGGACATTCTTGTACACGATGTGTACAAAGTAGACCCACTTACTTACACTTTGGTTTCTGATCTGAAGAATGCCATACTTCATGCATGGGCCAATGTTGAGCGAACTGTTATTGATAACCTAATCAGCAGTCTGTGAAATAGAATTCGATATGGTTGCAACAAAGGTAATGTAACAAAGCACTAATCTTACTTTCTGTAGGCACTTTTGTGATTAAACAGGTTTTTTATAAAGCGAACTTATATTTTGCACCGGTCTCCATTCGTAAAATTTTCAATAAATGTTCGTGGTATCCTGCACTGATAAGATAACCTGCTTAGAATTCTTCTATAGAGGTTTTAGATCGTGAGGAATACCACGTGACGTCGCTGAGCCTAGGTAGCGAATCCTTGGGGTACTAATGGACAAATCAGGGGTGAACCTATAATTTTGCAGGGGAGTGTATTAATGAGGACTATGCGATTTTTGTGTAGCCAATTTCGTTTGATATCGTTTACTTACTTCAAAAGTGCATTGTGTAGGTTCAAGTAAGTGTAGTAAAGTAAGTTCAACGAAAACATTCGCCAGAGACAAAATAAAAGAATTGAATTCTTAAAAAAAAGGCAAATAATGAAGACTTTCAATATTTTCTAAGAACCGTTTGCAATAACAAACAATAATCCTACAAAAAAGAATTCCTACAGAAATACATGTGCAAGACATCTGCGCACAAGTGCAAAGTTTTGATAAAAAAAACCGCCCACTCTATTTGTTCATTTCATTATCTCACAGGAATCGTCAGTCAATCATATTGTGGAGTTATACACCATTTTCGGTCTAAATTCAACGTTTTTGAAATAAATTTCAACGTTCTTCTGGAATCTTCCCCGTGTAGCAACGTTGAATTTGATTTGAAAAAATTTGAATTTCATCTGAAAATGGTATATAATCGTGTCATACATATATGCAAACTGTTAGCTTCAGTCCCGAAGTAATAGAGGTCGCTGAACACGAATCCTAAGTTAGTTTTTGCAGTAACGGTTGCCTTCAAGAGATATTACTCAATTTATTGATTTTTCGTGAACATCATTCAACAAGCCCGAAACTTAAGGCCTGAATTAATCGAGGTCACTGAACACGAGTCTAAATTCATTTTTTAATCTTCCGTCGATGTTTGTGTTTATTGGGCAAGTTTCGTAAAGGATTCATGTGTATGACATTGATGACAGTCGTGGTCGCAGAGAACGCAAATGTGAAGTTAGATTTTGAAAATATCGACGAAGACTGGTCACACAATTGATCCGCCTCAACGAATTCCCCATAAAAAATCAATAGCTCGATCAGCTTCAACCGATAATTTCAAAAACGAACTTCAGATTTGTGTTCAGCGAGATCGACTACCCCACGGGCTGAAGTTTTGAACTGCAGTCGATCGCCATCAACTGCGGTCAGTATCGCCAATACGCTATGCCTCCACGCCAGTTGTGATGGACTGATGGAAACACTGATGGATGAGTCATGCCGTTCAGCGGCGGCCGCCGGCGCCGCTGAACGACATGACTCATCGTCTGCGAGCGCGGTCCGCCCGACGGAACTTCGCCAACTTCAAGACCAAGATGACCGCTCTCCGACGTCCTGACGGAACCGTCACCTCTTCCAGAAGGACCACGGAGAAGGTCATTCACGACTTCTACTCCGATCTCTTCGATAGCCACGTCCACCTGTCCCACGCCATCTTCCGCAGAATGGATACCTCGTCCCCTCTGTTCTCCCTTCCGAGATCCGACACGCCATCTCGTCGGTGAAGAAACGTACAGCACCCGGTCCTGACAGGATCAGACCCGAACACCTGAAGAATCTCCCGCCAGCGCTCATCAACACCCTGGCGCGGGTCTTCACGCGCTACCTGCCGGAGTGCAAGGTTCCATCTCAGTGGAAGACCAGCAGGACCGTCTTGCTGTACAAGAAGGGAGACGTGCACGACATTGGCAACTATCGCCCGATCCGCCTGCTGTCCATAGTCTACAAGCTGTTCACTCGAGTGACCCTGAATAGGATTAGTAGAACGCTGGACGAAGGACAGCCATGCGAACAAGCAGGATTTCGGAGAGGATTCAGCACGATCGACCACATACACACCATTACGAAGCTCATCGAAGTGTCGCGAGAGTACAAGCTGCCGCTGTGCCTTACGTTCATCGACCTGAAGAAGGCATTCGACTCCGTCGAGACTGAAGCGGTCATCGACGCTCTGCTCACTCAGGGTGTTCCCACTCAGTACATCAGAGTCCTTCGAGAGCTGTACAGTGGAGTCACGACCAAGATCTCATCATTTTACAACGACGTCCTCATCGACGCAAAGATAAGGGTTCTGCAGGAGATACCATATTCCCGAAGCTCTTCAGCGCCACCCTCGAAAACGTCATGCGCGAACTAGAATGGGAAGACACGGGAGTGAAGGTCGACCGCCGGCAACTACATCATATTCGCTTCGCTGACGACATCGTGCTCATAGCATCAGCCAGGTGGAGCGAATGCTGGCCGACTTCGATCGTGTATGTGGGAACGTTGGACTGCAGCTGAATCTTACGAAGACGATGTTCATGAGGGACGGACATGTTTCTGATGCCCCAATCTCGCTCAACGGAACGTACAACTCCGAATGCTCCAGCTACGTGTATCTGGGTTGCGAAGTCAATATGGCCAACGACGTAGCGCCGGAGCTGAGCAGGAGGAAACGAGCGACTTGGGGAGCTTTCAAGAGCGTCGAAGAAGTCGCGAAGAAGACGAAGAACGTCCGACTCCGTGCCCACCTATTCGACTCCACTGTTCTTCCTGCCCTAACATACGCCTCAGAGACCTGGGTTATACGAAAGCAGGATGAACACGCGATCAGCGTCGCGCAGCGTGGAATCGAGAGGACGATGCTCGGAGTGACACGACTCACGCAAGTGAGAGAAGGCCTCCGGAGTTCCGAGCTTCGCCGACGTTCGAAGATCAGAGACGCTGTCGCGTGGGCCAAGTTGTCGAAAATTAGGTGGGCCGGCCACGTAATGCGCTTCGCAGACACCCGCTGGATGAGAGCCGTCACCGACTGGATTCCGCGGGATGTCAAGAGAACACCAGGACACCCACCAACGCGTTGGTCGGACTTCTTCGTGAAAGCCCTGAACGACCGCTATGACGCTCTTCGTGTCCCTCGAGCGAGGAGGATCCATTGTAGCACTCTGGCACGCAACAGGGACGAATGGAGACGCTGCTGGCACTCGCTCGAGCAAGTTAGTGATCAACGGGACGATAGGTGATACAGGTTCCTGAATTTGTCGCAAGCCCCTAGTGAGTTTTTAAGTTTTAAACCTTAAAAGAAACACAAACCAATCGATACGATCACCTTGTGGAGAAATTATAACAACTGTTCAAGCGAAACACAATCAGTCGAGTGTAAAATGCAGAATTTCAGATGAATGGACTGCGCATTCCATACCGCTAATATGTTAGAAAATTTCTATTTTTTATGATTTTATATGAGTCCCTATCTTCTTCAGTTTCTTTACTTTGAGCAAAGTTGTCACCTTTCAAACAGTGTAGAGTGCATTTTCTAGACACCCTGTAGAAAACCGCCGAGCCTCATTCTTTGTCTCTCACGAACGCAAGGCTATTGAAACGCCTAACGAGCTAATGGGCTGTAAGGGAAGGAGACCCTCTCTATTGCTACATACTAATGGATTTTCGAGAGAGGAACCCCAGTTCAGTGAGGCTCGTCTATCTGTCCAGCCTTGCTACTCCAAAGAGGAATGCTAAAACAATGTCAATGCACGGGCAATGCCAGGGTTGGTTAGTAAATGCCGCGGAACAGGAACATGAAATTGAAAAACAGAGAAAACTGTGTTTTCCATCTCTTCCAAAATTTTTAGTTTTTCTATTTTTTCGTAAGGACAGGAGCTGCCTTTACCGTTTGAAAACAACCGCTGAAAGGATAAAAGATAAGGATAAAGGACGTTATTCAATCCCCTTTGGGAAACGCCACATATCTTCTTCTATGGAATGTTTTGGAGGCGATTTGAATGCGCATTCAACCTACACAATAACGTGCGGTGGCCAGGCGATGAACAACTCAGCGCTTTATTCTTCCCAGGCAAGTCTAGTGCCAATTGACCGATCCAGGAGTGATGGAAGGTTTGGTTGGCCAGGGCGGAAAATTCGAACCAGGAACCTGGTATTGGATGCACACGTCAACCGCCACCTCCTACTGCGCTACATGTCCCTGAACGAGTTACCCCACAGATCTCCCACCCAGTAGTCTGAAGCACAAGTTAGTTCGCAACTGTCTCTACGAAGTATGGGGCAGGGTACTCATGCGTAAAACAAATGAGAAAAAGAAACATGTCCTACTAAGAAAGTCGCCAAACAGCAACCTGACCTGCATAAGAGGCATTCGTAACTCTGAAACCAGCTAAGATCAGAATTTAGTCAACAGCAGTTTCTTGAAAACATGCATGCATAAAGACAGGAGATTTTCGTTTTCCGCAAGCAGAGAGTTGAGCTCCCGCAGCCTTCTAGATGTCAGAGATGAAGATCTGAGCGTGGCTTCTGCAGTGCAGACGGAGCCTACTCCTTCTTGTTCTTACTGTTTGACCTGACTGTTCTTACTGATATGGAGTTTCCCGTTAGAATCTTGAACAGCATCTTGAGATCAACAACCTTCTTTCTACACACCAAAAATTCTAGTCCAAGTATTCTATTTCTTTCACTGCCGTTTTGGATTAGCTAATAATCTACGCCAAAGCATCTTATATGAGTTTTCGTGTAAAAATCTTTTGAAGGCTCTCCAACATATCAATGTCTTTTTTCTTGACGGTGTTGAAAACCGTTGCACCAAACTCAGCTACGGGTCGTACGTATGTTTTGTAAGCAAGTAGAAGCGTTTCAGGATTTTTGCTTTTTAGAATCTTGAAGAGATTATATGAACGACTATTAGCCATTTTGACCACGGCCTTGTAATGCATGTCAAAATTGAGCCTTTTAGTTATTAAGAAAATTAAACCTCGGACATCAGCATCCACTTTAGGTCAACATGTTGAAACTTATGAACAGGTATCTGTGCCGTATTATTCGCTATTAAATTCAAGAAAGAGGATTTCTCTGATGCAAGTAGCGGATCCCACTTATTCGCCCAGCTGCATATGTAGTCAAGAGCTGCTTGGATGGAGTGAGTGCCCTGGTCTTCCTTTAATCTTTTGTATATTTTTACATCATCAGCATACAATTTGCGTCACCCCTAACGTCGAGATTGCCTCTGGAACCTCGTTAGTGCATAGAAGAAAGAGTATAGGTGAGGGCACTTCGCCCTGTGGAACGCCAGTGTGGGCGTTGAACCTAGAGGAGAGTGCTCCCTCAACCCTCACCTGGTATGTCCTTCTTATAAGGAGGTTGTGCGTCCACTCCGTTATCCTTAGATGAATCCCGACAGTGTTCATTTTGAGCAATAGTTTGTCTGTAGGCACCTTATCGAAAGCCTTTGAAAAAGTAGATATACCACGTCTACTCTATGTTTAGTTTCCATAGCTTCAGTCCAGTCATTAAGGGACGTCAGCATGGATGTTTCTACAGACCGTCCTTGCAAAAAGCCAAACTGGTTATCAAAGATTATCTTTTGGTTTTCTAAATGCGTACCGATATGTTTTTTGACGACTTTTCCGACGGTTCTAGCAAACACAGACGTATTATGTACTTATGGGGCGATAGTTCTTTGGATCACTTAACGGATACTTCTTTGGAATTCTTTGCAACGAAAGCGTGCTTCCATTTTATAGCACTTCAGATGTCATAATACTGAAATTGTAAATATGTTATAGGGGTAAAGTAAAAGGATAAAGGATAAAGGACGGCGTTATTCTATCCCTTCTGGGATGCGCCAGCGCATTCTACTTCTACGGGATGTCGTGGAGGCGACATGAATGCGTATTTGGCCATACAATGACTTGCGGTGGCCAGCCGATGAACAAGTCAGCGCTTTATCCTTCCCAGACAACTCTGGTACCAATTCACCGACCCCGGAGGGATGGAAGGCTTGGTTGGCCTGGGCGGGAAATCCGAACCAGGAACCTGGTATCGGGTGCACGCGACAGTCGCGCCTCCTCCGACTGCGCTACACGCGCCCAGGGGTAAAGTATGTGGCTTAAAATCTGTTTAATAAAGCTAACAGGAACGAAGTCAGGGGAGATAGAGGACGATTTTGACAATTTTTAGAGAATGTCGTGGATTTATTCCATGTGGAGCCACGGAAAACGCTCACTTGAGGAATACAACGACACGGAAAGGAATCCGAATTCACTTCAT
>OX377203.1:55571177-55704750 GCA_947396885.1 Heligmosomoides polygyrus polygyrus | reverse complement strand
ACTCCCTAGCCAAAGTTTCAGCGAAACCGGTGACCCTGCCTGGACCACACTTGTTAACGGTATGAGTGGTGTGTTATATGTAAACATGCTCTATAGCACACTATAATACCCTAGGTGGATTACCTATATGATAAACAAAGATTTTGCAAAAGTGCAAAGCAAACGCATTCTACGGGATCCAAACCCCCGACCACTCGTTCACGAGCCCGAGCTCTTCCCTACTACGCCACCTGTGCACTGCGCTGAGCCGCGATACGAGCCCTCATCCCGAGCGCGCCCGTCAGCTCTGGAGCACGTGAATCAACAGGGCGATAACACGCGACTTCCGTCGCCCTTAACTCTGCGCAGAGTTGTATTGGGGTCGAGATACCTGCAGTTTGTTACTTTCCAGGGAGAGGCGGTTCTGCACATATACAACATTTGCGCCGTTCCGACCTGCCGTTGAGATAGTATCCTGGTAAGACTGTCCTGCTAGCCTTTGGAGTGCGCTGTGGACAATGCATATACAATCGATCCTATCAATCGAGTGGGGCGACCGCTCGCAAATTGCACGCGCGGGCCTGTTCGGAGTGCAATAACTCTGTCAAGTTCGAACCGTTTCGTCTGCAACTTGCAGGTCTTGTAGGCACTAACGGTCTAGTAGTACATTGAAGTAAAATGGTGTAGCTTAGGAAGAGGCAGTGTTACAGGGGTGCGAAGATGCGGATGGGGCTTGTGTGACGCATTTTCTCCGATTTCGGTGAACCACTGCGGGAAGACGCGGAGAGCTAAAGGCCTTAAAATGCGTAGGCGAACAGAGCGCTTAAGGTACTTTACGATGACCTGCTCAGTACTCCTTAGCTGCTTAAATTGCCTTAGCCCCAGCTGTCAGTTTAAAGCGGCGCAAGATAGCGGTCAGAGTTCCTTGCGCTTTTACTCGCCCATATTTGAGTTTTCGACACCCGCAATAGTACCGCTCTGTTCTGCTCGAAAAGCGCTACCGAAGGGTATCAAACAAATGTACCGATTTTGGGAACATTGATTTTTTGACAGTTTTGCATCGAGGACGAGGCCGCTCAATACCGCGGACGATGACGTCATCGAAAATCGATATCTTCGAATTGGACAATGCTAGACACCATTCGATAGAGCTTTTCATGCTGAGTTGAAGATGTTACTAAGAGTAGGAAAAACTGTAATCTGGGCGACTAACAGCGCGGAGAACTTCTGCCGTTGTTGCGCTAAATTGCACGCGCGGGCGTGTTTGGAGCGCGGTAACTCTGTCATGTATGAACCGTTCCAGTTGCAGCTTTTGTAGGCAGTAAATTGTCCTAGTGGTGCGCTGAGACACAGCAATGCAGCTTATGACTGGACAAAGGTACAGCAGTGCGAAATTGCAGGTTAGCCTTGTGTGACACGATTTTTTCCAATTTCACTCGACCCCTGCGCCATTATTCGCTCACACTTGAGTTTTTGACACTTGCTATAACACCATTAGCTTCACCACGAAAAGCTCTGTCGAACGATGTCAATCTGGACCAATTTCAGAAAAATCGATTTTTTTGACAATTTCCCATCGAAGACAATTTCCCATCGAAGAGGCGCCCGCCCCGCCTTAACAGGTTGGTTAGGCCAAGCCTGCGCGTACGATGGCGTCATCGAAAATCGATATTTTCAAAATTGGCCAAATTTTCTCGTCCAAAATCATCTAGATGGGACGCTGACTACGAATCCGACGTCCGTTTTCGAAAATTCCGCCGATTTCGGTAGGTTTTGGATTTTCTTCTGGATAATTGAGGGTGGTCGGGTCAGGATCACGATATTGCTCAAATTTCGTCTAAGGGCAGAGGTTATTCGGGGTGCCGAACACGACACCGAAGCATATTTTGCCGAATAAGGCCCATATCGATAACTGAGGGTGATCGGTGATCCTGACCCGACCACCCTCAAACGGAAATAACCTAATGAAATCGGCGGAATTTTCAAGAACTGACGTTGGATTGGTAATCAGCGACCCAAATAGCCGCCTAGATGATTTTGGAGAAGTTTGCACGAGGAATTTTGGACAATTTCGAAAATATCGATTTTCGATGACGTCGCCGTCCGCGCAGCTGGGCCTAGGGCACCCACGTCCTCGATGGGAAATTGTCAAAAAATCGATTTTGTTTAATTGGTCGAGAGAGCGACACCATTCGATAGAGCATTGCGTGATGAACAATTTTTTTTTCTGAGAGTGTCGACAACCCAAATATGGGCGAGTAAGAGGGCAGGAAACTTCGACCGCTAAGTCCGCCGCCCTAACATGGCAGATTCGGCTAAGGCAGTTAAGGCAGCTGAGAAGTTCTGAGCAGGTCGTCGTAAAGTACCTTAAGCTCTCTGTTCGCATACACATTTTAAGGCCGTTAGCTCACCGCGTCTTCTCGCAGTTGTCCACCGAAATCGGAGAAAATGCGTCACACAAGCCCCACCTGCATTTTCGCACCCCTGTAATACTGCCTCTCCCTAAGTTACACCGTTTTACTTCATTGTACTACTAGACCGTTAAACCTACAAGACCTACAAGTTGCAGCCGAAGCGGTTAGAACTTGACAGAGTTATTGTACTCCGAACAGGCCCGCGCGTGCAATTTGCGAGCGGTCGCCCCACTTGATTAATAGGTTCGATTGTATATGTATTGTTCACAGCCACTCCAGAAGCTCGCCGGAAAGATTCGGACAAATCCTATAGAGTACGGCTGGAAATTTCTCATAAAATTCTCCAAGCGCTCACTCTACAAGCGGTCGCGCCCACTCGATTGATAGGTTCGATTGTATATGCATTGTTCACGGCGCACTTCAAAGGCTAACTGGACAATCTTAGAGCAATTTCTGACTAGGCGCTGCAAATTTTTGATAAAGCTCCCCAAACGCTACAAGCTGTCCACCCCCCTCAATTGAAAGGTTCGATTGTATATGCATTGTACACGGCGCACATCAAAGTTTCGCTAGGACAAATTGGAGCTAATCCTGAGTGGGGTGGCTGGAAATTTTTGATAAAATTCTGTAAACGGTTCGAAATAGTCTTGAGGATTTCGCATTTCCCAATAAGAGAAGATAGAAGCGCAGTGGACATGCGCTCGCCCACTCGATTCTGTGCGGATTGTGCAAGGTGCACTCTCGGAGCACTCCTGGTATGACAGCACACTGGCAACGTACACCATGCTTGAGATACCCGAGAGCATGCATGTCCTGGGAAATAAGCTGCTCTAGTCGCAAAAGCCCGCTCCAGTCATTTTAGGGCCACCCACGGCGAAAATGTGGGTGTTCCGGTAAAGATGTATACACGATTGTGCAGATCTCGAGAGACGAATCGAATGGTCCAACCTTTTTTCAAAGAACATAAAACAGAAGGAGTTACGAGCATGCGACGCTTTGCAAATCCCGCTTTTGACCGTGCGGCGTGGGCGGTATTGTATGTACCTTGGGCGATCCTCACATCCTGAAAGGCATTGTTTTGCGCTTTGTTCGCGGAACATCGCGGAACTTCGGATGAGGGTGATGTTTTAGTAGGACACCTAAAACAGAATGTCATTTTTTGCTCGGACTTTCCGCTTTTCCATTCGGTGGACCAGTGATCTTTGTGTCCAAGGTGACATCAAGAATCAGGCCTCGGTGAACTTGAATAAGCAAAGGGTTGGTGCAGAATTGTTGCTTAGCTTTTGCTTGTTAGATTAAGATCATGAAATAAGGTTGTGCACATATTTCTGGCACACTGGAGATGAAGGTGTTGCATCCCGCCACAAAACTTTTTCGGGTGCGTTACGTTAGGTGTCTCCCATTACTGTGGGAGCGGAGCAATGCGCTCGATTACCGTAGGCGGACCTGGCGCCGCACTCACCACGGGCGAGATTTCACTCCGAGATTAGGCGAACTGAGCAGAGCGCGCATTGCTGCCGTGGAGTAGATTCCGTGCAGAACCATACCGGACCTGATTCCTTTTATTTTTTGCTCTGCATTCTCCTTTTCTGCAAGTGTTGGGCCCGACCACATGCTGCCTCTGAGACTACAAAGTCGAAATAATAATAGGAACAACACGACAAGTTTCTTCCTTTTTTACACTTTTTTAGTGTACGATAGCTTTGTAGCTTTCGCTCAGGCCATGTTCCCTTTTCAACTTCTCCTTTGTTCTCTTCTACCTGTTTTATAGTTCTTTAGTGAGTACAGTCCTTACTGGCATGTGATATTTATCGCCTTCGTTGAAGTGCGTAATAAGGTGAACCCCCCCCCCCCCCTCACCTCCAGCAGGAATCACTCGGAACCGAAAGCATATGAAAACTAGAAGGGCAAATAGAAAAAAAGCAAGAAATGAACAAAGTCGTCAATCGCCACCCTGCGACAGAAAGTCTGCTCCACAGCGTAGGTTGTTCTCTGTTCATCCGTTGCATACCGTAATCGGGGGCGGTGGCAGGCGGCGGTGGCGCGCTACCGTAACTCCGAGAAACACCTAACGTACGAACCCCGACTTTTTCGGGCGGACGCATCAAATTGGCACCGTCAAATTAGGTGTCGGTAGTGAAATCACGGACATGCCCCTTATTTTACGTCTTTCCACTAGTAGACGTGCCAAGAAGGATTATTCGGACCTGAGGACACGTTTGCTGCAATGGGTGGTGCGAAACAGATAAACTACTGGCCCCAGAACTTAAAGGAAGGGCTCCTAACCTGAATTATTCGAGAATTCTTCCTGAATTAAGGATTGAACTTTATACAAAGTTGCTGTCCTAAGGAGACTGGCGAAAGCTCCCTCCAAAGATTCCTTTCCGGGCAAAATTCAGGTCGATTTTTTGATGCCACCACTTGCTTTTCCTATAAGAGCATTCGTTACACTTTCCAAAAGAAGCTCAAGCAGCACGCTTTGTGTTTTCTCAGTGGGTTGAATTCAGTCATTCATGTCAGTTCATACGACTCTAGAATGAATATTATGGCAAGAATGTTAGGTGGGTAGTGCTTTTACGGAAGTTTGATTGTAGATCGCTAAGATTCCATAAATCGTTTCTATCCAGCCAAAAATGGCGCACTATGTTGCTGGAAATGAATCAGCCTCAAAATACTCAACAGGGTTCTCAAGTCGTTAGCTCAAAAAGCACATTATCCAGCAGTTGACCCTTAAAATGTTTGTACAGCTCAGAAAAAATAACGAAGAAATAGAAGAATTTCCTAGCTGAGCGTTTATTTTTTTTTTTTTACAACTTTACGATTAAACGAAATGACTGAGTGACCTGATGATCTTCTGGTTTGTACAGCACTCTGACATCCCTTTATAGAAAGTTGTTGTTCACTTAGCTCTTACCCCATCGTAGAGTGTCCTGATGGAGTAGCGTTAGCAATGAGCGTTGGGCTCAGTTCCTTACAAGGCGAGTAGTGTTCAAGAACTTCGGCTACGAAATCTTCTTGCAGCTTCATGATTTATAACGGGGCTTAAAAACCTTTCGGTTCTCAGAAGGATGCACGCGAGCTATCTGCAGGTTTCCCTTAAAAAGTGAACGCCGTGTACCAGACATCTCTACAAAGGATAAGCACTGATATGCTCATCTGCTGGCCACCCAATCCATTGTATTAGTAAAGTATGTTCCAAATACCAAAGGGTTTGCTCTTTTCTACATTACTATTTGCTCCTGTTGCTATTATACAATGGTGTGATCAGTGTGTCCATATTTTTGTTACACTTTTAACGGTTTTATTACGCTTACGTTTCTGCGCTTTCGCCTTCTTCGAAGCCTGGAAAAGTGGGATATTCGCAACACTACCGAAATCGAGTCGATAAACAAGTCAAAACACTCAACAATCAACCTAATAAAAATGACTCTCTTGGTGTATTGGTCAATAAGACCACAAAGATAATCAAGGATGTCAAGCGAACGTTCATTGTAGGTCGGACCTGAGGAACTAATAGTCTCCCGAAGGCCCGCAACCGCAGTCTTTTTAGGACATCCACTTTGTATAAAGTTCAATCCAAAATCCAGGAAGGATTCTCGAATAATTCAGGTTAGGAGCCCTTCTTTTAAGTTCTGGGGCCACTAGTTTATCTGTTTCGCACCTCCTCATTGTAGCAAACGTGTCATCAGGTCCGAATAATCCTTCTAAGCACGTCTACTAATGGTAAGACGTCAAACAAGGGCGTGTTCGGGATTGCACTCCCAACACCTAGTTTGACGGTGCCAACTTGATACGTCCGCCCGAAAAAGTCTTGTCATCCCGCCCTGCTGGCCAGTTACTCGAAGTATGGAGTCACGCAGCTAATCTCATTGACCTATAATCTATGTCCACTGATAAATCTAATAAAGAGGTGTTGGGTTCCTTGAGTGATAGCCAGGTACATGTCTTCCGGTCATTCACCGGGAAGACCGCGCAGATCAAGCGTACGGACCGTTCCAAGCCGGCCTTTTTGAATAATTTCTTCGTAAGTCACGTACTCGTGAAAATAAATATATATTTGGACTTAACAGCTCGAGCTCTTTCTTTTGGCATATAAATCTCACGATCAGTAGAGTTGAACAATGCATATCGGAATCAATCAAGTGGGCGCGACAACCTGTAGAGCAAGTAGTTTTATCGGAAGTTTCCAACCGTCCTAATCAGGAACTGCTCTAAGACTGTCCAGCTTGCATTTGGAGTGCGCTGTAAACAATGCATACAGAATCGAACCTATCAGTCGAATGGGCGCTACAGCTGGCAAATTGCACGCACGGGCGTGTTCGGAGCGCAATAACTCTGTCAAGAGTGTTGTTACAGGATGTTACGATCAAAACTCCTGCGCCAGGCGGGACTCGAACCCGCATCTTCTGCTTTCCGAGCAGCGATGTTCGCCTTACACCACCGGCGCTGTTTGACCGCACGTAACATCCGCGATATCCTCGAGGTTCGTCAGCACCCACCCGTGATACGGGGATGGGCCGGCCGCTGATATCAGCATGGAACCGGTTAAGCTGAAGACCTTACTAGTAACAGTAACAGTGTCAAGATTGAATTGTTCCGGCTGCGGTTCGTGAATTTTGTAGGCAGTAGAAAGCTTTAATAGTCCGCAAAAGCAAACCGTTGTAGCTTTTAAACGGGCGAAATTGTAGCGCTGCGAAAATGTAGAAAAAATGAAAATTGTGTGACACGATTTTTTCCGATTTCAGAAGACAGCTGTGGCAAGACGCGATGAACTGACGGCCTACCAATGCATAAGCAAACAGGCCACTTAAGGTAGTTTGCGAGGAAGTGCTCACAAATTCCCATTTGCCTAACCTTCCTTAGTTCTAACCGCCATTTTAGAGGGCAGCGGTGACGTTTCTTCCGCCCTTACTCACCCACATTTGAGTTTTCACCACTCGCAATGATACCATTCTGTTCAGATTAGAAAGCTCTATCGAATGGTGCCAACTTGACCAGTTCTCGTAGTATCGATTTTTTGACAACTTCGTATCAAAGGCGGCTCAAGGCTACGGCAGAAGGAAGATGACGTCATCGAAAAACGATATTTTCGAAATCGGCCGAATTTCCTCTCCAAAATCACCTAGGGGTTATTTGGTGCGCTGATTACGAATTCGACGTCCGTTTATGAAAATTCCGCTTTCTGTAGGTTACATACCGTTTGAGGATGGTCGGGTCAGGATCACCGATCACCCTCACTTATCGCTATGGGCGGTCCCCCATAATCGGCCAAATGGGCTTCGGTATCGTGTTCGGCACCTCGAATAACCTCTGACCTTAGACGAAGTTTGAGCAAAATCAAAATCGGTGATCCCGACCCGACCACCCTCACTTATCCAGAAGAAAATCCAAAACCTATCGAAATCGGCGGAATTTTCAACAACGGACGTTGGATTCGTAATCAGCGTTCCAAATAATCTTCTAGGTGACTTTGGACGAGAAAATTTGGCCAATTTCGAAAACATCGATTTTCGATGACGTCACGTCCTTCTGAGCCTTGAGCTGCCTCGCCTTTCATGCGAAATTGTCAAAAAATCGATAGTCCCAGAATTGGTCGGGATTGACACCAATCGGTAGAGCTTTCCAAGCTGAACAGAGTGGTGTCATTGCGAGTGGTGAGAACTCAAATATGGGCGAGTAAGGGCGGTAGAAACGTCACTGCTGCCCTCCGCCGCTCTAAAATGGCGGCTGGCACTAAGGAAAGTTAGGCCGGGGGCATAATTCCATCGCTGCGATGCCATCGCGGCGCTCAGTTTATGGCCATTCCGCCGCACGCGGTCGAATAGTCGAAGGAAAATGTTCCATGTTCGTCTGTCGTTGAATCTTGGCATTTTTTCCTGTGCTGTAGGATCTCTTGTGAAACTGTTGAGCCCAGATTGATATACTTCTTTATTCGGCTTACATTTTGGCGTAACCGCCTTTTTCAGAGCCTTGAGAAGACAAAAGGAGTTCCAGGAGCAAGTGGTAGAATGAGGCAAAAAGGGGAGTAAGGCAACCCGACTGACCTTATGGAGACAGCCGAGAGACTACTAAGTCACCCTCGGATGGAGAAAGACGTGGATGAATGAGACTCTACCTTCGGGCCACATCTTCAAAGACTTTCTGGTTGGCGTCCTCCTGGGTGAAGGCCACAGAGGTCGGCAAATGGGGCCAGCTCCTGGAAAACGGCCACCCCCTCCTCTTTTCTGTTAATTGCGGGGTTCTTGAACGCAATCTACAAGGCCTCCAGGGTTTTCCGCGCTGCGATATCGGACTCGCGTGCTAAGATCGTCACTTCCACACCAATCGCTGTGCCATTGTGGATTCGCAGTCTGTGCTCTCCCAAGGGAGTACCTTGCACTTATTCAGCCCATCCGCATGTTCTTTCACTCTGACCCGAAGAAGTCTGCCCGTCTCGCCGATTTATTCTTGCTTGCATTCGGAGCAAGTAGTGAGATACACCGTACCAACCACTCTGCAATCACCTTCCCTACCGTACGGACAGACCATGCAACACGGCGTGGTGCAGGTGTTATCATTTCGACACCACCTGGTTTAAAAGGTGCTCTGAGAGAGACTGACTTCAAGGTTGAGGAACGGTAACCACTCATCTGTCGGTTTTTTCCTTGTGAGCTTAATGTGCTTCCGTTGTTGATTGAGCAAATGGAAACAGGTGTCCATTTCGTTTTGCATGGGGCACACGATGAAGCGGTCGTCAATATATCGACAGTACAGTAAGGGACTGTGCTCCAGCACGGACCTCTCTATTTTGGAAGTATATCAATCTTAGCTCAAGAGCTTCACGAGATCCTACAGCACAAGTCAAAGGAAACTTCGCCGGGACCGTCGCGGTCGGCATGCGCAATGGCTTCCCGCACCCATCGCGGGCATGGCATACTTTTTCGCGCCGCGCGCGGTGTTTAGCGTCGGTCCTGGGCGGGTCGCCGTCACGCTCCCTTGCAGAGCGATGAGCGATGCGACGAGCTTTGAGAAGTTCAGATTCTTTCGCGTCGCTCTGCAAGACTCATCGCCGTGATTTCATTGCGGCAACGGGAAGTATACACAAGGCCTTAGGCAAATGGGAATTTGTGAGCACTTCGTCGCAAACTACCTTAAGTAATGTGCTCGCCTATGTATTAGGTTGTAACGAATTAAATGGCACTGGCTCGCGCCATTTTTTGGCATGTCTTTACGCGTTTGATCAAGAACAAACCGTAACATGTGGCATATCATTTAGAAGCCCAAACTTTGCTCTACCGGTGAGTACCAAATTTTCTATGTAAGAGTGGGAAAATTTTTTAGTTTTATTGACTTTTTTGCAGATGGACAAAAGGGTAATCCGAGGCATTTACTTGTATGAGTTTAAGCTGGGCACTACAGCTAAGGAGGCGGACGAGACGATCAACGCCGCATTCGGTCAAGGATGTTCCACAATTCGGACGGCGTACCGTTGGTATCAGAAGTTCCGGAATGGAGATGAGAGCTTGGAAGAACATGAAGGTCGTGGGAGGCATAGTGATGTTGATGAGGACAAGCTGAGAGATGTGGTAGAGGAGGATCCACACAAAGGTACCAGGGAGATAGCGAAGGTTCTTGGCGTCAGTCATAACACAGCTGCCCGGCATCTGAAGGAAATTGGAAAGACCAAAAAGCTGGAAAGATGGGTGCCTCACGAGCTGTCTGAGGAGCAAAGAAACCGACGATATGAGATCTCGTCCGCACTGCTTCTACGGAACGAAACGGACCCATTCCTTGATCGCATCGCAACTGTGACGTAATGTACGACAACAGGCGACGATCGGCACAGTGGGTGGACAGCGATGAGAGCCCCAAGGTTTTTGCGAAGCCGGAATTGCACCAAAAGAAAGTAATGGTGACAGTATGGTGGTGTTCGCTGGGAATTATTCACCACAGCTTCCTCCCTCCCGGTGAATCCATCACGGCAGAGAAGTACTGCATTGAAATTGAAGAAAAGATGAAAAAGTTGAAGGATATCCGGCCGGCCTTGGTAAACCGAAGACGAGTTCTCCTTCTGCACGACAATGCTCGCCCCCATGTAGCACGAATGACGTTGCAGAAATTGAATGAGCTGAGCATTGAAACTCTTCCACATCCTCCGTTTTCTCCCGACCTCTCCCCAACAGACTACCATTTCTTCAAGCATCTTGGCGACTTCTTGGTAGGGAAAATATTCAAATACCAACAGGATGCCGAAAGTGCCTTCGAAGATTTCGTCAATTCCAGAACTTCTGATTTTTATGCTACTGGGGTAATAAAGCTTGTATCACGTTGGCAAAGATGTGTAGAATCAGAAAGTTTTTATTTCGATTAATAAACTTGCCCACAAGCCGAGATATTAACTGTTTAAATTTACAGTCGTTCAGTGCCATTTATTTCGTTACAACCTAATATTTGTAGCCCGTCAGCTCATCGCGTCTTCCCACAGGCAACTGAAATTGGAAAAAATCGTGTCACACAAGACTAACCTGCATTTTCGCACTGCTGCAATTTCGCACGTTTAGAAGCTACAACGGTGTACGTTTGCGGACTACTAAAGCTTTCTACTGCCTACAAAACTGACAAGCCGCAACCAGAAAGACTCAGTCCCGACAGAGTTATTGCGCTCCGAACACGCCCGCGCGTGCAATTTGCGAGCTGTCGCGTCCACTCAATTGATAGGTTCGATTCTGTATTCTGTTCATCCCGTATTGTATTGTCGTATTCTGTATTCTGTTCACCCACGGATCTCCCTCGATAGAGAGCCTTCGCTCTCTTGTTAAGAGGGATCTCGGGCCGCTTGTCGCAGGGCCACGTGGCGCGTCCCCGGGTGGTGGATAGGAGAACTAAACGCGAACCCAATGCGACCGTGTACTGCACAGAGACGCAGGTAGGATGCAGGGGATGGACTCCTTACTCCTGCTGTGTCGGGTCGACGCGTTCCTTGTGCATGGGAGCGGCATGTTCATGCACATTGTGCGTGGATGTGTCTTTGGCTGTGCGAATTGTAACTGTGTCGGCTCGGCCAAAAGCTTGCACTCGGTAGACTGGGAGTACACCGTAAGGCGCCTTTTATACTTGCGCCGCCGCGCGGCGCGGCGTGATGATCGGCATAACTATCGATTTTTCGCGCCGCCCGGTGGCGCCGCATCGTGTTTATACTCCGCCGCCGCAAAACACCACATTTGACGGAATTTAGGGTTACGGTATTCGGCGCATCGCGCCGCTGGAGGGAGGGACGCGGCGCGGCGCGACCAGCTGCGGCGGACTCGGTGCTGAGTCGAAGATTTCACCACCGTGGTGAAGAAATTGCTATGTCCTTTGCATTTTGGTCCCCCAGAAGTGCATTTCTAGGTAGGGGTGGAGGGGGGGGGGGTCTGTTTGCCATGTACATTGCTCTGTGCTCTTGTTTCGCCACTCGTTTCGTTGGTTTGTTTCGTAACTTGGTACTGTCATTTCAGGTGGACATTATGGTAATGTGTAAGTGGTAGCAGCGGATGGGTTAAATCGTCGTCATTTAGTCCTTTTTTGAAATGCGTCACCTAGTTTATTCGTAGGTGTTGATATTTGGCCAATGCAAGGACTTGAGCTGACCGGGCGATAAACAGTAGTGCTTCATTCATCCTAATCAAGCCCTGAACCACCTCACTGAACTTGCAGGGATGGGAGCCTTGTTTGGGTTGTGTTGATAACGACCTAAAGATCCAATCTATTCGGGAGCCATTTCCTTCTCTGACTGAGCGATTGAACGAAGTGCGTCTAAATGGGGTATGTACAAATGTGATATTGAAGGCAACTGCAAATTGAATTGCCATGATTTTGACATAAATTTATTTATTTATTTATTTACGTATTGTGGTTTCTTCTCGTCCCGTTTCTCAGAAGAATGAAGGGACACATTAGTTGGCTTTCCGTGTTCGAGTTTTTTTTGCTACGGGGAGTAAATATGTTCCCAGTGCACGGCATTCTCTAACACTGAGTGCGTAAAGTAGAAACTCTCGGCTTTCTGAAGTTGCTGAGTTCCTATCTCTGTCTAGAGACTAGAGCGAAACTTCAACTTCTTCTGCCTCTGTCGTCATCATCGGTGCCCAGTCCGTAGTAGTACGCAGAAACTCGTGGCCCTCGTCGCTGACGCCCCCCTTTCTAACTGCAATCGCGCAACGGCGCGTCAGATTCGGAGCGCGGCGCGGCCAACCACTCATAATTGACGCGCCGCTGCGCGGCGGGAGTATAAAAGGCGCCTAAGGCGATTCGAGGCCGCCTCAAAAGTCTCGCCAGGTCCCTTCGGGCAGTCTGGCTGGCTGCCCAGGGTTCTTCGCCCGCACGACAGAGCCTGACTAGCTACCGTGTTTATTGGAGTCAAACGCAGCAGCACTAAAGGGCCTTATTCCCCTGAGCCCGAAAGAGCCCCCATTTCTGCAGCGATGGGAAGGACGAGTACGGAGAGGCTGCTAAAATCTCAGCGCCTACCAGGCTGCGCAAATTGAGAAGGACTAGGATGACGATCTGTACTTACAACGCCCGCACGCTCGCATCGGAAGCATCCGTCGAGGACCTGATGATGCAAGCCAGGAAGATCAAGTACGACGTCATCGGACTGACCGAGACGAGAAGACACCACCCCCCCCCCACACGCCGCCTACGACTCAGGAGAACAACTGTTCCTCGGAACATGCGACAGCAGGGGAGTAGGCGGCGTTGGTGTCCTCGTCAACACGCACTTGACCATGAACATCGATTCTTACGAGTCTCTGACAGGCCGAATCGGACGTCTGCGGCTGAAGCGATGTGGCTCCGTGCCAGCTTTGACTGTGTTTGTCGTGTATGCCCCAACATTCGGCTACGACGACGAAGAGGTTGAAGCCTTGTACGTGGAGCTGGAAGAGTTCACAGTTCCACTTCGTGCACCATCTCCGCGATAGTGCTAAGGGAGCCGAGAGCTTGAAGACCACCAAGAGACGCCTGTCTCCGGAAACTCTCGAGCTGATACTCCAGCGTGGAGCAGCACGAGCGTCAGGCAACTTTCAACTGACGTCCGAGCTTGCGAAACTATGCAGATCAGCGATAAAGGAGGATCTTAAGGAGGGAAGGGCGGGAGTGTTGGCTGAAGCAGCAGAGACAGGGTTGAGCATATGCAATGCCCGCCGGAACTTCGCCAACTTCGAAACCAAGATGACCGCTCTCCGACGTCCTGACGGAACCGTCACCTCTTACAGAAGGACCACGGAGAAGGTCATCCACGACTTCTACTCCGATCTCTTCGATAGCCACGTCCACCTGTCCCACGCCATCTTCCGCGGGATGGATACGTCGTCTCCTCTGTTCTCCCTTCCGAGATCCGACACGCCATCTCGTCGGTGAAGAAACGTACAGCACCCGGTCCTGACAGGATCAGACTCGAACACCTGAAGAACCTACCGCCAGCGCTCATCACCACCCTAGCGCGGTTCTTCACACGCTACCTGTCGGAGTGCACGGTTCCATCTCAGTGGAAGACCATCAGGACCGTCTTGCTGTACAAAAAGGGAGACGTGCACGACATTGGCAACTATCGCCCGATCTGCCTGCTGTCCGTAGTCTACAAGCTGTTCACTCGAGTGATCCTGAATAGGATCAGCAGAACGCTGGACGAAGGACAGCCATGCGAACAAGCAGGATTTCGGAGAGGATTCAGCACGATTGACCACATACACACCAATACGAAGCTTATCGAAGTCTCCGAGAGTACAAGCTTCTGCTGTGCCTTACGTTCTTCGACCTGAGTACAAGCTTCTGCTGTGCCTTACGTTCTTCGACCTGAAGAAGGCATACGACTCCGTCGAAACTGAAGCGGTCATGAAAGCCCTGCTCACCCAGGGCGTTCCTACTCAGTACATCGGAGTTCTTCGAGAGCTGTACATTGGATTCACGACCAAAATCTCACCATTCTACAACGAAGTCGTCATCGACGTAAAGAGAGGGGTTCGGCAGGGGGATACCATATCCCCGAAGCTCTTCAGCGCCACCCTCGAAAACGTCATGCGCGAACTAGAATGGAAAGACATGGGAGTGAAGGTCGACGGTCGGCAACTGCACCACCTTCGCTTCCTGACGACATCGTACTCATAACAGCGATCATCATCCAGGCGAATGCTGGCCGACTTCGATCGTGTATGTGGGAACGTTGGACTGCAGCTGAATCTTACGAAGACGATGTTCATGAGGGACGGACATGTTTCTGATGCCCCAATCTCGCTCAACGGAACGTACAACTCCGAATGCTCCAGCTACGTGTATCTGGGTTGCGAAGTCAATATGGCCAACGACGTAGCGCCGGAGCTGAGCAGGAGGAAACGAGCGGCTTGGGGAGCTTTCAAGAGCGTCGAAGAAGTCGCGAAGAAGACGAAGAACCTCCAACTCCGTGCCCACCTATTCGACTCCACTGTTCTTCCTGCCCTAACATACGCCTCAGAGACCTGGGTTATACGAAAGCAGGATTAACACGCGATCAACGTCGCGCAGCGTGGAATCGAGAGGACGATGCTCGGAGTGACACGACTCACGCAAGTGAGAGAAGGCCTCAGGAGTTCCGAGCTTCGCTGACGTTCGAAGATCAGAGACGCTGTCGCGTGGGCCAAGTCGTCGAAAATTAGGTGGGCCGGCCACGTAATGCGCTTCGCAGACACCCGCTGGACGAGAGCCGTCACCGACTGGATTCCGCGGGATGTCAAGAGAACACCAGGATGCCCACCAACGCGTTGATCGGACTTCTTCGTGAAAGCCCTGAACGACCGCTATGACGCTCTTCGTGTCCCTCGAGCGAGGAGCATCCATTGGAGCACCCTGGCACGCGACAGGGACGAATGGAGACGCTGCTGGCGCCCGCTCGAGCAAGTCGATGATCAACGGGACGACAGGTGATACAGGTGATGCATTGCTCACAGCGCACTCCAAATGCAAGCTGCACAGTCTTAGAGCAATCCCTGATTAGGACGGCTGGGAACTCCCAATAAAACTAGTTGCACTACAGGTTGTCGCACCCACTCGATTGATTCCGTCTGGCCTATATGCATTGTTCAACTCTACTGAGATTTATATGCCAAAAGGTAGAGATCGAGTTGATAAGTTCAAATGTATATCTATTTTCACAAGTACGTGATTTATGAAGAGGTTATGCAAAAAGGCCGCTTTGGACCGTACCAATGCGGCCTATGTTGATCTGCGTGGTCTTCCCAGCGAATTACCAGAAGACATGTCCGATAGTGTAGCTCCTCTATGAAGCACAGCTGTAATGACAAATTGTCCAGTCACAGTGGTTTTTCTATTGTGGGCAGCATCTTATGCATGCTGTCTGTGTAACACAGCCAGATGCCGTATGCTTGGTAGATGCCTGAATTCCCTTACTGAGGAGCGAAGTGGGGATAGAGAAGCTCATCCAATTGTACGTTTGCGAAAGGTGGAGACGTGCGAGCAGCAATGAAATGGATGGAGGAGTGGGAAACAGACCGCAGGTGGTAGATGACGGTGTGCGAAAGGCGATGTGACTCGAACAGCGTCTATATCAAGGTAATTATTGCCGAGCACGAGATAACATGCTATCTTCCCCTGTATGAAGCATCGACATGCTCGGCTGACGACGGCACGATCGTAATCAAATTGAATCGATCGTCTGAAAAGGACACCGGCACAGGGCCTCTACGGTAAGCTTCAGCTGCCATTCAAAGACTGCTTGACGTCGTGTCATATCTTCAGTGCCTCGGCTCCGCGCAAAGATTTTCAGGGCAACTTACTTCCTCGCGGACACTCTACGACGAGTCCTTGGCAAGTCCGCATGGCTTCAGCTCCTATTAGCTGCCCAAAGCTGTCGCTGTCGCCCTCACTTATTCGCCTGAGCTGCCTCTAGATGCAGCACAGTTGTCGTGAACTGAATGACGGCAAGCGATTCAGAGCGTCAGTAGCGGGGATGCGTCACGCCTCCTACTGCAGATATCGTGGGACAAACAATAGAGAGTGCTGTGCTGCATATGGAGTTTTCCGCAGTCGGTAAACAAGTCAGGACCTTATCCTTCCTGGACAAGTATTACAGCAACTCAGCAACCTCGTTGGAGTAGAAGTTATAGGGGTTCAAGGCTACAAGCGACGATTGGGCTATTCCTGCCCAATCGTTGCCTGCTGCCATTCCGTTTCACTTGCTGTGATGAATAACTATAGTTGCTTTCTGCATACGGCAGTGACACTCGTTTGGGGAGCATGAAGAATAACGCTGTGTCCTCCACGTCGTAGGTATCTTGGATTGCTGAAGACTAGCTCTCCGAAGCAACACATTTGGACGGTCCATTCCTAGACTGTTTCAGGAGAACCTCCAAGAGAAGCGGGGAAAGTGTGCGGCAGGAAAAGGAGGGGAAGCCATTGTTGCTTTTCGCCACCACGCCGTTAAAGTGCCTTCTTGTAGGTGTAGGTGCGTGAGGAGAAGAGCGTTATCATCTGTCCTTACGCCGAGAGTGTCGATGGTGCGGCGATCAGTTGATCAGTTCCGTGTGTCGACGTATCAGCCATAATCATACAGGGCGTCTTATCAACTGGAGAGTCTTCTGCCGCCAACCGCCCGCCTTGTTCGGTGAAATGAAGTCATTGACGTAGATCTATGTACATTTTTCCTCAGATTGGAAAAAGAGGTGTCATGCTATTGCCATATAGGTGAACGTGATGGCGAGGTTGGGTCCACAAAATGAGACCCAGCATCTACCCAGCAAAAAGGAGCGAACTTTTAAAAAACCGTCCTTTCTCATGCCAGTTCAATGAACATTCGCAAAGGAAACACGATGGCTGTCGAGCGGTGCAGTGGCGTTCTTACTCCCGCTCTTTAACGAGAGACCTTGCAAGGCGAATATGACCGCCCGCTGCGGACCAGAGGCAGGGTCAAGCGCGAGCTTCGGTTTTGGCCAAAAAATTTACGACCCTTCCCCTCCCACAGCGGATCTGGTGCGATCCTCCCGTCGTTTAGATCGCCGCTTTATTTTACTTATATTATCTGTGTTGAATTTTTCAAATTTTTTTGCGATTTTTGTACCCTTTTATTAAGTTCTTCTTTTTCAGGTGCAGCATCGGCAGTATCAGATTCGTTCAGAGAAGTCGATTAACAAGTACTCCGTCAGGCCTGTCGGCGTGCCTCGCACTTGCGCGCTTCGCGCCATGTTGCAGTATCACTAATCGTAAGCTAAAGACAATCGCATCCAGTTAGCTGCTATGCTTATGCAGCTTATCATGTTCTAACCTTGCTCCATTTTCCTTAAGATCAGGGGTCAGATTCATCACCACTTACCTGCCGGTAACGGTATATCGATTACCGTATCTGTATCTCTGTGTCTGTATCACTTACTAGGCAGGCCGATATGGTGAGTCCGCTGTGAGATGATCGTTGATGAATCTGGCCCAAGGTGAGTAGTATTGCAGTATGAAGTCATCCAGAATCCCTCCCTCCACCACTACCTCTAATATCGACATCATCTCCACACGGTTCAGTAATGCCATTGCTTGCACTATTCAGTGCCCTTTTCCCCTAGGTTCTTGGACAACACTCCTGATGCCCACAGCACGTCTCTCACTTCACTCTAGCGTCAAGTTGACTGCAGGCACCTTCACTCCTCATCCTCAACCTCAGGCAAAAATCTAGTTTCGATAGATACTGAGCGCCTACTCGATTTTGGTCACACGACGAAAACTATTTTGCCAGAGGATTCCCTCTGCTTCTAATGCTATGTTGAACAGCTATTTTCTTCCACGCGGGACCGCGGGATCAGTGGCGAATTGTCTAACTGTCATCCACAGACAAACAAAGGACCGTTACTTTCAAGCTACAGTCAACAATGTAGTTCCATATTTGCCTTCCAATCGGAACTTTTCACCTGCTGTGAAGCACTTACGTCGGCCATTACATCCGCGTGTCTCCCAAACCGAAATCACCGGTGAGGAATTCGAAAAACTCGACCGATATTGGCTCCGGATCGAAATTTCTTACCTGTTGTTATGGCTTTCCGTCGACGATCATAATTACTTAATCCCACTCTGATCAGTTAAATCTAAGAGAAAATCGATAATATCGATCCATATTCATTGCCTGATCTATCTGTGACACCTTACCATAACAACTCCCCTTTACTGCTACTGGTCCCCGTCAATGATCTCTCATAGCGGACGACATATTCGGCAGTCTTCTGAATCCCCTGGCACTTAGAAGACGCCTAGGTTTTTTTCCCGCCATTTTCTCGCCCCGTTAACGCTCAGAGTTGAAGTTTCGGACCGCTTTAACGAAATCCACAAGAATCGATAATTTGATCAATACCGTTTGATGGCGATCGACACTTCAAAAACAAAGTTCAGATTCGTGTTGAGCAACCTCGACTACCCCCTACGCTTATGTTTCGGACTGCCTGAACGTAGCCAGAAAAAGCGATAATTTGATCAACATCGACTGATTACGATTGATACTTAAAAGCGAACTTCAGATTCGTGTTCAGCGACCCCAACCGCTATAAGGGCTGAAGTTTCGGACCGCCAGAACGGCATCCGTAAAATTCTATAATTTTATCAATATCGATTGATGGCGCTCGATACTTCAAAAACTAACTTCAGACTCGCGTTCAGCGACCTCGTTTACCCACAGAGCTAAACTTTCGGACCGCCTGAACGATATCTACAAAAGTCCATTATTTGGTCAGTATCTATTGATGGCGATCGATACTTCAAACGAACTTCAGATTCGTGTTCAGTGACCGCGATTACCGCAGGGCTGAAGTTTTCAGACAGGTAGAAGAAGTCTGGGTATTTTCCGCTATTTCCGCGACCCCTAATTTGATCAATATCGATTGATAGCGATCGGTACTTCAAAATGGATTTTAAATTCGTGTTCAGCTACTATAGTTGTGCTTTTTCGAAATTTTATCGAACGAATGAATGAACGAAAAAATTCGATGTCAAAAATTTTCGATTGAATGATATAGCGAATTTATGTGATGTCGAAAATTTCCTAACTAATAAACGATCGAAGTTATTCGATGTCGAAAATTTTCGAACGATTGAATAGCCGAATAATTTGTTTGAATGAACGAATAACCGTATTGCAATAAGACGTGCCTATGATAAACAGACTGATTAGTATTCCAATTCTGCAAACAGTTAAGGGAGTTAAAGATGATTATATTATTACCAGACGTTCAGCGGCCTAACGGCCGCCAAACGTCTGGTTGGAAGCTTCACCCCAAACCCCGAGAATAGAATACCCCGTCTAGGCCTTCTTACTCGCGTTACAGTGAAAAACTGGTTCAAGATGATATCGCACTTACACCGATTTATTCTCCGAAGTACACATTCTCTACATGGTGAGGAACAGATTGTGATAATCTTGTGAGAGCTCTATACCGCTAAATATCCGACGGCAATAATAATCGTCCGATTCCCGAAGTTATTTTCCCACCCGCACCCCCCCCCCCCCCCCCCCGACAATACACAATACCCCCTTACCAGAGACAGGAAGAAAAATGCAGTGAGCATCAGATACTTGCTCAGATAGTATGACATGCAATGATAGAGATGATCTTCCGCATTTTCCGAGAATGAGCAGTACCTTGTGGTTTCATAAGGACGAAATCATCGACATTCTATCTAAATGGCCATCGTCTTCCTCAGTTTCTCCTGACTTTATCCCTCTTAGTTTTATTTTAAAAAAATCATCTATTATATAGCTTGCCCTTTGGAGCATATATTTAACCTGAGTTATACTAGAGCTGAGGGGCCTGCTAGATGGAAACATGCATTCGTAACTCCTATTTACAAAAAAGCTCTGCGGTCTGATCCCAGAAATTACAGGCCAGTCAGCGTAACATCAATATTTGCGCGAACCTTTGATAAGATATTCAAGAAACATATATTAATGCATCTTGAAGATCATAATATAATTTCGGAAAATCAATACGGCTTCCTCAAAGGAAGATCAGTCGAAATTGCCCTTCTTACCTCTTTTAATGACTGGACAAGGACGCGAGAAGAAAGAAAGCGTACGGACGTTATATATTTTGATTTCGCAAAAGCTTTCGATAGGGTCTTGTTCACCAATCTGTTGGTTAAAATGGAAGCGGTAGGATTCCACCCTATGATTATATGTTGGGTAAAGCAATTTTTATCTGGCAGGACATATCAAGTTGGCATAAAGGGTCAGTTATAGCGGAGTTCCTCAATGAGCGGTGTTATCGCCAATCTTATTTTTACGGTACACCTAGAACTTCCGAGCTATCTTACCAATCTGGTTGTCACCTGTAAAATGTACGCAGATGATGTGAAGGTTTATAAAAAAAATTGCAGACACTTCTGATGAACTATCCCTTCAGTCTGCGATATATTACATCTCCAATAGGGCAGACAAGTGTGTCTACTACTTGCACATGAAAAAACATGATTTCTAACAAATGGATCTAAAAGACAGTCACAGTTCCCAACATACAGTATTAATGGTCACGTTCTAAGCAATGTAGAAGAAGCCCGCGATCTGGGATTCATCATAACGTCCAATCTATGCTTTTCACAGCACTGCAGACTTCTCGTTAAAAAGGCCGGCTACCGTATATATAACCTCTTTCGAGCTCTAAAGTCAAATCAACCAGAAATTTATATCCGAGCTTATAAAACAAATGTGAGGCCAATTGTTGAATCGGGAATCACGGTATTCAATCCAACTAAGAAGAAAGATATCGAGCTTTTGGAAAGTGTTCAAAATAGCTTCACCAGAAAACTTATGATGAGATGCTTGTCAATGAACTACGTTCAGATTCCACATGCTTCTCAAAGATCAGTCTTACTTGGCCTACCGTCGCTCAAGAATAGAAGAAAAGCAGCAGATCGTGTCGTGATGTTCAAGATCATTAGCAACAAGCTATCCCTTAACCCAACCGATTTCTCTGATGGCGCTCTGACGAGATCCGTAAGAGGAAAGCTAAGCTTCGAGTTTCAGTTGCCAAAACTCGAGTCAGATCTGATTTTCTAACATACAGAACACTTGGTGATTTAAATCTGCTGCTAGGTAATTACGAAGACATGACAAGGTTATCTGTACAGGTCTGCAAAAGGTGTTCCACAGCTTAAGCATTATAAAATATTTCGCAGTCAGTAGACGCTTATTATGTCATCGATTTCAATGTGCATATGACTCATTCTTTCGTGTTTTGTTGTGTCGTGTATGTTCAGTTTTTTTGTGTTCCCTCATTCTTTAAACAAGACTGTTGTCTTTGTTTAAATAAATAAATAAATAAATAAATAAATAAATAATCAGTCAGTAGTGGGAGTGGGAAGCATGTACACGCACACGTTCGCTGCATTTCAAAGGTCATTTGAAAATCCAACGTATGCTTTGCAATGTTTGATCTGTGGCACATCTTCTTGATCTAGACTCACGTTGTACGACGATCCTGTCACATACACGTTGGACGATAGTGTGAAGAAGTACTGGTACGCCCTTATAGGTTCCTTCCACTGACCCCTTCCTACTGCTGGTCCACCTTCACTGGTTCTCCCTTTACCGGTCCCCCCCCCCCCTTCACAGGACTCTCCTACTTCACTGGTTCTCATTTGTCCCCCTTTTTGCCCCCTCTTACTGCCTTCGCTCACCTAAGTGGTACCCTTCATTGGTCCCCTTCACTGGTCCCCATCAGAGGTGCACACAAAGTTCTGTGCGTTAAATTATTTCAACGAAATTTTTTAACGGAAATTTTTCGTTAAATTTCCGGGAAATCGTTAAATTTCGTTAAAAATACAATTAGCAGTAAACCATTATTTCAAATGAAAAATATCAATTAAAACGTTATACGCTCCTTCCAACTTTAACAGATCAACAACTAAAGGGTACTAAGCGGGCTGGTGCCCGATGTGCATCGGTAAGGTATCTTAAAACGGGTAAGCTAGATCAGCCACATCCCGGAGATCCTTCCCTTGCCTACTTCTGTGCTCTCCCCCACGTCAGCGACGAAGAGCACAGCAACGTGTTATTTGTTTGTTTATTTGAGTGTTCCACGACCATGGTCTCATAATGGAGCGGGCACCGGCCCGCTTAGTACTCAACTAAAGTTCAAGGTTGGAGTGCAATACTACAGTGTAACTTGAACAATTCATTATCAACAAGGTGTAGACAGTAAAATAAACAAACCTTTGGCAACAAATTATAATATCTTTATGGTGTGGAATAACACCAGGAATGGGGTGGAAAATCAAGAGAACCAACCCGCTAAGTACCGAAAGAACTAATAAAAGAATACAATTGAAACCTATCAGTAGAATGCCAACACGTTAACGAGCGTATGGTATTAGCGTGCCCTGTGCGTAAGACCAATCGATTTTTTTGCATCGTCGGAACTCTGACACGACATCTTGTCACACGTCCCACACGGCCGAAAGGGTGTGACTAGATCGTTGATGCGTTAATGTTCAGGAAAGTAGTTTTCCAAATTTTTGTTATTAGGGCGCGTGTAGCGCAATCGGAGGGGTGCTTTTGCGTGCATATCCTGAACCGGGTTCCTGGTTCGGATTTCCGCCATGCCAACCAAGCCTTCACCCCTCGGTGAGTTTTTGGCCGATGAATTGGTACCAGAGTTGCCTGCGAAGGATAATGTGCTGAGTTTTTCATCGTGACCACCACAGGTGATCTACTGCATGGTCATTCACGCATTCAAATTGTCTCCAGGACATTCCGAAGAAGTAGAATGCGTGGCGCATCCAAAAGGGATTGGCGGCGTTCTTGATCCCTTCACTAGCATTTTTCTCAAATCATTTAAAATACGTTCACCGACTGAAAACATTCCCTCCTTTTCGACTAGTTTAGGTGGCGAGCAAAGTATTCTGGGATAAGCAGCGCCAAATGAGGATAAGCATATTTTACGAGGAGGTCAGACCACTAACTTTGTAGATTTGTTGACGTGCTTGGCGGCTTAACGAATATCCTTTTCTAGCTCTGGTTGCATTATTTCCAAAAATTCAAATGTGCCATAGAAGACATGAGAATAGCATAAAAACATTAAAATGTCCTTGCTGATTTCAATAGTTTTTCAAGAATAGTCCTAATTGGAAGGATGAGGCCTGCAGTAATAGTGAAGACTGAAGGGAAAGTGATAAGCTTACTGAGAAAAAAACCGTTAAATTTCTAAAAATTTTCCTTAAGTCGTTAAGCCCGATTTTAACGGAAAATGCCGTTAATTCGTTAAATTCGTTAAATCGTTAACCGTTAAATGTGCACCCCTGGTCCCCATCAATGGTCCCTCCTTTACTGCCCCACCCCCCCCCCCCCCTTCATAGCTCCCCCATTACTGGTCTCACCTTCGCCGATCCCTCTTACTGGTCCCCTCCCCTTCACTGGCCGCCATTACTGGTCCTACCTTCACTGGTCCCCTCTTCACTGGTCCTCCTTTAATGGTTCCTCCTTTACCCCTTTACCGGTCCCCTCTTCACACAACTTTCCCACTTCACTGGTTCCCGTTCGCTCCCCCCCCCCCTCAACCCTCATCTTAGTGGTACTCTTTATTGGTCCCCTTTCATTGGCTCCCATTAAAGGTTCTACTCTTACTGGTGCCCCACCCCCACCTCCTCCCTTCGCTGGTCCTACCACCCGTCACTGGACCCCGCTTACTGGACTCCTCTTTAGTGGTCTCTCATTACACGTGTTCGGAATCCGGACAACCCCCCCCCCCCCCTCCCCGCGACATAGGTGACACCTCTTCTGAACCCATACACCACTTGCATGAGATCGGTGACACCTCTTCTAAACTGAGATACCCATTGCATGAAATCCGTAGTAGTTCTTCTGAGCCCAGACACCCCTTGCATGACATCGATGACATGTCTTCTGACCCCAGACATCCATTACGCGACATCCTTGACACCTCTTCTGAACCCAAACACCCAATGCGCGACATCGCTGACACGCCTTTTGAATCCGAGCGCCTGTTGCACGACGTCGGTGACACATCTTCTATATCCGAACGCCTGTTGAGCAACGTCGAAGGCATGTCTTTTGAACTCAAACGCCCTTTGCGCGACATCGGTGACACTTCTTCTGACGCTCTCGACACGGCGTGGGTGGCACCTCATCTGAACACGGACGCCTGCTACTCGACTTCTAGGGAAGGCCAGACGGATGAGCAGACGGACGGACGGACAGACGGACAACCGCTAACTCCTTTATATATAGTAGGATACCTTTTGAAATGCGCGACGCACCCTAGTTCTGCAAGATATCGTTGAGAAATTAGAGTCCTAGCCTTTTCAAAAACCATATGAAGATCCTATCCATAACGGGCTTCTCTTTTTTGCCTTTCCTTTCAAATCTTACCAGAGAAGGGTCTTAGGCGTAGGTCTGAACGGGGAAAATGGATAGTACTGCAACAATCTTCACCCTTCATATAGTAGAAGAACACGTCTCGTTTTTGCTATGTTTTTGAACCAAAATAGCTACGGCCCCTCGAAGGTGGGGTATAGTATTGCGTCGTCAGCGTATACGCTGATGTGCATGCGTGCGCTGATGTATGGCACGTGACAAAAGACGGCAAAAGAGTCACTGGCTCAGCAAGATGCTACACTGTCTCACAGGTGCTGAGCAAGATGTTCGACTTCATGCACCATTTTTGCATTTTTAATGACCGTTGCCTCCTTTACCAGTTTGCTTTCTACACATTTCCTACACATTTATTTCACTCCAAATTGTCAAATAAGGGTAAGATTCATGATCAACGCTCTAGACAACCCCCTATAGACAAAGTTTGGGCGAAAACGCTCACCATAACCCTACCATCATTAGACACCCCTAGCTGCTGTAAGTTACCGTACTCAAGCGTAGTACGAAAAACGGATGTCAGATTCGTGATCAGCACCCCAAGCAACACTCATGGGAGAAGCTTGAGAGAAATCGGTGATTATGACTTCGACAGCTCTAGTCACCCCTATCTTATGCGACCTGCCGTAATCGGCCGAAATTTCAAAAGCGGATGTCAGATTCGTGATCAGCACCTCAAATAACCCCCGGGCAAGGTTTAGACGACACTTTTTTTCGACCTCTTTTCGACCTCTGGAGTTGTGAAAATAGAGTAGTGCCTTCTCATGGTCGGTTAAATTAACTTACTTCCTACACATCTCCTTCACATTTACTTCACACTCAATTGTCAGTTAAGGGTTTCCTTTGAGCTGTGCCTCACTCACTTCTCTCACTTTTTGTGTTACATAATGTATTGTGGTTTTCAGCGAATGTTAAACAGTGACCTCACAGTAGGTACGGGCTACAGCAGGCACGAATCTGTAATCCATTATTGGCATCACGCTGAAATACGGAAGTCACAGTAGGTATGAGTGACCATTGGTCTGTAATCTAACTGAAACTGTAATGATCAACCAAGGTCATGGTCACCGTTTTTGTCCAAACCTCGTTTACAAAAGTTATCTGGGGTGTTGAGCACGAATCGACCCTTATTTGACAAATTACAGTAAAATAGATGTGTGGGAAATGTGCAGGAAGCAAATAGATGAAGGAGGCACCGGTCATGGAAAAACGCAAAAACAGTGCATACTACGAGAGTCGAACATCTGGCCTAGCACCTGTGAGGCAGCGTCGCACCCTGCTGAGTGACCGATTCGCTTGCCGTGGAGCCTTTCGCCACGTCCCGTCGTCAGCGTCCGCACGTATGCAGGTTTGCATGCTCTGACGGTGCGGTTCTGTACCCCATCTTCGAGGGCCCGTAGCTCTTTGAGTTCAAGGGCTCAGCGAAAACGAATCATGTTCTTCTACTATATGAAGGGTGGAGATTCTGCACTACTATCCACTTGTCCTCTTCAGACCTTCGCCAGAGACACTTTTCGACTAGTTCGTCCTTACACGATAGCACAGGCAAGTACAAGCTTGCTTGTTCCGGCGGAGCGATCAGCACTCCCATTGCCAAGGGCACCTCTCCTACAGTATACGATGTGCATGTTCTGCTTCGCCAACAGGTTGCGAAAACGAAGCCAGCAATATACAAAACAAAAAGGTGAAATTACGTTTTTCAACGAATTGAACGCCTAGTTTAACATGACACT
Organism: Heligmosomoides polygyrus polygyrus; assembly: GCA_947396885.1. Taxonomy (NCBI): domain Eukaryota; kingdom Metazoa; phylum Nematoda; class Chromadorea; order Rhabditida; family Heligmosomidae; genus Heligmosomoides; species Heligmosomoides polygyrus. Next base: position 55,678,264 of record OX377203.1, on the reverse strand, counting down.
ACAAAGACAAACAACATTTCAAAAAAAAAACAACCGACTTTCTGAATAATCTTCACGTCTAATTGGGTATACATACTATACCTTTGTCCTTTTCGAATTTCGAATAGTCGAATTTCGAATAAATTCGAATTTCGAATATTCGAATATTCGACTATTCGAAAAAAGTCCATTATTCGAATTATTCGATTATTCGAATATTCGAGAAAGTCCAATATTCGAATTATTCGTTTATTCGAATATTCGAAAGTGGCCAATATTCGAATAATCGTTTATTCGAATATTCGAAGGCTTCGAATATCGAATATTCGAATAGTCGAATATTCGAATATTCTTTATCAATCTCTTAACAAGTTAGTGGCACTCTTCTTCGAAAACCAGGGGAGTCTGACCTTATGATAAAAAACGATGTTTGAGTTTCGCGCGTCGCTCAAAGTGCGCCGAATTGTGTGTACGTAATCTGACAGGAGAAGTCAATGAGCTTCCCGTGGAGATTTCCAAAATGACCTATTGCTTGTTATAAGGGTGTGTCTAGGAAGCACCGTAGTGGTCTTTAAATGTCCTGCGGGCATCTGGGTAGGTCAAAAATTACAAAAAACTGTAGCACTTCAGTGCTGGCTGATAAGGCGAAAGTGACGCCTTGAATGGCCTTGAAATACTCAGAAATTAACATGCAGATGCTATAGAGCTTTAATTATAGTTAGATGTTAGAAATCTGACAATTTATTAGGTCAAATGAATCATTCACTGCAGTCGGGGCGTGGATAGCGGGGAGAGGTCCAGGTTCGAATCTAGGAGAATTGTTTACGGATTGCTGTGCGTTTTGGTAAATGTAGAACATATTCTCATTTTAACCATATTTACGAACATGATCGAAATGTGTTGCTTCAGTCCATCTCTGGGATGTGCTGATCAGTCTTCGGGTTCCTATAGAGAACGTTTCTCTTGTAAATTTTACTAATTTTAGCATCTCTTATAAAATATATCATTTTTGACCCACTCTGTAGTATTGTACTCCGTAGTATTCGTAGCATTTGCATATAACACCAAATACAGTACTAACAACTAAATTAATTAGTTACCTTCTTCACTGACGAGCCTCGGGGTGACTAATTATAAACATGTTTTGTATGAAGGCAGAGGCGAAGCAAGACATGTTTAGTGTTGTTGTTACCGTTGTTTTAGTTATTACTTGTTTTAGTTGTTGCTTATTTTCCATTTGTGTTTGTTATAGTACAGAGTGATTTAGAGTTCATGCATACCCCAGGTTATTTCTAATTCTACTTCGTTGTTTAGACATTGAATTTAAAACTGTTTGAATATTAAAATTTACATATATGATTAACCTATTCTATTGGTCTTCTTGCAGCCTATTCTTCCTCGGCCACTCTCCCGCACTGACAGGGGGGGGGGGGGCTTTGCAAACGTAGGTACTTGTATTAATCCCCATGACTTCGTAAGTAGATAGTAAAATTTCGTACAAATGTTGTCCTGAGGGTTGACTGAGGTTCTGATCACGAAGCTGGCAAACGCGTTCGGTGTTACCGTCGACCACAATAGGCGACGGTGAGTATGTGCGAGAAAAGGTGCAGAATAACCGGCCGCGTTGTACTATTGTGACTCCAAAAGTGGAGCGAAGGTCGATTTTTTTTTCGCCCAAACATCGCCTGTACTGTTATTTTGGATGCCGAGCACGAATATGGTATCCAATTTCGACAATTTGGCCGCTTACGATATTTCATAGTGTGTGTTCGTGAGTAAGGATGGGGTTGTCATGACCACTGATTTCGTCCTTTCCTCGCCTTAGGAAATTATTTAGGCTGCTGCCACGAATCTGTCATTTCTTTTTCAAAATTATCCATTTTTCGTGCACTACTTTCCATCTCAAAGTCGAAGACTGGAAAGGAAGTCTGATCACATACGTAGGTGAAGAAAGCGATTCTATGTACTCAAACTGATAAACTTGATCACTCATGAAAATGTGGAATCACGCGATCACGCGAAAATGTTTACTAGATTTGCGATCAGCACCTCAATTAGCCCTCTAGACGACGTTTGGGCGAAACCTGCTTTCGATCTCCGGAGTTGTGGGAGTACAAGTCCCTAAACCTTTGATTAGCAGAGAGTGGTGGGAAGGCGATGGGCAGCAGGGTGTGCGTTAAATTTTTTCGGTAAATTTCTAACGACCACTTTCTAACGAAAAATTTTCGCGTTAAAAAGGTAAATTCGGTAAATTCGTTAAATAAAATGTCCCTTAGCTGCATTCAGTTTTAAACCACTGGGGTGCCTCTCGGACAATCCCCCACAGCGCTCAATAGGTCACTTATAAGATTCCCACGGGAAGTTCGTTGACCTCCCTTGTGAGTTGACGCGAAGTAAGCGCTGCAAGCGCGGCCCTCCGCTGCGCACCTGCTTCCTTGTAAACGGCCGTCGAGCGTGCTGTGGCCATTCACGTAAATCGCAAGTGATTAGGGTTATGCCTGTACACAGATATTTTTACCTCCCCATTTTCCCTCTCACACTGTCCAAGTCGTAGTGTCTTGTCAGATTAGATTCCAACGCGGGTCCGTTTGTCTTCAACGGAGCTAGAACACAAACTGAATGCCATTCATGAGACTCCAGTGCACCCTTTCTGCACCAGATCGCCTTTGTGTCATTTCTCCGCCCATGATAATCATTCTTTTACCACCTGGAACGCTATAACATAAGGAAAGATAGCAACCTATAGAGAAAGACCTATAACAATCTAGCTCTGCTTACCCAAGGTGTTTCTCTCTTCTCGGTGCACGAATTCTTAGGGAAGCAAAGCGTGCTTCATTGCCATTATACCGCTGTTATTGTCCTTTGGTCTCGTAAAGGAAATGGATGGAGCAGCCATCCATTTCCTTCACAGTGGGTAATAAAAAATAATTACATGTCAACCACTGGGTGACGGCAGTAAATAATAGTGTTCATTTGATTATTTGAATATTCGACTATTTGAAGTTCGATTATTCGAAATTCGACTTTTTGAAAATCGAATATTATTCGATCATTCGAAATTTGAAATTTTGAAAATCGAATATTATTCGATCATTCGAAATTCGAAATTTTGAAAATCGAATATTATTCGATCATTCGAAATTCGAAATTTTGAAAACCGAATATTATTCGATCATTCGAAATTCGAAATTTTTTCACAAGGACAAAGGTATAATACATACAACAAACCCTTTCATACGCCACGCCAAGGTTGCCGGCTTCGGGTATGGCGGCAACGCTACGAACGTATCCCAAGCCTAGCTGGGAATGCTTGCTCACTCAGCGTCGAAGACAAGCTCATAGAAACGTACGCCACCTGTAGATTGATTGATGCCTTGCTAAGCATCACTCACATTCCACCCAAAAATGTTCGCAGCACCACTGCTTCGTCTAGGGTTGTGTTCACAACCTACTGCAGCTCGTCCAGCCTAATCGAATGTCTGACGTTTCTGTCCAGTCGTTGTGCTTTAACCCACGAGGTGTGATGGGTGACTTAGGACAAAAATACTATCCTCCTCTGCATATAGTAGTATGGAAACTGGTCAAAGTAGTGCCGAAAATTGAGGGCCCAGGGGCAAGACTTGTTTGAAAGCGTAGTCGAACTGAGCGTAAGTCCCACCATCTTTGTTCGCTGACCTGTCGTGGTCCACCGCTGAAAATTGGAGGACCTTGGCAGGCAGGAACAGCCTAGTAACCTAGGAGTTGGGAACTCGATTTTCGCTGTTGACGAACTACTACAGAGAGTGACTCATGCCTTTCTCCTTCGGTGAGATTTTCTGTCTCCGATTGGTTTTCCTTCCTTAATCCATCTGAGAGAAATTCAGTATCGCGTTCAAAAGATCGATAATACCGATCGATATTGAGTGAATCAGAATTGAAAGAAGGAAGTATCTCAGTACAGGTCTAGAAAAGGGGCAAATCCTCGTTTTCTTCCATACGATCGCAAGAACTTTTTCTTCTCTTTAGACTTTTCAAACAGATTAGGCACTTAGATCCGTGCGCCGTGGAAGATAGTGCAAGTGCATCATTCTCTAGAGGTTATGGGTCTTCTGTCAAGTACCGCAACTGCATCCTTCTAGCTGTAGTTTTATGCGACATTTTATTACAATTATACGATCGCATGGAGTTTAATTATTCGATTTTCGAATAATATTCGAACATGGCTTTCTTCGTGGCTTTCATCCGTACGAATATTCGAAAATCAAGAAATATCGAGTGATCGAGAAATTCGAGTAATTATTCGGATAAATTATACGAATAATTATTCGAATATATTCGTTCGGGCACAACTATATCAGCTACCTTGATTGCGCCAGTGCTGAAGTTTTCAGGCAGGTAGAAGACGTCTGGGTATTTTCCGCTATTAGGGGGGGGGGGCAAAAGTAATGAGACACCCCATGCCGTGTCCACATATCTCGTGGCTGGAGTTCGGTTTTGTGCTTATCGTATTTGTATGATTGTATGCTACTTACTGAAGCCCATCTGAGAAGTTACCACTTCCGCCCTTTCCAGAAGCATGCCAAAAACCCCAGCCTGTCTCATGCCGAAACCCCAGTCTGACGAGTCGACCTGTGTTGCGCAAATCTTCCCCAATTCCCAACCCCGAGCAGCCTGGGCTCAATATTCACGCAAGATGAGAAGTACGTCTTCTACCTTAACCCTGCCAAGCAACGAGTCTGGGTGAGGCCTGGTGAATTGTTACCGACCTTCGTTCGGCAAGATGTTCACGGCGAGAAGCATCTTTGGAGCTTTTGGGTCTGCGCCCATGGATCGGCTTACCGGAGGCTGTTTCCCAAGAGCACCGCGATGAACTCCAAGGCCATGATGAACGAAATAGAGGAGATGGGCCGACGACTCGCTTTTATTCATTCGCAGCGCTTCAAGAAGGTTCTCCTCTTCGACAACGCCGCACCCCATCGGGAACAAGTAAGCACGGATAAGCTTGGCCAGCTGGGCTACGTTCACATGCCTCACCCACCGTATTCGCTGGACATCTCTCCATGCAACTACCACTACTACTTGAGCCTACAGGACTTCCTAGTCGGAAGGGACACAAGAACCCAAGCAGTCCTTGACAACCATATCGAGCAGTTGATCAACACCAGGCTCAAGCAGTTCTGTAAGGACGGGATCAGGAAGTTGACTGAGCGATGGTAGCAAGGTCATTGCCCTTAATAGCAAATACATTCCTCGGCATCGTTGAGTTGTAATTGAGTTATAAGGAGATAAAGATTTTTTTCATTTTGTCTCATTACTTTCCCCCCCCCCCCTAATATTTTCGCGCCGTAATTTCCCTCCCCCTCCCCCACCCGAATTTCTTCTTATGTTTCCCTGCTATTTTATGACTCAGCGTCGATCGATGTATGACTCATCGCTTAGCGCGTTATTATAACGTATGATGATTGTTTGATTGAATGATTTGTTAGAAAAACTCTGATGAAGGCTTTGAGCATGTAGACTTTTGATAATAATATTTTGGTTTTTTACAGTTAAAAATAAATAGCTTTTAAAGTAGCTGTCGAATTAACCATAAATAGTTCAACTTTTCAGATTTTTCGAGGACTTCGTGGGCACGAAACATTTTTTTACCTGAAGGAGCAACATCTGCATTCGAAATTGTGCTCTAAAATATCGAATGTTAATTGCTAAAGCTGACTTGCGCTCTCCTTACAACATTTTTGAGACACTTCAAAAATCATGTTTTTCGAATGTAATCGGAATCGAATGTTCAAAAAATCGCGTGTTTCGAATGTATTCGAATTCGTGTGCTTAAAAAATCGCGTTTTTGAATATATTCAAAATTCGAATGCTCGAAAATTGCGGGCATTCGAAATCACTCGAATATTTGGAAACTGTCAAAAGCTCACAATTATTCGAGTATTCAATGGATGCCATTCGAATGTTGGATTTCCTTTTTGGCGCTTCAGGTACAGTACAGTAGGCAAGTTAGGATCTGTATTGATTGCGAAGCCCATGCATGAATACTTGCATTGAAAGTTCAGGAATTGTAAGTGGTACGTCGTCTCCCTTTCATCTCGTATGTGATGAGTCTCCTAATCCTTCTTTGACAACACCCACAGGAAGCGAGAAGCACGAGTGAATCAGAAGCTGCACCTTCAGGAGCATTACTCACAGGAGGGCTTACACTTTCATCTGGACTCGAAATTTTCGAAACGTGTTGAACCTCAGGAATCAGTTTTCAGTTTGACACTGCCTACGACTAATCCTGTTTTTCGTCTTCATCTTTGTACCATTGAACGTATGCTTGATCTCTTACTCTCTATAGGGGACCTCTGGTAAAGATTCGGAAATATTAAGGGTTTTGTGCACAGAGTATTGACCCTCGCACTCCAAATTTTCCATCTTTACTGCGAGGTGCTGTACTTCGTGGCCGTGGGTCCTACGGTAGCCTTTCTAAGCTCTCTTGTCACATCAAATTGCTTTTTCATCCTAAAGTTCTGGAGGTCGCTTTGCTTGGAGTGTTCCCTGTTCGAGGGCTGGCAGTTCTGGATCACCATGCGACGCAGTTGCCTTCCCTATTACCTGAGCTGTGAACCATACAGATGGGCTCCCGTAGGGATATAGGCGATTACGTTACAACTCCTCCGGATAAGACGCGACTCTCAATATAACGTAGAATTTCTCCGGCCCCGGCCAGTTTACCTTTACGCCAATACGAATCGACCCCGGTTAGGACGCGTCGGATACAACGCTACTCCGCTTATAGCGCGTTCGGGAGGAACTATGCGTTCAAAATGACTCCCTTATAAAGCGACCCGGGCTCAGTTTCGGTCTCACACAGAAAATGAAGACAGTAAGGCGCTGAGATCGTCTGCGATAAGAGCTACCCTTCTACTGTCTCGCTCGTAGCCGCGACCAGCATCTGGGCGACACCGAATTAGAGGCTTGTTTGGCAGAGGTTTTTCATGCCTGTGCAACCCACAAAAGTGTTCCCAGTCAGCAATATTCCGAGCACAGTACAAGACTCCCGGTAGTCGTTAGAAGCCACCCTAAATTGTAGGGTTTTCTCTATAGAAACGAGATGGTGTAGATTAAAGCTCAGATTATTCAGAACAATATCCTACACATTCGTTTTAAGCCTAGAGCAGCTGCTATAGAGGCTACATGCAGTCACATGATGGTTCTTTGCCATCAGAGCTCTCGCGTCATGCAGGACTTGTACCTACACTCTCTGCTCTCTGGGCAGAATTAAGGCAGTTTGATCACACGATCTGCTGTTTGATCACACGCAACATTCTGATATCGTGAAGAGCGCTGAGACGCTACTGCGGCGAGGATATGCCGGATGCGGCGCGTGATTTAACAGCGCTGTTAGCGAAATGGGCTTACATCCTGCCTGGATAGCAGAGTGCGGGTTCATGTCCCACCTGGCGCGAGAGTTTTGATGGCGGCAAAAAATATTGTAACATAAGGTTACACGTTTTTGTTGTGGATCAAGTCTAACTTTCCTCTGGAACTCGTTTCTGTCATACATTTCTGTCATACTTATGCATACAGCGGCAGAGAGTCCCTTTAAGGACAGGACTTCAATAATAATTCAAAGATTTTTTTTGCATTCACACTCACTTATTGATATAGCTATATTTAGTCATTTCATATAATCCCACCATATATTTTAGATAAATTCGAGCTTAAAAGAGTTTAAAAAAGGTCAGCTCCGGTTAGAACGCGACTCACGTTATAACGCGAATTTTCTCCGGTCCCTTCAAACGCGTTGTAACAAGAGGGGACTGAAATTATAATTATAACAAACTTCCCTTTTTTTATGTACTCTTGACAAGGAAAGGTTCCCTACTCATGGTGAGCTTTTGCGACGCTATTTTCGCAGGATGTAGGGTCCTGTGGAGTCCAGAACCTCTGTCACTTTTTGCTGAACGCTTTTTTAAAGGCCTGAAAAGCGGGTCTGAAGGCGTGCACGCAACTATTATCAATCCCTACGGCATCCCATGAGATGTGACTCGGTGGCGCAGTCGGTAAGGGTGCCGCCTCATAGAAGCACACCGGCGGGCTTTTCAGTTGGAGTCCAAGTGCTGCCTATGTTTTTGCACTCATTAGTTTGTTGCTATTACGCTTTCTCATGATCAAAGGAGGCAATTTTAGACCATCAATGCTTACAACAAATCGAGGCTGTCTATTTGCGACTTCATATGTGCTAGTTTTTCAACTATTCATATTTGCAGAACCACCATATCATACCGTATCACCAATAATACCGTAAGTGCACATGAATACGCGTACCTTATAATTATTCGTATAATTTATCCGAATGATTACTCGAATTTCTCGATCATTCAATATTTCTTGATTTTCGAATATTCGTACGGATGCGAACATCGATGATTTTTAAAAGTCGAATATTCGTTCGAATTCGAATATCGATGACTCTCAAAAGTCAAATATTCATTCGACTATGAACACTAGGTACCACCCGTGACTTTTCCTTTGATTGCAGATTATAAGCCAGACCTATCGACAGTTCTACGCTCCGGTGTTTCGGCTGTGTCTGTCATACGCGTGGGTGGCTGGAACGTCGACGTTCACCGAGGATCCTTCTCTACACCCTAAATTGCAGGTTCAGCGAAAAAGAAGTGGCCATTCCTTGCCAGGAAAAAGATTGTTCCTCACTGGCTTTGTAAGATGTTGCTGGTGTGACAAGCGCTTGCGTTTACTTGTTTCATAGATTTGTAGTACCATGGCTGTTAACTAGAAGGGAAAGAATAATTGAAAACTTTTAATTAATAATGAATAAGACTTTATTCCCAGAGAAATGATATGACGCAGATTTGAATACGTACCGGACGCGTCTTTTGAATAGACGCCGAAAAAACCGCAAAAGTGCGGTTTTTTCGGCGTCTATTCAAAAGACGCGTCCGGTACTATAGTTGGAAAACTAGCACATATGAAGTCGCAAATAGACAGCCTTGGTTTGTTGTAAGCATTGATGATCTAAAATTGCCTCCATAGATCATGAAAAAGAGTGATAACAACTAACTAAAACGTGCAGAAACATTGGCAGCACACGGACTCAAACTGAAAACCCTGCTGGTGCGCGCTCCTACGAGGTGGCACTCTTACCGACTGCGCCGCCGAGGCAGATTTCGTGGGGTGTCGTATAGGTTGATGAGTGGTGCGCACACGCCTTCACACCTCCTTTTCACGTCTTTAAAAAGGTTTTCAGCAAGAACTGTCTCTGGACTCCGCTCACAGGGCCCAACATCCTTTCAAAATAACATCGCAAAAGCTCACCATGAGTTGGGAACCTTTCCTTGTGAGATCTGTTAACACAAAACCCAAACTGTTCCATGGTGTAGACTGTAGAGAAAGAAAATAGCCTCTATTGTAAATCACTGAAACTTTAAAACGCAGCGCAAAGAGGAGTAACCTAGGCGGTTCTATTAAAGGCGTGTGCTGAAATGTATTGTACGGAGGCGTTCATTGAGGAAACTTAAAAGAAACAGGCCATGCTTTTTAATTCGTCGGAACGTACGGCCTAGCTCTCTGTGGGGTGGGGGTCGGGTTAACTGCGGCTAAGTTGTCAGCTTGAACAATCGTTAGGTAAAAGCACATGTAGAGAAGGTGAATTTTGAGTACGTTAAACGGGTATACGGTATACGGTTTACACAGTTAGAAAGCTTTTTTCTTTTTTTCAGAAAACAATTGGGATTTTTGAATTTCAAAAAGCGAATCAATGATCAAATTTGTGAAGAACTGCTCGTACTCTGCACCGTCAACACTGGAGTGATTTCATAAAAATGATCATAACTCGGTTCGTTTTTCGAAATTCAAAAATCCCAATCTTTTTTTGAAAAATAGAGAACATATGCTAACTGACTACGTATAAATCGTTTTTCAATAAGGAGGCCTTCATGGGGGCGGGGGTTCGATTTCTGGTCGATTTTTGGCAAAAATCGACCAGAAATCGAACCCCCACCCGTTCCCTATGAAGACCTCCCTGTTGAAAACTAATTGCTACATAGTTCAAAAGCGCTTTTTTTAGTTTTCAAAAAGTTATCAAATCTTTTAAAATTCGAAAAACTTACCGGGATATAATTATTTATACAAAATCACTTCAATTTTTTTCGCTCAAAATCGAAGGCCTCCGCCCCGTATGAAAATCTATAATAGTTCTTGAAAGCAGATTTTTATACTGTGTAAAAGCCCTTTTCTCTGGTTTCTAAAAAGCCATTGGCTTTTTCAAATTTTGAAAACGTACCGAGTTATAGTCATTTTTGTGAGCGTCGAATTTCGTCGCTCCCATGGCGTCGGTGCCATATCGACCAGTGGTCGATCCAATCTATTCGCTTCAGAAAACCATGATTTTCACACTGTGCATTGAACAAGACTTGTAAATTTTTGTGGCACGTTTTCAACTGCGTGCGTGGTCTGCTTCAGGTAAAAAATTATTTTTCATGAAACATGAGAATTTGAAAATCGATCTTCCCTGATCATATCGGAGATCACTGCGAAGAAGCTTAGTTTTTGATTGTATATTATTCACATCTTGAACTCTAATATGGCACAGTTTTCACTTTCTGATGCTCTTCCCCCAGAAGGTAGAATTTTTTTTGCCGCGAGAAGTCCATCCTTCAGTGACGATCGGTGATATCGGAGAACACAATGGCTCCACGCAACCTATCATATTTCGGAGTTTGTGCGACATCTCTGAAAAATTCACAAAGCTTTTAAAACAACACGAAGTGCGGGTTCTACGCTTTAAAAAGCAGGCTGTAAAAATAGCGGCCTCCGTGTAATTAACGGTGTCGAAAATTTTCGGTAAATCGTACAAATCGGAGCGTCTGTTCATACAGTGGATCCTTTCGAAAAACAGGTTTTATTACCGATGTCAAACTGTAGACTAAATCTTCATTTGGTACAACTCCACTTTCTGATGCTGGTTCCAGCAGAGGAGAGAAAATTAGTTCCGTGACAAGTCCATCCTCCGGTTGCCATTCGGTCATCGCTTCGAAGAGTGCTTCCAAAAATCTTGTAGGAAAAGCACTTAATTTTCCTTAGCAATTGCCACTTAAAATTTTTAGAAGGCAATTTAGGACGTAGATGTCGCTTATTCAGGCAGAAAACTGTCCCGTCCATAACTTCCTGAAAAAAAAATGAAAAATGGAAACTTCTCATTGACTCCAAATCTGGGTGCAGAAAATCTTTTTTTAAACAAGTAATACAATCAGTATTTGAAACATTTTTATATTACTTTTTGCAACTTTGCGGGACGAATCCTTCGTAAGCTTTCGTGGTAAAAACAACCTATTAAGAATTGAAAACATCACCCAAAAACCTGAAGAATAAGAGTGAATCCTCTGCCAAAACCGGAAAAGCACGACCCCCTCCAGACGAGGCCACAGTACGACCCCCCCCCCCCCGATTCCCGAACCTCAAGCTTAATCCTGCTCAACGGCCACGAAAAGCGTCATATCGGTCATTCAGGGCTTTCACGAAGAAGTCCGACCAACGCGTTGGTAGGCGTCCTGGTGTTCTCTTGACATCCCGCGGAATCCAGTCGGTGACGGCTCTCTTTCAGCGGGTGTCTGCGAAAAGCATTACGTGGACGACCCAGCTAATTTTCGACAACTTGGCTCAGCGTCTCTGATCTTCGAACGTCGGCGAAGTTCGGAACTCCGGAGGCCTTCTCTCACTTGCGTGAGTCGTATCACTCCGAGCATCGTCCTCTCGATTCCACGCTGCGCGACGCTGATCGAGTGTTCATCCTGCTTTCGTATAGCCCAGGTCTCTGAGGTGTATGTTAGGGCAGGAAGAACAGTGGAGTCGAATAGGTGGGCACGGTGTCGGACGTTCTTCGTCCTCTTCGCGACTTCTTCGACGCTTTTGAAAGCTCTCCAAGCCGCTCGCTTCCTCCAGCTCGGCTCTGGCGCTAGGTCGTTGGCCATATTGACTTCGCGACCCAGATACACGCAGCCGGAGCATTTGGAGATGTTGAGCATGAGTGGGGCAACAGAAACTTATCCGTTCCTCATTAACATCGTCTTTGTAAGATTCAGCTGCAGTCCAACGTTTCCACATACACGATCGAGGTCGGCCAGCATTCGCTCCGCCTGGCTGATGCTCGCTGTTATGAGTACGATGTCGTCAGCGAAGCGAAGGTGGTGCAGTTGCCGACCGTCGACCTTCACTCCCATGTCTTTCCATTCTAGTTGTGCATGACGTCTTCGAGCGCGGCGCTGAAGAGCTTCGGGGATATGGTATCCCCTGCAGAACCCCCCTCTTCACGTCGATGACGACGTCATTATAGAATGGTGAGATCTTGGTCGTGAATCCACTGTACAGCTCTCGAAGGACTCCGATGTACTGAGTAGGAACCCCTCTTCAGGTCGATGAACGTAAGGGACAGCGGCAGCTTGTACTCTCGCGACACTTCGTAATGGAGCGTTTGTGGTCGATCGTGCTGAATCCTCTCCGAAATCCTGCTTGCTCGCATGGCTGTCCTTCGTCCACCGTTCTGCTGATTCTATTCAGGATCACTCGAGTTAACAGCTTGTAGACTAAAGGACAGCAGGCAGATCGGGCGATAGATGCCAATGTCGTGCACGTCTCCCTTCTTGTACAGCAAGACGATCCTGCTGTTCTTCCACTGAGATGGAACCTTGTACTCCGACAGGAAGGGCGTGAAGTGCCGCGCCAGAGTGTTGATGAGCGTTGGCGGGAGATTCTTCAGGTGTTCGGGTCTGATCCTGTCAGGACCGGGTGCTGTACGCTTCTTCACCGACGAGATGGCGTGCGGATCTCGGAAGGGAGAACAGAGGGAACGACGTATCTATCCTGCGGAAGATGGCATGGGGGCAGGTGGACGTGGCTATCGAAGAGATCGGAGTAGAAGTCGTGGATGACCTTCTCCAAGGTCGTGGATGACCTTCTCCTTCCGGAGGATGTGACGGTCCCGTCAGGACGTCGAGAGCGGTCATCTTGGTCTTAAAAATGGCAAAGTTCCGGCGGGCATTGCGGATGCTCAACCCTGCCTCTGCAGCTTCAGCCAACACTTCCGCTCTTCTCTATTTAAGATCCTCCTTTATCGCCGCTCTGCATAGCTTCGCAAGCTCGGACGTCAGTTGGTAATTGCCTGACGCTCGTGCTGCTCCACGATGGCGTATCAGCTCGAGAGTTTCCGTCTCTTGAGACATACGTCTCTTGATGGTCTTCAAGCTCTCGGTTCCCTTTGCACTATCGTTGAGATGGTGCACGAAGCGGTCGTATTCCTGGTCGACGTTGTCCACGACGGTCTCTTCCCAAAGGCTGGCAAGAGAGATATCTCCCAGTTGATGGTTGTTCTGGGACTCCTCTTCTTGAACTTTGCGGCCTTCTCTCCTTGACACGAAAAGCGGAACCTCACGCGAAGGAGGCGGTGGTCCGATCCCGTATAGAACTCGTGGACAACGGAAACGTCGCGGTCAGGCAATAATTGCGGTTGAAGATGTGTGGTCGATGTGTGAAATGGCCACCGGGAGATTCCCAGGTCCATCGCAGGGAGGGAGGCTTCTGGATCTGAGTTTCCATGGATAGTATTGGTCGACATAATAAACTCAGACAACTTTTCACCATGCTTGTTCCACTACAAACCGTGGGTTCCGATTTGAAGTTCATCCGGCGACCTTCGTGGCCCGATCTTGGCGTTGAAGTACCCGACGATCACCTTGTAGAAGGTGTGGTCTTCCTTAAAGAACTTCTTCAGCTCCACGTAGAATGCTTCGACCTCCTCGCCGCCGTAGTCGGATGTTGGGGCATACACGACGAACACAGTCAAAGCTGGTACGGAGCCACATCGCTTCAGCCGCAGACGTCCGATTCTGGTTGTTATAGACTCGCACGAATCGATGTTCATTGCGAGTGCGTGTTGCCGAGGACACCGTCTACTGCCCTGCTCTCACATGTTCCGAGGAACAGTGTTTCTCCACAGTCGTAGGCGGAGTGTAGTGAGTGGTACCTTCTAGTCTCGGTAAGTCCGATGACGTCGTACTTGATCTTCCTAGCTTGCAACAAAGTTGGGTCGACCTCGGGTCGGTCTTGCACCGACCTCATTGGAGCGACAAATTTGAACGTTCACAGAAATGATTGTAATTTGTTAAGTTTAAGTAATTTGAAAAAGCCGATCGCCTCTTAAAACTAGAAGAAAAAGCGCTTTCTAACCAGAGAAGGACAAGGTTTTAACCGAAAGGCCTTCATACGGGAAGAGGGGGGGTTCGATTTCTGGTCGATTTTTGGCAACAACAAAAAAATGTCGGCATTCGGAAGACGTGACGAAGACGTCAGACAATTTATAAAATTTCAAATTAAGTCATAGATATAGTGGATTGAGTGCAGCCCAGTCGATGCCGTTTATCGTTTATTCGACTATCGTTGCGGCCAAATAGCCTTCGTCAGAGCCTGGAAAGTCAAAGGCCAAAGCGATGTAACCAATTTCAACGGCCTTCTCTGACTACTGGAGGAGATAAAAAGCGGCAAATCATTAGCGATTGGGACTCGGAGGCACAAGAAATGCTCATCTAATGAGTTAAAAAGGATTTGATGTCAGGCCACCTCTTCGCGCGACGTGCAGTGGGTAGTTTGACTGCTCGGCGAGGGGCCTTGCTGACCTGGGGTCGGATTCATCAACGACAAACAGCAACTTAACAGAGAAAATACAGCCGAACTCCCTGATAGCGCTGCGAAATGTTTCACCATATCGCTTGATAAGCCACGCTATCATTCGGCTATATTTTCTCTGTTAAATTGCTGTAAGTCATTGGTGAATCCGGTCCCAGAAGACTGGTAATGACTTGAAGAATGATGATGATTTGGAGTTGTGTCTCTGTCCGTGCCGGTAAAAAATGTCGATCACCGCTCACCACCCTGATAGATCCATTTTCGCAGAGCTTTGGCAGGTTACAAACATGATGTACAATTTAACACCCACTCAGTGCATCGTTCACTTACCATGGTATATAGAAAGCAATCGCCGTTAGATATATAAAGAACTTCTACAACACTACCTCCTTAAATTTAATCAACATAATCCAACACCTTTAAAGTTTATTCCTTCCCATTGTGAGATCGTCGTTTCAGCACCGGAATGGAACTCGCATCGCCCCTGTCCATCACTAGTCAAAGCGAATGTTTCGGACTTCGAACATCATTTTGTACTCGTATCATTTGAAATGTACTGACTGCATATCTATACGGCAGGTGAGGATTCGTCTGCAATTGGAGGTTTATCTTCCTCTTCTGGTGTCGTAAGGCCATCTTTGCGCTTGATCAGGGTGGACCCCAGTTACTTTCATGCCCATTTGTAACTTATCGGATCAGCCGCTGCTTCTGGCGTTCTCTAGACCGCCTTCCTGACACTTCAAACTCAAGATCTTTCTAGCGGACGCTGTTTTTTTTTCCCACGAAGAATGTGGCCATCATAAGCGAGTTTCACGCATCTTGTCAACTATCGGTGCAAAACCAAACTTCTGCCGAATGACATCGTTCCGGATGCGGTCCATGCCCTTGCCACCAGTATACATTGGATTGAATATCCTACTATTATCCTACCATATATAATAGAGGGGTTTTTTATCTGATCCTAAGTCTGAGGAACTTCTGAAGTTCGGGGGCTCGATGGTTTAATCACCCAAGTTTGAGGCACGATCTCGACTTCCCTCTCCGAAGGGAGCGTCGGGAGACGAGTATTGCTCACTGTGCAATCGCCGATGACGCTGCTGAGCCCAACTATTCGCGCATGTGCACTCAGTTGGTCGCCCGGCTAGACGCTTTTGCTGCAGGTCTAATAGAGGAAGAGCGTCTGCCTTAGTTCCTTTGTTCAATTCAAACATTACCCCAACTCTCCCATCAGAACTCTGCGTGTTGTCATGCCATGTGTCCTTACGCGTTTCATGACCCAGACGAGTTCGCGTAGATGAATGTGGCAATAGGCACAGTCGTCTGCACTTCGTCCAGCTTTCGTTTCATTCTGCTGCGTTCTTTTTTTCACTTTCACTCCCCCTTCTTATTTTAGAGTGTTCTCTTAGGGATCCCTTCTACCAATTATGACGACTGGAGAACATAAGGTAAGCAAGTTGTTTTTTATGTTGCGTGGTTTTTTATATTTCCATTGCTTAGAGATAATTATCGGTGGATCCTCCCAACTTGCACCCACTTTTTATTCGGTTTAGTTCTTCTTATTTTGCATTTGATGCTTGCCTATTTCACGAGTTTTCGTTCCTGTGATCTGCCTTTTCAGCCACATCATCACGTCATCTCCTAAGCCTCATCTAATTTTTTTGCAATAATTTCCTGCAAGGTTGCATCCATGAAAGCCATGGGGCTGGGGCACGTCGTGAATTAGTCCACCTGTCCGCTAAATTAGTGACCGCCTTTAAGTTTTCTCTCTTTATAAATTCTCCTTGTCGCCTGCCTTTTCACCCACGCTCAGCCACAGAACCCATCCGTTCGCCCCTATGGGCCTGTTCCTACCTCGCATCGGAAAAGATGGGAGCGACAAGAGCGACTGCAGTGAACAAGAAATTCGGACTAAGAGTGCTTTTCTGCTGATTATATACTTCTTTTCTACACTTCCATTGAAGCAATTACCCTAGATGCCTACGAGATGTGAGGATTGTTTGAAAATCTGAATTACCTAGGAAAAACGCATGCTAAAATTACTCGAACACTACTGCTGTCAATATGTCAATAGGCGATGTCCGTTCCTCAACGTGGTGCCACTGGAAACTGCTCCCTCTGGGAGCTAAGCTAATCGCGGACACTCGATTGCAGGCGACAGGCCCTTGTGACAGGCCGGCTTATGAAGACCCATGACACATCATATGGTTGATGACGCTTAAGAGATTTCGAGATAGTGCTACGACGTCCGCGGGAGCCGACGCGCACTCGCAGAGCCCGGCGAGTGTAAGAAGTACGCGAGGGTCCCTGATGCGAGGACGGCATCGGGGGCAACTGAGCTAGTTCGAAAGTTCCGTAACGTAAGCAGGACCCGCGTGTACGCTAAATGTGGGTACGTTGACAGGCCGCTCGTGCGAGTAGGATGAAGCACTGGAGCGTAGAAGAGTTGATTTCTGGGCGGTGCAGGAGACGAAGTGGTCCTGCCGCAAGTCAAGGGACATAGGACGTGGCTTCAAGGCCGTTCTATGTGGAAGTCCGACGACCACCAGTGGTGTCGGTATGATCGTCTGCGTACGTTCCGTGACGCGATTTCAGGCGTAGAACGCTTCGATGACCATTTGATGAAGATTATTGTCGATGTAGAAGAGCGACGGTGCCATTTCTTTTCTGCATATGCTCCGCAGTCTGGCTTTCCGAGCAAACCAAGGGCGAGTTCTAGTCCCTGCTTGATGAGAAGACAACGGAAGTGCCGTCAGAAGATATGATTGTTGTGGCAGGTGACCTTAATGGTCACATCGGAGCAACGAAAGACGGCTACAGCTGTCATGGTGGTTTTGGCTATGGGTCCGCAACGCCGATGGTGAGCGTATACTTGAGTTTGCAAACTCACATGACCTCACCATCGTGAACACCAAATTTAGAAAGCGTGACTACCACCTCATCTCGTTTTATAGCGGGAACGCCAAAACGCAGATCGACTATGTCCTTGTTAGGCGCCGAGACCAAAGCCTTGTCACAGATGACCGAAGAGCGTGCCGTATGAAACGGTTGCCACGCAACACCGCCCACTGATCTGCTCGCTGAAGATCACACCCCGAGGTGTAAACACGTGGAGCGATGCGGGTCGGCTAGAATCAAATGGTGGCGACTGAAAGAGAAGGAAGCGGCGGTTATTTCTCGCATTCGGTTGCAGACGGTGACGACTGTCGACGAAACCTGGAAGGATGCTACCGATGCGATAACTCGGGCTGCACGCTTCGAACTAGGAACAACGAAGCTTGGACGACGCTAGGTCGAGAAGCAGGCATGGCTGTGGACTAATGATGTCAGAGAGAAAGTCCGAGAAGAGAAACGGTTCTATCACGTATCTGTCGGAGATTACAGTTCACAATTGGCGGAATTATTGAGAAGCGAAGAAAGAGTCAAAGAAGCACTGGCTGTTGCTAAAGCCGCCTACTGCGCTGAAGTCAGCGAAAAACTGGAAACGCGCGATGGTGAGCGTTATATTTACCGACTCGCCAAAGCTCGCTGTCGCCAAGCAGAAGACATTGAGAAGTTCTTTGGCATTAAGGACGAGAACGGACATCTTCTGATGGATCGTAAGAGGGCCGTGAAGCGACGGCACGAGTACGAGGAGATCTCGAATGTTGAATTTGCCCATCCTGCTATTCCTTTTGCATCTCCCGTATACGGTCCCGTTCAAATATCACAGAGAGCAAAACCGAAGCAGCCCTGAGGAAGATGAATTCAGGCAAAGCCACTGGTCCCGATGACCTGCCAGCCGACCTGTGGAAGTCGAACGGCTGGTGACCTGCTGACTGGCTAAAAGAGTTTTTCAATCAGGTTGTTGCTGAGAAAAAAGTGCTCGGAAGCTGGCAGCAATGCACGACCATCCCAATTTGGAAGAAGAAGTGCAGCCCTGCGGACTGCGCTAGCTACCGTCCAATTCGCCTACTTTCGCACACTCTGAATATCTTTGGGCGAATTGTCGATAGATGTATACGGGATGTCGCCCAGCTTTCCAATAATTAGCATGGTTTCGTCTCTGGCTGTGGCACTGCTGATGCCGTTCACGCTCTTCGTCTTTTGCTAGAGAAGCACCGCGAGAAACAGAAACCGGTGCATTTTGCCTTCCAGGACTTGGAGAAGGCCTTCGACCGCGCTCCGCGAGATGTTATATGGTACACGTTGCGAGAACATGGTATCCCTAAAGAGCTTATTGAGTGGGTGCACATTATGTACTCTTGCCCAAGCAGTCGAGTGCGAGCGCCAGCGAGCACCTCGACGGAATTTCCCATCTCTCTAGGGGTGCACCAGGGATCTGCGCTATCCCCACTGCTCTTCGATGGATGCGATCTCACGCGATCTCCAGATGGCGGCACCTTGGACGCTACTCTATGCTGACGACGTCATGCTTGCATGTGAAGATAAAACGGAACTCGAGCTACAGGCACAGGCGTGGTGCGATCGCTTGGCATTGTTCGGTCTCAAGCTAAACGTCAAAAAGACAGAGTACTTGACGACGGATGTAAATGAGCATGCATCTATTAAGATTAATTTAAGATGAATGGTACTGATTTCTCACGAGTTACATCTTTCAAGTATCTCGGATACGCGATTTGTCCGATGTCAGCCTAAAGTTGGAGGTGAACGCACGTGTGAGTGCAGTCTGGTCCAAATGGCGCTCAATGACTGGGGTGCTTTGCGACAGGACAATACCTCAAATCGAAGGTTTACAGAGCAGTCGCTCGCCCAGTAGCGACGTACGGTGCTAAGTGTTGGCCCATGACGAAGGAAATTGAAAGCCGCCTCCGTGTAATGGAGACGAAAATGCTACGGTGGACGGCTGGAGTTACGCGTTTGGACCGCGTTCGCAACGACGTCATACGAGAGGGTCGGTGTTGCCCCGATAGCCGAGAAGCTGCGCGAAGCTCGTCTTCGATGGTACGGCCACGTCCTTCGCGCTAATGACGACACTGTCCGGAAGATAGGCCTGAACCTTGAGGTCCCTGGAAAGCTGCCCAGGAGACGCCCGAAGCAACGTTGACTAGATACGTTGCATTTGGAATTAAAGATGGCTGATGTGCACCTGATCAAGCATTTGATTGGGAGAATTGCCGTCACCACACCAGAAGAGCGAACCCCGCCACCAAGCGGGACAAACGCTAATGAAAATGATGACACTACCGCTGTCAGTATATCAAGCCATTAATCTACAGCACAATGCTGACACAACTTCTTCGAGGTTGTCCATTTGGATGCAAGACGCTCGGTTGCTTAAGGCCCCCACAGAGTTCTGCGGCAACGCCGCTCGCCGCAATGGTTAAGGGTAGCAGGGACGCCGCCGGCGGCGAGCTCTGCGCCTCTGCCCTATGGTTAAGCATAGACTCTGTGGGGGACTTTGCACGTAGAGCTGGAGACTCCTAAGGTGCACAGAATAATTCTCGATCAAGCGGAAACGTGTTAATCCCATCCAAGGTGTTTACCAAACAGCTGCCAGAGGGGTGGAAAGCAAAGAACGCTCATATCCATGAGGCTTCGTGAATATCATCGGAAAATTGGGTGACTGAGATACGGGTTATTTCGCGATACCGTATTTTTCGATTGCTGACCCCTGATTTTTGAATGATTCAGGTAGAGGCAATTTTGCGGACCCCGGATGATTTGGATCGGGATATCCGAATCGGATATCCGAACATGATTCATTTGCATACGATGTATACTGTACACACGTTCGCGCAATACCAACTGGCCGATCCAAGCACCTTTTTCGGTTGCGGTCCATGCGGGGTGCGGTGATTTTTCACTCACGTTCTATTTCAGTCCCCACCCACCATCTTTCATCAAAATATCCCGACGTCCCCAACGTGTATCGGGATAGCACGATTATGGTGTCCGATGGAAGCACTTCATAGCAGGGAAGAAGTTTCGATCAAGCAGTCAATATCGATAAATATTATCGTTCTTTTGAATGCGATATTGAATATCTCTCAGATGCATCGAGGGAAGGAACATCAATCTTCTCCAACTCCTTTCATTTCCACCTTTAGCTGTACACTTCAGCATACCCTCGCTCTCCACAGCCTCTCACGCTCAACCACCCACGCTGCCATCGGTAACCAACCTTTCCACTACATTTGCCTCATGTGGCCCACGTTGCTGACGCCGGCGACGTCGGCTTCTGAAGATCTCGTGTAATGGCGTCCATCACGACAACAAAAAGGAGTGGAGAACGCGCAGAACCCTGGTGCACCCCGACAGAGATGGGGAATTCCATCGAGGTTCCAGCTGCAGCTTTAACTCTACTCTTTGAGGAAGAGTAGAACATTCGCACCCACTCTATGAGCCCTTCAGGAACTCCATGTCGTCGCAGGGCGTAGCATATCATTTCACGCGGTACGCGGTCAAAGGCCTTCTCCAAGTCGAGGAAGGCGATATGCACTGGTTTCTGTTTCTCGCGGTGCTTCTCTATCAGGAGGTGGGCAGCGTGAATGGCATCAACAGTGCCACAGCCAGCAACGAAGCCGCAGTGATTGCTGGGAAGCTGGACGATGTCACGAATTCGTCCGTCGACAATTCGCTCAAAATCTTCATGCTGTGCGAAAGCAAGCGAATCAGAGGTAATTTGAGCAGTCTGCAGGACTGCCCTTCTTCTTCCAAATCGGAATCGTCGCACTTTGGCGCCAACACTCAGGCACTTTCTTCTCCGCCACAACCTGATTAAAGAACTTCGCCAACCACTCAGCTGGGTACCAAAACTTTGACGTCCACAGGTCAGCCGCCACGTCGTCGGGCCCAGTCGCTTTGCCTGGCCTCATCTTCTTCAGAGCCGCTTCTGTCTCCAACACGGCGATCTTCTGGACGGGACCGTGGGTTGGAGCCGTTGAAAATGAGGATGGCTGGATAAGAAAATTCTACCGTAGAGATTTCCTCGAAGTAATCGCGCCACGCCATCGCTTCAATGCTTTCTTGCGGTCCGTAAGAAGATGGACGTTCTCATCATTGATGCCGAAAAACTTCTCAATATCCTCGATCTGCCCATGGCGATTCTTAGCACGCCGGTACAGGTACCGCTCGCCATCGCGTGACTCGAGCTTCTCGTTGACATCTCCATAATGAGTGACTTTTGCAACAGCCATGGCCTTCTTTGCAGCTTTCCTCACTTCTTGGTACTTCCGCCAGTTATCGGCGGTCTTTTCGCCGAGAAACACGTGATAGAGCTACTTATTCTCTCGAACCTTTGCCTTCACGTCGTTTATCCACAACCATGTCTGCATGTCGACCTTTCGTTGCGCAGGCTTCGTAATGCCGAGTTCCGACTGTGCAGCTTGATGTATCGCGTCGGTCGCCATCTTCCAAGTTTCGTCGACAGTCCTGACTGTCGGTAACCGCACGCGAGAAATCACAGCTACTTCCCTCTCTCTCATTCGCCACCATTTGTTTCTAGCCTACCGGCATCGCTCCACATGTTTACACCTGGGGGTGTGATCTTCAGCAAGCAGATCAGCGGTCGATGCTGAGATGCGATCGTCTCATACGGCACGATCTTCGCATCTGTGACAAGACCGGTCGCGATCTTTCACAAAGACAAAGTCTATCTGAGACTTGGAGCTCCCACTGTAGTATGAGATAAGGTGGGAGTCGCGTTTTCGGAAGACGGTGTTCACAATGGTGAGGCTATGCGATTCCGCGCAACCAAGAATGCGCTCACCATCGGCGTTACGTGATCCGTATTCGAAACCACCATGACAGCTGTAGCCGTCTTTCGTAGCACCTACTGCCCATTAAGTTCACCAGCGACTATGATGACATCTTTCGACGGTACCTCTGCTGTCTTCTCATCAAGCAGGCTCCAAAACTCATCCTTGGCTTGCTATGAGGAGCCGGTCTGCGGAGCATACGCAGAGAAGAAGTGATAGAGTCGCTCCTTAGCGGAGACAACGATGTTCATCAACTGATTGTCAAAGCATTCGACGCTTACAATCGAGTCACGAAATCGTTCGAAGACGATTACACCGACACCACTGGTGGTCCTTGGAGTCCACATAGAACGGCCTTGAAGCCACGTCTTATGTCCCTTGACTTGCGACAGGACCACCTCGTCTCGTGCACCGCACAGAAATCAACTCTTCTACGCTCCAGTGCTTCAACCAACTCGCACGAGCGGCCCGTCAACGTACCCACATTCAGCGTTGCCACGCGGGTCCTGCTTACGTTACGGGACTTTCGGACTAGCTCAGTTGCCCACCGATGCCGTCCTCGCATCAGGGACCCTCGCATACTTCTCACACTCGCCGGGCTCTGCGAGTGCGCGTCGGCTCCCGCGGACGCCGCAGCACTATCACGAAAAACTTGCAATGTCATGAACCATGTGATGTGACATGGGTGTTCGTAGGCCGGCCTGTCACAAGGGCCTGTCGCCTGCAATCGAATGTCCGTGTTCGGCTTAGCTCGCAGAGCGGGCAGTTTCCAGTGGCACCACGTGGAGGAACGTACATCGCCATCAAACACGCGGTTATTATGGCAGACGGAAACGCTTCACAACAGGTCAAGGTCAAGCGAGGGGTTCGATTTTTGCCGAAAATTTGCGACCCCCCTGCACGATCGTATTTGGTACGACCCCCCCCCTTCTGTCTAGATCACCGTTTTATTTTTACCTTTACTGAATTTTTGAATTTTTGTGCAAATTTTCTACCCCTTTATGGCCTCTTTTCTCCTGGTGCAGGGTCCACTCGACAGTGTCGGATTGGTTCAAGAAAGACGTGCTATTGAGTAATTATTTGATCGAGTTTTGATTTGGTAAAAAACGCTGATAAAGGTTTTCAGTATAAACTTTTTGACATTAATATTTTGATTATTTACAGTTGAAAATAAATCACTTTTGAGAGCAGCTGATTGTTGAATTAATCACAACGAGTTCACTTTTCAGACTCTTCGAGGATGTCATGGACACGACACATTTCTGCACCTGGAGTAGCAACATCTGCATTCGAAATTGTACTCTAAAATGCCGGGTGTTAATTGCTAAAGCTGAATTAAGTGCTCTCTCCACAAAATTCTTGAGACACTCTTCGAATCGATGACGGAGACGCAACTGAAGGATGGACTTCTCGCGGCAAAAAATTTCTGCCTTCTGAAGGAACAATATCAGAGAGTGAAAATTGTGCAATCCTAAAGCCTAAGATGTGATTAATCTTCTTCTTCTTCTTCAGCGTTTGTCCCGCTTCGTGGCGGGGTCCGCTATTCTGGTGTCATGACGCCACCTTTCCCGATCCAGCGCTAGATCGGGGTGGACACCAGCTACTTTCAAGCCCGTATGTAACGTATCAGCCCAGCGCTGCTTCGGTCGCCCTCTAGGCCGCTTTCCTATTACCTCGAAGTTAAGGCCTATCTTGCGGACGCTGTCTTCTTCTCCACGCAGAACGTGGCCGTACCATCGTAAGCGAGCTTCGCGCATCTTGTCAGTTATCGGCGCGACACCGAACTTCTGCCCAATAGCATCGTTTCGGATGCGATCCATGCGCGTAACTCCTGCCGTCCAGCGCAGCATCTTCGTCTCCATGACGCTGAGGCGCGTTTCAACTTCCTTGGTCGCTGGCCAACACTCAGCGCCGTACATTGCTACCGGCCGGACGACTGCTCTGTAGATCTTCGACTTAAAGCGCTCTGGTATCTTCTTGTCGCAGAGCACGTCAATCAACGAGCGCCACTAGGACCAAGCTGCACTCACGCGTGAATTCACTTCGACCATCAGTTTGCCGCCAGACGCAACTGCTGATCCCAGGTGCTTGAAGACCGCAGTGCGTGGAAGCTCGATGTCGTTAACCTTGATGGAGCTGGACTCGGTAACGTCCGTCGTTAAATACTCGGTCTTCTTCACGTTCATTCTGAGTCCAAACCGCTCCAAGCGATCACACCAAGCTTGCAACTCTCGCTCGAGTTCTCCTTTATTTTCGCTAGCGAGCATCACGTCATCGGCATAAAGCAACGTCCAAGGGACGGGCTTCTGAAGACCTCGTGTGATGGCATCCATGACGACAACAAAGAGGAGTGGGGAAAGCGCAGAACACTGGTGTACTCCGACAGAGATGGGAAACTCCATCGAGGTCCCAGCTGCAGCTTGAACTCGACTCTTTGGACAAGAGTAGAGAATTCGCACCCACTCTATGAGCTCTTCAGGAACTCCATGTTGACGCAGGGCGTACCATATCACTTCACGCGGTACGCGGTCAAAGGCCTTCTCCAAGTCGAGAAAGGCTATATGTTCTGGCTTCTGTTTCTCGCGATGCTTCTCTATCAGGGTGCCGGCGGCGTGTATGGCATCAACGGTGCCAGACAGCCACGAAGCCGCACTGATTGCTGGAAAGCTGGACGATGTCACGAATTCGTCCGTCGACAATTCGCTCAAAGATCTTCATGCTGTGCGAAAGCAAGCGAATCGGACGGTAATTGGAGCAGTCTGCAGGACTGCCCTTCTTCTTCCAAATTGGAATCGTCGTACTTTGACGCCAACACTCAGGCACATTCTTCTCCGCCACAACCTGATTAAAGAACTTCGCCAACCACTCAGCAGGGTACCAGTGCTTGGACTTCCATAAATCAGCAGCCACGTCATCGGGCCCAGTCGCTTTGCCTGGCTTCATCTTCTTCAAAGCCGCTTCAATCCCCTCCACGGTGATCTTCTGAACGGGGCCGTCGGTTGGAGCCGTGGAAGGGGTGGCTGGATGAGGAAATTCTACTGTAGAGATTTCCTCAAAGTAGTCGCGCCATCGCTTCAATGCCTTCTTGCGGTCCGTAAGAAGATGGCCGTTCTCATCATTGATGCCGAAAAATCTCTCAATATCCTCGGTCTACCGATGGCGATTCTTAGCAAGCCGGTACAAATACCGCTCGCCATCGCGTGACTCGAGCTTCTCGTTGACATCTCCATAATGAGTGGCTTTTGCAACAGCCACGGCCTTCTTTGCAGCTTTCCTCGCTTCTTGGTACTTCCGCCAGTTATTGGCCGTCTTTTCGCCGAGAAACACGTGATAAAGCGACTTCTTCTCTCGCACTTTTGCTTTCACGTCATCTGTCCACAGCCATGCATGCTTGTCGACCTTCCATCGCCCAGGCTCCGTAATGCCGAGTTCTGTGCAGCTTGATGAATCGCGTCGGTCGTTTTCTTCCAAGTTTCGCCGACAGACGTGACTGTCGGTAACCGCACGCGAGAAATCACAGCTGCTTCCTTCTCTCTCATTCGCCACCACTTGATTCTTGCTGCACCGCATCGCTCGACCTGCTTCAGCCTCGGAGGGGCGATCTTCAAAGTGCAAATCAGCGGTCGGTGCTGTGGTGCGATCGCGTCATACGGCACGATCTTCGCGTCTGTGACAAGACTCCGGTCACGATCCTTCACAAGCACAAAGTCTATCTGAGACTTGGTGCTCCCACTATAATATGAGATGAGGTGGGAGTCGCGTTTTCGGAAGACGGTGTTTACAATGGTGAGACTATGCGATTCCGCATACTCAAGAATGCGCTCACCATCGGCGTTACGTGATCCGTATCCGAAACCACCATGACAGCTGTACTCGTCCTTCGTAGCACCTACGTGCCCATTAAGGTCACCAGCGACTATGATGACATCTTTCGACGGTACCTCTGCTGTCTTCTCATCAAGCAGGCTCCAAAACTCATCCTTGGATGCTATGAGCAGCCAGTCTGCGGAGCATACGCAGAGAAGAAGTGGTAGAGTCGCTCCTTAGCGGCGACAACGATCTTCATCAATCGATCGTCAAAGCGCTCAACGCTTACAATCGAGTCACGAAATCGTTCGGAGACGATTATTCCGACACCACCGGTGGTCCTGGGACTTCCACACAGAACGGCCTTGAAGCCACGTCCTATGTCCCTTGACTTGCGGCAGGACCACCTCGTCTCCTGCACCGCACAGAAATCAACTCTTCTACGCTCCAGTGCTTCAACCAACTCGCACGAGCGGCCCGTCAACGTACCCACATTCAGCGTTGCCACGCGGGTCCCGCTTACGTTACGGGACTTTCGGACTAGCTCAGTTGCCCCCGATGCCGTCCTCGCATCAGGGACCCTCGCATACTTCTCACACTCGCCGGGCTCTGCGAGTGCGCGTCGGCTCCCGCGGACGCCGTAGCACCATCACGAAAAACTTGCAATGTCATGAACCATGTGATGTGACATGGGTGTTCGTAGGCCGGCCTGTCACAAGGGCCTGTCGCCTGCAATCGAATGTCCGTGTTCGGCTTAGCTCGCAGCGCGGGCAGTTTCCAGTGGCACCACGTGGAGGAACGGACATCGCCACCTAAAATGTGATTAATATGCAATAAAAAACTAAGCTTTTTCGCAGCGATCTCCTGTAGCACCGGAAAAGCATTGCAGCATTGGAGCGACAAAATTGGACGTTCATAAAAACAACAATAACTGGGTAAATTTTTGGAAATTTGAAAAAGCCAACGGTTTTTTGAAAACTAGAAGAAAAGAGCTTCCATCCAGTATAAAAATTGTTTTTCAATAAAAAAAGTCTTCATATGGGGCGGAGGTCTTCGATTTTTGAGCGAAAAAATTGAAGTGATTTTGTATAGATATTTATATTTCAGTAAGAATTTTTTGTAATTTGGAAAAGCCAATAAATTTTGAAAACTAGAGAAAAAGCGCTTTTGAATCGTATAGGAATTAGTTTTCAACAGGGAGGTCTTTATAGGGGGCGGTCGGGTTCGGTTTCTAGTCCATTGTTGCAGAAGTACGTGCCAAAAATCGAACGCCTGCCCCGTCTGAAGTCCCCTTTTTTCAACACTGCTTTCTATATGGTTAGAAAGCATTTTTTCCATATTTTTTCAAGTAGTCATTAACATTTTTGAATTTTAAAAAATTAAAGTTGTGATCAACTTTTTGGGGAACTTTTCAAAAAAAGGGGTCTTCATACGGGGCGGGAGGGGTTCGATTTTTGGCGCGTATTTCTGCAACAATGGACTAGAAACCGAACCCCACCGCCCCCTATAAAGACCTCCCTGTTGAAAACTAACTCATATACGGTTCAAAAGCGCTTTTTCTCTAGTTTTAAAAATTTATTGGCTTTTCCAAATTACAAAAAAATCTCTCCGAAATATAAATATTTATACAAAATCACTTCAATTTTTTCGCTCATAAATCGAAGACCATTGCCCCGAATAAAGACCTCTCCGGTTTCCCGAGTTATAGTCATTTTTATGAACGTCCAATTTTGTTGTCCCAATGACGGCGATGCACGATCGAGCCGAGGTCGATCCAACCTATTCATTTCTAAAAACTATGATTTTCACACTGTGCATGGGTCAAGAGCTGAAATAATTTTTTGTGGCAGAATTTTAGCGGTGTAGATTGTCTCCTTCGGAAAAAAATTACTTCTCATGAAACATGAGAAATTGGAATTCGATTCTCCCCAGACATATCGGAGATCGCTGCGAAGAAGCTTAGTTTCGCAATGGTCACACGAAACCTACCACATTTCAGAGATTTTTTAGAGTCTTTGAATTTTTCACAAAGTTTTGAAGACTATAAGAAGTGTGGACTCTACGCTTTGAAAAGCAGGTTGTAAAAATAGCAGCTTCCATGTGATTAGTGGTTCGATATTTTCCGGCAAATGATACATATCGGAATGTCTGTTCATACAGAAGTTTATCTCAGAAAAACAAGGTTTTATTAGCGTGTGTCGAACTGTGGCATAAAATTTTATGGGGTACGACTTCACTTTCTGATGCTGTTTCCTGCACAAGAGAGAAAATTAGTTCCGTGACAAGTCCATCCTTCGAGTGCCATTCCGTCATCGATTCGAAGAGCGCTTCAAAAAATCGTGCAGCGAATGCACCTAGATCGTCCTCAGTAATTAATACTTGAAATTTTATAGAGTGCAACTTTGGACGTAGATATTCCTCGTTTTTTTAAACGCAATGCAAACACCATTTAAATTTTTGTTACATAACTTTCAGGAACGAAGGTGAGACGCCACGCTGTCGTAGACACTCCTGGAAAAAAGAACCCTATTAAGAATTACAAACGTTGCCTAAAAACCTGAAAAATAAGAGAGAATGCTCTGCCAAAACCGAAAAAGTACGAACCCTCCCCCCCCCCCAGACGGCGTCACAGTACGACCCCACCCTTCGTTTCCCGAACCTCAAGCTTGAGCCTGCAGCAGGTAGAACGTTTCGATCGGGAGGTCAATATCTATCGATATTGTTGACTGTAGCTTGAAAGTGACGCTCCTTTGTTTGTCTGTCCATGACAGTTAGGCAATTGGTCACTGCTATAGCGGTCCCACGTGGAAAGTTTTCTGCTCAACGTGGTATTAGAAGCAGTGGGATCTTTCGCGCTGAAAAAAGGCTTTTCGTCGTGTGACCAAAATCGACCAGACGCTCAGTACCTGCCAAAAATATCGATTTTTGCCTGACGTTAGGAGGAAAGCTGCATAAGTAGAGCAGCTTGCTTAGAATGACGGTTAGGCTTAGTAGTACTGCAACGTCCGCGAAACGCGCAGGTGCGATATTCGTGACTGACAACTTGCTCAAAATAATACTGGTCATGTTATTGACGTCTTCTTCCGCGTTCGCGGTTCTTACCATTCACAAAAGTTTGCACTCGATAGAAGTTGAATCGTTTTCGCGGATTAGGTCACCACGTGTCTAGCAACGTGTTCCAGTTCTCCTGAAATGCCCTTCATGAGATGGTATTTTTGAAAAGCGGCAATGAGACCGTCTGGTGGAAATGCAATTGTCCAGCCGCCCCAAATAAGGGTGGATATTCATACAACCTGTAGTAGCTGTGGCAAGTTGCTGAAGATGGCGTTTAGTGCTGGAGCCCTTCTACGCTTCTTACATACTGTTTTATTACTGTAGACAGTGCAGACGAATGGAAAGGAACAATGACTGTCGAACAACTGGATCAATTTCTTCCCACCGGTAAGAACACCCAATTTCCTAGAAGACGCAACTAAAAAACTGTCGCTACTTCGCCGGATGATATGACTACTTTCAGTAAAATTTACTGTCAACAGACCAACTCATTAGTTAGGGGAGTGACATACAGCGATAGGGTTAAGTGCATCAGTGGTATCCAGCGGTATTGAAGCCTACCAACTGAAAAATGTCTCGGCCTAAGACTCGGAATAGAGCGCGCTGACTATTCCTTTTGGATGAGTCAGCGTTTTGTCGCCATCAGGAAGAGCACACCGTCGTCGTTCAGCACATACTTCTTCACGGAGTCCAGATCTATTCCGGCGCTTCCCAATGCGTCCAGAATTTGATGCTCGGTAAGACTGAGCAGGCTGAACATCACCTGAAGCACATCAACTATTAGGTTGTCCCATAAGTCCTTGTCGTTTTTTTCAACGATTCACTGCAGATTTCGCCGGCGTTCTCTTGCATAGCACTATAGCTTTCGAAAGAGAATGATTTGATCTATCAGAGCATGTATTGCATTTCTTTTTTATCATGAATTTTGTTAATTTTTAGACCGTTGAAGTGAAAAGTGAAAAGTGAAAAGTAGCCATTTGCGCACTTGTTCTCTCGGCCTAGATTTGTATTTTTTCCGCAGTTTTTATAGGATTTGGAAGAAAATTTTCTGTGCAACAAGAATGTGTGTTGGTCCTATTTTCTCACTTGCCCTTTATTGTTTTTAAGCAATCAAATTGGGACGGAAGGAGAAGGGTTATTTTGCCGACAGCTCCTGCTCTGTGGTTGGATTTTTTGGGTTGGTGTTATATGTCATTCGAAAGAGAATGTCTCGCTCTATTAGAATATGTGTCGCGTTTATTGATTTCTATTGAATATCAATAAAATGCCAAAATGAGAAAAATCGTCTTCACCAACAACCCCTTCTCCTTATTCAGTCTGTCTTGCTCAGTTTTATATGACGAGTGATATGACACTCGAACGTGCATCCTTTATTCTACCAGAATATATAATTTGTTCTTGGCCACTTAAATTTTTCCTAATTTTCAGGTCATCAAAATAGGGCAGTGCCAGGTCGACAAGGATGAGCACTTTTGGCACCTTCCTCTCTTTACTTTCAACCAGGGTTCTAGTGCGGCTAAGACACTAGAACCCTGGTTTCCACACTATTTTTCATCGCCAGTCACAATTCTGTGCAAAAATCGTTGAATATGTTCGTGTGATGAATGAACCAGCGAGTGACGATTTCTGCCGTCCTGCTTGTCCGTCATCATTCTCCATTACTCTGAGGCGCGTTTCAAATTCTTTGGTCGCAGGCCAACACCCAGCGGCGTACATCGCTACCGGCCGGACCGCTGCTCTGTAGAATTTCGACTTAAAGCGCCCTGGTATCCTTTGTCGCAGAGCACGCCAGTCAACGAGCGCCACTTGGACCAAGCTGCACTCACGCGTGAATTCGCTTCAACCATCAGTTTGTCGTCAGACGCGACTGCTGATCCCAGGTACTTAAAGACCGAAGTCCGTGAAAACTCGATGCCGTTAACCTTGTTGGAGCTGCACTCGGGAACGTCCGTGGTTGGGTATTCAGTCTTCTTCACGTTCAATCTGAGTCCAAGACGCTCCAAGCGATCATACAAAGCTTTCCGCTCTCGCTCGAGTTCATCTTTATCTTTGCTAGCGAGAATCACGTCATCGGCAAAAGCAACGTCCATGGGACGGGCTTCTGAAGATCTCGTGTGATGACATACATGACAACAACAAACAGGAGTGAGGAAAGTGCAGAACCCTGGTGTACCCCAAAGAGATGAGGAACTCCATCGAGGTTCCAGCTGCAGCTTGAACTCTACTCTTTGGGTGAGAGTAGAGGTTTCGCATCCACTCTATGAGCTCTTCAGGAACTCCATGTTGTCGCAATGCGTACCTACAATACCGGCCTTAACTTTTGGTCATTGGGCGGAAAAAGCGAAAAAAAAAACGCCTTTTCCGCCGCTTTTCTGTAGCGCTCTTCAAATTGAGCGGATTGTAAATTGAAACACATATTCGTGATCACCACCGAGCCCTCTTCCCGATGAGCTGAAAAGCGCATAGCGAGCGCCTGAAATGTAGTTCAGTGACTTATTTTCTGCCCGGCGCGGCTGACCCCTGTGCTCGCGGGAGATAATTACACCCACTGTTCCTAAGTGGCTAAGGAAGGAAAAGATTCGGCCTTTTAAAGCCTAGTTTCTATATTATATACATATAGTATATAGTTTCGGCATTATATACATATAGTCACACATAGTTCTCTAGATTCCCTAGTATTTCACGATCACAATGAACTACTTTCTTAAAGGATCCGACAATTTAAGTGTTGTTATTTTCAGAAAATGTCTCCGCTTTGGAGGACTCTAATTTCGGCATATCAAGCTTGTATGTGCTTATACTCGTTTGTTACATTGGAGACGAGAGTGGAAATAAAGCTGCGAAGTTGGAACCTTTAGGGTTGAAATCGTTAGTAATTGTACGCTGCCAAAGTTGCCCATATGACACTTCTTCGTATTTAGCCGTACACTTTTCGCATCACTAAAGTGGGCCCAAAATGGTTTCTTTGAAGAAAGAAACTTAGGTATTTGGAGGCCTATGAAAACACCTTATAGTCTTCCATAGGTAGGATTTCGACTGGCCTGAAGGACATTTTGGCCACGCAGCTACACAGCAAACTCACCTCAAACGCTAACTGAGTCATTTTTAAAAAATGTCCAAAAACTGAAAAATTGTCTACGAGACCATTCCCTAGTTAATTCTGACTCAAAGTGTAGCTAGATTTCAAATTTTCGTCCATTTTTACCGGTTTATCACGAGTCAAATGGCCCTGGGCGGGACCCAGATTAGTTGCGGAGCCAGTTCACTCTCCTGCCTCTGTGACCCCTCGCGCCATCTAAGGGCGCCGTAAATTGCCTAACACTTCCGGTGCCGCTCCGCCATATTGATCCTTCCAAACGAGGGTGGGGTAGAATACGCGGCGTACACCAAACAAGGTTTTGACAACTACGACCTCTCCCTTATACTTATACGCTTGTATTTTTCATTTCGCATTTACGTTTTAACATTGTTTAGAGCATCCCAGAAAGACTGCTCGAACTCGCTTCACTTTCACAACGCCTTCAAAACTCACGCCTTCGTTCTCCCAATCACCCTTTATTATTTCTCACCAACATCTCATGGAAGAAAGTCCAAGAATGACACTTAGATAACATTGGATGAATGTCGAAAGCATGGCAAGGAATACTTAATTTAGCTAGGTAGTAGATGAACACCTCTGAGCCTGCCAGCATCGTAGCTTGATTAGCCCGGTACTTCAGTGCAGTTGTGAGTGTGTCCTCGACTCACAGTGAAGATTTTATTTGGCATACATCTACATGGAACCAGCGTTTTCTGTGAAGGATAAAACTCTGACTGTAGATATAGGCTAAATACACATTCGAATTGTTTGCATGCCATGATATTCAGCTAATATCAGCAAAAATTGAATCCGATTGATTTGACGCCTGTTTCAGGAAAGCCTTTATTCTGCACTGTAGAATATTTGGCATTCAATGCTTTATAGAATCTAATTCGGCGCTCGTATCACTTTCTATGCGGTATGCGCCACGCATTCCACTTCTACATACGCGATGTCGTTGATGGAATTTGAATGCGTACTTGGCCAATATTTACAGTTAGAGAGTTTCAACCTTTCTAGACAAGCTCACCCATTCACTGAACCCGTTGGGTTGGCCTCGCTATTCGACGCATACGGTGTCCATCGCCTTAACCGACTGCGCTACTCCGTGTCCTACAAATGTATACAATGTTTGTGCCTTTCCGTAGCAGAACAATTCCAGTACTACGGTTTGCGAAGGGCGATTTTGTTCCGTAAATCGTTACTTTTCCAGACAAGCACTGCTCAAGCAACAGATCTTGGGATTCTCTTTGGTGCAAATTTGGCTTTAGACGCGCATTGCGAACAAATTGCAAATAAAGCGATGCTGTAGTACAGAATCTGTTTTAGAACTCTTTCCACAGAAAACCCCTCTGTCCTGGTCGAAGCCTATAAGACCTACGCTAGGCGATACAATGGAATTGAGTATGGAACAACAGTGTTTTACACATTTAAGAAGAAAAACATGCTTAGACCTTAAAAAGTCCAAAAGCTTCACTAGAAAACTATTTATCCGGAAATGTGGGCTGATTTCCATGCTATTCCCAATACTGAAGAAGGAAAAAACAGCTTGGATTACAGACGATTTCATAGAGGCGAAGAATATTCGTTCACTCATCTTGGAGCCTCAGCATCAATGTTCAGTTTAGTTATTTCTTCTGGTGAACGATGCTGCTAAGTGTTAACACATTTGCTTAAACCTGGAGCAGCTGGTAGGGAGGCTATAAGTTGTTGCAGTACGTTTTGTTGCGATCGAAACTCTTGCACCAGGCGGGACTCGAACCTACACTTTCTACTTTCCGGGCAGTGATGCTACGCCTTGCTCCACTGACGCTGCTTGATCGCACTTAACATAGGAGTCTTGGGGGTGATAAATAGAAACGTGCATTTCAGCGCTGACGTTACGACGGGTTGCTCGTTTTCAGAGGCCTGAAGGAGGTTTGAAGTCTAGTTTAAATCGCACAGCGCCTTCCAAACGGTTGTTACGCGTAGCAATTTTTCATCTCAAATTAAGAACGGAGGAAAGCACCTAAACATTAAGCAAAGATTCGCTTCCCACCACCGAATCATGGTCAAGCGTGGGGGTGGATTTCGTCCTAGAATCGAATCTTCTTGGTCCGCATAGAAGATGCCACTTTAAGCAGCTGTAGAAGAACCACCTCTTCCTCTGTTTTCCAAAGCGCGGTAAGTTTCGAAAATCCGACAAACCTCTTGGGCCGGATTCACCGACCTCTTGCCGCCCTCTAACAGTGAAAATACTAGCAAACCCCTGACATGACATTCATTCAGCATCAGGTTTTTTCCGCAGCTTTCATCGTTAAAGGGCCATAAGCTGTTAATGAATCCGGCCCCTGGTTATAACCACTTAAATGCAGGTGCTTTCTCAGACTTCCTTGATTGCATGCGGAGGATGTGTTGTCACGCAATCAAATTTTTCCCCAAGAAGACGTCTTGTAAATATGAAATTGTATGATATAAAATTACAAGCATGCCTTGCTATACAAGAAAAAGTCAAGCTTTGCTACAGCGATTTTCATTATGATCTACGACTTTTCTTTTAGATTTTTCCCCATCGATTTTTTTTTGCAAACGATGCATAATCGAACCTGAAAAATTTCTATAGCAAACCGTCACAGAAAAATCTATACTGGAAACCTTATGTTGCTAATAGAAGTCGCATAAAAATGTATGTGGCAATTTTCCACTCTGGCAAGTTGCCTACCTTAGAAGAAAAAAAACTTTCATGGAAAACGACACATATGAAATGTGATCGCTAATCAAATCGAAGACCACTGCAGAGAGGTATGATTTTTTTCTGTATAATTATCAAGGAATAATATGGTATGGAACCCAATTCTATCGTCCGTACATAGCTGTCTCCTTCAGATAGGAATGAATCTATTTCCTTAAAACGTCATTTCGCCTACGACTCCGTGGTGATTTCGAAGAGAGCTCCAAAAAATCTCTTTATATTGTAACATCTTATACATTTTAAAGAAAGTATTTAAATGATTATTAACAACTAGCATCAATATTTTATGGAGTACAATTTCAGATGGTGGGGATTTAGATAGAAGAATGTATCGTGTCGTGCCATTAAATTCGGCAAACATTGGCAAAAAGTGAACCTGTCCTGACTGATTTAAAGTATTTTCCAGAGAAACCTTAATTTTTCACTGTGGAACAATGTATTCGAAACTTTATAGAATTCAACGCCGTGTTCCTGACATCCTTTAGTGATGATAGCATCTCCACAATGCCACTCATGGTCATGGAAAGAACAATTTATTAGAAGATACAGAGCCTACCTAGGAAACTATAAAAATAAATAGAATATGGCTCTGCTCACTTTCTTTGAGGGATGCGCCACGCATTCAACCTCAACGCGATGTCGTAGAAGCATGCGTACAGATTTTAAAGAAATCTTAAAATATACTCCTCTTCTTCACTGAAGAGCCAGGGAGAAATATAACACAATGGTTCGCTTGAAGGCAGTGGCGAAACGGACCCTTTTATATGTTTTCTATTTTGTGACATAAACTTTAATTAATTATAACTTTAAAAAATAACATAGAATTAATTATTTTATAATATTTTACACCTATCTTTACTTCTTTGAATTTTACATCTTTTATGTTTTATATACAGCATAAGTCACACAAAAATTAGATTTCCTTCTAGGAAAAATAAAAAATAATGCAAAAATAGGTAAAACTATAGTAAAAATCGAATGCAAGTCAACATTCAAACAGAAATGAAGGAGCTTGAAGGGTGAGTTTCGAAGGCTTTGTGAAAGTGAAGCGACTTCGAGCAGTCTTTCTGGGATGCTCTAAACAATGTTAAAGCGTAAATGCGAAATGAAAAATACAAGCGTATAAGTATAAGGGAGAGGTCGTAGTTGTCAAAACCTTGTTTAGTGTACGCCGCGTATTCTACCCCACCCTCGTTTGGAAGGATCAATCTGGCGGAGCGGCACCGGAAGTGTGAAAACTCTAGTTAGGCGATTTACGGCGCCCTTAGATGGCGTGAGGGGTCACAGAGGCAGGAGAGGGGACTGGCTCCGGAACTAATCTGGGTCCCGACCAGGGCTATGGTACATTTGACTCGTGATAAACCGGTAAAAATGGACGAAAATTTGAGATCTAGCTACCCTTTGTGTCAGAAATAACTAGGGAATGGTCTCGTAGACAATTTTTCAATTTTTGGACATTTTTTAAAAATGACTCAGTTAGCGTTTGAGGTGAGTTTGCTCTGTAGCTGCGTGGCCAAAATGTCCTTCAGGCCAGTCAAAATCCTACCTATGGAAGACTATAAGGTGTTTTCATAGGCCTCCAAATACCTAAGTTTCTTTCTTCAAAGAAACCATTTTGGGCCCACTTTAGTGATGCGAAAAGTGTACGGCTAATTAGGAAGAAGTGTCATATGGGCAACTTTGGCAGCGTACAATTACTAACGATTTCAACCTTAAAGGTTTCAACTTCGCAGCTTTATTTCCACTCTCGTCTCCAATGTAACAAACGAGTATAAGCACATACAAGCTTGATATGCCGAAATTAGAGTCCTCCAAAGCGGAGACATTTTCTGAAAATAACAACACTTAAATTGTCGGATCCTTTAAGAAAGTAGTTCATTGTGATCGTGAAATACTAGGGAATCTAGAGAACTATGTGTGACTAGGTATATAATGTAGAAACTAGGCTTTAAAAGGCCGAATCTCTTCCTTCCTTAGCCACTTGGGAACAGTGGGTGTAATTATCTCCCGCGAGCACAGGGGTCAGCCGCGCCGGGCATAAAATAGGTCACTGAACTACATTTCAGGCGCTCGCTATGCGCTTTTCAGCTCATCGGGAAGAGGGCTCGGTGGTGATCACGAATATGTGTTTCAATTTACAATCCGCTCAATTTGAAGAGCGCTACAGAAAAGCGGCGGAAAAGGCGGTTTTTTCGCTTTTTCCGCCCAATGACCAAAAGTTAAGGCCGGTATTGTATAACCTCACGCAGCACGCGATCAAAGGCCTTCTCCAAGTCGAGGATGGCGATATGCACTGGCCTCTGTTTCTCGCGGTGCTTCTCTATCAGGGTGCCGGCGGCGTGTATGGCATCAACGGTGCCAGCCAGCCACAAAGCTGCACTGATTGTTGGGAAGCTGGACGATATTCCGAATTCGTTTATCGACAATTCGCTCAAAGATCTTCATGCTGTGCGAAAGCAATCGAATCGGACGGTAATTGGAGCAGTCTGCAGGACTGCCCTTCTTCTTCCAAATCGGAACCGTCGCACTTTGGCGCCAACACTCAGGCACTTTCTTCTCCGCCACAACCGACTAAAGAACTTCGCCAACCACTCAGCAGGGTGCCAGTACTTGGACTTCCATAAATCAGCAGCCACGTCATCGGGCCCAGTCGCTTTGCCTGGCCTCATCTTCTTCAATGTCACTTCATTCTCCTCCACGGTGATCTTCTGAACGGGGCCGTCGGTTGGAGCCGTGGAAGGGATGGCTGGATGAGGAAATTCTACTGTAGAGATTTCCTCAAAGTAGTCGCGCCATCGCTTCAATGCCTTCTTGCGAAGAAAATTCTTTGCGATTTCTTTCATGAGAAGATGGCCGTTCTCATAATTTATGCCGAAAAACTTCTGGATGTCCTCGGTCTGTCGATGGCAATTCTTTGCGAGTCGGTAGAGATGCCGCTCACTATCACGCGCCTCGAGCTTTTTGTTGACATCACTATAATGAGTGGCTTTGGCAACAGCCACGGCTTTCTTTGCAGCCTTCTTCGTGTTCCGATACTTCTACCAGTTTTCGGCTGTTTTGTCGCCGAGAAATACATGATAAAGCGATTTCTTCTCTACAACATTTGCTTTCACATCTTCCGTCCACAGCCATGTCTGCTTGTCGACCTTGCGTCGTCCAGGCTTCGTAGTGCCGAGCACCGAAGTTGCAGCTTGACGTATCGCGTCGGTAGCTTTCTTCCAGATTTCATGGGCAGTCGTGACTATCGGTAACCGAACGCGAGAAATTATTGCTGCTTCGTTCTCTTTCATTCGCCGCCACTTGATTCCAGCTGCACCGCAACGCTCAGTATGCTTCAACCTCGGAGGTGTGATCTTTAAAGTGGAGACCAGCGATCGGTGCTGCGGGGCGACCCCCTCATATGGCACGATCTTCGCATCTGTGACAAGACTTCGGTTGCGATCCTTCACAAAGACGAAATCTATCTGCGTTTTGGAATTCCCACTATAATACGAAATCGCGTGAGAGTCGCGTTTCCGAAACACAGTGTTCATTATGGTGAGGTTATGCGACTCCACATATTCGAGGATACGTACCAGCGTTACGCAACTTATAACCAAATCCATCATGGCAGCTGTAACAGTCTTTCGTGGCGCCTACGTGTCCATTAAGCTCTCCAGCCACAACGATGACGTCTTCCGACGGTACCCCTGCTGTCTTTTCATCAAGCAGGCTCCAAAACATCTTTGGCTTGATCGGAGCAGCCAGTCTGTGGAGCATACGCAGAGAAGAAATGATAGAGTCGCTCCTTAGCGTCGACAACGATCTGCATCAATCGATCGTCAAAGCGTTCGGCGCTTGCAATCGGTCTCGGAAACGTTCGGAGACGATGATTCCGACACCATTCGTGGTCCTGGGACTTCCACTTAAGACCGCCTTGAAACCTCGTCCAATGTCCCTTGACTTGCGGCAGAACCACCTCGTCTCATGCACCGCACAGAAATCAACACTCTTCTTCGCTCCAGTGCTTCTGGCAACTCGCACGAGCGGCCCGTCAACGTACCCACATTCAGCGTAGCCACGCGGATTCCGCTTACGTTACGGGACTTTCGGACTAGCTCAGTTGCCCACTGATGCTGTCCTCGTACCAGGGACCCTCGTATACTTCTCACATTCGCCGGGCTCTGCGAGGAGACGTCGGCTTCCGCGAACGCCGTACACTATCTCGATATTCGGACGTCATCAGCAATGTGATGTGACATGGGATTTTCGAAGGCCGGCCTTTCACCTGCACTCGACTGTCCGTGCTTAGCTTAGCCCGCAAAGCGAGCAATTTTCAGTGGCACCACGTGGAGGAACGGACATCGCCACCTGAACAAGAACTAGATATAAGAAATCTTTTCGATTGCAGTCGAAAAACCCATCACCGTTTTTTGTGAATTTCACAAATGGACGATAAACCATAAGGGACGAAGGTCGTCGTTGGTCACTCTATTTCGGGATGTTCAACACAAATTTTCCAAAGACTATGAGGGGGTTGACTGCTTATTTGGTCCGCTCAATAACTTGCAGCGCACAAGAGAAGAGGTCTAACCTTGTCAGAGGACATGCAGTGAGAATGGTAAACAATGGTGGCTGGCAGGTAGTTTCACTGCTTCCTATGCAATTACTACCTGATTTCCTGAGTTGTATGAGTCGTCTTCTAGCACAGAACCGATCACAATCCGTCCACCGCTTCTTAGCTGCCTAACCTGAACAGTTTCCCTTAGAGAGCTATTAACGCCCAAACTGGCACGTCTTGTGAGGGAAAGGGAAAGGAAAGGAATATAAGTCCTCACAACATTCAAGATGCACTGACGGTACTCCTGGTACGTCTGACAGGCGCTTTCCAGAGTGAAGATGGTTACAAGTATGTCTACCTGAATGATAGCGATCACAGAATACGCCGGAACAATAAAAGTTGAGCACAAAATCACACGAGAACCGCAATGTGTGTAGGTGGTACCCGTCACACCAGCAAGCATACAGATAGTACCACATTCTTCATTAGGTATTTTGTGGACCAGGGGTATGCGTTAAATTTTTCGGTAAATTTTAAACGAGTTTTTAACGAAAAATTTTCGATGTTTTGTTGCGATCAAAACTTCTAGCGCCTGGCGGGAATCGAACCCGCACCTCCCTCTGACCGGGCGGGAATGCTCTACGCCATTACACCACCGGCGCCGTTTGATCGAACGCAACATCTACACCTCGTGGGACCGATCAGCACCCACCCGTATCCGGGATGAGCTGGCCGCTGATATCAGCATGGGACCAGTTAAGCTGATGGTAACGGCGCCGATGGTGTAGAGCACTCCCGCCCTGTTAGAGGGAGGTGCGGGTTCGAGTCCCGCCTGGCGCTAGTAGTTTTGATCGCAACAAAACATCGTTGTGACAGCTTACAACCTCGATACCAGCCAATTGAGGCTTAAAGAAACTGATTTGAAAAATTTTCGCTTTAAAATCGGTAAATTCGGTAAAATCGTTAAACAAAATTTCCTATAGCTACAGTTAGTTCGGCTGTACTTTAGTGGGCAAAAAACGAGATTTTCCTTATTGATTTTTTCGAGTCTATCTACATGACCATTATATGAATATGCCTTCATCTTCAGAACAAATAACGGCAGTCCATCTATAACCAACAAAATTAGTAAACGAGAAAAACCACTAAGATTCTAAAACCAAACATTAACGGCAATACTTCTCAAATAGCCAATTTGTTCCTAAGCTTAGTTCTTTCAGCTTTCGGAAAGTCGTCAATCTTCTAGGAAGGTTCAAAGTGCTATGAACCATAGCACGGTTCAACGATTTTAAGCGTTCTCATTTGTCCTGGCAATACTTTTCAAAGAATTTGCGCTCGCTAAGTAGACTTTCACGGCCTACCATTTTCTACTACTTCCATAATTGTTTCGGAGAACTACAGAATGTTTTAATGAAGAATTCAGGTCAAGCAGTGACTATAGCGAACTTCTTGATGCAATTGGTCTTTGGAAGACATTTACGAAGTCCAGATCTACCTGTCCAGGTTCGACTTTCAATGAATCTTGGCACGACGTTCCTGGTTATCGATGCAGTGTTCTTGAGCTGTTCACCAAGATTGTTAACCTCCTTTATTAGGCTGACGTTTCGGCGAGTTTCGCCTTCTACGGAGCCTGGAAAAGTCGGAAACATTCGCAGAACTACTCGCTCAAACACCATTTCATTCTACCCATTTACTTCTGCAATTTTAAGTGCCATTTTCCGAGAGAAAGATTTTTGTTCGTTGTCAGACGAAACTAAGCTGGCAGTTCGGAACATATTTTTGACAATGGCCTTTTTAGTACTAGAGGAATGGGTGAAGCGGAAATGAACGAGGATGTTCTTGCTGCTGGATTTTCGGTACCACCTTGTTTTTATGTTCCCACGTGAGAGGTGTACTTCTACATTAAGAAAGGCAAGCCAATTTTCTGCCGGTTTCTACCGTGTAAGCTTTATGTACTCGGACTGCTGGTTCAGCAGTTCGAAGCAGGCGTCCATCTCAGATTGAGTGGGACACACAATAAAGCAATCACCGATATACCTACAATAAAGTGTAGACATGCGCTCCAAAGGTGGATTTTCCACCTTAGACATGAATGTTACCGCTAACACAGCAGCTAACCTCTGGCCCATAGCCAACCCTCTAATCTGCCTGTAGTACTCCCCTGACCACTTGAATACGTTACACATCAGGCACTTATTCACCAACGTCATTACCTGACTCACACTGAGGTCGTACAGGTTTACACTTGCTTCGTCCTCAGTGAGGAATTCAGATACAGCCTGCAATGCACTTTCCTTCGCTACGTTGTTGTACAACGAGGTGACGTCGAAGGATTCCATAACGTATCCATCCTCGACCCTGGTGGATCGGAGTTTTTGGAGGAAAGCATTGGTACTAGGCAAGTGTGAGGGTATGAATCTGAGCAGCTGTACCAAGACCAGATTTAGTAACCAGGAAATGCGGTCTGTAGGACCATCGACACCACTTATGATTGGAATAACCTTGAAAGAGGAAGGATTCTCGATGGATTCTGCTTCTGGTGGCAATTTGTGAGTTTTAATAAGAACATATAACACGGGACACGTGGGCATTCGCACTTTAACCGTGTTATTAGCGTGTTATTGTTATTGTTAGCGTGTGTTATATTGATTATGCTAAAGCATTTGACTCAATTCCTCTTCATCTTTTGAGTAAAAAATTCCAATCGTACGGAATACACGGCTGTCTCTTAAAGTTTCTGCAATCTTTTTTGTGCAAGAGAATCCAAAAAGTTATAGTTAACGGTGCTTTTTCTGAGAGCTACGAAACACCTAGTGGTGTTCCACAAGGAACTTGCCTTGGTCCGCTAATGTTTCTACTTTACGTTAATGATATGCCAAACAGTTTACCTGACGGAGTTCACTGTACTATTTATGCTGATGATTCTAAATTATATTCCATCAACAATTACAAAATTCTCCAACAGGCGTTAGATTCTATAATGGCTTGGTCCACAGAATGGCTTCTGGATATCTCATTAGAGAAAACCGCAATTATGCTTATTGGACAACATCATCCAAAAAATTGTGACTTCCACTTAGGTAATTACAAACTTCAAATAACAAACTCTATACGTGACTTGGGTGTTGTATACTCTAATAAGCTATCGTTTGATGAATATATTGAAAAAATAGTTGCTACTGCTTCTGCTAAATCGAACTGCATACTAAGAGCCTTCCAAACTCGCGACATGGCTACATTACTTAGGCTTTTTTATATCTATATTATATGTAAGGCCTCTACTTGAGTATTGTACACCTTTATGGTCACCAACAAAGCAAAGTGCTATTAGTAAAATAGAAAACGTTCAGAAAAGAATTACAAAACAAGTGTTCGTCAGAAATGGATTATTCGATGTTCCGTACAATGAAAGATTGACTAGACTTGCTGCTACATCTTTATCGCTCAGACGAATAATTTATGATCAAAACCTTGTTCACAAAATTGTTAACGATCACATCGACATTGATAAAAACGATTTCTTCTCTTTTTCATCATTCAATGGCGTCACTAGGGGACATAGCCTACGTATTCAACCTCAAAAACCGCATTCTAAAGTCTTTCAAGGTTCCTTTATGACCCGAGTTGTCAAAATTTGGAACGAGCTACCCCCAACACTGATTCACTGTCTTCCTAAGACATTTAATTGCAAGTTAGAAACATTGCTGAAACAAAAAGGCCTTTTGTGATAATGACTGCAGCCTTTTCAGGAAATAATAAATCAGAAAAAACAGAATTTTGCATTTTAAGTGATTCATTAAACAACTATTAAAGACAAAAGAAGTTGAATCAATAGAAGAAAGAAATTCTTATTAAACGATCTTATTTACAATAATCAGTCTACTTCATAATGCTTAGTGCAAACGTTATACTGCACCACGCTTGGATAGTAAATATTTCGCTTCCTCCTCTGTTTTTTCAGCAAACGAAGTACAAATCCGAATTGGAAAAACCAATTTCCACTTTATGCAAACCAAGGAAGAAGTCACTTTAGCTGATCTTTTAAAAACCAGCGTTTGGTGCAACCTTTTGTACTATCTATTCTGTATCACTTTTTGGCTCAATAGCATCTGTGTTTTATTTTTGCCAATCTTAAAAAAGCCAACTTTTGCTGC
The DNA here is from genome assembly GCA_947396885.1 of Heligmosomoides polygyrus polygyrus. NCBI lineage: Eukaryota > Metazoa > Nematoda > Chromadorea > Rhabditida > Heligmosomidae > Heligmosomoides > Heligmosomoides polygyrus. The sequence goes on along the minus strand of OX377203.1, from coordinate 55,634,556 downwards.
ACTCTTTTGTGAATTTATTTTGTGTCTCTTTTGGCTTAATAAATGTTCTGTTCTGTTCTGTTCTATTATACCCTTAGGGAGGTTCGCTGACTTTCCAATCTCGGACCATTTCCGGAAAAGTCGACGATACTGCCTCACAAATTCCTTATGAGTGGTAGGGCTATAGATAGTTTGATCTTGGAGATGTGATCTCGTGATAGCCCTGTCCATCTCTTGAGACAATACTACGAACTCTCCACCCTTGTCACTCACCGTGACTCTTATTGCTCCAGAAGCAACCAAAAAGTGTCTTGCAAGAAGTTTATGCCTACTCGTCTTTGGAGGAGAATAGTGGGTGGGTCGAGAAACATTTGCGGTGCTATTCGTTCTAAGATCAAAGTAAAGCTACAGGAAAAAATTTTAGGATTAGTGCAGCAAGATAGGGATGGTAGTTGCAAGGCGATTCCTAGTTCGTCTTCTGTTAGCTCTTCCCTTGGTGCTGGAGGGAACGGGGATGATGTGCGTCGCCCACGAGTCACGGTTCTTGGCAACGTAACGCTATCGAACGATGCGCTGTTCGCGTTGCACCTGGGTCCTAGTTTCGCTCTCAATCAATGCCTGTCCTCTGCGGTGTCGCGTAAGATTGCGGGGAACCTACAATCGCTACATGATCGCCTTCGGAGCTGAGCGAAAATCGATGCGCGTGGTGGTGGGCAAGGTACTGTCAGCCGCGCTGGAATACCGCCACCACCTTTTCCATCCACGTATCTGGGGCGTGATAGCGCGGTGGATACGAAGTTTCGCATCTTTGCCACATCCGCGTTGAATATCCTGCGACGTATTGCGGGGAAAAGGACGGCAAGCAATCTGAGTGCAGCGCAAAAGTGCGGTCTTAGAGAGAAAAGAGAGTTGGTTGCTTCTGGAGCAATAAGAGTCACGGTGAGTGACAAGGGTGGAGAGTTCGTAGTATTGTCTCAAGAGATGGACAGGGCTATCACGAGATCACATCTCCAAGATCAAAGCCCTACCACTCATAAGGAATTTGTGAGGCAGTATCGTCGACTTTTCGAGAAATAATCCGAGATTGGAAAGTCAGCGAATCTCCCTAAAGGTATAATAACACGGTTAAAGTGCGAATGCCCACGTGTCCCGTGTTATATGTTCTTATTAAAACTCACAAATTGCCACCAGAAGCAGAATCCATCGAGAATCCTTCCTCTTTCAAGGTTATTCCAATCATAAGTGGTGTCGATGGTCCTACAGACCGCATTTCCTGGTTACTAAATCTGGTCTTGGTACAGCTGCTCAGATTCATACCCTCACACTTGCCTAGTACCAATGCTTTCCTCCAAAAACTCCGATCCACCAGGGTCGAGGATGGATACGTTATGGAATCCTTCGACGTCACCTCGTTGTACAACAACGTAGCGAAGGAAAGTGCATTGCAGGCCGTATCTGAATTTCTCACTGAGAACGAAGCAAGTGTAAACCTGTACGACCTCAGTGTGAGTCAGGTAATGACGTTGGTGAATGAGTGCCTGATGTGTAACGTATTCAAGTGGTCAGGGGAGTACTACAGGCAGATTAGAGGGTTGGCTATGGGCCAGAGGTTAGCTCCTGTGTTAGCGGTAGCGGTCATGTCTAAGATGGAAAATCCACCTTTGGAGCGCATGTCTACACTTTATTGTAGGTATATCGGTGATTGCTTTATTGTGTGTCCCACTCAATCTGAGATGGACGCCTGCTTCAAACTGCTGAACCAGCAGTCCGAGTACATAAAGCTTACACGGGAGAAACCGGAAGAAAATTGGCTTGCCTTCCTTAATGTAGAAGTACACCTCTCACGTGGGAACATAAGAACAAGTACATAGTGGTCGAACATCGAACATAGTGGTACCGAAAATCCAGCAGCAAGAACATCCTCGTTCATTTCCGCTTCACCCATCCCTCTAGTACTAAAAAGGCCATTGTCAAAAATATGTTCCGGACTGCCAGCTTAGTTTCGTCTGACAACGAACAAAAATCTTTCTCTCGGAAAATGGCACTTAAAATTGCAGAAGTAAATGGGTACCCAACACAACGCTGGCATAAAGCGTGCAGGTTGCAAGCTAACACGGTAGCGCTTCGCGAGGAAGAACGCGAAAAAGTACCCTTCTGTGTGTCTTTCATATCCGACGAAACTAGTGCTGAAATACGAAAGTGTCTCGGCATAGCTGATCTTTAAGAATTTGTGAGGATTGTTGAAATCCCTCCCAGAATCTTGAAGGGGCAGCTAGTCCGGAATCGTGCCTACGATAGGACGTGCTCAACTCCGTCCTGCAGTGTTTGCCCTAATGGGAAAGAGGAGATTGCATGACATCTGGTGTGGTTTATCTCATGTCGTGCAATGAGTGCGGGGAAGACTACATAGGGGAAACGGCCAGACCCCTTTGTGTCAGAGTCAAGGAACATCTAGATGGCCTTATGAAAGGCAACGTCCTGACTCCTTGGGGAGAACACAGGATGCGAAGCCGTGCAGGCGCGATACCGCAGGTGTCCGTGTCGTTTTAGCCCGAGAAAATGACATCTCGGCTCGCAGGACACTGGAGGCACTTTGGATCACGGCTAGGAATCCCCAGGTCAACCGTAAGGAGGAGTGTCTAGCGATAACGCAAGAACTGGCACCCTTCATTGAACTCTGTAGGTTCTGATCCACCGTTCGATCTGATCTACAGGGGTATATAAGTCGGGTGGTCCCGGGGGTTGAAGCCCACTCACCCACGTTGCCTCCAGCTACGGGTGAACGGTTGTCCTTTACCGCAACTGCCTGTCAGGTTAGTCGCCCTTCGCAACTCCCATATCTGATCTTGTCTCACTTTTCCTTAAGAAAAGTATTCTGTAGAATGAAATGATGTTTGAGCGAGTAGTTCTGCGAATGTTTCCGACTTTTCCAGGCTCCGTAGAAGGCGAAACTCGCCGAAACGTCAGCCTAATAAAAGAGGTTAACAATCTTGGTGAACAGCTCAAGAACACTGCATCGATAACCAGATCTGCCTGTTTCGAGGAATGGTTCCTACTGTCCCACAAGGTCCCACTCTTAATGCAGGCGACAATAGAAAATAATACAAACAGTCACGGACCATTGATGGAATTTTAATAGAATCAAATTCCACTGAACTGTGGATTCTTTTCTTTTTTACTCCTGTTCTTTCTTGTTTTGGACTTCACTCAAATTAAATAGTTTACAATTTTTAAGCTTTTCCTCCTCTGTCTTCCGAAGGAAACACATAAGGAACAATGTGAAAGGCGTTTTTCGACCTAAAAAAACAGCGAACCACTTTACCATTATCGTTCCCAATTCCTCTTAGAATCTTTGTCCTTCCTAATTCCTCTAAATAGAATTTTCCGCGGTCTACCACTCTTTTACGACACCCAGTAACTGAACGCTTTGTGGTCCTCTTCTTGAAGCACCTGCCTGATACCAAACCGTACAGCACATTTACTTGAGGTTCGAATGTCTTCTGGTTTTCTCAGTTTCTTTCCATTTTTGTAGGGCACCTTTCGGATTGATGATCGATACTCTATGTGAATTCTCAAATTAGACGAAAAAATTAAATTAAATTTCTTGCTAGACCTCCATCTTCGAAGATACACCATTTTCGTAGAACTTAAAAAAATCTTCGCGCAATAGACGTATGGTACAAGTTTTTGGACGAATCTCTTATTATAATAACTGACGGAGAGTGTCCATATGCTTCTTCTCTTTCTTATTTAATTTTATGGCTTTCATGCACATAAGCTCACTGTTTCACGAGTATACTTGTTGTACTTCTCTCAAAGAAAACTGCCGGGAGAGCCTCATAGAACACGAGAAGGGTGAGCAATTTTGTCGACATGCACGGCATGAAATTTTGTAAAAGCGCAGCTGCAGCCACTCTCCGGGGCTCAATATTGCGTTAACGTAGTCCTATAGTCGTTGCTTGACGCACGGAACCCATCCAACTTTTCGGAAGACACTTCAACCCCACTTATGAGCTAGATAACAAAAAACCGTGAAAAAAGCGCTCGTTGGAAAGTATGAAAAATTGATGCGTAGAAATCAAGCGAGAAAAGCGGCATAGGGAGTCCAAAAGACGCGGAACAACTGCATAGAAAAATGAGGGTTCATGCAAATAAATTGGACAAGGAGCAAGAAAAATTTCAGCAATTCTCAAAAATTCTCCATTGATTCAAGTAAGAAGAGAGTTTCCTCGGTATGGCAAACATACTAGGAAGCTCTTCGAAAAAAATTCGTCAGAAGTGAATTTACATGAAGAAGACGTAAAGTTTCAAAAATGGCGTGTAAAATGTTGCTAATGCAATTTAACGGAAATTTTCGTCATTAAACTTCGTTATAAAATTTCAACGAAAAATACCGGCAAATCCGGTAAGTCGTTAATCGTTAAACGCACACCCCTGTTGGGAACGTCGGTAGCACAGGCGGAAGCAGCCCGAGTCAGCTCGGTGTACGTTTCTGGACCCACCCACGCCAAGCAAGCGCTCCACCCCTCTAGGGTCGCTGCATTGTTGCTGTTTTCTGGGTAGGTAAGAACACGGTCGAATTCATCGGCTATACGTCACATGCCATTGTGAAAATCCTGTGAGCTGGCAACGCGATACGAATGTCAGGACTCCTAATTTCGTGGGAACTACAGATGGATGCGTGATTCTGTTAAACGGTCGGTTTGGCGTACAACATCGGGAAGCAGGAGAATAATGAAAATAGGTTTGCTGCAGAGCTGCTTCAGCAAACCTATTTCCGTGATCAACTCTAATAATTGTGAACCTGGCGATCCTTGAGGCCGGGTACAACCGGACTGTCGTGAACGTTGGCATACATGATTCCTCCTCGTTTCACCGCCGCTCTTGCTTTCTCCTCAGTTTCGTTCATCTCCTCATCAGTAGCAGGTGAGCAGCCTTCGGACCTTCAAATCCATGAGTTAGAACTAGTGGGCGGCACGATGTCTGAAACCAGCGAGTGCAATGCATGTGAAAACCACCGCAAAGGTTTCAGTGAAGCTGGTACCGAAAGCGCTGCAGTGTACGTAATATTTCTCTTCACACTGAGCCCTAACTTTGCACATGAAGCTCGTTTATACAATGTGCTTCAATGACATAAATCCATCCAAATTTCTAGCATTAAACGCTTTGCTTAATTTGTAAGGCCCCGTGAATACACAGAATAAAATTACTGAACCTTGCTGAGGGCTCCAAAATAGAAACTTCTATGTGGCCACCAAATAAAGATAAAAATAAGAGTGTTCGCTAGTCATGCATGACTCATGGTGCCTCAAGGGAGACTTGCTACCAGTATTTGCAGCAGACCCTCCAGCTATCGGAATTCAGCATCCTGCTTTTCAGCTCCCAGCTTAATTCAAAATTGGTTCGATGAAGGACGTAAGGACATAGCCTACGGACTCCGAAACATCAGACACGTTTATCATCTCGAGTTCGCAAGTGTTTCAGCAAAGGCGCAAGTGATCACCTTTGAATGAGAGCGAATGCCCAAGTTCTTGGACATGTTTTTGACGAAACGCCTGAACGAATGGATTTGGCGAAGTTTTCGTCTGTAAACCCGACACAACGACCACTTTCGTTCCGCTCCTATTGTTGCGCAGTGGTTGAAGTAGTTCGCCGACTCCTTCCTATCTGCCCCAAGCCCAGCGACACTCACTCCGCAAGCGCATTGCTACATTGCAGCTTCCGCACCGGGACGGCTTCCGAACCAATTGGCTTAATGCCGAGTTCATACAGAGGTCTTCCACCATCCACAAATCCGCTCTGATTTTTAGTTCCATCCAACGACCACACGCGCATTGCAACCCGAGACGCAGATCCTGCCGACCATGACGTAAACACCTTCCAGGCGGTGGGTGACCTTTCCTCTACCTCTTCCAACGTACCGGATGACAATGCAGTCAGCACGTTTGGGCGGCAACATGCAAGAATCTTTCGAACTCGCTTCTGCACAGTGCTCCTGGAAGTGCCCTCAGATGACTAGAGGTTTCTTCTCTGACACTGGGCGCGCACCGCTGATTCTAGCAAGAAATCCATTTTGTAACTGAGAGAACAGAGGCTTACCTTTTTATGACCTTGATCGTCGGCTTCCAGTCATAAGCCGAGGAGTTGTTCCTCCATTGCCTCAGCACTTGAAGGTTTTGCTCCAGGTAGTCGGAAAGGTAGACAGTGTTTACCGTGTCTCGGAAGCACAGAGCGGTATAGACGGTGGGGCCTTAACAAACAGCTTTTGATATCTGGCAGCTTACCATCTCTTAATCGGGGATCTCCAGCAATGCATCACGGCAGCTCTTTGAGGTTTTCGAACTACAACACGATGCCTCTTATGCGGCGCATTGCTGGAGCTGTATTCACCAGGGACAAATGAATATGCCCCTGCCAGTCCTCAAAGGTGCGTCGAAGCATTGGGTTGGTCCACAAATGATTTCGAATTTTCTTATTCTGTATTAAACTGTACATAGCATGAAATCTTCAAGATTTTCCTGGAGTATGCGGCAGATCGTTCGAAAGACATTTTTTAAGCGGATATGAATTTTCCTCGATTTTTTTCAGCAATTTTTCCCGAGCAAAAATTGCGAATCCACAAAAATACTTTTTTTACGAGTTCAAGACTGAAACTGTAGAACAAATCGAGGACGCTTTAGGATATATCACTTACACCAAATGTGGAGTAGAGCTTTCCTACAGCTCCTGATATTTCTTATAGACCTCCGATGTGGCGGTGAGCTTTTATGATGCAATTTTTACAGGATCTATGGTCCCGTGCGGAGAGTCCAAAACCATAGTTAATTTTTTCGGAATGCTCTTCGTTTGTAGAAAGAAGGCTTGTGGAAGCGTGGGGGCGAATGTCGCCACACCCTGCTGCCACCTAACCGAATGTGACTTGGCTGGCTCAGTGGGTAGCGATGTGGATTCTCGCTCGCATCGAGTGGGTTCTACGGTTTGGCTCCGGTTTCGCCATAGTTTCTGCACACATCTGGTCGTTATGATTATTTGCTTTCGTGACCACAGGAATCAATTTGTAGGCGATTAATGCTTTTAGTTGGTAAATGTAGCCCTTTTATAATTTCATTTGAGTTACATCTCAGTGAATCGTATTTGCACTGTATCATATCAACAACAAACTGTTAATTAATTAATTAATTAATTCAAATGCACTTCAGAGAATAGGTCATGAATCTGGTTTGATACCGACAAATGCTAAACACTTACTAAAAGCATTAACCCTTTACAAATTGACTCCTGTGATCACGCAAGCACAATAGTAACGACGCGATGTGTGCAAAAACTACGGCGACACCGGGGTCAAAACGTAAAACCCACTCGGTGCGACCGAAAGGCCACATTGCTATCCACTACGCCAGCCGACCACATTCGGTTGGGTGGAATTAGGGCATGATGGCACAGAAGAGCATTCCAAAAAAATAACCACGGTTTTGGACTCCTCACACGGGACCCTACATCCTTAAAAACTGCATCGCAAAAGCTCATCACCACTTTGGAGGCTATCCTGGTCGGAGGAAATCACTGTATTCTCGCCCTCAACTATATACAATTCATTGATGAAAGGCAGACATTGAGGAGCTCCTTGCGAGAAAAATATTGCAATGATAATGCCAAACTGAACCACCTTAAACAGGGGCACAAGTGGACTTTCTGACACTTGTTTACTTGACAGCATTATTTAGTTCCCTCAGTTCTTGGGAATAAGAAGAAAAAACTTAGTAATTATGTTCTTCATGTCTTATTCAAGAAACAGACTAGCACTAAATAATAGATAGATTGGTAAGGAACTCTTGGGATGTTCGACATTTCTTCTTCTTGATTTTTTCATTCATAATAAAATGAAATTTATTCAACAAGAGCAGACCCAAACAGCAGTGCCGCGCCGCGATCGCACGCATGCCTGCAAGTGAGTACCGTTGCTCGCAGCCTCTCTAGCCAGAGCAGGAATGCGAACGAGTTATCCTATGCTCAGCCTGCTAGAGAGCGAATGCGTGTCTCAGTGTAACGACTGAACGATTCCGGCTAGCGCAACAGAGGGAAAACATTAGAATGCGACGCAGTCTCTCACGAGGAATAATAGGGTTTCCTGAGTGCTCCGGAGTACTGTGAGGCCTAAACTAGTCCACTTCACTTCACTAGTTATCTCTCCGTCGAGTGATGGAGAGATAACTAGTGAAATCCATTTAAGAGTTTAGAGTGAACCAGTTAAGAGTTTAGAGTGAACATAGTCAAGGCACGATTTTAATTTATTAAATGATAGTGAAATATCCTATTAGCCCTCGTGCATACTTCCCGTCGCCGCGATGGAATAGCGGCGATGAGTTTTGCAGAGCGACGCGAAGGAATTTGAACGTCTCAGGGCTCATCGCATGCCATCGTTCTGCAAGGGAGCGCGACGGCGATTCGTCCAGGACCAACGCTAAGGCCTATGTCATACCATCGCTCTTCGCTAGCGTCATACCATCGCTCTTCGCTAACTAACATAATTGGGGAAGGGACGGTATCAGACGTTGTGGAGGGGCAGACGCCTGTAGCAGTTGTCCGATCCACCGCTAGCGAAGCCTTGCTAGCGGGGTGTCATACATTCGAGCGATACGGCATCGCTACCGATGCGACCGCGTTGCTGAGCTGAGCAGAGCGTCGGGCAGCATCGGTAGAGATGCTACGACACAGCTGCACACAACGCTATTAACTGCGCGCCTATTCGCTAGCTTCACGCTAGCGAAGAGACTTCGCTCATCGCTCTGTTCGTCGCCTTCGCTCGGGGTGAGCGAAGGTATGACATAGGCCTAAACACCGCGCGCGGCGTGAAGAAGTATGCATGCCCGCGATGGGCGTGGGAAGCCATCACGCATGCTGGCCGTCACTATGGCGGAGGCCGCGGCGAAGTTTCCTTTGACTATTCACCGCGTGCGGCGGAATGCCCATGAACTGAGCGCCACGATGGCGTCGCGGCGATGGAGGTATGCCCCGGCCTTAGAGAAGAGATGATGACTCGTTTCAAAGAAGCATTTGATGATGCGTTTTGTCCACAGATAGTCTCGTGCGAAACAGCTTTTATGAAAAACAGTAGTAGATTACCTACTCCACCTCATGGACTACAAATACTAGACGGTTCCTACTGTTACCAGATCTATTTTATTCCTACGTTATAGGAAGGAAATTTTATGACCTTTAGGCGAAGTTCCAAACCCCCACACATCTTTTGAAAGTTGGACCCGTAGCCAAGCCAGTTTGTAGTCAAGAATCGTTAAACAATGAAATGCTGAGCTCTGAGCTATTGGATAATGGCATTGGATAAATATTTCAAGCATCTTGGGGCTTTGAGCTAAAGAGAGTAAAAGAGGGGTGGTAGTCATGATGATGAATTCACAGATATCTTGAAGACACAAAAAAATTATCAAATGAATTTCTACGGGTTCCATAATCTTTTATGCATACGGCCTTTAGACGCGTAATATGTTTTGCGAAATGTTTAACCGTTGCAGCCACACACTCGAAACGTCATCGACCTACTCTCTAAATGAATATTCTAATGTAATAATAATTGACGATTTTCTCACTTTCTCACAATATGCAACTCTTAATCTAAGAACAAAGGTCCGCCTCTCTAATCTTACCATCAGTAACTCACCATCACTCAGCTTTTGTTTTTCGATTCTTCTCGTCACATAACTTTCACCAGTCCCCTTCCCCACTCATTTGATTTTATTTAATACCACTCGATCCCTGAGCTCTAACATACGCTCATTTTACTCCACTCTACCTTACCACGTTTAGAGATTCTGTCTACCACTTTTGCATCCGCACTGTATCCGTCACAATGCACAGCTCCGGCGAGTTCGCCCAAAACTCGTCCTCCTCATCAGCGAGACAGTGAAGGCTTCGACCTAGGCGACGCACACGCACGCGACCGCACTCGTCAAATTGAGTATCGCTGCCACCACTCCTAGCGGAGACCTAAACAACTGTGCCGCGCCGCGATCGCATGCATTCCTGCGAGTGAGTACCGTTGCTCGCGTCCGTAGTTCTCGTCGGCTCCAGGACGTAACTCCAACGCGACGTCGCGCGCTAGGCGCACGGAATGTCGCGGCGCTGAAACGCGGACGTGCGCTCAATGATGCATGGTTAGCCGCGGAGCATGAAATTGTACACTGCTTAAGCTCCACGCCCAGTTTTTTTAACGTTCATTGCTCGTCAGGACCGCAGTTCGCCATGTTTTTTGCAAAGGGTAGATTGCGCCGTCTCGGTTACCATTCCTCAGGTTGTCTCCTTCAATTTATACTACAATCCACTTTGTTAAGGATAGCTGCCAGGGTTGTTGAGCAATTCAGCACAATTTTATTTCATGTTGTGTTTGTTAAAGGGGTGGGTACTATTGTACTTATGGTACCCCACTTAATCTTCTGCAAAATAGATCTGCTAGAGTACTCTGCTATGGGAAGAACGAATATCGTAGTTGTTTTCTGCGGAAATGCCTTATAAGCCCGTTACATTAAGTTTGAATTGCCTAAGGCTTTGCGAAATAGCGCGCGCTGGTAAGAGACGCAGAGACTCCGCCTCCTATCGATGCACACTATTTCGCCGCCCCTATCCTACAGCAGAGGTTAGCCAGGGCCTTGAAATCTCGAAAAGCCTTGAAAGCTCTGTTGTGTTCTCTCTTTCCCTCACTCGCTCACGCGGAGGAGAGCACATAATTGGACAGAGGAAGGGACTCCGGGATGTGGGCACACTGGCGCACCTGTGTCAAAATTGCCTTCATCCTGGAGTTCCCTCCCTTGCCCAAGGAGTTCCCTCCCTTGCAAATAAAACGCGGATCTGTGATCGAAAAGAGGAGATAGGATGCACTTACATTCGCTGTATGTAGCCAGTCGCCGCTCCTGCACGCCACGGCATGCTATGGTGACCCACCCCGGGAGACGGTCGCTAATGCGTGCTGATAGGAGGCGGAATCTCTGCATCTCTCACCAGCGCGCACTATTTCGCGAGGCCTTGGGTAATTCGAACATAATATAACGGGCTTATAAGGCATTTCTGCAAAAAAACGACTATGATATTCGCTCTTTCCATGGCAGACTACCCCTAGTAGACCTATTTTGAAAAAGATTAAGTGGGTTACCATAAGTACAATGGTGCCAACGGTTGTTTGGTAATGGCATTACACGTGAACTACCTAGTGCGATCACCCCCCCCCCCCCCGACTCGATAGAAACTTACAAACATTTGCTTTCGAAACTTCTAGTTAGTAATCCCGTCCCAGTTCTGCTTCGAATTTCCCTCACCAGATCCTTGACCATTTCCATTCACCCATTTGAAGTATTTAGATTCTTATTCCGCACGCACTTTGGCAACAACCACTTCCACTTCCCCACCAGGAGCTATCAGACTTGTCTCATCCTCTCTTTCCTTCTTCTGCACGGTTAATGTCGCCGGCACACCCTTTGGCGCCCTAGCGCGAGACACTAGCCGTCCCTGTCGGAAGCAGCCGGACCGCGACAACTCGTACAATTTCGTCGCGCAAGAGGCGCGACGCCATGGGCTGTTCGCGCGGCGTTGCAGTTATGTCTGCCCTCGTTCTCGTTCTCCGTTCGTTCGCCTCTCCGAAGCGTCGCCTACCTAGACCAGCTCCGCCTCGAAGAAGGCCACACAGCCGCGTGTGCAGAGACTTCATCTCCCCGTTGCCCGAGAGCGGCCGGAGCAAATGGTCCCATAGGGCATTTAGCAGTAGGAGAGCGGTAAATGAGGTTCCAGTGACCCGTAGGTAACGTGTCAACGTAACTAGAAGGGAGGAGATAAACGTTTATCAGCTACTTCTCTATCGTGTGAGAGCACCTGTGACCCCTCGACGGCAAGAAGCGTGCCTCCGTGGCCGTCCAAGGAGTAGTCACCGATGCCATGGACGACCTAGGAGGCGCGACATGTTGCATGACGGCGAATTCTGACCTATGGTTTGTTCAACGTAATATGAAACGTATGGAGACGTTATGCAAGAAGTGTTGCATCGATGCCATTTATAGGCTTCAGACTTGCCTGCTTCAGATTAGCACGCCGTCTCTATATCTTCTAGATGATTTACTGACTGTAGTTTAACTTGATTTAAAAATGAACGAATAGATCAGTCCGGCAAATATCTGTCATGTGGACTGGTCACAGGTGGAATCTTCCACTATCAGGCCAGAAATCCCAAGTTCTACACCTTGGAGAGCAAGTCAATAGCAAGGTATATGACCTTGGAGAAATTCAGTTAAGCAGTACAGCCACTTTACGGGACCTGGAATCTATCCTTAACTCGACACTGTCATTGTGAATTGACAGCAAAAGGAAGGGATAGGATTGTGCATATCATATTCAGTTCATTAAGAACAAATTCAATCACTCACCCAATCGATATGCTGCTCGCCTACAAAGCATATTTCGGACCTGCACTTGAATATGGCACCACTGTGTTTGGTCCCAAGCATAAGCGTGAAATCGCTAAGCTAGAGTTCGTGCAAAACAGTTTCAGAAGAAAGCTTTGGCTAAGAGTACATGGCTGCGATTACACCACCATTCCATTGGCCGCTGAATGGAACAAGATGTTCAATTTGCAGTTTCTTGCGTGTCGTAGGAGACGATATGATTTAATTACAGTTTATCAGTTGTTAAATGGCGTTTTGCGCCGTCGCCTCCGTGATTTTTATTCCTTATCACCTTCTAGCACTAGAGGTTGTCAAGGTAATATACAAATACCAAAAGCTAGAACTAATCTAGCAATAAGATCGACATTTTTTAGACGTAAAGCTGGTTCTGAGTGCCTGAAGTTTTCAAAGAAAATCGTTATGCCAAATTCACTGAGGCAGTGCAAAGGGCTTATTGACAGGTATCTCCAAGAAGCTTCTTAATAGCTTATCAAATCATCAATGTTTGTCCTTGCAGTATCTATACATCACTATTTGTGTTGTTCTATTTATTAACATGTTCCCTTTCTGCTTTCGTTTTCTCGTTTTATTTTTTGGTTTTGTTATTGTTTTAACCTTGCGTGATTGTTCATGTACAAAATAAATAAATAAATAAATTTAGGTCTGCTTTCTTTCAATGTTTATGATCAGCAAATGTGGGACTGTCAGGCCCTCATCTGTTTACTAGCCACCCTAATCATCCAAGCATCATGAGAATCCAGCAGCAAGGTTTGTCCCCCTTGATTTTTGACTAATTGTAAGTTATAACTCAGTCTTGGTGAGCGAATTATTGCAGAACCGCTGCTTCGGAAGAAAATGTTGTATCAATCTAAAGATGTTAGGTATTCTTGGTTAACACACGTAGTTGGGAAAATGATGTCTTCTACTTTCTGACAGGTGCAAAACATTTAGTGAGCGATGAGTGATTAAAATTCAGGACGCCTCTATATAATGGGTGCACGAAACTGACAGAGCGTTACATAGGACCTTAAATGTAGGAATAAGGATTCAACGCCATTGTACGCAACTGCAAGGAGCCTTTCCCGACTACTGTCTTCAGCTGCACATTTGAAAATTGACTTCCACTCTTTACTCCTTTATAGAATTAAAGGTCATCTGACGAAATGTCTCTCAAATTTCTCACTAATGATATAGGCTGAACCAATGGCAAGATAGACCTCCACGACTTCCTCGACTGCAGCAATCTAACTTACTTCTTATGACAGTTACAATGTAGTCTTGGAATATTATTAAAAAGTACAAATTCTAACACCGGATGAAAACTGATCCATGAACAGAAATGGCTTGGTTGGAATGCCGCAGCTCAAATCCTACCTAACTTTGAGCCACCTAGCTGCTGATGGCTTTTCTTAAAACTCCTGGGATGGTGAAGTAAATCTTATTCTAAATGATATGAAATGAAGTTAAACTTATTCCAATTTACTCATGGAATTGTGGAGTGCAACCTAGCGAAAATTCAAGTAAAAGTAAGTGTCATGCTGAGATTCATTAAGAGTGGAACGGTATCCCCGGAAGCCGCAATAATAATGACGAGAAATCTGGGTGAAATGTACATGAATTGTAGAGATTGACAAATAAAATTTCTTCTGTTTTCCTTAATGTTTCGCTTTCAACTTCTGCAGGTTTTTGGTATGAGTAACGTTAACAAAGCATTGAGTTTCTATTGCAGGCATCAATGTACTCCCACTTCATTCATTTTAGAGGAGCGACACTCAAATCCGGGCCTCTGTAGCCCGTTATAATCGCTTCAATTAGTTGTGGAGGGGCACTGCTTGGAAGCAGTACCGGAGGGACTCGCCTAAAATAGTCCTGGATCTGAAGTCACCATCGAGAACATAGACCAAGAGAGACAAGGGCGGTTTATTTAAATGGAAACGTTGTCTCTTCTACCTGCTCCAATATCCAGAAGAGTTTCTCGTTCTTGTGGAGGCATTGACTGGAGCATACTGTATGCGAATACTGGTAGAGCGAACAGCGACATCCTAGTGCCATCCTCGATTGCCTCCCTGAAGCCAACACGTCTCAACAAACAGAGGATTCATGACATCACTTCGCTTATTAATGTACAGTGCTCAAACCATGGTCTGCTCTTTGGAATACTGCGGCGATGAAAATGTTCTCTGGCTTTCCTTCTATACCGTCTCATTCATTAGCCAAGTTTATTAGCCGCCATATCTTACCCAAATCATACATAACCAGACGTTCAGCGGCCTAGCCGCCGCCAAACGTGTGATTGGGGCTTCGCTTCCAAACCCTGAGAATAGAGCACTCCCGATGGTGATCTTTTCTTCTCTAGGCCTTCTTACGTTCGTTACATTTAAAAACTGATCTTACTATATATCAACTTCACTGATAGAATAGTATAGCGTATATGGATACGGAAGGAAAGAGTCTTCTAAACTGCTCCTATGGGGTCTATCCGCACTCTATCGCATGTACGCGATCTATTGTACGAAGTACACGTTCCTCATTACGTGGTGAGGAACAGATTGTGAAAGTCTCAATCCAAAGTGCTTAATCTGCGGAAACATAAATGAGACCAATCGGTATTGGTGGACCGCTTGATAACGATAACTGTTCAATGGCAATAATATTCGTCCGATTCCTTTAATCGTCCTCCCTACCCCGCCCCCACCATGCCAGTACCCCTTACCTTGTGCCGTGAGCCCCCAAACCCCAAAAACACCACGACCGTATTCTTGTCCTCTTTAGGCCTTCTCTCATTCATTACAATAGAATAAACTGGTCTGGCTTTGCTACTTACTAAGGTGTCCAGAAAGTATCTGCAGAAAACTTCGCAATGTTCCAGATTTTTTCTATAGAGTGTTCTGAAGATTTCAGCATAAGTGCTATAAAAAGACACTATCCTGCTGTATCTGCATAACATATCCAGCTCCGCCATCCTTGCTTATTTCACTGCATGAGGGCCGAACTGCCTACCCACATAAGACACCTACTCCTTTACAAGTTTGAATCTGGGCACTCCGCTGTAGAAGCCTATCGAAACTTGTGTCGTTTATTCGGCTCTAAAGCTCCTTCTGTACGGTCTGTGTATAGCTGGTTCGAACGCTTCAGAAGCGGGAACAGGAGTCTCGAAGATTAGCCTCGCTCTTGTCGACCGACAACGATATCTTTGGACGAGCTGAAAAAACTGGCGGAACAGCATCCAAGTGAAGGTGCGCGTCATTTTGCTGCTGCTCTTGGCTGTTCCCGGTCCACCGTGGACAATGGACTGGGATCTCTTGCAATGGTCGAAAAGCTCGGTCAGTGGCTCCCATACGAACTGACTGACGACAACCGGCGAAGGCTCTCGACATCTGCACTCAGCTGTTCTCCCGAAGTCGCACCTTTAACTGGTTGGATACCATTGTCACAAGAGACGAAAAAGGGTCCTCTACGTCAATCACGCTCGTAAACGTGCGTGGTGCCAACGCGGTGAAGTGCCGAAATCTTTCGTAAAAGGTGAAATTCATACGAGGGAAGTCATGCTGAGCGTCTGGTGGGGAGTATATGGGATCTACCATTTCGAGCTGCTGCCTGACAGCACGACTGTCATTGCTGAGGTCTAGGCTATCTAACAGCAGAGACTGGTCGACAAGATGCGCAAGGAAGAGCCCTGGCTCGACAAAGTTCGCTTGCTGCACTATAACGCGCGCCCACACATCGCGTAGACGACTTCTCAGAAAATTCTGGAACTCGGGTGGGAAGTTTTGCCGTATCCGCCCTGATCTGGCCCCCAAATGACTACCACCTTTTTCGACCACTTCAGCATCATCTGGAAGGGAAGCGCTATGAAGATCGCGACCACCTCGAAAATGACCTCCTAGCTTTTTTCGCCTCCAGGTCGCCGGATTTCTACGCCAGAGGAGTTTGAAGTCTTGTGGAACGTTGGCGGAGAGAAGTCGATGTTGATGGAAATTGACTGGTTGTTTAATAAATTGTTGATAAAAAATGGTGTTATTTTGAAAAAAATTGTCGTATTTCTGCAGATACTTTCTGGACACCCTAATGGAATAGTATAGCGAGACACGGTAGGGCAGAATCTTCAAAACTGCTCCTATGGGGCCCATCCACCCTCTATCGCACGTACGCGATTCATTTCCTGAAGCACTCGTTCTATACATGGAGAGGAACAGAAAGAGTCTTAATTCGAAGTGCTTAATCTGTCGAAACACAAGTGAAATCAATTGGTATTGGTAGACCCCTTGATATCGTTCACAGTGTAACGGGAATAACATTACTCCGATTCCATTAGTCATTCTTCCTAACCCCTGTAGCACGTCTTTTGATGCTATGTTGGACGATACTGAGAGAAAATACTGGTCCCTTATTGGTCCCTTTCACTGATCTCCTTCATTAGTCCCCTTTACTGGTCCCCCTTTAATGGTTCTATTACTAGACCCTTTACCGGTTCCGCCTTCACTGGATCCTCCCACACCTTCTTCACCGGTCCCCATTAGCTGTCTCACCTTCATTGGTTCTCCCTTCACTGGTCCCCCTCCCCCTTCGTCGGTTCCTGCTACTGCTCCCACCTTCACTGGTCAATCCTCTACCGCTCCACCTTTTACTGGATCCCCCTCCCCCTTCACCGGTCCCCATTACGGTCCCACCTTCCTTGGTTCCCCCTCCCCTTTATTGGTCAACCCTCTACCGGCCCCCCTTATTGGACACCCATTCTTCAATGGTACCCCATTACTGGTCCCACCTTCATTGGTTCCCTTTACTGGTCTCCTATTACACATGTTAGGAATCCGGACACTCATTCCGCGACGTCGGTGACACATCTTCTTAAACCGGACGCCTGTTAAGCAACGTCGGTGACATGTCTTTTCAGCCCGGAAGTGCTTTTAGCCACATCGATGACACGTTGTGTGCATCCGGAACAAATGGCGCGAACATCGGTGACACGTCGTCTGAATCCCGACAGGCCTTTCGCGACATCGATTACACCTCTTCTGATCCCGGACGGCTGGTCAACAACTTCGGAGGCATGTGATCTCAACCCGGATGTGCATTGCGTGACATCGGTGACACGTGGTCTGAATACGGGTAGGTCTTTTGCGACATCGGGGACATTTCTTCTGAACCCGGACGCCTCTCTAACGACACGTCTTCTCAAGCCGGACGTCCTTTGCGCCACATCATTTTACACCTCTTCTTAGCCCAGACACCTATTAGGCGACATCGGTGACATGCCTTCTGAAACCCAACACCCCTTGCGCGAAAGAGGTGACACCTCTTCTCAACCCAGACATCCTTTGCGCGACATTGGTGACATGTCTTCTGAACCCAGACGCCAGTTGAACGACGTCGACGGCACCTCTTCTGAACTCGGACGCTCGCTTTCACGACGTCGATGACACATGTAGGGAACTTGGACGACCTTTGCGTGGCATGGGCGACACGTCTTCTGACTTTCGCAACACGACGTATGTGACACCACACAACTACAACACTCCCCCCCCCCCTCACCACACTTCCCCCAACACACTCCTCCAGGGGCCGGATTCATCAAAGTTACTAAGAATTGTAAGCAAATAGCTCAGATAACGCAGCTTATCAAGCGATATGATGAGCGGAAGGCCAGATGGACAGATGGACGGACAGACGGAAGGACAGACGGGAGGACAGACAGAACCGCCTACTATCATCATAGTCTATAATAACGGACTAAGCGATTAGCCATGGAGCGTCAAAAAATAGGGGCGGAAACATCAGGGGCGCGAAAATAGCAGAAAATACCCAGACGCCTTATACGTGCCTGGCGATGCCGTAGATGTACCGAACACGTCGGCGACCGTGCATGGCGAGCCGTAGACGTGCCGCACACGTCGGCGACCGTGCCTGGGCATTTAGATGATCATCGACGGGAGGCGTTCACAGCAGGGGAGGCAATCGATATCGATCGATATTATCGATTTATCTGTGGATGTCGTGCAAGCGCCCTGAAACATCAGCCCTGGGGGTAATCGAGGTCGCTGAACACGAATCTGAAGTCGACCAATCGATATCAATCGATATCAGCGATTTTTTGTGGATGTCGTTTTGGCGAACGGAAATTTCAGTCCTAGCGGTATCATGGTCGGTGAACACCAGTCTCAAGCCCGTTTCTGAAGTGTCGATCGCCTTCAATCCATTTTGAGAAGTATTATCGATTTTTTCCGGATATCTTTCTTGCGGTCCGAAACATCCCTCTCGTGGTAGTAGACGTCGCAAACGCGAGCGCGAAGTCCCTTTTTGAAGTGTCGATTGCCTTCATTTCATTTTGAGCCGTATTATCAATTTGCTTGTCGGTATCTTTCATTCGGTACAAAACGTCCCTCATGGGGTAGTCAAGGTCGCTGAACTCAAGCCCGAAGTACCTTATGAAGTGTCGATTGCCTTCATTGCATTTTGAACCGTATTATGGATTTGTTTGTGGATGTCGTTGTGGTGGTCGTAAATTTCAGTCCTGGAGGTATCGTGGTTGGTTAACACGATTCTGAACCCCGTTATTGAAGTGTCGAGCGCCATCAATCCAGCTTGAGCCGTATTATCGATTTTTGTGGATATCTTTCTTTCGGTGCAAAACTTCCCTCATGGGGTAGTCAAGGTCGCTGAACGCGAGATCGAAGTCCCTTTTTGAAGCGTCGATTGCCTTCATTCCATTTTGAGTCGTATTATCGATTTTTTATGGATATCTTTCTTGCGATCTCGAATCTGAACTTCATTTTTGAAGTGTCGGTCGCTATCAATCGATATCTACCGGTACCACCGATTTGTCTGTGGTCCTGTATCCTGTAGTAAGGGCGCTCTGACCCTACGAAAATCCAGTTTTGAATTAGGCGCCACGTGCAGTGTTCCCTGGTGGGTGAAGTTTCGAAAATCATCGCTGAATATCGATTTTTTGTGTGTATCCTTCTTGCGGTTCGGTACTTCGATGTTGCTGAAGGCGAGCTGAAGTCCGCATTTGAGGTGTTCATCGCCATCAATCCACTTAGGTCGTATTATCGACTTTGTGTGTATTTAGTCATAAAATAGGGGCGGGGGAAATCGGGGGGGGGAGGTGAATTACGGTACGAAAACAGCGAAAGATACCCAGACGTCTTCTCCCTGCGTGGGAACTTCAGCCCTGGAGGTGGTAGAATTCTCTAAACACGAATCTGAAATTCGTTTTCGAAGTATCGATCGCCATCAAGCGATACTGATCAAACTATCGATTTTTTGTGGATGTCGTCCAAGCTCCGAAACTTTAGCCCTGGAAGTAGTCCAGGTCGCTCAATACGAATTTGAAATACATTTTTGAAGTACCGATTACCATCAATGGATACTGATCAAGTTACGGGGCGCGAAAATAGAGGATAATACCCAGACGTCTTCTACACGCCAGGGGATTTAGAAGACGTGCGGAATATGTCGCATGACGTGCATGATAGTCAAAGGACGTGCCAAAGACTTCGCTCAACGTGTTTGGAGAATCAGGTAGTCGTGCCGAAGACGTCGTACGCTAAGTGTGGATCATTGAGGGGGACCAGTACCAGTAACGAGATACCGTTTCACTAGGGGAGGACCAGTAGTGCGGAACTAATAGATCGCCCTATCACACTATATATTGTACGTTCTGCGACCCTTTTGTACTCCTAGATAGGGAAGAAAGCTGTACAAGTAGAGCAGCTAACTTGATGTGATTCTCCTTAGCTTAGTGATACTGCAACATCGCAGGAAGCGCGCAAGTGCGAGGCAGGCCGATAGGCGTGACGGAGCACTTCTTTTATATATAGTAGGATATAGTAGGATCTCAAAGGGCAAAAGCTTAGTGCGGAATATAGTAGGAATATGGTAAGTATACAAAATCCTGAGGTTTCTGCCAAGAACAATTTTCTGTTTACTCGCCTCTCTCATTGGACATTTTTATTTCAGATATATCAGACATTTTTCAGCATTCTGGAGAAATTGTTAAACTTTTTTTGAGGACTGACATAAAAACATAGAGTTCTTTGCAAACAGCAAGATATTAATAAATTACATATGCGATAGACTTGATCCTATCAATGGCAACTTCCCCTTGCCGCTCAAAAGACTACTTCTATGGAATTGGGTTGTGGTCTCCCGCTCCATACATACATTTATTTATTTATTGACACGAGCAAAGCGCATATGCTCGTCATGAAAAGAAAGGGAGAACATTACAAAACCAGAGATAAATAACGATAAGGTAGAACAGTGTAATGGGTAAGACAAACCCAACACTATTGCGCAACACTCAAAAGGGGCTTGTTTAAGCTGATGGTTCATTTAGAAGCTTTGTCACCAACAACTTGAAGAGAAACAGTTTCAGTGGGATGGATGCCCTTTTGAAAAAATGTTGAATTTGCTTACTGAGCGGTAGACAAAGAGGTCTCTACGAGTCTTAGATCTGAATCTTGGCGAAACCAATTTTGTAGATCCACCGCGGGTGACTGACGATGAGTCCCGGAAACACAGCATCCAGCGGTAAACCTGTATTAGGTTAAAGATGATTTTGTAGAGCATCACCAGGTTGTTACGTCTAGGTCTGAGCTCTAGGGCCTACAACCCAACAGTCCTGTTTCTAGCTGCGCCTGTGGGAATATTGCTAGAGTTGTATCCGTGCAACAGGATCATTAGTTTTCGAGTAAAACTGCCTGAATATATGAAGAAACAACCAAACGTGAGTTTAGATCAACACCTATTTAGTTTGTAGCATCTCTCCCTCTTCACTCATGAGCCACAGGGAAGGTGCTACAACATAAAAAAGTTCGTATGAGGATTTATGTGGCGAAATGAACCTTCTTTTAATTATTTTTTAATTTTGTATTTTTTAATTTTACATTTGAATATATTTTTGTTATTTGTACATCTTCCAATTTACGTATCAACCTCTTTTCTTGCGCGAGAATATTGTGGTTGCATATTCAAGAATAGGTCGGACAAAAAATAAAATAAATAAATAAATTTTGCAGGCACGAACAAGAATTGAAGAACCCACAGATTTGACTACTCGAGAAAGATTACAAACTTTCGCATTAGCCTTATTAGCGATTTTTATAACGAAAATCTTCCAAAAAAATTCTTTAAAACTGAGCTCTTTGGAGATTATGGTACCCAGATCACAGACTTTGCCCACAACTTGCAACGACAACTTGCAACGAACCACAACTTCACTTAACCTACAGTCACAGTCCAGTCTGCAGACTAATGACAGACTACAAGCTAAACAAAGTAGTAGCGGGAGTTCCCATTTTGCAGACCAACGGGCCGCAAAACTCTATTGTCCTGTAGTTTTTCACATCATCAACAAAAATTTTCTAACTATAATACCATATAGAACTTAGAAAATAGAGCAGAGATCTGGGACCGGATTCATCAACGACTTACGTAACTTTAACGAAGAATTGTAAGCTTATCAAGCGATATGGGGCCGGATTCATCAAAGTTACTGCAGTAACTTTAACGGAGAGTTGTAAGCGAAGGCTCAGATAACGCGGCTTATCGCTCACCATATCGCTTCATAGGCCGCGTTATCTGAGCTTTCGCTTGCAATTCTCCGTTAAAGTTACTGCAGTAACTTTGATGAATCCGACCCATGGTGAGCGATAAGCCGCACTAAAATCTCAGATAACACGGCGTATCGCTCACCATATCGCTTGATAAGCTTACAAGTCTCCGTTAATGTTACGTAAGTCGTGGATGAATCCGGCCCCTGAGGCCAAATTCATCAAGAATTAAACCCATGGGTAAGCGGAGTACAAGACGTAGAGATAAGATAAGTTTCGGGTAGAGATAAGGTAAGAGACAGAGATGCAGGCTTCATCGTGGGTATCTCTACCCCCTATACCGCGGGTTAGTCGTTGATGAATCCGGCCAATGGATTTAAATGTTGCAGAGAAGATGACAGATGAAATCATTGATGGAGTGGTTATCAGACAGGTAGATGACACGATTAGGGATATTGGCTTTTGCTATGACAACAAGCTGAATTTTTCCGATCATACTCTTCCGCGGTACAAGTTGGTCAAGAACAGGAATTTTCATAATTTGAAATCGCTTTCAGTTAGGAGTAAATCTGCGCTTGCTAAAGCATACAAAGCTTATATTTGTCCTACATATAGTATTTAGAATGCAGTTCAACGGGTTTTTTTGCCCTAGCACAAGGAAAAATATACATGCTATCGAAATTTAAAAAAAAATCAAAATTTAAAAAATTTCCAATTGTTCCATAAGGGACAGTTGCCTGGGCTTGCATACGCTGGAGTCTCGGCGGAAGGTATTTGATAACCTCCAAGTTCGACGCTCTTGAAACCTGGCCATCTTGAACGTAAGTTTTAAAAAAGCCTTTTTCACCTTCCAGGTTTGGTATAAATCTTTATTGCGGCCGACGTTTCGACGAACTCGCCTTTCTCAAGTCTTGAAAGAAGCTCGAAATGCTTTTGATTCTGTGAAATCGCAGGATCAAAAACATCGCGTGCACCTCTTTACCAGGAACAACATGCTCCCAGGAGTACTAGGAGACCCAACCACATCTTGCATACGAACTCACCGATCCCTCCAGCGCAAAGAAACCGGATCAACTGGCCACCATGGAGCAAGTGAGACCTACTAGTATGGTCGATTATATTGCTCCTAGTGCCGGAGAGTCGAAATGTGCAAAAAGCAGTATACGCGATCTCACAGCCCGCACAAACGGATAAAAAACAGGAATTCACAGGCAATGGAGATGCATTCGTTTCTGTTGTTCATGGCTGGATTTCGTTCGTTAATCCAGAAGGCCTCGAGAGCCTTTCTGGTTCCTATTTCGTCTTCTTGATACAACACCGTGCATTTTACATTAATGTCGTCTCCGGAGTGAGCTTCCCTTCAATGCTTACCAAGTGGTAACTTACCAGCAAGGTGTTCTTTAACGCGAGCGCCCAGCACCCTTCCAGTTTCCCCAATGTATAGATCACCGCAGGTCAGACACTCCAACTAATGCGACACTCCAATTAAACACTAATGGTTCTTGTCAAGGAATACCTGGACTGCAACATTTTCAAATGGTCCAGTAAATACTTCTCCCTCTAAGAGGACTTGCTAAGGGATAGCGTTTAGCACCGGCTCTAGAAATTTGCTTCATGGACAAAATTGAACGACCGGTGCTAGAACGCTTACCGATAATGTACTGTCGATACATCGACGATTGTTGTGTCGTAACAACAACTCAAGCCGAAATGGATGAGCTGTTTAACATTCTTAATACACAATCACAGTACATAAACTTCACGCGAGAACTTCCGTGCAAAGGCTGGCTACCATTTTTGAATACACAAATCAGGGTTTCAAATGGCCAACACAGTGTGAAACGGTACCACAAGGGCAGCTCCAAGAATATCATCATCCACGCTAAATCGGCTCATCCTTCTGCTGTGAAACGTGCTGTACTTCGCAACATGTTTAAAACAGCAACAAGGATGTGTACGGGAGACGATGAGCGCGAAGAGTTACGTACGTTGGCCTGCAAAATCGTCAGGATAATGGGTATGAAGTGCGAGAAAGCAGAGCGCGACGCGGGCCCAATATGAACGCGTTTTGCAACAAAATCTGTCTTTCACTGCCTTTCATTTCGGACAGTGTCACTGCAGCTGTGCGCCAATGTATAATGCGAGCAGGCTTGGGTAGGTGTTGTACTGGTAAATATACCAAGAGACAACATTAAGCGGCAGCTTGTCCGCAATCGGTTATATGACCGTGTCCGCATATGTAATGCAACACTGCGTGACTTGTCCGCATGGGAGGACAGGAGATTGCGCACAAATAGGCGTCAGCTACCAGTTTTAGTGTTTGACCTGCGGTGATCTGTACATTGGGGAAACTGGGAGGGTGCTGGGCACTCGCGTTAAAGAACACCTTGCTGGTAAGAGGAGGCAAAATTACTAACGCCGCTTGGTAAGCATTGAAGGGAAGCTCACTCCGGAGACGACATTAATGTAAAATGCACGATGTTGTATCATGAAGACGAAATAGGAACCAGAAAGGCTCTCG
This sequence comes from Heligmosomoides polygyrus polygyrus, assembly GCA_947396885.1. Classification (NCBI taxonomy): domain Eukaryota; kingdom Metazoa; phylum Nematoda; class Chromadorea; order Rhabditida; family Heligmosomidae; genus Heligmosomoides; species Heligmosomoides polygyrus. The sequence goes on along the minus strand of OX377203.1, from coordinate 55,610,062 downwards.
AGGCCTTCTGGATTCACGAACGAAATCCAGCCATGAACAACAGAAACGAATGCATCTCCACTACCAGTGAATTCCTGCCTTTTATCCGTTTGTCCGGGCTGTGAGATCGCGTATACTGCTTTGTGCACATTTCGACTCTCCGGCACTGGGAGCAATATATTCGACCATACCAGTAGGTCTCACTTGCTCCATGGTGGCCAATTGATCCGGTTTCTTTGCGCCGGAGGGATCGGTGAGTTCGTATGCCAGATGGTAAAGAGGGGACACGATGTTTTTGATCTGTGATTTCACAGAATCAAAAGCATTTCGAGCTTCTTTCAGGCCTTGAGAAAGACGAGTTCGTAGAAACGTCGGCCGCTAACGATTTATACCAAACCTGGAAGGTGAGAAAGGATTTTTTAGAAGGTATTTGATTTATGCATGGTTCGCAGATAACTGTACAATTCAGGTGTTTAGCTCCAAAAAATTTGTTTGAAATCGCTGCCTCCAGATCTAGAGGTTCGGTGTTTTAGATAAGTCTTAAGCCGCCCAAAATCAGAGTGCGTGCGCAATCCTATACTGCCAGAGCAGTTAGTGTCCAACTTAGAGTCACGGAGGATTTCGCAGGCAAGCTGAATCAGTTCCAAAAAGTGGTGGCCAACATTACCTGCTCATAGCATCTCCTAGTTCTTTTATTTGATAGAGACCTCTCATTTCCTCGAACAGGTTGTGGGCTGTAGTAATCGCTTGGTGTGGATTTAATGTGTTCTGTACCGCGTTTTATCAGTTCGTCACTGTTTTGTTGCTTTCTTTCACACGCTTCCCACTATGCCAATGTAATAAACTTAATACTTAATGCTGAATTTGCCTTCTAAATAGACCAGACATCGGTTCAGCGTTCCATTTAGTACTCTAAGCAAAAGATCCTAACTTGGTGCTATGGCATTCCCTATGCAAGGTATGATAACCTTGTCCGCTGACACCATGCTCAAAGTGCAACAAAATTTTAAGTTTTCAAAAACCTAAGGAATGATCCGCCTAAATATGGTCTTAGCCAGAAGTGCCTCGTCTGATATGTATATAGGCTCAAAGGTTGGATTCATGCTCGGACGCAATTCCCTGTATAATTCCTAGTCAAGAGCAACACTGATCCTTTTTGAAGCCCCAACTTCCTCAAATGCCATAGGTTGCTCTGAATTCGTTCCTTGATACCTCAAAATCTTCTGTCGGATTCAGATTAGGAAAGAAGACCGAGTGCTTTCACGAAAACAAATTGCTCCTCGGAACGCACTTCGGCACTGAGCAATATGTGTAGAAACAAGCTGTAGATACCGGCTTATTCCTTCTGCCAACCATAGATATGGAATGCACAAAACATACTCAAGATCACGCCCCTTTATAGCAGTCGACTCAGGCTAGAAGAGATGCGGTGTCCCATCGCGTCACAGTCGTGAACACTGCTTGGCCGAAAGGGATGCTCTTTCGCAGTTTCTGATCCTCCGGTGAAATAAAGGTACACACGTACCGCATTTCCACGTCAAACTGGACACTGATCTCAACAAACTTGATGCCTTTGAAATCAAAGTGAACGCCTTTCAAATCGAAACGAGCCTCTCCATGTCGGACTACAGACTCTCCAAGATTAAAGTAATTTTTTGTTCAAGGAAAATTCGGCATCACCTTCTTTGAGCTTTTTTAGTTCAACTGCTCAAACAAGTGTAATAAATTTATAATATTTTTATTTTCCGAAAATAAATAATAAATTAAAAATTGTTTTATTGCGTAACATTGCAGAATTTACAGCATTAAAATAAGAGACGCGCCATACACTCAGTTATAGCTTGTTGCGTTTTTTACTTGACTTGACTGTACCTGACGCTTACATGAAACATAAAAGTGAGGATACGTGTGTTCTTTAAAAGTGCTCCATAAAACAGCAGTATAAAATGGCCGACTTTTTGTCTCTAAAATAATCTTTAAGTCATTTTTCAAAAAAAAAGAATTTTTTACAGAATTTCGAAAAATATGCTCACTTATAAGGTAGGTGAATTAAAACTTCCAAGAAAGTTGTAACAAATTCTCCTTGAATAAAAAGCTACTAATTTAATCTGGAGGGCTCGTTTTCGTTTGGAGGCTGTTCACTTTGATTTCAGAAGCGACAGGCTTGTTCGTAAGAGTGTCCAATTCGACGTGAAAAATGTCCCATTTGATTTGAAGAGAGACCAATTTGAAGTGGAAATTATATGTACTGCAGTCGCGTTAACTTGGTCCGCGTCACTGGGCCCAATCCAATCATACAGCTATGAGTCGCTTTTAAGCTCAACGTTCCTGCCATTGAAGGATAAGTGGCGACGTCATTAATCCCTTTCTTTGCTGCGCCACGCATTCTAGTTCTGCGGGATATCGTGGAGGGAATTCGAATGTGGGCTTGGCTTGTTCTGCGACTTGATGTGGCTAGCCGACGTACCAGTTACAATTCCATGCTTCCCACACAAGTCTGGTGTCAATTTACCAACTATGGAGAAACGGAAGGCTTGGTTGGCCTGGCGGAAACCCAAGACAAGAGCCTCGATCATTGGAGCCTCTTCCGACTGCGCCACCACGCGTCATCATATTCTATAATAACGCGCTCAGCGAAGAGTCATACTATAGATCGGCGCCGCCGCAGAAATTAGCCATAAAATAGGGAGAAAATCGGGGGGGGGGGGGGGGAATGGGGGGACAATTACGATCTGAAAATAGCGAAAAATACCCAGATGTCCTCTCACTGCCTGGAAACTCTGGCCCTGGAGCAATCGAGGTCGCTTAACACGAATCTGAAGTTCGTTTTTGAAGTATCGATCGCCATCAATCGATATTGATCAAATTACGTGGCGCGACAATAGCGGAGATAGCGGAAAACACCCAGCCGTCTTCTACGTGCCAGGGGATTCGGAAGACGTGCGGAATACGTCGCTAAACGTATTTGGGGATTCAGGCAGAGGTGCCGAAGACGTTGTCCAATGTGCCTGGCGATTCAGACGTGTGGCGAAGAAGGGGGATCATTGAGGGGGACCAGTACCAGTAATGAGGGACCGTTTCACTAGGGGAGGACCTGTAGTGAGGAACCAATAGATCGCCCTATCATACTATACACTGTACGTACTGCGAGCCTTTTGTACTCCTAAGTAGGGAAAAAAGCTGCACAAGTAGAGCAGCTAGCTTGATGTGATTGTCCTTAGCTTAGTGATACTGCAACATCGCGCGAAGCGTGCAAGTGTGAAGCGACGGTGCACTTGTTTTTATAATTCAGCAAAAGAATCAACACGAGCGGATCTCTGACTCCCCTGCGTCATCCGTCACAGATGCAGTCTACCACCTACTATTATTAATTTTATTACTGAGCCACCATTTGATGTCGTGCAACATTGAACAGCTAATGGGAGGCCGTTGTAAACATTCAGAGGCGGCCACCGCAGTCATAATGCAGGTACGAGAGAAGGGCTTCCACGCTTTCCATTCAGTTACTGTTTACCCTTAAATGGAACAGTGTCCGTGTTCTAGCACAGCTTTCTGCTCGTCTTATTCCAATGTGCCGGAAACTGTGAGGTAACTCCTCCAGCAAGTCACATCAGTCGTCACGACTTTAATTTCAAAATTTGCGGTTTTGATAAGGGCCATACCTGCCACATCTGCAGGAATAGCGGAAGGCGTAACCTCAAACGGCTCAGAGTACCGCCAACGGAGTATGGCTCTGCACTTCCATCGAAACAATAAGGAAATATTCATCAGAAGTTTGCTTGGATGACGTAGTTGATTTTGTTGCACTTGTCGAAATTCTCGTGCACTGTTGAGGGTTTGTGTTTCTGAACAATATTACAGTACCTAGCTCCGTTTCAGTTACTTATTCCGAAGCCTACAGTTTCCCTCATGAAATGTCGAGCATGAAAGGCTATTTATATATTTATTAAGCCATACACCTAAAGTCCAGCGTAAAGAACGTTTAAAAAACAACAAGCAATCTGGGATGCGAAAAACAATCATTTCGTAAATCAAGCAATGTAAAGCCGAAAGTATCCAGTCATCAAGAGACTCGCGGATTACTTATAACAAACTTTCAACACGCTTGCGCAGAGAGCATCGTTAAATCGTCGTTCTTGCCAAGCAACAAGCTGAATTCCTTAGGAATTCTATAAGTTAGGATGTCTGATCTATTCTTTACGGAAACCGGAGTTTGAGCATTCCTCTTACATATTTCGCCAGCGTCCAACAACGAAATCCCCAGAATTGTTTGCCAGCTTCATGCCGAGAATTTTGTACATCGTGATAACATCAGCCGGTTTTCTTCTGCTTCTTAGAAGTTGAAGACAAAAAGCGCAGCTATTTGAGGTCGGCTAGGAATTGAAGTGTGATCCACTAAAGGAGTCTCATCGTAAGCTCCTTGGTAAAGCTGTTTTGGGTGCATTTCGGGAGATCAATGATCATCCTCCTAGCTGGGCTGAACACTGTTGTCCCAGTTCCCAAACGATCGCCTATAAATTTTAAAGGTCCTTGTGTATACTTCTGTAATACTGAATTTCAGAACCCTGAAGGGGTAAGAGATGCGGCAATTGGTTGTTTTCACCAAGAGTCCGGAGTGTTTTGAAAAACAGATCACTTGTTATAGCAAAGCCCAGATCTCAAGCTTCGTCTACTTTTTTCAAGGCCTGACCATTAATCCGAAATGTCGTTGGCACTTGACCGTGACATTTAGATACAATCACAAGAAACTGTGTGTTCCCAGCTGCAGTAGGTAGTTCCCTTTTTCTCCCCTCCAGCTCAAAACAGCTCATAAAACCGATCGTCGGCTGAATAGCCTTTAAATCTTCGGTGCCACGGGTCCTATTTTCAAATCCTTACATCATTTGCGTATTTTTACATGTGACCCCCCCCCCCCGAAGAGTAATACAATTTGGGAGTTCGTACATGTATAAGGTCGGCAGCAAAGTCTTGCGGGTGCCGCGGAACCACCATGACAACGAGGGTGGTGCAGCGCCGCGAAGTTACTGTACGTAATACTGCGTACTTTTGCTGGCTGTTGCGACCTCTGAGAAGGTCAGAGATTTAGTAAGCAGAACGCTTTTTGTTATGTGAAGAAGCGTTTTATAAACCAAGTTAGAAGTTCTTGAATGTAAGCCCCGAAATGTAGTAGAACACTCGGTACTATTATACTTATGGTACCCCACTTAATCTTGTTCAACATACTCTACTAGGGGTAGTCTGCCATGGAAAAAACGAATATCATAGTCGTTTTCTACGGAAATGCCTTATAAGCCTGTCGTATTAAGATCGAATTGCCCAAGGCCTTGCGAAATAGCGCGCGCTGGTGAGAGACGCAGAGAGTCCGCCCCCTATCGATGCACACCATTTCGCCGTCTCCGTCTGCAGCAGAGGTTAGCCAGGGCATAAGGCTTAAAATCTCAAAAAAAAGGCCGACATTCCGGAGTCCCTTGCCTGCCCAATTCTGCTTCGTGTCACTCCGGAACGTGGGCCCACTAGCGCACCCGTGCTAAAATTGCCTTCATCCTGGAGTCCCCTACATTGCTAATATGAAAACAAATAAGACGCGGATCTGTAGTCAAAAAGAGGAAATAAGGCTGCACTTGCAATCGCTGTATGTAGCTAGTCGCCACGCCTGCATGCTGACCCGCCCCCCCCCCCCCCCCTCCGGGGGAGACGGTCGTGCATGCTGGTAGGAGGCGGTGTCTCTACGTCTCTCACCAGGGCACGCTATTTCGCAAGGCCTTAGGCAATTCGAACTTAATGTAACGGACTTCTAAGGCATTTCCGCAGAAAACGACTATGATATTCGTTCTTCCCATGGCAAACTACCCCCGTAGGCCTATTTTGAACAAGATTAAGTGGGGTACCATAAGTACAATAGCACTGAACACTCCTTATAACTCAGCAGTTCTATACCATTTTGCGCTTGCTCTCACTTTTGTCATTATACCTCCACTAAACCTCGGCTTAGCTACCTCGACTGGCAAGCAGTTCGAAGATAATGTGACAGGATTTCTTCGATGCCTTGTTGAGTCCGGGAGGTCTGCCTGATGCAGTTATAGCTCATGCTAAAAAGAACGGTCTGCTTTGTTGTTGCATTTCTGTGCAAGGGTTCTCCCTAAACCTCAGACGACTGACTTTGGCTGGAAGGCCAAGAAGATTTGCAGTTCAATTAAGGTTACCTAATATCGTGCTAAGGTTTTTTGCGCTACGTCTTGAGTGCAGAATTCCACACGCCTCCATTTGTCGACACTACCGGTGATTATATTGCTGGCTGTCAAGCTCCTTTATGGACAGAAACTATGCACCAACCTATTATGTTCCCAGCACGTAGATTCGTTTAAAAAATGTTTCCAAATAGTTGAACTATAATCGACACCCATCTGTCACGGCCCCCGGCCTCTCACCCGCAGCTCCTAGCACTACGGCAGCCCTCGGGGACCTTTGCGACCAGCGGCTCCGCGACAACTCGTCCGCGCCGCGGCTTCCACCACAGTGGCAGCGTGGGTCCCCACCAGAGGTGTGCGTTTAACGATTAACGATTTACGAATTTACCGGCATTTTTCGTTAAAACTTTTTAACGAACTTCCGTTAAATTGCATTAACGACATTTTACGTGCCATTCTTGAAATTTTACTTCTTCATGTAAATTCACTTCCGACGAATTTTTTCGATGTGCTTTCGTAGTACCATTGATATGCCGAGGAAACCCTCTACTTACTTGAATCAGTGGAAATAGGCACTCGATCTTGAGCTCATATTTTGAGAATTGCTGACATTCTTCTTACTCCTTGACCAATTTATTCGTATAAGCCCTCACTTTTCCATGCAGTTGTTTCATATCTTTTGGACGCTCTGGACCGCTTTTCTCGTTTGATTTCTACACAAAAAATTCTATATGTACTTCCCAACGAGTCCCTTTTTCATTGTTTTTGGTACTTATCTCATAAGGGTGGGTTGAAAAGCATAGAAGACGCAAGAAAAACGCTACGAAACACAATTAACGCAAAAAAGTAAGTGCAAAAAACGAAACGAAGGAAGGCAAAAGCCATTTTCCTTTTCTCCCAGAGTTTTCTGGAAAGTTGGATGGGTTCTTCGTGCAGCCTCAGGCAATGATTGTAGGACTTCTTTAGGGCAACGTTGAGCCCCGCCTGACTGGTAGAGCGTGGCTGCTGGAACTGTCACTGCTTCGCTTTTATTGAATTTCACGCCTTGCATGTCGACGAATTTGCTTTTCGTCTTCATACTATATAATAACGAGCTAAGTCATCGATCGGCGGCGCCGCCGCAGAAATTAACCATAAAATAGGTGGGAAATGCAGGGGGTGGGGGAGAATTACGGCGCGAAAATAGCGAAAAATACCCAGACGTCTTCTCCCTGCCTGGGAACTTCAGCCCTGGGGCAATCGAGGTCGCTGAACACGAATCTGTAGCTCGTTTTTGAAGTATTGATCGCCATCAATCGATATTGGTCAAATTATCAATTTTTGCGAATGTCGTTGTCGTTGTCGATTGGCGAAAATAAGGGAAATAGGGGAAATTACGGGGTACAAAAATAGCAGAAAATATCCAGACATCTTCTACGTGACTGGGAATTCAGATGACGTGTAGAACACGTCGCCCAACGTGCTTGTGGATTTAATAGCAGGTCATCCCCTGCCTAAGATAGGGAGGGGGGAGGCAATAGTGGGGGATCAGTTCCAGAAAGGGAAGGACCAGTAGTGGGGGAACAGTTTCAGTGAGAGAGGAAGCAGTAATGAGGGACCAGTACCATAATGCGTGACCAGCTCCAATAAGGGGACCAGTAATGAGGGATCAGCTCCAGTAAAGGGAACCACTAATGGGGAATCAGTATCGGTAATGTGGGACCAGATCCAGTAGTGTAGACCGCTATTAGTAATGTGAGACCAGGTCAGAGAAATGTGGAAAGAATTTTCCATCCAACATAGTAGAAGCGGAGGGAATCTTCTCTTCTGACAAAATAGCTCTTCGTCGTGTGACCAAAATCGAGCAGACGCTCAGTACTTATCGCAAATGTCGACTTTTGCATGAGATTGACCGCTTGAGGACGAGGAGTGAAGGTGCCTGTAGTTAACGTGGCGCTAGAGTGAAGTGGAGGACCGTGCTGTGAAGCATCAGGAGGGTTGTCGTCGAGGAACTTGGGGGACAAGGCACTTAGCACAAGCATCGACATCACTCAACCGTCTGGAGGTGACGCCGATGTTGAGCGTAGTAGTGGGAGAAAAGGTCCATATGGCTTCATACCGCAAAACTACTCTACTGGAGTCAGCTTCATCAATCGCTTGCTAGCCGGTAACGGTGAAAAGTACCGCCAAACCCGATGCCAATGAATCACGGTATCTGGGCTTTGGCCGTACATTTCACCGTTACCGGCCAGTAAGCGGTTGATAAATCTGGCCCCTGATCTTAAGGAAGGTAGAGCAAGATTGGAACATAAAAAGCTACATAAGCAGAGCAGCCTTCTTGATGTAATTGTCCTCAGCTTAGTGATACGGCAGCATCGCGCAAAGCGCGCACGTGCGATGCACGCCGATAGGCGTGACGGAGCACTTGTTATGTAATAGTTTCGTAATCAGTGAGTGATTTCGTGATCTCGACTTTTCATCGCAAACGGCTTGCCCGATCTGCGAGTCTCTCCTTTTTATGAATCTAATTCTGCGCAGAATGTGTTGATGAAAATGGACGCTGTACCTGCTGAGGGATATCGGATATGCAACAGTTAGAACTAGTTCGAAACCTAAACTCTCAAAATAGAAAATTCCAAAGCGAAACAGGCCCAGGAGAACTACAGCTCGAAATGAAGGATCGCACAACTGTTCTCGCCGAGTAAACCAAAAGTGCTGGTACGAATTTACCAGGCAAAATTTTGGCCTGTAACATTCGGTGTTGAGCTGAACTCGGGCATAGGGAGAGGTTGCTTTACCTCATGTTCTGAAGCATTCTCAAAGCTAGATGCTGGTGCAAGTCCTTTCCCACGTAGCTGCGTTGAGACGGTTCTCAATTAGATCGTGAGGTTGATCCCTGGCAAATCTTGACACTGCTCATCAAGATGGAGATACTGTTTTAGACCCATCGCGTCTCAGTGCTTCGAGTTGGTTTCATGCTTTGAACAAAACGAAAAGGAGCGTGGTCAAAGCCCTGGTGGTGAAGAGTCTTATAACAAGTCTGGCAGGCACAAAAGAATAGTCGTTTGAATCAGAAAATGCATCGGTTTCAAGAGAGTCGAATGCTGACATAGGTTAAGGAACGCCATCAAGACGTCCACCTAACGCCTCTGAAGTTCGGAGGGCAAGATAACGATCGATGGAGAGCAATCTGAAGTGATTTGTTGTCGGATCGATCCGATCTTTGCAAACAGCGGAGAGGACGAGTGGCTTTACACACGCCGAGGCTTCTCCGCGCCGTCACTTTCGGGAGCAATTGTCAACCAGCCGTCGTTTTGTCCTCGACGGTTGCTGGCTGAGGCAGTCACCAAGAAGGAAGAGCTAATGAACTACCTCGCGAAGTAGTGCTTGAGATATGCATCCGGGTCGAAGTCGTGCTCGTAGTCATCTGGTTTATGGGTCTTCTCCATGGCTGACCCAGCAGCCTTTTCAGCTGCAAAACGAACCAGTACAATACGGGGGGAGCCCGGTTTTCACACCGGAGAGGTCTCCGCCCGCTGAGTCCCCGCCTCCGCCCCCTTTTGCCCCGCCCATTTGGACCAGTTGACGGCGCACACTGCCTGTATTAATTAGACGTCGCGAAGTGGAACATTTCCCTTCTCCCTGAAACTAATGCTGGCGCAAGATTAACGAGCTCTGCAGCTACTACTACGACTACTATCCTGCTATTATATTACTTCGACTACTAATGCAACGCCATTGTGAGCGTATGAAAAGCGGTAAGCTAGAAAACGCTTTCTAAAAGTAACATATCCTGGTTGTGAAGACTTTCATAATCGCTTCTCCATATCCACTGCATTCGTTTGCTATTTCACTGAGGATTCTGTGCATATTTGACTGCACAGATCTTTTTTGATAAGCAAAACGATGCAGAAGTATTTGTCTTTTGAAGAGGTCCACTACCTTGGTACCCATTTATTATAGTTTCACCTTAATTTGAACTGTGATATTTTTTAAAGCAGCAGTGCCAAGTTCAAACCTAGAGAGGAGATCCATACCGGATGTCTTACTAAACTCTAAGCCCTACCCTGAAAGCAGCGAACTATATTCCTCTGCATTTCTAATTTAGGTATGAGCGTGCTTAACGTTCTTATTTTAGAAGTTTTTGAACTCTTGGCGTTCTGATCATTCGGCAGCGTGCCCGTCCCCTCCACTCTAGAGTTGCTCACAGTGCCATATTGGTCCCTCATTTAGACATTCGTCCCTGGATTGGAGTAATTGCTCGCTGGTCCTGTGCGTTCATCAGATGTCTTGACCTGTGCCGCTCCTCGCACCTTTACGGTCCTTCGCACCTACCATTGGCTGCCTTCAAGAGATGCTGTAGGCGCCTCTTGGCAGACGTAAGAGGCGCCAAATGCTAGGAATCAAAGTACTGATCTTCGAAGAGGCCCGCGGTTGGAAGAAGTCCAAATAACTTGTTTGAGTAGAGCACAATTAATAAGGGATGGGGAAATATGCGCTCAATTTTGTGCGCTGACTCCTTCGGTATCCTGCGAGACTCGACCTTTCAACAGAAAAGGGAATTTCGAACAACGCGCCTCAGCTCACAACAAATAGATAAAATAATCCGTTTGCCAGGCATTTAACAGTGGAGTAGACTTCGGATTGCGTTGGTTTATTCGCTTTATGACATGTGATGAAGTTAAGCGATACCTTAACAGACCTTTTAAAGAGTAAGCGACTCCCTCTACCAATCCTTAGGTTTTAGGTAGTAATGTGGGGGACTAGTTGGTCGATACCCTGCGACTTGACCTTTTGTCTGCTTCAACAGAAAGTCTTTCGGACAAAGATCCCCACCCGGAACTGCGACAGGGCCTGCGATGAAGCTAAAATATATTAGCAATCATTTTTAAAAGTAAACGATTCGGCTGCTTCAACAGAAATTGTTTTCCGAACAACACTTCCCCGCCCCATAGGACGCGACAGGGCCTATGGTGAAGTTAAATGATAATTCGACGATGTTAAAGAGTAAACGACTTCCTCAACCAATTCAGCGACCTAGCGGCTGCAAAACGACTTATCCGCTCTCTATCATATGTAGCGATTTATTCTCCGAAGTATCCATTCTTTACGTGACGAGGAGCAGATTGTGAGAGTCTCTATCCGAACTGCTTAATCTGCAGAAACACAAATAAAATCAATCGGTATTGGTCGACCAGTCGACATCTTTTGCTGTGGGACAACTGTAATACTCCTCCGATTCTGTAGTCATTCTACCTTCCACTCTCCCATCCCCCTCCAATATCATCTTACCAATGTACCGGCAGAGAAACGAAGTGAGAGTCAAGCACGCGCATGCTCGTGCAAGAAGCTAAATGGCCTTTTGAAAATCCAACGCATGCTGTGCAAAGTCTGATCTGTGGCACGTCATCTGGATCTGAACGCACGTTATACGACGTCTGTGTTTCGTCTTCTAAATCCGAACACATGTGTCATAACGTCTGTGACACATTTGTGGAGTCCCGACGCACGTTTCACGACGTTGCCACAACGTCCATGACAGGTCTTCTGCATCCCGGCACATGTGCCTCGACGTCCGACTCACGTTGGACGATCACCTGTATCACCTGTCGTCCCGTTGATCATCGAATTGCTCGAGCGGGTGCCAGCAGCGTCTCCATTCGTCCCTGTTGCGTGCCAGAGTGGTCCAGTGGATCCTCCTCGCTCGAGGGACACGAAGAGCGTCATATCGGTCGTTCAGGGCTTTAACGAAGAAGTCCGACCAACGCGTTGGTGGGCGTCCTGGTGCTCTTTTGACATCCCGCGGAATCCAGTCGGTGATGGCTCTCGTCCAGCAGGTGTCTGCAAAGCGCATTAAGTGGCCGGCCCACCTAATTTTCGACAACTTGGCCCACGCGACAGCGTCTCTGATCTTCGAGCGTCGGCGAAGCTCGGAACTCCGGAGGCGTTCTCTCACTTGCGTGAGTCGTGTCACTCCGAGCATCGTCCTCTCGATTCCACGCTCTGCGACGCTGATCCCGCTTTCATATGGCCCAGGTCTCTGAGGCGTATGTTAGTGTAGGAAAAACAGTGTAGTCGAATAGGTGGACATGGAGTCGGACGTCCTTCGTCCTCTTCTCGACTTCTTCGACGCTCTTGAACGCTCCCCAAGCCGCTCGTTTCCTCCTGCCCAGCTCTGGCGCTTGGTAGTTGGCCATGTTGACTTCGCGACCTTGACACACGTAGCTGGGCATTAGGGGATGCTCGTTCCGCTGAGCGTGAACGGTGCATCAGAATCTCGCTCGTTTCAGTAGAAAAATGTACTCCATTTTTGCGTGGTCCTTGAATCAACCAATTTAGTTATCTCGAAACTTCACTATGGAATCGCTCCGCCGCACAAGGCAATATCTTCTAAACATCGAATATGCAGAAAAGTGTAAAATACTGCTTCCTTGCGCAGAATCGGGACCAGGAAGGTCTTGTCTGTGCAACAGTGTGATTCCATAGTGAAGCTTCAAGGTTCCCAACTCGGTAGTCTAAAGGGCTTTGCAGAAATGGAACCTAGTTTTGTACTTTATGAGCGAGAGGATTCTCGCTTAGGTATCCGTTCCTCCGAAACTACGGTGGACAACGCAGACGGGTTTTTTCCGGTTGTAAGTTTATCAAAAACTGCGTTTTGGTCTTTCAGACATACGCCTGCACCCTTCCCTGGTTAGTCATCCATCTGCGATCGTAGTGCTTATGTATCCACACTCTCCTTTTTCACTTGGAATTTTCTCTGGAATTCTCTGGCTGTTACGAAGGACAGAGAAGGTGGACCACCCATACTGGGCTTGCGCGCCGTTGCTGTTGTCCATATTGTTCTGTTGACTGTCCCCTTGCCCTTTAAAGAGATAGGCAGCATCGTCACCGCTTCTCGTGCATTGAAATGACAGAACTACATGATGCTTCAATAGCTGACACGATACTGTCCAGAAAAGGCTCCCTTAGATTGCGCAGCCTTAACGAAACATAGGTGTCGTGGCGCTTCAGCATCTTCCCGGGGGTCAGTTCGCGCGGGATCCATTGATCCAATTTCTTTACTTTTTGATCGGATTTATGTGGCGACTGATAGTGCTGGCGTCAACGCCGAAATGCTGTGCCAGCTCTCTCCCAGTGTGACGCGGATCCGCTTCCACCATGGTTTTGAGTAGGTCGTCGTTACGGTCTTCATCTTCGAGACTTTCATCTCCAGATCGAAACCTTTCGAATCAGTAGCGAATTGTGCGTTCCTTAACGAAATCCTCCCCAAAATGCAGCGCTGATATCAGAGTGCTTCCGCGGTGTTATGTCCACTTTTCTACTCATATTAGTAAAGTAATCGAATGTCACGTTGATCCGTACTGTAAGAACGGCGTTCAAAACTCGGCAAGAGGCAAATATGTCATAAAAGCTGTAAATCATAAGAAAGCGGGGTTGTGCGCTTTCAGAAACTATATACAGTGCCTGGAACCTTAACATTCATAGCCACGAAAAATCGACCAGAAACTGTTTTCCCATCTTGTGTAGCCTGACTAGATAAGAAGAGGTCACTCACGAGTCATATCGCAGGTCCTACGGAATGCTCTACACACGAGCACGTGTTGTGTGGACGTGGGATTGGAACGCATCTGCAAACCGTCACAGTGGCCTCGTAGGCTGACACGCTGACACTCTTCTTTGTCTCAGGTCTTGTTCGGAAAACTCTCAGTCGAAGCAAACTAAAAGTTGAGTCGCAGGAAACCGACCAAATAGTCCCCCAGAACAATGCGTCAGATAAAAGGACTGATGGAGGGTTCATTTACTCTTCAGGAGTCGGTTAAGGTATCGCTTAAGTTCCTGTCTCGGTGTCGTGGGGTGGGTCTTGTTCGGAAAACTCTCAGTCGAAGCAAACTAAAAGTCGAGTCGCAGGAAACCGACCAAATAGTCCCCCAGAACAATGCGTCAGATAAAAGGACTGATGGAGAGTTCATTTACTCTTCAGGAGTCGGTCAAGGTATCGCTTAAGTTCCTGTCTCGGTGTCGTGGGGTGGGTCTTGTTCGGAAAACTCTCAGTCGAAGCAAACTAAAAGTCGAGTCGCAGGAAACCGACCAAATAGTCCCCCAGAACAATGCGTCAGATAAAAGGACTGATGGAGGGTTCATTTACTCTTCAGGAGTCGGTTAAGGTATCGCTTAAGTTCCTGTCTCGGTGTCGTGGGGTGGGTCTTGTTCGGAAAACTCTCAGTCGAAGCAAACTAAAAGTCGAGTCGCAGGAAACCGACCAAATAGTCCCCCAGAACAATGCGTCAGATAAAAGGACTGATGGAGAGTTCATTTACTCTTCAGGAGTCGGTCAAGGTATCGCTTAAGTTCCTGTCTCGGTGTCGTGGGGTGGGTCTTGTTCGGAAAACTCTCAGTCGAAGCAAACTAAAAGTCGAGTCGCAGGAAACCGACCAAATAGTCCCCCAGAACAATGCGTCAGATAAAAGGACTGATGGAGGGTTCATTTACTCTTCAGGAGTCGGTTAAGGTATCGCTTAAGTTCCTGTCTCGGTGTCGTGGGGTGGGTCTTGTTCGGAAAACTCTCAGTCGAAGCAAACTAAAAGTCGAGTCGCAGGAAACCGACCAAATAGTCCCCCAGAACAATGCGTCAGATAAAAGGACTGATGGAGGGTTCATTTACTCTTCAGGAGTCGGTTAAGGTATCGCTTAAGTTCCTGTCTCGGTATCGTGGGGTGGGTCTTGTTCGGAAAACTCTCAGTCGAAGCAAACTAAAAGTTGAGTCGCAGGAAACCGACCAAATAGTCCCCCAGAACAATGCGTCAGATAAAAGGACTGATGAAGGGTTCATTTACTCTTCAGGAGTCGGTTAAGGTATCGCTTAAGTTCCTGTCTCGGTGTCGTGGGGTGGGTCTTGTTCGGAAAACTCTCAGTCGAAGCAAACTAAAAGTCGAGTCGCAGGAAACCGACCAAATAGTCCCCCAGAACAATGCGTCAGATAAAAGGACTGATGGAGGGTTCATTTACTCTTCAGGAGTCGGTTAAGGTATCGCTTAAGTTCCTGTCTCGGTGTCGTGGGGTGGGTCTTGTTCGGAAAACTCTCAGTCGAATCAAACTAAAAGTCGAGTCGCAGGAAACCGACCAAATAGTCCCCCAGAACAATGCGTCAGATAAAAGGACTGATGGAGGGTTCATTTACTCTTCAGGAGTCGGTTAAGGTATCGCTTAAGTTCCTGTCTCGGTGTCGTGGGGTGGGTCTTGTTCGGAAAACTCTCAGTCGAAGCAAACTAAAAGTCGAGTCGCAGGAAACCGACCAAATAGTCCTCTAGAACACTGCTTCAGACCAAAGGACTGATGGAGGGTTGTTTACTCTTCGGAATCCTGACTATAATGCGCTCAGAAGCTATTATATGGTAGTAGCACCCTCCGACAGCTTAGGATCCTACCGTTACCCCTAATATACCACTTGATAACTTTTCACTCAATACCGTCTTCTCTAGCAAATACAGATGTGATAATCTAGCATCCGCCATCAGCGCCGGTAATCCCGCCTCAGCCCTAGTTCTTGAGCACTGGGACAACTGGTCCTCAATAAGCGGTGGGCGCGCCCCTTACCCCGTCCCTTCGTATGGGCGGTGTGAAGAACACTGTTCCGCCGTACAATACTCCTGCAGTAAACTGGGAGAAATCTTGGAGCGGAATATATCATGACGACAGGACAAGATTGAGAGCGCTCCAACCAATGCAACATGGTGCTTTTGAGGCTCTCCCAGAAGACGGAGAACCAGCCGTGATCGAGGAGTGCACATCGTCTTCTCCAGCAAACGCACCCCGCAGGAGGCGGCAAGTGCATCCTCGACAGAGACACAGGCCGAACAGCGCAGCGCTCGGCGGTCACGCCCCCTCACTCCCTTCAGTTCGGCGAACGTCGGTATGGAGCGCGGCTGTTCTGCTGAGGGCTGAGAGCCTACAGAGCACTATACTTATGTGGAGTGGAAATACGCCCCAAGCAGAATGAACAACGAGTGAACGAGTGATGGTCGCCGTGCCTCGTCAGCGTTTTGTTTCTCGCCGGTAAAAAATGAATAGCAGCTGCGTGAGATAGCTCGGAAGTAAGTCTCTGTTTCGCTTTGGCTCGCCGCGAAAGCAGCAAGATGAGCTTGGAAAGTGGTTTTCGAGCAATTCTAGGCCAAGCTCAACCCATATTCATGTACCGAACACAGCTTAAAGGCAACAGCTCCAAAGACTTGGCGGAAGGATCTTGGTAGCATGTCACGTGGGACGCCGGGTGTTACCGAAAGCTTGAAATTTTCCGAATATGAGCTACGTTAACATACAGACGTCTAAAGGCCTAAACCTGTAATCAATAAAGAACTGCCGCCAACTGCCCCAAGCGACCATCATCTGTAAACTACATACAAATTCACAGAGTAGTAACGCAAGCTTGTGACATGTGGACCGAGCTCATGCACTAACAGAAGCTACATTTACCCACCTAATTCATCATTTCTCTGGCCGAAATGAGCTTCCCCTACAAAAACAATCTAGCTTAGGGCAGACAATAGTTGTCTTCGAATTCCACACAAAAAGGAATCCCCACTTCTAAACCAAGGCTGAGTGAGATGCCGTAAACGCAACGCCACATTCGCAGTTTTTTTTTTCGCAGTTGATGCAATGTTTCAAGCATTTTGCTCATCCCCCACATCTTCCTTTTTCTTCTTCCTGGAATCAATCAACGTTCTCGCAAATGTGACATTTTTCGAGCAGATTGACGGCAGAATGAGTTTCCCACTGCTGAGCTACCGACAACACAGACCGCAGTCATAGGCGCACTCTCACTGAGAGGAGGGAACAATTGTCTACTTTTTGGATTAGGCTATCAAATTTCCTTTCGAAATAACCATTTTCCTTGGTTAAGTGCACCGAGGAGCTCACACGTAGCTGAGCAAATCCCGCAGAAGAGATTTAAGCAGCTACAAGGGAGTACATGCCTTGGATGTAGCATAGCCGCATGCACACCCCGCAGCGGCAATGCTGCAGCCATGCTGAGGCATCAGACCCTAACACACTCGGCAGCAAGGGCCTATAGCGTGGAAGGGGGAAGTCGCACTGGGGCAGCGGAGGCGGCAATGACGGGATGTGCACACTTCCACTGCGACAGTGCTGCCGCCAGTGGCCACAGCGGCAGTGGTGAGCTCGGGCATACATTGCTGCCGCTGCGGCACAGAAAGGTATGCCCGAGCTGCAGTGGAATGTGCCAGCTGCAAAGTGTGCATCAGCTTATCTAGGCACTACGTTTGCCGCAACAGTCGCAGCGGCCTCCGCGCTCTCGTATGTTCGGCTTGATCTCCGCGCCGCCCCGCGATGTTGAGTCAGACATTGTAACGGTTTCTGTCCGCGTGTAGGAGCTTTATGATTGGCTGAGTGGCCAGTAAAATCAACACAGTTTATTATTGACGCAAAGCCGACTGTAAATCAATGGTCTCACACTGCGCTTATGAGCCTGATTTCAATGAGTGCTGACACAACACTCTATTAAATGAGACAGCAGCAATCCCTCCGCCTCGTAGCTGCCGGCACAGGAAGAATAGGCAATTGCAGAGACTAGTCCGTTGAAGGTGCGTAGCTATGCGAGATGTGGGTTGGCAACTGTAATACGACCACGCGGGTGCACGACCGTTTACCATCAGCGCCAGCGAGAGGGCAGGATTGTTATGAAAGAGCGAAGGGAACGCAATCGTCGGCTGAGCTATATGGGCAACTGATACAAGAACCAAACGAACTGTGAAGCAGGTTAGTGCCAGGAGGTAAACAAGCTGACGGTAACGGCCGTCTGTGAGGTGGAATGGGGAGATAAAACTATGGACGGGAGCGGCTGCACGGTGAGATGCAGGAGGACAACAACTAAAAAAAAAACAATTTTAAGCTAAGGGCACACCAGTCGCCTCTATAGGATGGAGGGAAACAAGAGGTAACGGTATTGGCGTTGGTGCGCGAAATTGACGATGGAGCACCGATGATTGCTATGGCGCGCAGATTGCTGACGGTGGCCCACTACGTATTTACTATACTTTACTCGAATAATCGAATTCGAATAATTATTCGAACAATTTGTTTGAATTCGATTTTCGATTATTTGATTATTCGAGTTTCGCAAATTCGATTATTCGAATTCGATTATTCGAGTTTTGCAAATTCGATTCATCATCATCATCATTTTCATTAGCGTATGTCCCGCTTGGTGGAGGGGTCCGCTCTTCTGGTGTGGTGTGGTTCTTCCCCATCAAATGCTTGATCAGGGGGTACACTAGCCATCTTTAAGTCCAAGTGCAACGTATCTTGCCAAAGTTGGTTCGGGCGTCCGCTAGGCCGCTTTCCAGGGACCTCAAGGTTTAGACCAATTCTACGGACGGTGTCGTCATTTGCGCGAAGCACATGGCCGTACCATCGAAGACGAGCTTCGCGCAGCTTCTCGGTTATCGGGGCTACACCAAACCTCTGTCGGATGGCGTCGCTGCGAACGCGGTCCAAACGCGTAACACCAGCCGTCCACCGTAGCATTTTCGTCTCCATTACACTGAGGCAGCTTTCAATTCCTTCGTCACGGGCCAACAACAGCACCGTTGTTGCTACTGGGCGGAGGACTGTGTTCTATAAACCTTTGATTTGAGCGGCTCAGGTATTGTCCTGTCGCAAAGCACCCCAGTCAGTGAGAGCCATTTGGACCAGGCTGCACTCTCCGCGCGTTCGACTCCAAGTTAAGACTGCCATCGGCGTGACTGTTGATCCGAGATACTTGAAAGATGTAACTCGTGAGAGCTCAGTACCATTGATCTTAATAGATCCGTGCTCATTACAACCGTCGTCAAGTATTCCGTCCTTTTGACGTTTAGCTTGAGTCCGAACAATGTCAAGCGATCGCACCACGCCTGTGCCTGTCGCTCGAGTTCCGTTTTATCTTCACATGCAAGCATGACGTCGTCAGCATAGAGTAGCGTCCAAGGTGTTGCCATCTGGAGATCTCGTGAGATCGCATCCATCGAAGAGCAGTGGGGATAGCGCAGATCCCTGGTGCACCCCTAGAGAGATGGGAAATTCCGTCGAGGTGCTCGCTGGCGCTCGCACTCGACTGCTTGGGCAAGAGTACATAATGTGCACCCACTCAATAAGCTCTTTAGGGATACCATGTTCTCGCAACGTGTACCATATAACATCTCGCGGAGCGCGGTCGAAGGCCTTCTCCAAGTCCTGGAAGGCAAAATGCACCGGTTTCTGTTTCTCGCGGTGCTTCTCTAGCAAAAGACGAAGATCGTGAACGGCATCAGCAGTGCCACAGCCAGAGACGAAACCATGCTAATTATTGGAAAGCTGGGCGTCATCCCGTATACATCTATCGACAATTCGCCCAAAGATATTCAGAGTGTGCGAAAGTAGGCGAATTGGACGGTAGCTAGCGCAGTCCGCAGGGCTGCACTTCTTCTTCCAAATTGGGATGGTCGTGCATTGCTGCCAGCTTCCGAGCACTTTTTTCTCAGCAACAACCTGATTGAAAAACTCTGTCAGCCAGTCAGCAGGACACCTACCCTTCGAATTCTACAGGTCGGCTGGTAGAGCATCGGGATCAGTGGCTTTGCCTGACTTCATCTTCTTCAGAACTGCTTCGGTTTCCCTCACTGTAATCTTCTGAACGGGACCGCATACAGGAGATGCAAAAGGGATAGCAGGATGGTCATATTCAACACTCAAGATTTCCTCGAAGCAGTCGGGCCATCGCTTCACAGTCCTCGTACGATCCATCTCAAGACGACCGTTGTCGTCGTTAATGCCAAAGAACTTCTCGACGTCGTCTTCTTGGCGACAGCGAGCTTTCGCAAGTCGGTAAAGGTAACGCTCACCACCGCACGTTTCCAGTTTTTCACTCACATCAGCTAGTGTGCGGCTTTAGCAGCGACCACTGCTTCTTTGCCGCTTTTTTCGCTTCTCCATAATTCCGCCAATTATGGACTGTTTTATTACGGATGAATACGTGACAGAGGCGTTTCTCTTCTCGTCCTTGGTCGCGACGCCTAACAGGAACATAGTCAATCTTCGTTTTAGCGTTCCCTATAAAACGAGATGAGGTGGGAATCCCGCTTTCGAAATTTGGTATTCACGATGGTGAGGTCATGTGAGTCTGCATACTCAAGTATACGCTCACCATCGGCGTTGCGCGACCCATATCCAAAACCACCTGTAGCCGTCTTTCGTTGCTCCGACGTGACCATTAGGGTCACCTGCCACAACAATCATCCATTCCTTCACTTCCGCTGCCTTCTCATCAAGCAAGGACCAGAACTCGTCCTTGGTTTGCTCGGAACAGCCTGTCTACGAAGCATACGCAGAAAAGAAATAGCATCGTCGCTCTTCTACATCGACAATAATCTTCATCAAATGGTCATCGAAGCGTTCTACGCCTGCAATCGCGTCACGGAAACGTACGCAGACGATCATACCGACACCACTGGTGGCCGTGGGACTGCTGCACAAAACGGCCTTGCAGCCACGGCCAATGTCCCTCGAATTGCAACAGGAACGCCCCGTCTCCTACACAGCACAGAAGTCTATCTTTCTTCGCTCCAATGCTTCAACCAACTCGCACGAACGACACGTCAACGTACCCACATTCAACGTTACTACGCGGGTCTTGCCTACGTTACGGGACTTTTGGACTAGCTCATTTGCCCCCCGATGCCGTCCTCGCATCAGGGACCCTCGTATACTTCTCACATTCGCCGGGATCTGCGAGTGGACGTCGGCTTCCGCGGACGCCGTACCTATCACTATCTCGATACTCGAACGTCATCAGCCATGTGATGTGACAAAATGTTCGTAGGCAGGCCTGTCACTAGGGACTGCATTCGAATGTCCGCGTTTGGTTTGGCTCACAGAAGCAAGCAATTTTCGGCACTACGTGGAGGAACGACATCGCCACCTTGCAAATTCGAATAATTATTCTAATTCGATTATTCGAGGTTCGAAAATTCGAATAATATTCGAATTTCGAATACATGGTTGTTTCGAATGTGGTATAATGATGATTTTTGTAAACGACGTTCATTAGGGTGACGATAGAACACCGTTACGAAAAAACGAGGAAGAGACGATTACGAGGAACTCACTTACGAAAACGCATTCAATATCCTACTATACATACATAGAAGGGTAATGTGTTTCCATCACAACTGGCGTGGGGGCATGGCGTGTTGGCGATACTGACCGCAGTTGATGGCGATCGACTGCGGTTCTAAATCTCAACCCTTGGGGTAGTCGATCTCTCTGAACACAAACCTGAAGTCCGTTTTTGAAATTATTTGTTTAAGTTGATCGAACTATTGACTTGAGTCCCGTATAAGTAGAATGCGTGACGCATCCCAAAGGGGATTGAATAACGCCGTTCTTTATCCTCCATTATTCCTTTTTATCCTTAACTTCACATTCGCGTTTTCTGCGACCACGACTGTCATCAATGTCATACACTTGAATCCTCTACAAAATTTGCACAATAAACACAAACATCGACGGAAAATTAAAAAATGAATTCAGATTCGTGTTCACTGACCTCGATTACCTCAGGCCTGTAGTTTCGAACTTGTTGAGTGATATTCACGAAAAATCGATAATTTGGTTAATATCTCTTGATGGCAATTGCTACTGCAAAAACTAACTTAAGATTCGTGCTCAGCGCCTCGATTACTCCGAGGCTGGAGCTCACAGTTTGCATATATGACAGGATTATATACCACCAGCGTCAGTTGCCGGCTCCCCGGCCTAGCTCGATCTCGCTCAGATTTGTGTTCAGCGAGATCGCGCTAGGCAAGCCGGCTTTGCCGGCGTCGGGTATGGCGCCATGAGGGGTCAGAAACCCATTCCAACGTCGAGCCCGCTAGATTCACCGCAACCCAGCGTCTGGTAGGGCGGGTCACGCTAGCCTAGCCGACTTCGCCGGCAACCGATGCTGAGTAAGGAATAGCAAAAAAGGTGCGGAAGGGAGTAACCGGCTGTCATTCTGCACAATGGAAAGAGATTCGGTTTCTGAGGTCAGATTCATCAACAGTTCACCGGCCAGTAACGGTGAAAAGTACCGCCAAAGCCCCTGATGAGATTCGTCAGAATTAGCTTGGCGATAGTTTTCACCGTTACCGGCCGGTAAGCGATTGATGATTCTGGTCCTAGAGTCGTAGCTTTCCTAGTGGGGTAGTGGTAAAAGTATGGCGGTAAACATAGAGATAAATTGAATACAAAAAAGTGCATATGTGAGGCAAAATAGCAAAAGAGTGCAGCCGTTGCAGAAAAATGCAGCCGGTTGTCATACCGCGCAGTGAAAAAGGCTTCAATATCTGGAGTCGTAGCTTTCCAGTAGTAGGGTAGTGATAAAAGTATGGCGGCAAACATAGAGGCAAATTGAATTCAAAAAACGGCGTATGTGAGGCAACATAGCAAAAGAGCTGCAGAAGGGATCAACCATACTGCATAGTAGAAAAGGATTTAACTTCTGCAATGGTAGCTTCCCTGGTAGTGGGGTAGTGGTAAAAGTATGGCGGTAAAAATAGTGAAAAGTTGAACCACACAGGAGAGCTGGGAAGGAACACTGAGGTTTGACCACTAGATACGTATTGAGAAACCTCGTCATATGGTGGGTGTTCTGTGCTATAGCCAATAGAAACCTATTTCGAAATCACCCTACGTCTGGCAGTCGATGGCAGTCGAAGGTGAACAATAGTCTCGGACAACTGTCAAGCGCTTTGGTGTTGGACAACTGGCAACCGAACCTCAAACTTGGGTGATTAAACCGGCGAGGCTAGCAATATACGAAGTACGGGTGGCTAACATCGGACAAAAAAAAAACCCTTCCTGTTTTGTATATAGGGGGTTTTTCAGCCGAGGTTCGAAGTTTTTGAAATCAAATTCAACGTTGTTACACGGGGAAGATTCCAGAAGAACGTTGAAATTTATTTTAAACACGTTGAATTTCGACTGAAAATGGTATATTCCACGATTTGATTGGTTGACGATTCCTGTGAGATAATGAACAAGTAGAGTAAAGGTTTCTTTCGCCAAAGCTTTGCGCTTTACGTGGATGTTTTGCACATGTATTTCCGTGGGAATTCTTTTTGTAGGAAAAACTTCTCATGTCGTGCCATCTTAACTAGTATTTTAAACGGTTCCTAAAAGATATTGAATATCTCCATTATTTGAATTTTTCACAAGAATTCTATTCTTTTGTTTGTTCTCTGGCGAATGTTGTCGTTGAACTTACTTTACTGCACTTATTTGTACCTATGCAATGCGCTTTTGAAGCGAATAAACGATATCAAACGAAATTAGCTGACACAGAAATCTCATCGTCCTTATTACACCCCGGTGCAAAATTATAGGTTAACCCCCGAGTTGTCCATTAGTGCTCGAAGAATCCGTTGCCCAGCGACGCATTCTTCACTATCGAAAACCTTTATAGTAGAATTCTATCTAAGCAGTTATCTTATCAGTGTAGGATACCACAAACTTTAATTGAAAATTTAACGAATGGAGACCGTTGCAAAATATAAGCTCGCTTCATTAAAAAAAACCAGATTAATCACAAAAGTACCTACAGACGAAGCAAGATTAGCACTTGCTCACATCACCATTGTAGTAATCAATATCGAAAATTCTATTTGGCATACTACTAATTAGATTATCAATAACAGTTGGCTCAACATTGGTCCAAGCATGAAGTATGGCGTTCTTCAGATCAGAAATTGAAGTGGAAGTGGTTGCATTTTTGTACACTTTGTGTGCAAGATTGCCCGCAAGTTCTCTACCGGGCTGAGATGTGGAGAACAACTAAGCCACTCCAAAAGTTGAATTCTGCTGGAGTTAAGCCAACCTGTAGTTGACTGCAATTTGTGTATGGATGCATTATCTTGATGGAAAATGAGGATATGCCTACGAAATCTTCTAAAATATGGCAAAAGGTGATCTCCGAGCAATTTCTGGTAGTCCTCACTGTTCATCCTACACGAATCGATCTTCCGAGACAAACGAGACGAGTCCGCATCCAGAAAACGCAGCCGAACCATGAGACTTCCACGTCCAAAGTTGCGCCTGGAGATACTCGACCTCTTTTCTCAGTTCTCCCCAGTGGTGTAAAAGAAGTGGAATCTGGATGGGTCCGACGGGTACAGGCACTAATGGAGAGATCTGAGGAGAGAGAGCGAGTATTCTACAGGCGCAACTTTGTCGGTGGAGGTCTCATGGTTCGGGCTGCGTTCTCTGAACACGGACTTGTTACTTTAGAATTCTTCTCGTGTAGGATAAACAGTGAAGACCACCAGAAATTGCTCGGAGATTACCTTCTGCCGTGTTTCAGAAGATTCTGTAGGCACAACCTTATTTTCCAGCAAGGCAATGCATCCATTTATGTATCACGTTCAACAACAGATTGACTTAACTCCAAAAGAATTGAACTTTTAGAGTGACCTAGTTGTTTTCCAGATCTCAACCCGAAAACTAGAAAACTTGTACACAAAGTGTGCAAAAATGAACCGCTTAGACTTCGGTTTCTGATCTGAAGAACGCCATACTTCATGCACGGACCAATGTTGAGCTAACTGTTATTGATAATCTAATTAGTAGTATGCCAAATAGAATTTTCGATACGGTTCACAATAGAGTTGATGTGACAAAGTACTAATCTCACTTTCTGTAGGTACTTTTGTGACTAATCAGGTTTTCTATGAGGCGAACTTATATTTAGCAACGGTCTCCATTTGTTATATTTTCGATTAAAGTTCGTGGTATCCTGCACTGATAAGATAAACTGCTTAGAAGATTTGGTACAAGTCGCGTAGGTGAGCAGCGGAGCGGGGGTGCGGTAACGGCAGAGCACCGACCGTACTCACGCACTGTACCGTAATCACTCCAGCCAATCAAACCCGAAACGAACACGCCCCTTCTATGGCACTGCGGGGCTCAGCCGGACAGGCAGAGTCTGTGAGGTATCAATCAACGGTCAGCTGTTAGGTTGGAGAGGGGTTGAGACGAGGCATGCGATGGAACTCCGCCACGGATGTCACCCAACCTACACGTGCTGAAATGGCCCACAACCCGGAGTTCCTTCCCTTTCCAAAGCCGTGCCCGAAGGGCACGTCTGCGTTCACCTGAAAAGTTCAACCAGCCTGCCACGGGAACTACCTAAACTACATGTGTTAAAATGGCCCACCTGGTCATTACCAACCTCGAAGGCAGTACCTCGCAGAGGAGGCGCATTCGATCGATGCTGTGGCTGCCGCGATTACGGTAGAAGTAACGACGAGTTCGCCGCACCCTCGCGGCCGCTACCGCACCCCGCCGCCGTCACCGCACCCTCCGCTGCTCACCTCCGCGACATGCACCGAAGATTTTTCTATAAAGGTTTTCGATAGTGCGGAATACGATGGTAACATTATTGAGCCTCGACAGCGGGTTCTTCGGGTACTAATGGACAAATCGTGGGGAGGGGAGAACCTATTATTTTGCACCGGGGGAAGTCATTATGAAGTTTATTCGATTATTCGATTTATTCGAATATTCAATTATTCGAAAATTCGAATAACTGAAAAATGGTGTTATTCGATTATTCGCTCATTCGAAAATTTTTGAAGAAGCACAAATATAGTATTTACTATACTTCGGACCGAATCGAATAATTTCGAATGAATATTCGAATAAATTCGAATATTCGAATATTCATTATTCGAATATTCGGTGAGGTCCAAAATTCGAATATATTCATTATTCGAATATTCGATGAGGCCAAAAATTCGAAAATATTCATTATTCAAATATTCGCTGAAGCCCAAAATTCGAATATATTCGTTATTCGACTATTCGAAGTGCCCCAAAATTCGAATATATTCGAATATATTCGACGCTACTGAGATAGACTACTGGGAGTCAGTTTTTGCGCCTTCTGGATATAACTCGCCTAAAGTATATGAAAAACCAAGGATATATTTGAGCTCAGCAGCTCGAGCTCTATCGTTTGGTATACATATTTCACATGGAGCCATGAAATTGTTCGAAATTGGAAACATGTTTAATTACCCAAGCTTGAAGGCCGACCAATAGACTTGAGAAACATGAACGATGCGGCCAAGGTCGGCCTCTGTCGAAAGTATTTCATCGTCGGTTTGTTTGGTCTACCGTTGGTGTGGCTTAGGAACACAATCTGGTTCTTTGGTTGAGGCTTTCTTCGACCGCAATCACCGGCCACCAATACCAATCGGAAGTATATCACTCTGACAAGGGAACTGTCTGAACGGGCAAACAAGTACGACGGTGTAATGGTTAAGGGCCCGCAGAGCGAGCTCTTCACGACAGCGCAAGATCCCGGCGTCGTGGACTGGGTGGCGCAGAGGTGGAGGGCGCGCATGTTCGTGAGGTCTAGGGTTCGGGTCCCGTGCTACGTTGCGTTGTTGCACTTTTGCCATAGTATCAGATGATCCATAGAGATTTCCATATCTGAGCTTGTTTTTGGACTTTGCTACGGTAAGATGTTTTTATTACTTATTATTTGTCGACATCTCGTAATTCACCAGCAATGTCCGAAATATGCCAAATGCGATTTTGTATGAAACTTTTACTCCAATAAATTGTTCTCATTGTCAATGTAAGAACAACATGAAACAGCAGCAGAATGCCAGAAAAATGGTTCAAATGCAATTTATTAGTGTCGGTGAGGTGAGTGCCACCAGTGTACTCACAGTGTAGGAGGGGACCACATGATCATCAACTTGACCTATCACCTCGATCAATATTTTCGCCTCTGTTAAGGCCGCCACAGACTTCTGCGGCGCCGCTCGGCGGCGCCGCTGCCCTATGCTTAACCATAGGGCAGAGACGCAGAGCTCGCCTCCAGCGGCGCCGCCAGCGGCGCCGCTGGGAGGCGCCGCTGGCCGGCCGGCGGCACCGGCGGCACCGGCGGTGCCGCTGCCCTATGCTTAACCATAGGGCAGAGACGCAGAGCTCGCCTCCAGCGGCGCCGCAGAAGTCTGTGGCGGCCTTAATGCTTACAGAGTCGCGCGGTCATAACAAGCTGCTGCCGCCAACACTGACTCGACAATGTCCGCTAACCCTCGAGTGGTCATTCACCTATTGACACTGAAGTGCGGATCTCCACTGGATGCTGTCCTTTCGAGAGACGAAATGAAGCTGACGGAAAGAATAGCGAGTATCCTACAGGATTTCGAACTGCGACAGCTGGAAATCGACGAGGTGGAGAAGTTGGAGGTAGTGGAAGAAGAGGACCAAGAGTTTCAACCAGAAGAGGATTGTGCCGGTGTCACGACACCACTAACCAGTGAAGGCGCTATCACGTTTTTGGGGAGGACAGATCGTTTCGGAGGAAAAGATTTGGCTATACTAGAATTGTTATACTATACAAGTTTGAGAACTGGGGAAAGTGGACTGTGTCGCGATTCCAGGATTGGGCTGCAGCGGAGTACCACTGGGTAGGAACTGTGAAGCCAAACACAAGTTCAGATATGGAAATCCCTATGGAAATCCGATACTATGGTGAAAATAGCAGAAACGCGGTGTAGCACGGGGACCGAACCCTATACCTCACGAACATGGGGCGTGCTCTTTACCACTGCGCCACCCAGTCCACGTCATCGATCTTGCGCTGCCATGAAGAGCTCGCCCTGCGGACCCTTAAGCATTACACCCTCGTACTCGTTTGCCTCAAGGATTCGGCAAAAACAAAACATGTTCGGTTACTGCTTGGAGCACGGGGATTCTCCCTATAGTACTCGTTCTTGCCGTTCCGGCGTACCGTTCAGATAGTTCTCTTGTGAGTGTCATAGGAGCGATCTTCTAGTTAATAGTAATATGTGTCTGGGAGACCATCTTCCAGTCGTACCGTTCGAAAAGTGTCGCATGGGCGGACTATTTGACATTCATCTTCTCAGTCGGAAGGGTATAGACTGGCTGCGATGTCATCCCAAATTGCCACAGCATCATTCATCCTTCTCAAAGTTCTTTTCTGTGATTCACTTGTAGTTGCTACAGCTTAACGACGAGGTGTTTCCTCACTCAATTGTTGTTTTTTCTTGTGCGGGTTTGTAACATAAAACATCATATACATATTAACATAATGATGCAGCTTTCTTATTGTTGAAGCCGCCACTGATCCTTGCCGGGTATACGTCCGTCATCTTTTTTTCTTTTTGTTTTTTTCGCGTCTATTCGTTTATTCGTTTCGTGGTCGTCCGCGAAACGAATAAATGTGAGCGTCTCTTAGTGCCTCTGGGTGAAATGGGTAACCCTCCTAGGTTCTGTTTATACTGGGTCGTCGAGCGACGTGATTCGGTGTATAGTGGGATCCTCACGCTTCACCACTTGTCGAGTTACTTAGGAAGTGAGCCTGGGCGAATTGAAATGGAGTATCACACATCATTTGTCTCAAGAATTGGACTTGCTAGGCAGTTTTTGGTTAGAAAGTGACCCTAGATGAATGTTTCGAGTATCAGCTCGATCACCTAGCAAGTCGAATTCTGGAGATAAATGATGTGTGATACTTCATTTCAATTCATTTAGGGTCACTTCCTAACTAACTCGACATGTGATGAAGTGTGAGGAGCTAAGAGGGCGCCGAAAAGTTTCCACGTACGATCTCTAAGCTGAGGGCGCAGACATCATCGATCAGCGGTCGGTTGTGTTCTATTATGCTTTTCTTGTTTGTTCCTGTGCTGCCGATTTTTGCTGATTCTAGAGTGTAAATAGGCGCAAATAGGGCCGGGGTATGGGTCACCCCTACTAAGTGGTTGTACACCTTGGTGTGAAGGCACGTGTATGTGTAAGAAGAAAATTCATCGGAATCGTCATCATGAAATCGTAATGAAAGCGTGGATTTGTCGCCAATTATGATTTACAGCTTTTCAGTGTATCTGTTATTTTTGGAAATTGTGTTTTTGCAGGCCCACATCTGCTTTTCCATTGTTCTGTTTTCGTGCGAATGCCTTTAAATAACATGTCGTGTTTGAGATTAACTTTATTTCTGTACTTGCTTTACGAGGGTCATTAGAAGCCGTAGAATATCTACAATTTCAACTAAAGTATTCTTTATTGATAAATTTTGTGGCTAGAAGCCGTAGAATGTTTACAATTTCAACCAAAGTATTCGCTATTGATAAATTTTGTGGCACTATGTCAGTTGTGCGTAACGGTCGGAATTCATTAAGATTAGAAGAGTTTGGATTTGAAAATTGAAGACACGATCTTACAGAAGAAATTAGAAAAGGCATTTAGCCTAGGGCTTAATTTAACTTTCAATTCAAATACATCTGTTGTATAGTTCGGACCGAATCGAATAATTTTGAACGAATATTCGAATAAATTCGAATATTCGAATATTCATTATTCGAATATTCGGTGAGGCCCAAAATTCGAAAATATTCATTATTCGAATATTCGACGAGGCCCAAAATTCGAATATATTCATTATTCGAATATTCGACAAGGTCCGAAATTCGAATATATTCATTATTCGAATATTCGATCAGGCCCAAAATTCGAAAATATTCATTATTCGAATATTCGATCAGGCCCAAAATTCGAAAATATTCATTATTCGAATATTCGATCAGGCCCAAAATTCGAAAATATTCATTATTCGAATATTCGATAAGGTCCAAAATTCGAATATATTCATTATTCGAATATTCGACAAGGTCCAAAATTCGAATATATTCATTATTCGAATATTCGACAAGGTCCAAAATTCGAATATATTCATTATTCGAATATTCGGTTTTTCGTGAAACCGAATATATTCGATTATTCGTTTATTCGAAAAAATTTTGGAAGGAAACAAGTATAGTATTTACGCTACTACCCTCCCCCTACTGGCTCCTGCACTGCTCAATTGTTGAGGCTTGAGATACAGAGGCGGGAATGCAAGTGAACAATCTGAATGCTTGGCTACTACTGTGATATGAAGGAAGAAGATAAAATTCAATCAAAGAGTTCACGACACTTTTTTTCTATTCCAGGCAAGCTAGTCGGGCCTGCTTCTGTGGCGGTCACGATACGGACGACTTGGTTTGTAGGTTTCTCGACTATATCCTCTTTGGTTCGAAATCCTTGAAGTAGCTTTGTTACGACGTTGTCATTGAACGTGGTTTTCCGGTTGGAGATCTTCTCTGCAACACGTTCGCGTAACTCCCTGTTAACGGTCTCGTCGCATTGCTTCCGCTTACTTCTCTCCTTTTCGAAGCTTGAAAGCTTTAACTCTGCCAGTCCGATTGATCGTAAATATCGAATAGCTGTTGCGTCTGTCCGGCCACATATTCCTGCAGTTTTTCAGGAGCTCCTTAACTAAGACAGGTGGGTACGGTTCGCGGCTCGGAGCCGTTCACAGTCATGGGAAGACTCCCATGACTGAACGGCTCTGCGTCTGACGATTTTGTTGCCCGACGCGCTCTCCTTGAGGTCCGCACACTGCTATCTTCTTGATTCCACCTCTCGCCACTGCTGCTAAAACTGACGAAAATCGCATCCACTATCTTTCGTCCATGGCTTCATCGGAGGTCGGTGTGACGAAGATGAAAGTCCCGATCGATGACTTGTTTTTCAAGACGTCACATACATCAACCAGGGACTGTAAATCGGCACAACGACGTCGTCCTTCAATGCTCTCTGAATCCAAGATCGTGTTCGACTTCTTCGCACAGCGAACGGTGACATCGTCCCAGGTCTGAACTAGGGCGAACCAGATTCCCCGCATTGGTAAACTCAGAAGGCATATGCTTTCTCTAACCCGGACAGGGTTAGGAGACAATGCTGGCGCTCCTCATTTTAAAGCGCTTTCTATCTAAGGCGAGCTCGGACCCGAAGATAACTCGAACACAAAGGAGAATATAAGGATCACTGCATCGTCGATATGCGCAACTGCTCCAATTGTCATCTGGCGGATCATGCAAATGTACATCTCATCAGCCTCAAATCGTCGACCCCAACAAGTATGGAATAGGGTCAGCGCGCTGTTGTCCATGGCCTGTCCATTTTCCCTGTACTGTGACCTGCAAATGGCACTTGATATTTGCTTAGCAAGATCCTCATACTGCTCTCTTCCACTCTTCACTCTTCTAGTCTTTACTGTGATTGGTTCGTCATTGATCTCCTGAGGAACCAGGATTAATGCGTCACGTTGCACTCAAATGGATTCACTTTTGCTCGTAATATGAGTTATCAATGCCGTATTTTGACTAGCGTCGACTACTCTGAATGGGCCACTCCAGCTATTCACCAATTTTGGGAACTTCGACAAGCCATTCTTTCTTGGTAGCTCCATGTATACTTGATCGCCTACTTTCGGCAGTTTGCTAGAACTAACTTTGTTGCATTGGTCGTATTTTTCTTTCATGCTCATACCATAGTCGTCGTTTATCTTTTTTGCGCAGCTAATCAAACACCAAATAATCGAACACCTTGGAGCAATACTCCAAAAAACCGTTCAGGACCAAACAATCAAAGACCAAACAGGCCTCAGCAGGAACATAGAAATTTTCCAAATACTTTTTCTAATCAAGGACAACAAGCTAGGCCGAACATAAGCAATGTTCAGATGTGTCCCAAGGACAATACATCAATCTCACATGAAACTCAACTCCCTCCCAGCTTATCTTAATGACAGCTGAGGGAAATGTGTGGAACAATAAAAAGGAGAATATGAAAAATACTCTTTTTCTTCGACACGGGTGCTCAAGAAACCGTGATCGAAGAGTCTCTCGCCGACCTTAGGCCTGTCCAAGCAAACTATCGGAATCTGTACAATGTCGGGCATAGAAGGCCATATCGGGAGCTTTGAGAGAAACATAGTAAGTGTCAAATTAAGCACAGTATAAGGTGAAGAGCTCGAGTTGAACGTTCTGACCAAAACCTGTCATCACCAATAGTTTTTTAGCGTTAACCTCAGTTCAGTTGGCGTAGACTTTCTAAAAGCAAATAGTATTTGCCAATCAAACTCCAATCTTCGTGGAGAATACCAAACACCTCACATTCTTGTGGGGCTAGACCATTACCACGACCTGGCAACCGGTCAATCAATAATATATCATCGGGTCTTCATATTGCCAAAAAAATGTTTAGAACTACCATATATGGAAAGGGGCCTGCCACGGCGAAAATGTCTCCATCTGCTATGGAATGACTTCCATTCAAGAAAACAGCGAACAAGAAATCCTTCAAAGATGTTTGAACTTAGCAGCTTAGGAATTTCGTCGGAGGAGTGCCAGAAAAATGAAAAAGCGCACGAATATCTCTCAGAATACTCAAAGAGGATATCGTTCTCCGTCGGATTCATAACCGCACCATTCCCGTTAAAAGGCAATATTACTCAATTAGAGGATAATTATGGAGTTGCCATTCGGCGACTTGAATCTCTGCAAATCTCACTGCAGAAAAACGCAGAGTAAACCCTGGTACATTGAAATATTGAAAAAGTTTGAAAAGAAGGCATGATCGAAGTCTTCTCTACAGAATAAAACGAAACTGCTGGCGTTTATTATATGCCGCACTCCGGAACCTGGAGATCGAACAAAATGGTTCCTCTAAGAATAGTTTTTGATGCTTCTTCTATGAAGAAAGTAAGTCTATCACTGAACGATGTAATCTAGAAAGGAGAGTCATTTGTGAAAAAAAATCCATGACATCCTACTGAGTTCACGAGCCAGTAAAATCATGCTTATGTGCGATATCGAGGCAGCGTTCACCCAAGTTCGGCTAATAGAGCCTCACAAGGACCTCTGCAGGTTTATGTGGCTGAAAAATATCAACCATCCACCAACAAAAGATAATATTATTAATTATCGATTTCGTATGCTACCTTTCGAGGCAACGGCATCACCAAGCATCTTAAATATGGCGCTGGCGACATATTTAACTACTCAAAATACGGAGCTAGCTAAGGAAATCTCAAAAGTCTTTACGTGAACAATATTTTAATAAGGGCAGATACTACAGAAGAAGTTCTTCAGAAATATCGTGAATCGAAACGATTGTCTGCAAAAGTAGGAATGAATTTGCGAGAATATGTATCGAATTCCGTCGATGTAAACAATTTTATACCAGAAAAGAACAAAATTGGAAGTGGGTTAATGAAATTACTCGGAGTCGACTATAACAAGGACTCTGACAAATTCCACATGTCCACACAATTTCCAATAATATCCAGACTTACCAAAAAGGACGTCGTAAGTCAAATAAACTTGGTTTATGACCCAATCGGTCTCGCTGGACCACTCTTAGTTCGCCTCAAAAATATGATGCGAGAAATTTTCGACATTGGTACTGGCTGGAAGACCGTTCTAGCTCAAGATATTTGCGATAAATGAATCAACTTTTCTCAGAAGTCACTAATGCAAAACTTTCGGTGCACCGCACATTCCGAAGTGAATTCACAGGTGAAGAAAAGCGCCCGAGGGTATTTGCCGACGTTAGCAACGCAGCCATCGCTGTTTGCGCATATCTCCAAGGTCAAGTGACAAGCACAGTATCATCACTGCTATGTGGGAAAACTAGACTGACATCAAAAAAGACTCGTCAAACTATTCCAAGACTGGAACGCGTTGGAATTATCACGGCGGCATGCTTGGGACCATCCATACTAGCATCGATGAATACCAAAAGGACTCCATCGTGGTCTAACACGTTGCAAAACAGGCGCTATCGTTCGAGAATACGGGAGCAAAGTAATCAGCTAACGCTGAAGCTTGTTAATATCGGTGCGACACTCTGAACGGTCTTTACTACGTAGAACAGGGGATTGTTCATCAGACTTCATCGTGCTCCGTATGTATACACGCAGCTTCCTTAAGAACGTGTGAGATGCTAATCTACGCTCCCTATTGGCCACGAATTTCCTTAGATTACGGTCAATGTCCTAGCACACTCTCTTATAAAGAGTCGTTCAGAGGATCAGGTGACTGTAGAAAAATTCGCTTCTTCTGAGCAAGGAATTTTCGATTATGTTGAGGAAAATATAGCTCACTTGAGAACTTTCATACGGTGAAGGTCACAAAATGGGACAGCCTATCATAAATTATACTACAAAACCTGTGATAAAGTTCGCAGTCGATGTATAACTATCAAACAGTTTTAGCCAAGCAATATGAAGCAAGATTTCGTTCAACGAACAATAGTCTGCCCTTGCAAGATCAGGTAGTGGTAAAGTATCGGTCTCTAGGACTTCCAGGACCTTACGAAGAAGTTTATGATGGTATGGTCAGCGGTAGCTAGAGGAGGATGCGTTATAACACCGTGTACAATAGGGATTGTAGTAAGCACAACGTCGAGAATATTGTCGGCATGTGTACAGTTATGGCCGTGGCCTTTTCAAAAATTCCGAACAAGCCGCATTTTCCCGGCTTTTGTGACAACAAGCACATTTTTGAGTTAAGCAGCTCAACCTCTATCAGATAGCGATTAAAAAATTGCCAAAAATTTCAAGGTTCAACCGAATTTTTTTCAAAGGTTAGTTTTTCGTTCAAAATCGTGCTCCGTTGCGAAGGGCGGCCGCGGACGAGTTGTCGTTCGCAAGTCGTTCAAAACCGTTGCATGCTTATAATTCCTCCAATTGGAGGTTTTTTGGGAAACGGTTGTAGATGCATTGACTGCCTGCTTAAACCCAGAATCAATAAAAAACTTCAAAAAGCATGCTGCACTAGGACTCCGTGGCACAAGGCTACTCCAGTCAATTCTCAGGTTGAGCTCGCCGAAAATTGTTGCGTTGCTCCTAATCGCTGTAAGAGTAGAGAGCAACTCAATCAATTCATCGTCATCACGTTTTAGGCAACTAGGGCAACTAGGAGGACTATATACACGTATGAATCGTATAGAAGAGGAAATGTTCGGCGACAGAATGTCAACGCACAAGACGTCCGATTTTTGTCTAGCTTCCACGTTAACAGAGTGCGTAAGAATTCTTAGTTAAACAACAAACACCGTCTCCTCTAGACCTATTGCGATCCACTCTAGTATTTCATAGAGGAAGTTGGCAATATTTTCGGAGCTTCGAATTTTCGATGTAAGCCATGTCTCGGTTATGAAAACTATGGCTTGGTATCGGAAAGGAGGTAACGGAGGTGGTGGAGCTTGTTTACTAGACTGCGAGCATTGAGAAGAGAGCAAAGGAATGATGGTGGTCCACCGTGCTCGCTCACACGTTTCCCGGAACCTCATGGGAGATTTCAGAGACGTGCTTCAGCTCACCACGATAGACAACCCATTCCCTTCTCTCCTTACCCTTGTTTTTCTCCCGAGCTTCCTTACATAGTTCGAACTTTCTCAGCCGTTCCTCCGCTGTCATGCTTCTGCGAACGAATACGTCCGCGAAGCCGGCAGCACAAAGAAAGCGGGAGGTCGCTAGTGCTCTTCTCCAGTGAAATAAGGAAGGAAGCACTTTTTTAACTAGGAGTGCACGATCCTGCCTCATTTTACCCATTCTATAAACTTTTGCCGGTCTGCACTCAACCTGCAGAAAGTCTACCACGCTCGCTGCCTTATCCTTCAAATTCTGATGTTCAGAGGGTGAACAGTCTCCGACTGCCTCCTTAGTGCCAGCAATTACGATGCTGCGAGAGCGTTTTTCAGATTTCACATACTCTGAAAATTCCTTAGGAATTTTCGCCGATAACGCTCTCACCATGTGGTCAAATACTGGGTCCTTATTCCGTTTCAAGACGTTATTGATAAGGTCGTTTTCTGATATTCTAAACGGCGGAGGGACTACCAGAACTGTTGATACTAGAGGCAGCAGCGACTCCTTGGATGAAGTCGTTGCTGTTGACCATCTGCTTACTGGTCGTGCGCACCATGTTGTTTGATCTCGCAGACAGATGGCGTATTACTGATCCTAGAATAAAAACAACAACTAAAAGAACAAAGAAAAAACGAAATGTTAGGGAAATTAGGCTCTCACGACACAAGAAAAGCACACTAAACGGCTGATGTAAGACTCAGGTGGAGCAAAAATCAGTAGAAATTCCATCGAAGAGAAATATGAGAAACAACACAGATCTCCTCTTCACGGAAAATAATAAGTGTGTAAACGATTTTAGTAGAGAACTACTATTTAACAGAATACAAACAGATGTATGTGTGAATATAAAATACGTCAATAAGGCTGTTGACACTACAGAAATTAGGAACAAACGTATGACAATGGCTTGTTCTAAACGAACGCTATTCTTCACAAGAGATGTCCTTCTGCAATTATATAGCGCCATTAGATGTCCCGAGGGAGGGTCATGTACAAAGGGTACATGTCCGAAACTTACCAGGATACTATCTCAACGGTAGGTCGGAACGGCGCAAATGTTGTATATGGGCAGAACCGCCTCTCCCTGGGAGGTAACAAACTGCAGGTATCTCGACCCCAATACAACTCTGTGCAAAGTTAGGGGCGACAGAAGTCGCCTGTTGCCGCCCTGTTGATACACGTGCTCCACAGCTGACGGGCTCGCGCGGGATGAGGGCTGGTATCGCGGATCGGCGCAGTGCACAGGCGGCGTAGTAGGGAAGAGCTCGGGCTCGTGAGCGAGGGGTGGGGGTTTGGATCCCGCAGACTGTGTTTCCTTTGCACTTTTGCAAAATCCATGTTCATCGTATAGGTAATCCACCTAGGGGTATTATAGTGTGTTATAGAGGATGTTTGCATATACCATATGCTTCAACCTACAGATTAGCTAAAATGTTCACTTCTGTGTCACTTATTTTAAGCCTATTTTGTGTGAAGCTGTAGTTATGTAACGATAGATATTTTGTGGCACTAGTTTAATGTTCCGATTCCACCAACAAGACTTCAGTCAAAAATTTTTTTTGCTGAAACTTCTTTCTCTACCTGCCGTCACCGGCAGAAACTTTAGGAATGTAATCCTGTGCCTTCCTGTATTTATATTATCCAGCCGAATCGTGAAGAACGGATATCAGATTCGTGATCACCATCCCAAATAACCCCCTAGACGACGTTTTAGCGAAATCGGTAACCCTGCCTGGACCACCCTTGTTAACGGTATGGGTGGCCTCCGACGGAATCGTGAAGAACGGATATCAGATTCGTGATCACAATCCCAAATAACCCCCTAGACGAAGTTTCAGCGAAATCGGTAACCCTGCCTGGGCCACCCTTGTTAGCGGTATGGGTGGCGTCCGACGGAATCGTGAAGAACGAATATCAGATTCGTGATCACCATCCCAAATAACCCCCTAAACGAAGTTTCAGCGAAATCGGTGACCCTGCCTGGACCACCATTGTTAACGGTATGCGTGATATATCTATATGTAAACATGCTCTATACGGTATGCGTGATATATCTATATGTAAACATGCTCTATAACACACTATAATACCCTAGGTGGATCACCTATATGATAAACATGGATTTTGCAAAAGTGCAAAGCAAACGCAGTCCGCGGGATCCGAAACCCTCACCCCACGTTCACGAGCCCAAGCACTTCCCTACTACGCCACCTGTGCACTGCGCTAACCCGCGATACCAGCCCTCATCCCGCGCGCGCCCGTCAGCTGTGGAGCACGTGAATCAACAGGGCGCCAACAGGCGACTTCCGTCGCCCCTAACTCTGGGCAGAGTTGCATTGGGGTCGAGATACCTGCAGTTTGTTACTTCCCAGGGAGAGGCGGTTCTGCCCATATACAACATTTGCGCCGTTCCCACCTACCGTTGAGATAGTATCCTGGTTAGATCAAACGATACCGTGAACGAACTAATCATCTCGAGATACTCTGGCTGCAAAAGGTCATGTGGAGGTCTAACATGCGGCTTCTTGTCACCGCTCCCAGCTTGAGCATTTTATCGCATCGCGCATGTCCTACGCTACGAGCAAGTATATGAAATAGTCGAATGTGCAGAATGGAAATCATTAGTGGATACTGAATTAAAAATGAATATTTTTGCAACAAAGTTCTGCAAAAAGACATCATTTTTCAACCATAAGTGGTTCAAAACGTTGACAGTTTCGAAAAAACTCCAATATTGCTCAGAAACCACAGTTAGCTATGCATAGCAGACGATTTGCACCGTTAAAAACAGACTCTTTGCTGATATAGGTTATTAGTCGAATGTCCAACTTACAGCACCGGACATGCCGCCCCGTCCAACCGCCACAAACGGCGCAAAAGCGCGCCGGAAAGCGCCGTTTTCCCCTCTCCACGCGTCGCGTCTGAGGGAAGTCGCGTTAGGGCGCGGCCTCAATTTCTTGACGTTGAGGCCCAACGGTTGGGCTGATGGAAGGAGCCTATAGGCACTGGCACACTCGGCAGTAGCGGCAGTGGCAGCGGCGGCGGCAAATGCTTAAACGTTACAAGGGAACTACTGCCATTTGTTTCACACTGCGAACTGGCCGGATTCATCAACGACTTACATAACTTTAGCAAAGAATTCAAAGCAGAAAACTCAGATAACTCAGCTTATCGGTCAGTATATCGCTTGATAAGCCACGCTGTCAGGGATTTCGGCTGTATTTTCTCTGTCAAATTTCTGTAAGTCGTTGATGAATCCGGCCTCTGTAGAACGACTAGTTAACCAAGTGCATGTCTAGGAATGTCTAGTTATATGATGATGCATAGTGTGCTCCATTCGCTTTTACTGGTCTTCTAACAGAGGGCGATCGTGCTCTCGGGTCGGATTCATAACGACTTACATAACTTTTACAGAGAATTCACAGCGGAAAACTCAGATAACG